>CM049311.1:39408-1289175 GCA_026874595.1 Sipunculus nudus | reverse complement strand
GTTATCAAATGATCATTGCAGGTCAGTGTCAGAATCAGTTATCAAATGATCATTGCAGGTCAGTATCAGTATCAGTTTCCCTTTTCTGCTTATATTTATAGGCTTTTTTACATTTAAACTGGCGGTTAAGATGAAGGGTAATCAACAGCTCAAGATAAGAAGGAGGCACTATATAACAGCACAGAAACAGTTCACACGAAGATCAACCGCTGGATATCTGATCAGAATGGGAATACAATTGGCAACAGTTTGCTTAATGATTTGTGGAACGAAAAACGCTGATAAATGTCTGGAACTGAAAGGTCTATTATCTGACAGCCCTTAAGTCTTATGCGAAACTGGCTTCATTTTCCCTGTATTGTTTTTTTTTCTATGTAATGTTAAGTATATATACGCAAGAGACATAAGGGCCAGTTCAAACTATAAAGTAATATGATTATTCGGCACACATGCTTGGCACACACACACATATAAATATAAATATGTATATATATTCATATTTAATTTCATGTATGTTTTAATTTATGGCTAAGACTGGACGAATACAGGAGAACTTAAATTCTATAACATTTCAATTATTTAATTCATGAGAAATAGTTTCCACAGTATAGAGAACTCTCTCTCTCTCTCTCTCTCTCTCTCTCTCTCTCTCTCTCTCTCTCTCTCAGTAGCAGAGCTATAAAGAAACCCTATATATAAAATAGATCCAAATGTTGTTTTTAATTCATTTTATAACCATAATGTATACATTATTGTAAACTGGTACAGTGTTTTTTCCCAGGGTATACATGTTTTTTTTCTTCATTTTCTTTCATTTTCATATGATATTTTAAACATTATTTTTTCAAATGTTTTATCAGTACGCTATTTTAAGCACCCAATAACAACAAGCTACTTTTTAGCTGACTAATATTAAACTTCATTACAAAATCTTAAAAGCGTTTTTTGTCTTCTACCATGTCTCCATCTACATTTAAAAATGAAATTTTAAATTTTGTTTCAATAAAAAAAAATGAAATTTAATTTTCAACGTTAGAGGGAAAAACACATTCTAGATTTTATGATGTCATATATATATATATATATATATATATATATATATATATATATATATGTATATATATAACATTATATATATATATATAACATTATGTTATATAATTATATGTGTGTATATATATATATATGTATATATATATATGTTATTAAACAAAGAAAACAACATATATCAAAAACTATAAAATATGGTACTAACTTTAACCTACATGTTGGTCGATATTTTATTGTTACAGCAAGTCTTAACAGCTAACTTTTTTCTTCAGCAGGAAGACACACAGCAGAAAAAATAAATGTAAGATGATGTTATGTAGTTTGATAATTATTCAACTAAAAATTTACTAACTGTTACCGAGTGCATAAAATAGTGTACCTTAAAAAAAGAATTTTTTTGTTACAAAATAAATGAAAAGTCTAGAAATATGTATACCATCAAAAAGATTACTGTACCAGGTGTAAAATAATGTTTGTGTACAGTTATTTAATTTAATGTTTGTGTACAGTTACTTAATTTAATGTTTGTGTACAGTTATTTAATTTAATGTTTGTGTACAGTTATTTAATTTAATGTTTGTGTACAGTTATTTAATTAAATGTTTGTGTACAGTTATTTAATTTAATGTTTGTGTACAGTTATTTAATTTAATGTTTGTGTACAGTTATTTAATTTCACCTCTTGTAGAATACATTGAATTAATTTCAATTTATAAGTGTCTTAACTGTAAAATTAGCAGTAAAGTAAACATTGTAATTTTTCATCTTCTTATAATAAAAAAGAATGGATATAATTTCGAATATTTTGAGCTATTTGAAGGAAAGAACATAGGATTGTCAGCTGTAGAAAGATCTAGCCTGGCTATTAGTTGAAATACATGTAATATAACAGTTACACTATTGATATGCTAAAAAAATGTTTACTTGTGAGTTACAAATTAATATTTG
Source organism: Sipunculus nudus (assembly GCA_026874595.1). NCBI lineage: Eukaryota > Metazoa > Annelida > Sipuncula > Golfingiida > Sipunculidae > Sipunculus > Sipunculus nudus. The sequence continues at coordinate 1,287,177 of CM049311.1, read as the reverse complement.
ACAATATTATATATATATATATCATATATCATGGTTTTTTATTCATTGACTTCCATCATTTTAAATATATTTAACTTTGTTGCAAAATAAGCTTCATATAAAATATAGATTTTAGGGAACAATTACCCCCCGTGTGCTGCAGTTTTTGTTGTTCTAAAAATGCTGTTCTTCATGCGATAGCCAATTCGCCGTGGGATTGACACTGCTCTATTATAAAGGCGTCAAGAAAAGAAGTGAGAGTTGATTGATCAAGTGATAATGTTTCCATCTGACCCTGGATTCCCTCAGACATCACGTTCTGTAACATAAATGCCTAATAAATCAACCGTTTGTAATCATGGCGATCCGTTAATTCAACAAAGACTCGTAAACACGCACGTTAGCCAACCAAGAATCGGATTTTACGACAGAGGGAGATCACTTGGAAATTGTGAAAACGAAAGGGGCAACTTAAAACACCATGTTAAGCGAACAGTAGATTGTTATAAAGCCTATATATATTTAAAATGAACAATAGGCAATGTGTAGTGAGATACGATGCAGACGGACACGGACCAATCACAAAAGAACAATCCAGGTAAGTACATATGCCGAGCGATTCCTTGATAATAATTGCAGTTCGCCGATGTTATCTGCAGTGAACGATATCTTCTTTCTGTTCTGAATCACTACACTCAGAGAGAGAGAGAGAGAGAGAGAGAGAGAGAGAGAGAGAGAGAGAGAGAGAGAGAGAGAGAGAGAAAATAATGTACTGCCAAAATGGAGTGTGATATGTAAGTTAAAGAAACGGTTTCCTGTGTTCTCTGGAATGGTCGATTCCAATCGTAAGTCAATCAATCTGTATGAGCTCTCACATATACCTATTGTTATGTACAATCCAACCCACAGTAAAACCCACTGGGAACTTACGTCATGGACGGCCTTCGGAAAGTTGTTATAAAATAATGGCCTCTCTGAGCCCTCTTTGACATTTTAGAATACTTCCATTCATTAAAAGTTTGACTTGTACTTATGTTCTAAACTGGTCCCGAGTGAATCAACTTTACTGTAACTGCAGACGCCCAACTTCTGCGTGTTTCCGGCAAGTAAGTTTGACGGAGGTTGTGTCGTTTTCTGTGTTGTGTGTTTGCATGTATATAAGTGTCAAACATGTTCTCTTTCATGTGAAGCATTTAATTCATTCAAATAAAACACATTACTTTGATACATTTCCTGGATTTGTAAAATACGGAACGTCTACATGTTGTCTGATGACGAACAGTGTAGGTATAGAAAAATACGTTAAATGGAGCTTCATTTAACATTGCAGTTTATTTATTTATTTAAACATATTTATACAGGGTAACCTGTTCAAACATGATTGTCTGATCTACCACAGGGCCCTGATGGTCTATGCAGTTTATACGAATTTAAAAACGTAAAATACATCAACAATTAATAAAAGTGGCTTAAGATAAAATGATGCAGCGAGATATGATATTAAACATAAAAATATATGACTATGACATGCAACATAATATGCAAGACGACATTAATATGAAATGTAACAGAATATGAAATAGCATGCAATATATGACATATAAAGCACAAAGGTTTTTTTTAATACGTGATACTTTGTTTAAGACCTTTATGGAGGAGAAATATCTTAGAGAATCATTTAATGAGTTCCACAAAATAGGACCTCAGCATTAAATGATATATTTAAGTAGTCTGTCCGAGAAAACTTTCTTTTTTCTTACAGGAGGAGTGTTACAGGTGCTTTTTTTTATTATGTGACACAGACGTAACTCCTGTTGTGGCACTCGTGCCTGGCCGCGTATTACATTGTATGTTTAATCCGTACTGGTTGAACTCTCGTTGTCATGTTAGCCTTGAGTTTTCACGCCTGGCCGAGGTCACGTGATGAGCCTGGTATGTGGAGATACACAGCGCTGTTTTTCTGGAGAATTTCTGAAACGCGTGCTTACTGTGTTGTGTAGGATCCGTAAGATTGTTCGAGAAGTGGAAAAATTCTCGGCTTGGGGTGTGAAGGTATATAAGGGGGCTGTGTTTTAGAACCAGGCAGAGAGAGAACAGCAGAGCGGATTCCAGCGAACGCAGAAGCGTGTGTCAGTTTCTAGGACCTTATCCGACTAATGCGGCAATTATAGATTTTCAAAGACTTTCTCCTGGATTCCATGCATTTGGACTTCAGTTTACTTTCTGGGTTGTTGCAAGAACTTTACACTGGACTGTCATTCTCCGAGAGTATACATTTAAAGAACTTATCGTGGTGATAGTGTTGGTATCCAGGTACTGTGCACATTATTTTCTATGTGATTGTATTGACTTGTTGCTATACCGCTGTTTCACTGTATAATTGTATTGATTTAGTGTATTGCATTGTTAGGGTTGTTTTGAGAATAAATTATAGTTATTTGTTAACAAAATAACCACTAGACATTTCACGCTGCCTAGTGTTACAGAATCTGATTTTTTTATCTCCATTACAAAATTTGTGTTCATCACGCATACGTGATCTGTTTATATTAGGTTCCGTAACACCATGGAAACCGTAATGTTTTATTATATTTTTTTCTAAGAGAACGTCATGACTTATGGAGTCGAAACATTTCTTGAGATCGAAGAAGCAAGCCCCTGTGTTACATTAAATATCAATTGCATGGAGCCAATTGTTCACAACTTTTTGCAAACTTGTTTGAGTCGAATGATTTTTCAAGAAAGAAGATTGATCATGAGTTATTATGTCATGCCGGTGTAAGTGGTATAAAATTTGAGCATGTAGGACCTTTTCAAAAATGCATACTAAATGAGGAAGAGCAGAAATAGACCGATAATTATTATCTTTTATTGGGTCCTTTACCATTATATATGGGAGTGATTCTTGCGGATTTCCATTCACTGGGGAAGGTAGCTTAATTGAAACACCGATGAAATAAGGCAGCTAAACTGACACATAATATTTGCAAAGCTATTCTCAATAGTTGGAATCTATGCCGTGGGCATCGATTTTCCTTTCGAGAGGTATGCTTGGTATTAATTGTTGTACAAGAGAGAAAGTTATGCAGTTAAATTAAAAGTTCCTGAGGGATGTTGGGATGTCAAAACCTTGTGTGAACAAAGGGAATTTCTCAGACAGTTGAAGGCCAACATTAGCAAAGTGTTTGGCCGCTTCTTCAATATAAATGTGCCGGTGATCATTGCCATTCGGAGCTTCCTTTAAGATGCTGTTCACAAATTCAATATTTTTTTTTGGTTTCATACCAGCTTGGTCTATCATAGTCATATAAAACTTACGTTTATGTTGTTTGATTTACGTCTGAGTTGTTTATAAATGACTAAGTCAGTTTCAACGTTGTATTTGAGCAATTTTTTATGCATGAAGTCACATTGCCTTGTGTTTCATTGTTAATAAAACAAGGTTTTTATGATTTTACTTTGACTTATATGATTGGTGCATCCTTATTACAAACGTAGAGAAAGGCCACTTTCCAGAGACTCCATGCATCATTTACATCAGAAGCAGCGAGTATGATGCGGATGAGCTAACGCTTTACCCTTTTTAAGTCATCAAGGAAAGCTGTTATATTAAAGTTCCTGTATGATCGTCGAAGGTGGTGTAACCAGTCTTGTGTATTCCAAGTTTAAGATTGAAGGTAAGTAAATATTGCATAGTGATCACTGAGGAAGGTTTTATACACTCCAGTGAATTTATAATTTTGTGGGTTGGATGTTAAAATTAAATTAATAGTACTAGAAGGTATATGAGTCACGCGAATGGGTGAATCCATTAGTTGCTCTAAATTAAAGAGGTTACATCGATCTTAGTGGGTTGTGGTGATTATTGCTCATGTAGTCGGTTTTAAAATCTACAATTAAAATAATGTTTTGCATAGCGAGAGGGAATGTTCAATTTCTATAGATTAAGATTCGAAGAACTTGGTTGGAGCGGAGGGAGGGCGGTAAAATGCACCATTAAGAAAGGAGCCCTTATTGGGACATTTATTATTAATCCAACGATTTTCGATAAAATCCATATGCAACTCGGGCACATATGTGGAGGTGAGGTGGTCCCATGTATATACCGTTGAGCCACCTCTGTGCCGGCTATGATGTCTTTTTAATATAATGAACCCTAGGATTGATAATTCGTGATCACATACTGTGTCATCTAACCAGGTTTCACTGAGGCATAGTACGTCAATATTCATTTTATGTAACAGGTCTTCAATCTCTTCAAATTTGGGGAGTAGGCTACGTACACTCAAATGAAAAACAAGGATATTTGACTTGGAAAGTGTTGTATATATCATTGAGTGGTTTGGTAACCTAGAAGTTTGTGATGTTAATATATTTAACAGATTTTGGGGAGGGCAGCTGAACTTCGCTACCACAGAAAGTGTCTTTAACATTAAAGCTTTTGTCATCGTTGGACGCTTCATTTAGTGTCAGAGACAATTTCGAGCTTAAGTTTCCGGTTGTGTCACTTTTGAGTCAAGTTCAGAGCTGGCTGTAACCTGAGACAGAATCGGTGTAACTAAGGTAAAATCATGGTCTGGAACATGATTAACGGTAACATCAGTGCAAGTGATTGACATTAACGGTAGATATTGTGCCAAATTCCTAAAAGAATTAACTGAGATTATGTGGACAGTTTTTAGACTTATATCAAGCCTGGTCACAGTTGTACATACAACCCGGGGCCCAGTGCAAACATGATGTTTCAAAATGTCCTTCCACCCCCAAACCTGCAGCGCCGTCTATCTACAAGAGCAAAAGGTGCTCGTTGATTGTGTTTGTGATGACACGAGAGGCAGGCGGTGTGCGCTCTCAGTATAAATTAAAGTTTGGTCATGGCATGGCGTCCATGGCTTGACCAAGCACCCATCTGTGGTTTAGACGAGCTGGTCGAGTGTCATGCGACTTTGTTACATCAGAGTTAGATGGCGTGAACCTTGGGGCTACAGTACGTTGCTGATAACGTGTAAAGGAGTGCAGGTTAAGATTCTTCAACAGTCGTTCTGTTCCGCGTCAGGAGAGACCATCGTGAAGGAGGAGCGAATCGTCAACTGACCCGTCTCTGAGAAGAAAGTTAGAATCATTATCTTCATAACAGCAAGAGGCTTCCGTGGCTGATGACTTTAGTCTAGCGTTAAGTGATTTTATACTGTCCCCTGCCCTAATTGAGATGAGTCTAGGGGTAATGCTGCAGATTTTAACAGCAGATTCTGGGTAGCTTCTTGATTATCAGTTTATATTTCTCCGGTATTACGTCAGGTCAGCCATTGGAGCAACCATTGATACCCTTCATCAGGCTAACGGTTTAAAAAGAATTTGATTTCATTTGTGTCAGCCTGCCCAGGACGTCTTGTAGACTAGCGCCGCTATTAGGGTTAATGGTCATTGAGGGTGTATTAAGCCGGGTGCTCACTACCCGATTTTATTAAGCGACATTGTTTAGCGATTTTTAGGGCAGATTATCTCAAAATCGGCTGAATATCGGATCGGTTAAGTTGGCCGATTATCAGTTTTACATTTGCCGACGCACATGTTCCCACCTCTCGATTATCGCCGAAGAAGGCTGTCTCATCATGGCCATCTGATACTGAGCTTTCATGGAGAAAAACCATAAGGAAATACTTGTTCGCTTTGTGGATTGTCCAAAGAAATATGCGGTGTCGGAACAGTGACTTGTGGGTGAAACCTTGACTTGAGAGATGAGAAGAACTAGGGGAATATAGACAATATACTTGTATGCGACCTGAGACAGGAGGATGAACCGTTCTTCAAAATTTTAATGGTTTTCTCCGCATATCTCAGGGGTGGGTCCAGGATTTAGGAAAAGAGGGGTCTAACCCTGGAGGATTAATAGCAAAACCTTAAGAAAGGTCGTCAGGTCCAGAAAAAGGTCCGAAAGGATTGATCTTAAACGATTACGGCTGTTGATCTGCCGGATTTGGTAAAACCAAACATCCAGCATCAGGATACTACATTAAGAAGGGATATCACCAGACACGAACTCTTTTTAGAAAATGACATTCTACTAGCATGTTTGTGTGATTTCTAGGATTTTCTGTTCCTAAAAATTCAAAGAAGTGATAAGTGTTCTTCTATTCTGTAGAAAATCAGCCAACACTTGACAGCCACACACAACAAACGCCAACAGCAGCAGATATTTGGCGTGATTAGGTTTTAAGTTTCATTATTAATTCCCGTAGACGTGTGATGATCAGTTATATATCTTGCTACTCTCTGTTATCTGTCAGATTAAATATATTAAAACAAATTAAAGTACAGCATCACCAACAATGCCGCTAACTCCGTAACAAAAGTGTACCAGAGATCCGTTCACATGAACGCCTTTGCCCATTGGGTTACCTGTAAACATCATGTATAGTATTGCTGCGTGCCATGTACTGGATATTGCATCAGTCAAAAGTTTTTGGCTATTCATTCATGTCTTCTCTCATTTCCTCTTACTTTGGGCTTTTTTTTTATTTATACACTTTCTTCCCTGACACCTTTCTTTTTGCTGACTTTAAGTAGAAACTGTGATAGGGCAAACAACTATCTTAAGGAAAGAAATTTACAAGATTGATAGAGAGTACGGGCAGATATACAGCTGATTATTGCCATCTATGAATTGTATATATATGGAAATTTCTTTTTAGGAAACTCTTACATAAGCTTGAGTTACGTGTTCAGATTAACTCGTCACACAAATGGAAGGATTGCTCAACAGCCTAGCAATAAATGGGCGTTTGTAAACATACCCTGTTCGTTCAGTCTTATGTTTACAAAAATGTTCGCACATTGTTATTATATTAATGGATACTCCTTTATAATGATAAATAAATTGCAGGTCATTTTTTAGGAATTCATTGAATTTGAATCTTTACCAAAATCGGTCTTTAATTCTTATTAAAATACAGGAATATTTTATTATACAATGTACACTAATAATGACTAATAGTGACAACGTACATAACCTGAACTCTGACCATACAAAAATAAACAAAATCGGCCGACTTTGTCGCAAACATTGGCTCACTACACGGTTTTTTATCTGCCCGATAAAATCGGCCGATTTTTTTTTTTTTTTTTTTTTTTGACAGTGCAAGACTCTTGGCGACGGCGATTTTTTCACGCCGACAAAATCGCGTCGCTTTGGGTGTCACACTATACGACAATGTACTCCAAACGGTACATAGTCGGCCGCTTCTATGAATCGGCCGATAAAATCGGTACGTGAGCCTCCGGCTTTAGCCACCACGCCCCGAAGCGAGAATCGCCCATCAAAAGATATCGAGTTGCTTCAGTGCTGGTGGTTTCACTCAGATCAGGGAAGTGGGGAGGTGCAGTGTTGCAGACACTATTGAGATAACGTTCACTGTTGTAATAGTTTTTTTTATTACAATAGTGGTAAACTTTTCTTAGTTTCGTCAAGATTCTACCAATCAAATTGTCATTCCCTGAAAAAAGCACACAATTCATCCCCAATTTCCAAACAAAAGCATACGTTGGTATTTTGAAATGTTATTACACCAGTGACATGTATTACAATGGTGACCGCGTCGAGCAACCACTATTATAATAGCAGTCACTGATGTAATAAAAACTAGCGGCCAAATTTATCTGTAGACTTATCTGAAGTAATTCCTCACATCTTTCATTTTGAAATGCCAGTAAGTTTACATAGTTGTGTATAAGTGTAAAATACTGGTGATTTTTATTATTCTATGACGCTGTAACCGATCCTTACGTCATTATTTATATCAATAACGGCATTCATTGCAATAGTGACCGATATAACAAAAGTGATCGCGTCGAGTAACCACTATTGTAATAACGGCCTCTATTATATTAAAAAACTAGCTGCCACTTATATCTGACGACTTCATCTTGAAATGCCAGTAATTTTATATATGTGTGTTAAAGCCTAAAATATTGATGATTTTTATTTTTCTACAACGATGCAATTCACCATTACGTCATTATATATATTAATAGCGACAATAGTGACAGTTATAACAATATTGGTTTTTCGATGCGGTCTCTATTGTTTAAAATAGTTAACTATTTAAATATATCTCAATATTGATATAAATAATGACGTAAGGATGGATTGCAACGCGGTAGAATAATTAAATTCACCACGAGTTTACACTTGATCACAAACATATGAAATTTCTGGCATTTCAAGATGAAAGTTTAGATGGACTGCTTCCGAAGCAGAGGATGATACAAGAGGCTGCTGGTTATTATTAATTGTATCCCCAGACAAAGTCGGGGGATACTATGCTTTCATACCGGTCCCGCCGCCGCCGCCGCCGCATATAAATCTTGTTGGCGCGATAACCCAAAAAATATTTCACGGAACTTCACCAAACTTGGTTTATGTATAGATATGGGTAAAAGGACGACGCCTATTTAAAATGAGGTCATGACCTTGAATGGGTCCAATTTTGTGGAAAATCACACACATTCTTTAATATCTCAAGAAATCTTGCATGGATTTATCCCAAAATCAAGTTGATGGAAGATCACGGATAGGGTTGTCATGTTCCAGAAACTGGTGGCGCCACCTATTATTCTTTACTTGTTTTCGTGCCGTTTAATACCCCCAAAATTGCCACCTTACAGTACTGTGAGCATTATAAGTCAAAAACTAATGGACAGATTTCTTTTATATTATGCATATACATAGGTATGGGTTATGGGATGATGGTTATTTAAATTGGGGTCATGACCTTTCCTTTGAGTGTCCTTGACCTTGAATATTGCCATATATGGTGAAAATCACACACCTCTTATGATATATCCAGTGTTGATAGCCATATGGATTTCAAACATGACTTATGTATGGCCCACCACTAAAGTAAGAACCCTATAGGTTCTAGGGTCATGAGGTCAAAGGTCAAGGTCACTGGACTGGCATCTTAGAAGATACTGTGGATGCATTTTAAGCCAAACTTTCATCCCAGGTCTTCCATCTTGAATATATAGCTCACTTGCCAATAGTGGATGATCCATATCAATTTTGGGGTCACAAGGCCAAAGGTGAAGGTCACAGGAGCCATCTGTCCTAAAATTAGTTTCTGGATGATAATTCCTGCTTTTATAAATGTATGGATTTCAAACTTGACTTGTATATGTCCCATTGGAAAAGCAAGACTCCAATTGATTTTGGGGTCGTGAGGTCAAAGGTCAAGGTCACAGGACATCTTTAAAAGGATGTGGATGCATTTTCAGCCAAACATTTCATCTCAGACATTTCATCTTGCACATATAGTTCACCTGCCAAGAAAGGAAGAACCCTATCAATTTTGAGGTCACTAGGTCAAAGGTGAAGGTCACAGGAGCCATCTGTCCGAAAATTAGTTTCTGGATGATAATTCCTTCTTTTATTGATGTATGGATTTCAAACTTGACTTGTATTGACCCATTGGAAAAGCAAGACCCGAATTGATTTTGGGGTCATGAGGTCAAAGGTCAAGGTCACAGGAAACCTGTTGAGAAAGATTATGGATGCATTTTCAGCCAAACAATTCATCTCAGATCTTTCATCTTGCACATATAGTTCACCTGCCAAGAGTGGTAGACCCCTATCAATTTTGAGGTCACAAGGTCAAAGGTGAAGGTCACAGAAGCCATCTGTCCTAAAATTAGTTTCTGGCTGATAGTTCATGCTGTATTGATGTATAGATTGCAAACTTGACTTGTATATGTCTTATTGGAAAAGCAAGACCAGAATTGATTTTGGGGTCATGAGGTCAAAGGTCAAGGTCACAGGACCAACATCTTCAACAAGATTGTGGATTGATAGATGGAAGAAACAATAAATATGCCAAGTGTCAGTATATGCTGCTAAAAATGGGGGCCTATTCTTAAAGGGGGGGGGGGGGGGGGCTACAATGTCTGGGGATACTCTGGCACCAGCGGTGCCAAGAAATGTCTAGTTATAAAAGTTGACGTTATTACTATAATGGTTGCTAGACACAGTTACTAATGTTATAAAGTTCATTAGTGTTATAACATATAAAATACAAACTGATGCCTTTGTTGGGATATACTGGGGATGAATTGTGTGTTTTTTTTCAGGGAATGGCATTTGTTTGGAAGAATCTCAACAAAACTGAGAAAAAATCCCCTGACAACATCAACTACTATTGTAATAAAACATTATTACAACAGTGGTTGATTGTAATAATTATCACAATGGTGACCTTATAACAATAGGGGTTGGCAAAAACTGGCCCTTTCCAATCGTAATAATCATTACAATAGTGAACGCTATTACAATACTGGTTACAATTCAGCACCTGTATCGATCCTTGCTTGAACACAGATGTACAAATAGTCATAACTTTGACCATGTATCACTTTCTATGTCATCGTGATAGATACATAATCTAGGTGACCCCTCCCTGCGGATTCATTAAGATAATAAATAGTCAATGTGGTACTATTTTAGTCAATATGGTGACACCTGACTATAGAAACGTATTGTTGAACAGTTCTCTTATAAGGCATCATCCCGACAATTTTTGTGTGGTAATTAGTCCATTACAACGAGTAATCAAGGAACAATCAAGCGCTTGTGTCTTTTCTGTTTCATTTACTGCAATAAAAAATAGAAACAGGTACACAGTGTTCCAGGGAAATAGCTGAAAACCAGCGATTATTATGTTCTAAACAACTTGTCTGTTCATTGCAAGAAAAGCGTGTAAATTATGAACTAAATGTTAAAGTTTGGATATCACTGTATATTGAAATTAGATGTGTAGTGCGTCCCTTTATTTCACTTGATGAAACCAGGCTTAAAGGCTTAAAGTTCGTACGGCAACAGTGGGGTTACCACCCAAAAGCCAAATAAATGTAGAGGTCGGGCCGTGGTGGTGTTAGGGCTCAATTAGCACGTCATGTTAATATGATTTGTCATTATATTTAGAGGAAATGAAACAGAGGGAAATGGGAGGTTGAGTAGCATTCACGCAAAGTGAATTAAGGTGAAATTTACGGAGCCTTTATAAACCTGCTTTCGGGGGCTATGTTTCTGTCTCTTCCTGTTGTATAAAAGCCTGCCAACGTCAGGGTCACACAAGGGGTCACGTGCTACGCATATTTTTTTCAAGTAAGGTCGAAGGTCAACACATACTCACCATCAAAACTCTTGAAAATGAAAGTTGAAGGTGATTTACTTTATATGTAACCATAAGATTTATTGACCAAATGGCAGACGTAAGCCGTTATCTGAATAAACTCTCGTCACCCACGTGGCCTCCTATACAGTCCAGGACCTCTGCTGCCATACATCAAGAACAACTACCTGTTTACCAAGGACAGTCATTTGTTTATTGAAGAACTCTGTGCCCCTGCCTCTACATATAAAACGACCTGACAACAGTTCAATATTTACCGGCCGGTCTTCCCTGACAAAGCCACATATTCATGTTGCTCTAAATGGTTGACTAGCATAGTTGCAAAAAATTTATGAAACTAAAGAGGACAGATTAGTATAGGCTACATACAGTAGCAAGTTTTTCGCACATATCACCGATCCAAAGATAAACAAGATAAATTTAACGAGCTCAGCACTTTTTCCTTCAGAGAACGTCGGGCAAAGAACACCACCTTGTTTGAAGGAGTACGACCGAATGGTAAGAATAAAATAACCAGCCCTGTTAGCGATACCTTCATTGCAGCGATATACACACGCACGCACAAACACGTGTCCTCCTGCTTACACAAAGTGCAAGTTTATTATCATCCTTCAATTACACTTATGAGTGTGTACGGACTGCTGTGTGAATTTAGACCCAGGTCTAGTGATTATATATACGGATTTGTCCTCTGATTGTTTGTAAGATATATCAGAAAGAAAATAAATATGTCAATGATAATTTTTAGCCACGTACTTTGACTTATTAATAGATTCCCCGGATAAGGTGATATCCATGACTTGAACACAAATACATACACATGCACAAACAGAATGTTGTTTGGGTCGTTTATCCTTTCATCGGATCATCCCTTTTACATTAGCTCATTAATAAAGGTTATGCCTGCATCGTGTTTCGGCAAGAGAAGATCGTAGTACATTATGTGTCTGTAACTCAACTGGAAACTCTGGCTTATGATAATATGATTCAAAGTAATGCCACGGGAAACCTCAGAATGCAGAATAGGGAACCTCAGAATGCAAGCAGTTTCTGCCACCTCCATCCCTTCGTTCCTGTATATAGGTTGAAAGCACCTTCACAAAGAAATTCTAAGCAGAGCGATCGCAATATAAAACTCCTACGGGCTCGAACACCCCCTTGATCCACCCCATCCCACCCTAAAGGTCTTTCAGCCCGGCTATGTTCGGTTACCACAACTGATCAGTATTTTTTTTTGCGATGACTTCAATTGAAATCCACAGCTGAAGACCTTGGACAACTCTTTCACGAAGAGTTATTGTAGTACAAACCAATCAATGAATTATACACGCTCTTATATGTCAGAGCTTGACACCGGGATATACTGACTTCATGTTTTACGTATTCAACTATCTTATCAAATCTTATCATATCTCATCTTCTTCTCACCTTACCTCTCTGTTCACCTCACCTCTCTCACACCTGAACACTCACCTCACTTGCCTCTCATCTCACCTCTCGCACCTCTCTCACCTCACCTCGCTCACACTTTAGCTCTCCCACAACTCGCACACCTCTCATACCTCTAACGCACCCACCTACCTGCCTTCCTCCCTCTCCTCTCTTTGTCTTTCTGTCTGTCTGTCTGTCTGTCTCTCTCTCTCTCTCGATATATATATATATATATATATATATATATAACTCTGAAGAAAAACAACACTGTTAATTCACAACAGACTGTTTCACGGGATGCGACCCGATCATCATATATATATACATTTCCCCCTGAAATACATCTGACTGGAGACAGCTGCCGATCATCAAAAGATTGCCGAGTGTGGCTTTACATCAGATCAGACGTCTTGGGAGCCTCGATTTATAAATGGCGCCGCAATCCCTCGGCGGAGGACAAAGTAAGTCTTCCAACTAGTTGTTGTTCCTCCATCATTGTATCGCCTTACACATCTTATAGCGCGTTTTCTGTTTTATTGGTTTGGTTTTGGAGAGACAGTTAAACATCTTTCGTTTATTGTTTCAAATATATCTACTGCACCTACACATTGGCGATGTTTCACCGTAACTCTCACGTGGTCTCATCTGTCTCCCAACTGTGCTTCATACTTTCATTTACAAGGCAAGTGTTCTTTGTCTAGGGTATGTGTTTGTAAATAATAAATTGGCGTCCAGTCTTCCATTGCATAATTGATTGGATATAAGAAGGTTTTGTAGCTGTTAGAAGGACGTTATTAGTTATTAGAATGCTAAATTTAAATTAAATGAACTTTTTGCTTAATGCTATTTAACCTTTTGCAAGAAATAAAATTTGATTTATCTATAAATTAACAAAGTAACATCCATCGGAGATTATAATCAGAAAGAACCTCAACAGTGTCTGTATAAAACATAAGGTAACTCTGCCCATCTGATATTTTCTTGTCAGAACGCAAGCGATAGATTATGCTTCAATTCCTGCTGACTATATCTCTGAATGTACATGAGTACAAGCACCGAACAGACGATGAACACGTGACTAGGTCAAGAAATTTTACAGTATTTCAATATCTGAAGCTCTAAAAAAATAAGCGTATGCAAAGTTAATATTCATGTCAAGTAATGTGACATACCTTGTAATTTAGTTTAAATCTGACATTAAATTCAAAATATAAAATACAGTGGAAATGTTGCTTCAGTATAACAAATTATAATTTCAATTAAAATTTTTAAGACACCTATCATTAGGCCAACTCGTTAACACTATACCTACTACAACCTGGTCCATATGAAGCATTTAACTCTATCACCACTGTAAATAATTATCACAAGAGACACTACTGATCACATTCCCTTCTTGTTTATTCCTTAAGCTTCTCCCGGAACAATCTGGAGCATACTGATCAAAGACCGTTATCTGTTTTTTTCTTTTTTTTTCAAATGGACTACTTGCATTACACATATAGTATTTGCATTACACATACATTCCTTGCATTACACATACAGTCCTGGACAAAGAGTTGTTCTGGCCTGGGGTCTTAAAGAGAAAGATTTAAGGTTTGGTTTGACATTGGTCGAATTTTATGCTTTTATTCGCTTTGCTCCATTTAAATCATGCCATATAACAATAATTTCTGCGAAGTTACTTTACTTAAAATACAAGGTATCCCAGATAAAAATCTATGGTTTCCATTTTCCGCTGATCCTTGTTACCATGAACCACTCACGCGCTGGCAACGTTAAGGATCTTATAAACCGGCCAGTGTTCTACGTTTTGATCTTATGCCTAGGTCAATGAGACATAGGTTAAAGAAGGTCATGGCCGGGGCACAAAAAAGTAGGATTAATGCTTGGTTGGCGTGTGCTCGCTGCTGGAGGTGGCAGGGACACTGTACAGCGATAAACGCTCGAATGTGACGATTTAGCAGAACGTTTATGGGACTTGCCATTAGTTTCCTTGAGAAGCTCCATAAAATACCGCTCTCTGATGCTAACAAACAAATTGCGGGCCCACAAAATAAGGTTCATAGAATGTAAATTAACCACACACTAAGCGGGGAAGAGTCTGGAGTCGTCAATCATGCTGCCACAGCTGGCGGCTTATTTCGTAATGCCATAGTCTGACTGGGGGAAAACGATGTCGGGGCAAGGGAATGCTGAATAACATACCGGGTCCCAGGGACATTCCTCACTTAATATCAGCTGACAGCGGTACACTCCTGAAGACTGGACATTTGTTTCATTATTAATTTGTAGGTTTCCATTTACTTTGACCCCATATATTATTTCCGAAAAAAATTTCAAATCTGGAATACATAGAGTGGGGCCACTTTTCAAAATTGGAATGTCGTATAATTGCTTAATAACGTATATTCATCACATTTTTTTTCAAAATATACTTTTTTTGTCAAGACAGGTTCAGATATTCCGACAGTGACTGTTGAGGGCCGGACATAGCGTAATAGGAGCTGTCGATTTGAATGAACTCGATCATAAATTCAACAGAAACTTTTATTAACAGCAGAGGCAGCAAAACAAGCAACCAGTTGAACCCGTAATATTCACTTTTTTCAACACAGATTCCTCTCAAGTCACCCTATTTATACCGTGATATGACGTATTCTGAAGGTACTAACGCCCAGTTACACACTATATATCCCGGCGTGCCGTTTTTATTGTACAGCCGCTTGTCAAGCGCTCCGCTCTATCGAACCAGACCAATGGCACAAAAAGTTACTGATGACTAATATAAGCAAGCGAATGTGCAGGTTTAGAGTGAAAACTGGAACCTAGGATACGGAAGAACCCTTACAGTCAAAAAGCAATTTTTTAATACGCCATATAAAGAGAGTCTGTTTGACACCTGACTATAAACCGAGAACTTCCTTCACTGTTAGCGTTGACATCTGACTATAAACCGAGAACTTCCTTCACTGTTAGCGTTGACATCTGACTATAAACCGAGAACTTCCTTCACTGTTAGCGTTGACATCTGACTATAAACCGAGAACTTCCTTCACTGTTAGCGTTGACATCTGACTATAAACCGAGAACTTCCTTCACTGTTAGCGTTGACATCTGACTATAAACCGAGAACTTCCTTCACTGTTAGCGTTGACATCTGACTATAAACCGAGAACTTCCTTCACTGTTAGCGTTGCATTATAAATACATCAATGCTTATTAAGTCATAGGCTCTGAATAACTTTAAAACCGATTTTGTGAAAGGCAGCGTAAAACTCAGCTTGCTCAAATAATAAAGATACAGTATATTTCCCCAGTTAAATCGCACATGGTACCTGTATTTCTCATTTAAAGAATGTTGATGCAAGTTTCAGTTTTAAATAAGCAAAATAATCATTCTTCAAATAATCCGTATCTATAGCGCAAGAACAAATAGGTACACACACATAAAGATTACAAGTTACAATATTGTATATGTATTATCTGTCATATTGTTACACAGGAAATATGAGAACAACAATAGTGATTAAAAGTCAGGGTACAATGGTATTTAAAATATACATTACCGCTCTAGGGATGGGAGTAAGAGTGAATGACAGGTGTTTACAATCATCGGGATAACATCCCTTTTGGCGGGAAATCACCAATAAATTCATGAGCGGCTCCGGCGAAGGTTCCTTATTATTATAAGGTCAACTCAAGTAGCCTCTGTAACTGACTAGAACTACTATCATTGCTCCCTCTGGGGGACAATAATTCAAAATTCCAATTTTGTCGGGAACATCAGCAATGGCATCTCGGGCGTTTTGCCGATGTTTCACCCCCTGTGGTATCCATATGGCTGCCATGATTTTTATTTGGCATGTTCATCATAATCCTGCCCCGTTTTGTAAATCGTTAAAGTTTTTATTCCTGTCCCCGTGGAGTATCTTCAATATTGAAACCCTGGATGGAAAATCGACTAAAACAAACGGAGCTTACGGATGGTTTCAGCCTTCTGTCCAATTTGACGAAAATAGAGTGGGTTCATTGTGATCCCGGAGCCACTTTAAATACGAACCTGTTTTGTTATAGGAAGAAAAGGTTGCTCATTATATGAAACGAGTACGTCACACAGACAACATCTATAAATCTCTGTGTAAATCGCGTAAATCAACTGCTTTGCTATTCTTCATATGGACCAATTACGGGACATCTTCTCGTTTAATATAAAAACATATTTGTATATCATTAATTTCAATTTAAAAGTTAATATTATTTGTAACTGCAGATTGTGGGCAATGAATTGAAATATTTGATACTCGTTCATAAAATACTTCAATAGAACGCATTGGATAAAGTCTTTGTATGATAGTAGTTGTTCATGTTTAGCTCACGTGACTTTCAGTCACTTGAGTTATAGGGACAGGTTTTGTCCGTTGACTGTCTGTCTGTCTGTCTGTCTGTCCGTCCGTCCAGGTAACAAATCTTAACAGTAAAGAAGTTTAAAACTCCACACACTGACACTGTAAATTGAGCACAAATTGTAACCAAAAGTTTGTTATGCACAGTATTGCACAGTTTGAAATGTAAGACCCCTTTGTCCTTTGAGAATTACAGATTACAAATATTAGTCTGATACTTAGCAGGCCACAAAAGGTAACCCTTAGAACTTTGATGTTAAAACTAAATAATATAAGGACACGTTCTTAAACACTCTACACTTAAACATATGCCAAATAAGGTCACCTATACGTATATGTGCTTTGGCCTTTAGTAGTGTGTAAGATTCGGCTGAGCGTCTAGGCCCATGTGCCAACAGTTTTGTTTCTATTCGACCGACGGGGAGCTTATTCGAGTTATGTGTCGGTGCTTATATATTATGGTGCGACACCAGCATGAAAAGGGTTTTTGCATCACGCCAAGCCTGTGGAGAAAAGATGAATTTACATGCATATAAATAAAGAAATAAGGATCTTCCTTTACTTCCATCCTAATAGTCTGACGACTTGATTTGATTCAGAGTCATGCACTACATTTATAGTAAAAAATAAATTTCAACAATTAATGAATACTGTAGTCGTGAACACAGTGATTTAGATGAGATGAAAATTACCCTGAAATTTATACATATTAATTCTGTTCCTCAGACCCCTCGTGACTTGTGATAGGAACACTGCAGAAAATATAAAACGTCCAGGCTGACATGACGCTTGGGAACTGAAGGGTCTACTTCGTAAGTTTCGTAACAGATCGTATATAACGTGTGCGATGTCAACTTTTCATGACAAAGGACCGAGAACGTCTTACGGGAGTTGATTTACTCCGGAACACCTGGGCCGGAAGTCCCTATAGGCGTCAACAACTCGCGGGTGTTATCCCCAGAGACCTCCGCCGCTTGTTAAGTGTCGTGTCGGCGTAAAATCATCCAGTCCCCAAAGACCAATAATTCAACAACAGTCTATTGGGAATTCCAGATTCACTGAAGGACATTTGTTTTCAGTGCAGGCGCCTCCCTATGGTTTCTTGAAAAATGCATACATGAAAGCAATGCACCTGTAACGCCATCACTCCCCACCGGGTTTATACGCAGACATTTATCCTTTATTTACGTTTGGCATCAGGCTACATTTTCCCGCTAGAGAAATGTAAAATTCAGATGCATCCTGGGGTACTTAGATTGACGTTATATTTCAGGGCCTGATTACAAAGCGTGTTTAGACGATTCACCTTGTGTAGCATGTTCAGTAACCATCATCTTTGTAATCGAACCACCACATGAAACTACAACTAAATATACTACAAATCTACACTGCATATAGACGCCAATGTATTCGTCAAATGGGAATCTATTCATCTCTGTTTAAAAGGTCCATTTGTATGTTCATGTATATAAATGTGCCAATTAAAAATTGCATTTCGGGCGGATCAATGGAATTAAACGGCTGAACTGAATGTAGATCCATCCGACCTCACTCAGCCCTTTTTACAATGTTTAATGTTGACACCATATCTCCAAAGGTACAAGGCAGAAATCATGATATTTTGAGTATTTTGAACTGATGAGAAATGAGAACATACTGGAACGGATCGCGGATTTTGTTCCGTCGGTGCTTTCTGGTGAGAAACAATAAATATGAACAAAAGTCAGTGGGTTATTCAAACTCTTTGGGTCATTACCAACATCAAATAAAGAAGCAATTAGCTAAGCATAGCTTAGCAGGAACCCTGGGCAGGCCATTAATAACTGTATTACGGTCCAACCAGAAATAAACAGACAATGATCCCCTGAGCGTAGAATATTTTCCGTTGACATTTGACCTCAGTCCGGATAATTTTTCCGTTTATCGGAATCATGATCGGTTGTGCAAGAACCTAATGGAACATTTGTGTCATCACGCAAACCCGTAATGTTGAGTTCACACCATGAGGGAACTAAATCCATTGATCTGCTCATCACAGCGTTGTTAATAGGACAGTCTTTATACCCGAGCAGAGTCGACGTGAGTCTCTTGTGAGGTAAACTTGATAACAGCAAAGAAAAGATAGTCTCTGGAAAGATTCGATCGCGACCCTGGGCACTGTATTCATTAAGGTTTACTTCAGTAATCTCCTACTATGCCTTCAAAGCGATGAAGACACCTATAACCCAAACTGTTTTCATCGTGAAATTATCTTGCACTGAGCTCTCCTAGATATTGTTAATATGAGCCCACGTCGACAATAAAGCCCCATGCATCTAACTTTAAGTGTCATGATGGGATAAAGGATTTCCTATCTTGTTACCTTCACATAATACTGTTTTTCAAAAGATTACACCGGATAAAAGCGATGCATCAGGCTTTATCCATGAATAGGGAGAGTAGTAACGCAAGTTTAACATCTGTAAATGACTGTGGTAATTTTTTGTATTATGTTGGCGGTTTTAGGAAAATCAATGCAGAGTAGTTGTAAGTTTCAAAACATTTGATACAGCAGAAACAGGAAACCGAAACTTTCCATTTCATATTGTTATACTCTCTTCCACGTTGTAATTGCTATTTCTGCTCTCTCATAAAAGCATTTAAATTATTGTTTGATTCCAAAGACTAATTTTTGAACTTTTGAAATGACATATGTAACACATGTGACGTCAAATCTGGTGTCCCGTCATCCTAGGTAAATTGACTTCATTCAATCTGGAATGTCATATTCTAATCGGATTGTCCAAAACAATTACACAATCAATGCAACTGCATGGTTTATGACCGAAGACTAATTCTTTTACATAATCGTGAAATCTAATCTGAAAAGTGTCATTTTAATCATTTAGTTT
Source organism: Sipunculus nudus (assembly GCA_026874595.1). NCBI lineage: Eukaryota > Metazoa > Annelida > Sipuncula > Golfingiida > Sipunculidae > Sipunculus > Sipunculus nudus. Next base: position 1,267,287 of record CM049311.1, on the reverse strand, counting down.
CTATTCTGTCCAGCCTGTTAGGTTTCCCATAAAAAAGACACTGACGTTTCGCAATTATTGATATTTAAAGTGGTCATCACGAAGCGAAACACGATTAAAACTGAATAACCATGAACTCTCACCAGAGCCTTATTGTTTGGTATATCTGTCTCCTGTCTGTCTGTTCATATTGATCAAAAGTGGTTGGTATGAAGTAACATGAATATGTCAGCATATTTTGGAATTTCAATCGTGAATCAGCACACAAAAAAAATTCTGTAACTGAAGATTCTGCTTCTAATTTCTGGTGGAGGCCATCCTAGAAATAACGTATTTGGTCCAATTTATTGTGTTATATGTGACTAGACATTCATTTGGCCACATTTTGTATACACTTGGAGCCATTGTATGAATATATACGGTCTTTGTTTCCTGGCCTGCTGGCAATAAAAGTCGCACAAATAAATGAATTGGGGTCATTAGAAGACTAATAAAAGTGCAACAATATTAATGGGCGAGGAGATTTTCCTCTGTGCGGCGATAATGTCAATATTTATACGGGTGTTTGCTGACAGAATGAATCTAAGTTTTCTTCTCGTTGTCAGTTCATCTCTCCCGGACCGGTTATTACCGGTCACACGGAGCCCTGATTAACGGCACCCACATGCACCCTTACCATACATAACGAACCATGCCAAGCTACGTGCCAGTTTAGGGGTCACCGTGGACAGGGGAAGCGTGAATAAACTTCCTACAGTCTCTAATCTTACCGAGGGGAAAGCTGTATGAGAATTAATGATTTACATACATGTCATTATATGCAGGCAGGGGAGCCCTATATACGTCAGAATGACGCGGAAAAAAAGGCGTCTTAGGGTACACAAAGGCATGTTTCTGTCGATATGAACGTAATGATTACAGTATATATGAAAAGGAACGAGGGTGAAAGATCCAGTCAACATAGTTTTTATAGTGATTGTAGAATTCCATGTTATATTTGTAGGTTTGACAACAAAATATGCTACAAGGTAAAATATATAGAGTGATTAAAATATTTCGTTTTTCCTTAAATTTACATCGATATATAAGGATAGAAATACAGCTATGAGAGAAAGATATATATATATATATATATATATATATATATATATATATATATATAATGAGAGAGAGAGATAGAGAGAGAGAGATTCAGTCAGAATTTTAGACAGACAGAAGTTTATGTACAAGTCTTTGTGATCCAACGCAATCGTGTGGGGTTCCTCAACAGTCAAACCTCGCCGCTGACCCTTGTTAGTGACATGGTCACCATATCCGAGGTCTCAATTTGTATTAAGAGTGGAGTGTCTTGACGAAAATTCTGGTGCTGCCTGATGCAGATTAGATAAACTGTATATCCGTATAAACTTCTAATGATTCAAGCATCCGTCCGTTAGTCTTACAAATGTTCACTGTCTATACAGCCATCAAACTTTTACTTCTTTGAAGGGAGACGATCATAAACATGAAAATACCTTAGAATAACTGGCATTAGTGGACAAATTACCAATTAAATCTTTACCTAAATAAAACATGAATCCTTGGAACTCATTTATTATAAAGTTCACAGAACAGAATAAAAAGCACGGCTGTATAGAAATTTAATATTAAATTAGAACTTGAACATCTTGACTCCAAATAAAATCTCCTTCATGCGTGGCTTTTAGATGATACACGTTTTACCACGGTTTTTGACTTTATAATTGGTACGAACACTGTTTAAAGAATAATGACCTTCTTTCGTTTTCCGCGTTGAGGGGCCGTTACTTATCCAAAACGGAGACCGTCCGACTTCTTTGCGAGCTAAAAAGGTTATTTTCGGCAGGAATACGGCCGTTGTTTGCTGGATCAACGCGGGCTCCGCCGCAAATTTAAGAAGTCGGTCGACGTTCGCAGAGCACCGAAACCTGGTCAAATTCAGCGATTTTTGAGGTCGCAGAGCCCGTGAACAGGTCGCCCGTACATCGCTCGGGCAGCGGTCAACATGCGATCGATATTCGGGCAGCAATCCGGCGAGTTTAGACGAATTTTTGCTTTAAAATTCGGACGGAGGTCGACAGAGCTGCGCGGCCAGCGCATGGGCTACCTACGATACTCGAACGACCCCTTCCCCTATTCCGCCCGATTTGTACAAAGTCGAAGTGCTGCGAGCGCGCTCCATGCTGGTGTCGGGCCGCCGGCGGGCGGCTACTTCGGCCCCCAGCCGGGCCCCTCCTGTCAACTCAGCTTCCAGTTCAGAATCCGGTGAAGCCAACTCTCAGGCTCTCGTGCCACCTTCTTCGTATAAACGGGTTTCTTTGCTCCCCTTGGTCTTGTTACGGAACCTAATATCAACAGATCACGTATGTGTGATGGGCATAAATTTTGTCAAGGAGATATAAAAAATCAGATTCTGTAACACCATGCAGCGTGAAATGTCTAGGGCAATGAATAAAGAAGTCAGTGTTTTTTTTTGTCAACAAATAACTATAATTTAATCTGAAAACAACCCTAACATTACAATACACTAAATCAATACAATTACACAGTATAACAGCTGTACAAAAACAAATCAATACAATCACACATTGAAAAAACAAAGTGCTCAGTACCTGGATACCACCGTCACAACGATAAGTCCTTTTAAATGTATATGCCGTATAAAAAGTCCACATAAATCCTCTCGGAGAATAACAGTCCAATGTAAAGCTCTTGTAACAATCCAGAAAGTAAACTTGAGGCATGCAGCATTAAATTGTATAGAGTTAGTAATAGTAGAATCCCTAAAATTACTGGATAATCAGACAGGTCCAACAAACTGACATACACACGTCTGTGTCCGCTGGAATATTCTCTCACCACACTCGGCTCTAAAACACAGCCCCCTATTTATAACTTCTTACCCCAAGCCGAGAATTTTCCACTTCTCGAAGAGTCTAAAGGATCTAACATAATACACAGTGGACACGCGTTACAGGAATCATCTAGAAAACATCGCTGTGTCTCTACATACCAGGGTCCACCCGTGAGCCCGACCCGGCTCGGCCAGGCGAGAAAGCCCCAAGTTAGCATGACATCGAGAGTTCAACCAGTACGGATTAAACTAAGAGTACAACTACATACTAGTTATGCCCGTGTTACACAATAAAAAGAGCACCCGTAACAGTCTACTTTGATGGCATCTTAGCTAGCTACCATAACTTTGTAGCTGTGCTGTGCTCTTCACTCTGTCATACTTAAAAAGTATGATGTGACAATCCTTTTACATGCCATATATTTACTCGAGGCGCGTATGTCGGACGACGTCAGGCAGGACGTCGGGCGGGCATCGACAGACCAAATGACCATCGACCGCAACTCGGACGGCGCCTGTCTTGCCGGGTGGCCTTCGCCCGACTACCTTTTGTTTACTGTCAGCTGCTGGGCGATTTTTGATCACCTTTGTTCAAAAGGCACCGCCTGATCTCCGTCCGATATGTGACAGGTTCGAAATTCAAGCGTAAAGTACGCTTGACTTCCTGGCGGGCTTGGAATTCGGACTTTCTTGCAATTCACCGGAGGCCGTTGGATATGTGACGTGGGCTTAAGAAGTCCCGGTTAAGTAAGATGAAACAAATTCGAAAACACATTCTACAGTGGATATCGCCTTCATGTGGCAATAATATAAAAAAAAAAGAAGATTTGTGCGTGAGGGACAGTCTTCAGGACAATAAATAGAGACAGGATATGAATATGCAGCCGGACATAATATCAGGACAACATATTATAGCAACGTATACGGACAACATATGAGGACAACATATCAGGACAACGAACCAGAGTAACATATCAAAGCTACATATTTGGACAACATATCGGGACAAAATATCGTGGACAACGTTACAAAGCAACACATCAGGGCAAAATTTCAGGACATCATAACAGGACAACATATCGGGACAATATATCGGAGAAAACGTATCAGGACAACATATCAGGACAATACATCAGGGCAACTTATCAGAGCAGCATATCAGGACAAAAAATCGGGACAACATATCGGGGACAACGTATCAGAAAACATATCAGGGCAACATATCAGAACAACATATGAGGGCAACATATCAGGACAACATATCAGGACAACATATCAGGGCAACTTATCAGAGCAACATATCGGGACAACAAATTAGGACAACATTTTGGGACAACATATAGGGAACAACATTTCGGGAACAACATATCGGGGACAACGTATCAGTGCAACATATAAGAGCAACATATCAGGAAAACATATCAGGGCAACATATCAGGACAGCATACGAGGGCAACATATCGGGAACAACATATCAGGGCAACTTCTCAGAGCAACATATCAGGACAACATATCTGGACAACATATATGGACAACAGATCAGGACAACATATCGGAACAACATATCGGGGACAACGTATGAGTGCAACATATCAGAACAACATATCAGAGCAACATATCGGGACAACATATCAGGAAAACAGATCAGGACAACATATCGGAACAACATATTGGGGTAACGTATTAGGAAAACATATCAGGAAAACATATCAGGACAACATATCAGGACAACATATCAGGATAATATATCGGGACAACAATTCAGGGACAACGTATCAGAGCAACATATCGAGTCAACATATCAGGAGAAAATATCGGGACAACATATCAGGACAACATATCGGGACAACATATCGGGCACAACGTATCAGGGCAACATATAAGAGCAACATATCAGAGCAACACATCAGGATAACACATAAGGATAACATATCAGGAACATTTATCAGGAAATCATATCAGATCATTATATCAGGACAACATATCAGGACAATATATCAGAGCAACATATCAGAGCAATACATAAGAATAACACATGAGGGCAATCTATCAGGACAACAAATCGGAACAACACATCGTGGACAACGTATCAGAGCAATATATCAGGGCAACATATCAGAGTTACATATCAGAACAACATATCGGGAAAACATATCGGAGACAACATATGGGAACAACATATCAGGACAAAATATCAGGAAAATAAATCAGAGCATTACATCGGAGCAACACATCAGGATAACACATTAGGATAACACATCAGGTAAATATTTCAGGATAACATATCAGGACAACATGTCAGGGCAACATTTTACTTTATCATGAAAAAGAAAATTATTGTTTTATGACTATAGCGATCACTTATGTGCACGATATTATATATATACGCGCCCAGATTAACCACAACAGTAGTATGTGGGTTGTTTATCAATGTTAAGTTATAAATAGCATTATTTTCTATTATAACATTGATTTTGCCTGGCTTGGCAGTTTCGTTTGTCACATTGTTTAAACGAACCAAACATTATGTCGCCTACTTGTTAACCAGCGGTAGGTCTACTGAGAGAGTTGTGTCAGAAAGTGTATTGAAGCCTGTTGCACGGAAGATTGGAATTATAAACTGTTTGATGACTTAGCACGATCCAAGTGACGGATGTTCTTCAAAGAAAGTTAGTGATTTTTTTTTTATTTTAACTTTATGTGTTTACAATTATGCAATTGCAATAGAGTAATTCAAGATTACCTATAACGACAGGGCATACCGACAGACGTTGGATTATATTACTTCCATCCAGCATTGATCAGGAAAGTAACATCTACTCCATACTATTTACATCCTTCTTGTGCGGCCAAATTTATGTAATTTTCTTACAATAAAAATTGTTGATAATGTAACATGCTTTTCCTGATGAACTGTCAAATTCGAATGTTATTGATTAGCTAGATTCCTAAATTATTTACCAATATATGCTTATGTTTAAATATACAACACATGGTCGGTACTATTTTTGGACACGCACACACTTCTTAATTAGACGAAGATTCAGGTTTAATATACACGGTAGCTTTCTTGAAAACCACCGAAGCGCAAGTAACGAGTGCTGAAGCGTGTTTGTGGCTTAAGCTTTCAGATTCTTGGCTAGTAAAATTAAACTTGCTTTGTTGGAACATTTAATTACTAGAACTCATGGTTGCGTCTTACTTTATACGGCATCATTCTGGTTCAGTAGAAGTCGGGCATACACAGAGAAGAAAGTTCACTATCCCGCTATAAAAGGCCAGTGTTTCCTTATCTTATTTTACCAACAGGAGGTTAAAAAATCCTAATCAATTAGAGGGATGAAAGCACGAAGCCATGCGGAGCCTGAGCTACTCGCGTTTTTACGGTATGCTGCCGTGCCGGTTTGGATGGAATTAAAGAACCGCATGACCACCTCTCTTTGGTCCCTCAAAATAGAATATCATTCGTAACGGGTCAATAGGCAATCGGTTTTGCCTCATGCGAAATTATCATTACTGGCTTTCAGCTGACAATAGTTATTAAATGAATTTGCTAAAAAATAACAGAGTAAAGCTGAAGGGCTTGGTTTTGCTTACGACCATTCGGGCGAGTAATAATGGTTGAATGGACATCCGCATTGGATAAAATATGAGTTTTGCTACTAGATACAATGGTTTAAAGCTCCGAGCGAGCGTCCAAACGAGAAAACAACAAATCAAGATCTCTCCTATCTTTAAGACTGAGGACCGACTGAATGTTATCTGAGTTGTTGGGAGATCAGCTGGGAAGGAACACTGATGATAAAGGGAGCGTTGTACATTTTGTGACTAGCTCAGGCCTCAGTCCCATATTTTCTGAATTCTGGGATTAACAAGAACTGCGCGTCTGCTGATAACAAACGATATCTGATGAAAACAGACGCCATGTTTATTAATATCAGTCAGAACGGATCTCTTGATCGGATACATTTATTTATTCTTCGATTTATTTCCCTTATTTAGTTTTTCAATAACACTTTTCACATGTTTTATGTAAAAACGGCATGTTTTCCATTTAATCACGGAGTATATGTTTTCTGTGTGTTGTGGAAGTATATAGGGATGATAATTTAAAAGAAATGACCTCATTCATGAATGGTTATGATGACATATCTTTTATATCATTAAATGGTGTTTACATTAATGGTATAATTCAGGCTCCGGTCATCCTGATTGCACTTAGACTTATATATACACTGATCAATTATTATAGTTACAATTATTATTATTATTATTATTATTATTATTATTATTATTAATAATTTCATGATTTAACCATCGGTGTTTCGTTTCAGATATTGGTTCCCCATTATCGTAGTAATATTTTACAGTGATACCTTGATTGCTTGTTAGTACCATCAATTATCTTTTCATGAAACCATCGTTTGTTTTCACATGCTCTCCTTAACATCAATCTGGTGTTTTATTCGCACTACTGTTCATGGTAGGTCAATTCTGATTTCAGAACTGGTTGGCACCAAAAAGAGCATTCTTGTTTCACTGAAATTAAATGAATGGTGATAATGATGGGGGTATTTCGTTATATAATACAAGTTTTTAAAAGGTTCGAACAATGCCCGCATTAACTTCATTAATTTTCTCCATTGATTAAAAGCCATGCGTTTAAAAGGTCAACCGTTTTTCGAGAAGTCAGATCAGCAACAACCAACCTTAGCTTTCTGTGTTGGACAACAACTACAATGACTCCCTTACTTGGACTGAATATGTTTTATGACGAGGTTCCTTTGTTCCCGGAGAGTAACTTCTCCACAGCAAGAACCAAAGCCACCCTACATGTTCGATTTAAACCAGTTTTTCCTCTATGGGGTGAAGAAAAGTCCAACCCTCCTTTGGCACTTATAGGCCTGGATTCCTGAGCAAAAATAGATTTTAATCATCTGTTCATGTTCGGCCTTGATCGGCTTATATTTTATCCTGTGACTAATCAAGACTGATTTTCTTCATAGGGAAATGGAAATCAATTGATCCGCTGATGTTTCTTGACATCTGTGGTTTTTAGGTCTTCAGGGATTACGTCCTCGTATTACCACACGGAGTTATTATGAATCATGCGGGGATAAGCACGGGACGAAGTTCAATTAATATTGCAGTGAATTCTTACTTTTACCAAGAGACTTTAAGAATTTAAAACAGCCCTACGACTACATATATTTATCCATGTATTGTATGTATATGTAAATATCTTTGTAAGCTGAAGCTGTATATGCCCTACTGTTACATTTATTTGTCTGTACCTTAGGTCTGTACTTAATCTTCCTTTAAAACACCTACATTCTCCTTTGTTTCATTTCTGTAAGCCATAACATATGGTTAAATGGTTAATTTGTAAGGTTAAATTATAAAGTACTAAGTCAAAGTACTAAGTTAAGTCAAACTATGAGACATAGAAAATATTCTCCACAATGCAAATTATGTCTATTCCTTACAAACACATTATACTTCACACACAGCTTCATTTCTTCATTTTCTCATGATAATACAAGTTATTTCTTATTCCAGATGATCAAACAAATATTTCTGTCAAGTGATTGTTTAAATGTATTTTAATTTTTCTTAGAATGCCATGAATTGGTTTTACTACCATCATCTTAAAGACACGAAGATCAGCTTTTGTAAATCTTTGTAATAAGATAGATAGTCAGTATTGCCCGGGACTGGGATAGAACTAGTCTCAATTGATTTTATACAATCAGTTTAAAGCTGTTTGGATAGTTCTATTTTCGAGTGTTGTGTATGTTGGTGGGCGCGAGTCACGAGAACTTCAATATCAATAAAACTGCTGAAGTGGCCGTTATCTGTCCCGACAAAGTTGTATATAAACCTGTGATGGAATAAAGTGCTAGTTTTCCTGGCGTCCAATCTATATTGGATTCCGTGAACCATGTGTTAATCTTATGTATTGATTCAACGCGCCGCCTACTTGTCAATTATGGAGAAACTACAAATTCTCCATCTGTGAGAACAAACTCCCCAGTGAAAAACTTAACCCGTTCTCCAGTCCGGAATATTTTTCAAGCGATCTGTGGAGGCCATGAAGTAAAGCCGGGTGAAAATCGATAGCAATTTTCCTCCAAACTATTTAATCAGGACAACCGACAGAACCGCTCAAATTAACAAGAAATGTCAATACCAATAGCGACCAGGCTGATATCTGATTTTTGTTCTCAGCTAATCCTTGCCTGCTGCAGGTCTGTGTGTAAGCCATCAGAAGGAGGTAATTTGTAAAAGCTTCCTAAATCATTATTGCAGTGAAGTGATAGTCGTGTTTTTGTGTAAATTTTGCCTGAAGGTATTATTCTCCAAATACAAGGTCTTCCATCTGATCGTTCTTACATCATCTGAAACCTTCAGAAGCAGATTTATGTGTTTACTTTTTCCTTCCTCTACGATGTCTGTGGGGTCAAGACAGATCCAGGACCTGTAGTCAAAGTACCATAGGGACGATTATGACGTCATAATAGATTTTATGGCGTCATTTATGACGTCATAATAGATGTTACGATTTTGCTGGATTTTTTTTTTAATATTGAGCTAATTTTACGATTACTGGGATACTGGTCTTTATATTTTAATTTGTAGTTATTGTATAAAATATTGACAATTTTCTTAATGGCATCGTATGGGAACTGATGTAAACGTTCCTGTTTTGGGGCTTTTTTTGTGAAAAATGTGATTTTATTGCTTGTTTGTTTGTGAAACCTGTTTTATTTACAGTCCATCATCAGATAAAACATGTATAGTCCGTCCCAGTACCCGTGTCCGCATGTTTTTCCGGGATAACCTTTCAGTGTAAACCTTTCTTGTCCAAAGGTTGCAGGAGCTATTCCGCCGACCACCTGCGCAAAAAGTAATGCCTTACCTCGCTTTAATTTTGTATGAGACGAATAATCCAAAATATAACAAAACAAGTTACAGCGTTTACGACTTATTCCTTGCCTGAGAACTCATAATAAAAAAGCCAGTCAAACTTATGACGTCAGTCAATTGAAGGTAAAGCGCGACCGATCACTGTGACGTCTTTGTGACGTCACTGTTGTCTAACAAACACCAAACGCAGCCATAGACATGGAAAGTGTAACATGGAGGAATGTACTGTCCAAAAGTGCCGGGAAGACGCCATTCACGGTATTTCAGCAAAAATAACGCAAAAGAGTCGCAAAGTAAATACGTTTTTTATGATATATAACAACTTTACACAAAATCGGCGGAATATCTGTATATCTGCTTCAGGCCAAAGGGCATTTTTAAAGAATATTTTTAAAATATTTATCGCGAAAAAACATGCGGACACGGGTACTGGGACGGACTATAGCATAACCTTAATCTGTTATGTATTTTCTAATCTATCGTTTGCGCTTCTGGAACGAAACAAAAGACCACACGCGTAAATATATATTACCATTGTTACGGAACCTAAAATAAACAGATCACGTATGCGTGATGAACACAAATAATGTAATGGAGATAAAAAAAATCAGATTCTGTAACACTAGGCAGCGTGAAATGTCTAGGGGAATGAATAAAGAAGTCAGTGGTTTTTTTAACAAATAACTATAATTTATTCTTAAAACAACCCTAACATTACAGTACACTAAATCAATACAATTACACAGTACAACAGCAGTATAACATCAAATCGATATAATCACACGGCCTAATAAACAAAGTGCACAGTACCTAGATACCATCACCTCCACAGCGACACGTTCTTTAAATGTTTACTCTCGGAGAATAACAGTCCAATGTAAAGCTCTTGTAACAATCCAGAAAGTAAACCTGAGCCAGGCAGCATTAAATTGTATAGAGATAGTAATATTAGAATCCCTGAAATTACTGGATAATCCGATAGGTCCCACACGTCTGCGTCCGCTGGAATATTCTCTCCTTTCTCCCGGCTCTAGAACACCGCCCCCTATTTAAAACTTCTTGCCCCAAGCCGAGAATTTTCCACTTCTCGAACAGTCTAAAGGATCTAACATAATACACAGTAAACACGCGTTACAGGAATCATCTATAAGAAAATCGCTGTGTCTCTACATACCAGGGTCCACACGTGACTCACGACCCGGCTCGGTCAGGCGAGAAAGCCCCAAGCTAGCATGACAACGAGAGTTCAACCAGTACGGATTAAACTGAGAATGTATTAAGCGGCCCGGCGAGGGCGCTACAACATGAGTTACGCCCGTGTCACACAATAAAAAGAGCAGCTGTAACACCATACAAATTTTTTATATAATTTAAGCAATAAAAAAGGAAATGGGAACATTGGTAGTCTGTGGATGGTTTTCAATAAACCCCTTCTTTGATTGAATCATGACTTGAGACCCATCACAGTCAAAGCTTCTCTCACGACCGTTTCATCTCTGTGGGATCACAAAAGGCTGGCTCCCTTTTATACTATGTACATCGTTGTCAGTCTTATATGGACGAACTTGAGTGGTTTTAGTATGGAACATATAGGTTAAATCAGGTATTATACCTTTCCCATCCCCATACGGTAAGCCAGGCTTCTATTGATATGTAAACTTGTTACTTTTAATATTTTACACTTTACATCAATATCGATAAACATCTCGGTGTGTTCACTTACAACATTCATTAGCATGAAAACATGTCGCTGTACGCATTATGCTCGAGAGCCATGACTTGTTCTTGCAGATGAATTTGTCAGCAAAAAGCTATATTATCGCCAGGAGAAAGGTTTTTTTATGAAAGTATTATATATTCATCATTATATTCAGAGCTGCTGAAATCATATATATGCTTCTTCTGGAAGCAGAATAATAAATTCCAGGCAGCGACTTACACATTTTATTTTTACAGTGTGAACTGTCGTGAAATAAAGATTGTTTTCTGAAGCTATCATATTTTCTCAATTAATTAACCCCTCACGCATTCCGTAAATTATAAAGCTGGTTTCCATTTAATCATTGCTAGAGTGCCTGGTCCGTGATTTGAATTTTTCAAAATAAATCATGAAAAGTATACATAATTCCAGACTTTCTGGACAGCTAGTTGATAAAACTTGGTTTTCAAAACTTGGTTATATATATGGCCGCGAGGGACCAAATGTAAGGTCAAAAGTGGCACAGACTTATTTATAACACCGGCTGCTTAATAGTAACAATAAATCGTCGAGTTTGTATGGCAATTTTGAACGCCCACGGAGGCCCAGTTTCGTCAATATACGGCTCAAGTTTAGTCCACGGCCCCGGGGCAGCAATCCGCACGTGGCCCACGCTCTCTTGTACATGGGGGGGGGGGGGGGGGGGGGGGGGGGACTATCAGCGTCTCCTTTTTGAACCCCCTGGTTATAGATCAATGGGGAACAGATTAACTGGGGACTAGTCGGTTCAGATGGAAAAGTGTTCCAGGTCGACCTTAGGGGACTTGTTAATGGTAAGCGGGCATTATCTTTCGCCTTGCTCGGGCTGTTATTACCGGATGGATCGATCACTATGGCTTATGTTGAATGGTGCTTTGCCACAAATACGGCCAATTATTTTAATAACAACCCCTAGTATCAAAGTGTTTACGGAAGTAATTACATTCATACTAAGCCCTGCGTTCATCAATAGATCGATCTCCTCATTATTGGTCTGTACCCGTGTTATGGTCTTATGGTTTACCGAAGCCTAGCTGCATGGTCCTACTTGCTATTGGTATATTTAATCTCTTAATTTTTTTCCGATTTCTTTGTCTCTAAACAACGGCTACAAAACCTCAAATATCAGACCGGCGATTCCTGGATTACAAGCTGAACTTTTTTAATTGAAAAGTCACCCGTCCCGTTATCGACCATTACACTTTGTGTAATAATATGTTTTAATTCTTGAGCCGATCTCGTAAATGTTTGTGTTTTGTGCTTGCGGACCCATTTTAAAGTCCATTTGAAGGTAAGGTCCCCGTGCTTGTATATTTTTATGGATATATATGTATACTTTTTTATATGACGTTTCAATGTTATCCGAAACATATGATAGTACATGCTGCACCATTTCAAAAAGTAACCAGCGACAGAAACAACTGAGACCTTCGCTTGATATTTTTAATGAACAATCGTATTTCTTAGTTTGCTGTAACTTAACATGCTATACTTTTTCTTGATGCTGTTCACCAGCCCAACATACATGAAGGTCGTTTGTCTGTTATACTGTCTGGGCTTTTTCCTGTTCCCAAAGCACGAAAGGTCTTTGGTGACCAGCCTACGGGTATGTTATAAAGCTAGACACGCCAGAAAAATATGGGGTGAAGTTAGCCTAGGAGTATGGTGGACGTTCACATTTCTGCATAAATCTCTTGAATATAGTTGGGTCCTAACACCATACATCCTAGTTTTTAGACAACCATGGATAAAAATAATTTTCACTTGCCATATCATCGCTTTCAAGCAAATTTAATGGTCAGTGTCATCCAACTGTAAGTCTAACTGTATGTTTTATATATATTTCAAATACAATGGTGTGACAAACACACCTGAGGACAAAGTGATAGGAGTGTATGACACATGCATAGGTTATTAAAACACAACATGTATTTTATATTTCTGATTATTAGAGTTTGTTCCGATAATTTCTGGTCTTCATTATGGAGCCAAGGTTTATTTTTGAAGGAAACTAATTTCCCGGTGCGATTTTTCGAATCCGATCAATTTGTAATCAGGGTAATGAAGCCTGTCCCCATCACGGGGACCGGGTGGTCCAAGCAAATGAAGAGGGTCGGGTTGACAGAGAAATTGCCCATAAACAACGACCCACTGAAGATTTAGATGACACACAGGAGACTTACAACCTGGTAAATATAACAACATTTCCAAATCCATCGGCTGAACTCAATGTATTTACAGTTTCTTCTCGTACACATTGGAGTTATCACCATGGGAGACCCGCCCGTCATCCCAGCTAGAGATGCACCCACTACCGGCAGTGACAAATAGTTCCGCACTGAATAATTCGAGTAAAACCACCGTCACAGGAAAGGTGTTGCACTGAATATTTTGAAAAAAAAACCTACGGAACATTGTTAGAAATATAGGTATACTGCTCAGGCAGGAAACAGCTAGATCTGCATTAAAAAATCTGGAGGAAAACCAGAAACGCAGGAGAAAGCCTTCCACAGTGCATATTTTGAGAACACCCTAGGAAATACCCCCACTCAAAGAAAAAATAACGATTAATGAATTTGACAGAAAATTTTATTTATAAATTCAGTGTATTTATTTGAGTAGGCGGACGGATTTTGGGGCCGGCCTTTTACGATCAACTTTACTTTATAATTTGTATTATTCTATATCCCCTGTATTGCATTGGGATTTTTTTTTAAATGTGTTTTCTGTGGTCGTTAAACAATGTCAACCTAAGATGATCAGAGAGACCCTTTCAAGTCTAGTTAAAATATAAACATATCAATCAATTGAAACAGCATCGATAATGAATTCTGCCTGAAGGAACATTACACCGATCCAAAGAAAGCAGGGTCTTTGTGAACTGATAAAGTCATCTTAATAACGACGCCAGGACAAAGAGAGAAAAAGGAAATGCCCGATGCCCAGTTTTTTTACAAAGACCTCCCAGAAAAAACAATGATAACAGCTGTTACAGGTGCCCTTTTTATTGTGTGCACAGGTCTGACAGATGTCTTTTTTTTTTTGTTGTGTGACACGGGCGTTACTCGTGTTGTGGCTGCCTCGCCTTGCCAGTTTTTGCACTCTCGGTTTAATCCGTACTAGTTGGACTCTCGTTGTCATGCTAGCTTTGGGATTTCTCACCTGGCCAGGCCGGGGCGAGCTCACGTGTGAACCCTAAAATATTGAGAAACGGCATTCGTTGTTCTTGTATCTTCTTTGAACGTGTGTACTGTGTTAGATTCTTTGGAATTTTCGAGCAATGGAAGGTTCTCGACTGGAGGTGAAAAGTTATAAAAAGGGGGCTGTGTTGCAAGAGAGAGTTGAGAGAATATTCCAGCGGACACAGACGTGTGTATGTCAGTTTGTGGGACCTATCCGATTATCCAGTAATTTCAGGGATCCTACTCTTACTACTATTACACTTTACAATTTATTGCTGACTGTCTCAAGTTCACTTTCTGGATTGTTACAAGAGCTTTACATTGGACTGTTATTCTCCGAGAGAATTTGTATGAACTTTTCATCCGGCTTTTACATTTTAAGGGACTTATCGCTGTGACAGTGGTATCCAGGTACTGTTCACTTTGTTTATTTTATTGTGTGTTTGTATTGATTTGTTGTTATACTGCTGTTATACTGTGTAATTGTATTGATTTAGTGTATTGTAATGTTATGGTTGTTTGAAGAATAAATTACAGTTATTTGTCAATAAAAAAAAAACTAAAAAAAAACTTCTTTTTTCATTCCCCTAAACATTTCACGCTGCCTAGTGTTACAGAATCTGATTTTTTTTATCTTTTTATTTATGTTCATCTCGCATACGTGATTTGTTGATATAAGGTTCCGTAACACATTACGTAAATGACATATTAGGAAATCACCTAAAAACCAGCCACAACATCCCCTGCCGCCGCGGGAGATCACCCATCCAACACCGTCCCCGCCCGCCGCGGGAGATCACCCATCCAGCACCATGCCCTCCCGCCGCGGGAGATCACCCATCCAACACCATCCTCGCCCGCCGCGGGAGATCACCCATCCAACACCATCCTCGCCCGCCGCGGGAGATTACCCATCCAACACCATCCTCGCCCGCCGCAGGTGATCACTCAACACCCAGACAACACCAACCCCGCCAGCCGCGGGGAATCAGCAAGCCAACAACATCCCTGCCCGCCGCAGGATATCACCCAGTAAATACCATCCCCGCCAACCTCAGGAGATCACCTAAAAACCAAGCCAACACCATTCCAGCCAACCGCAGGAAATCACCTCAAAAACAAGCAAACACCATCCCCTTCCGCCGCGGGAGATCACCCATCCAACACCATCCCCGCCCGCCGCAGGTGATCACTCAACACACAGACAACAACATCCCCGCCCGCCGCGGGGGATCAGCAAGCCAACACCATCCCTGCCCGCCGCTGGAGATCACCCAGCCAATACCATCCCCGCTACCTCAGGAGATCACCTCAATACCAAGCCGGCACCATCCCCGCCCACCGCAGGAAGTCACCTCAAAAACAAGCCATCACCATCCCTGCCCGCCGCAGGAGATCACCCAGCTAATACCATCCCCGCCAAGCTCAGGAGATCACCTAAAGACCAAGCCGACACCATCCCCGCCCATCGCAGGAAATCACCTCAAAAACAAGCCAACACCATCCCCGCCCACCGCGGGAGATCACGCATCCAACACCATCCCCGCACGTCGCGGGAGATCACCTTAAATCCAGCTAACACCATCCTCGTCCGCCGCAAGTGATCACTCAACACCCAGACAACAGCATCCCCGCCCGCCGCGAGGGATCAGCAAGCCAACACGATCCCTGCGCGCCGCAGGAGATCACCCAGCCAATACCATCATCGCTAAGCGCAGGAGATCACCTAAAATCCAAGCCGACACCATCACCGCCCATCGCAGGAAATCACCTAAAAACAAGCCCACACCATCCCCGCCCACCGCGGGAGATCACGCATCCAACACCATCCCCGCCCACCGCGGGAGATCACGCATCCAACACCATCCCCGCCTGCCGCAGGTGATCACTCAACACCCAGACAACACCATCCCCGCCCGCCGCGGGAGATCATTCAACACCAACACAACACCATCCCCGCCCGCCGCGGGGGATCAGCAAGCCAACACCATTCCTGCCAACCGCCGCAGGAGATAACCTCATAACCAAGCCGGCACCATCCCCGCCCACCATAGGATGGTAATACGGGTATATGATGATTTACCATTCTCATTAGCTGCAAAAACAAATCGACCGGACTCGCATGTTCCCCTCGTATCAGGTTCTCTTACAGCCTTGTTTATTCCATTTATTCGTATTAAAATTGTCACGACAAGTTTTCTTTTGAATATGAATATATGCACTGGTTTATATTGTCATGGAACCTTATATCAACAGATCACGTATGCGTGATGAACATAAATTTTGTAATGGAGATAAAAAAATCAGATTCTGTAACACTAGGCAGCGTGAAATGTCTAGGGGAATGAATAAAGAAATCAGTGTTTTTTTGTTAACAAATAACTATAATTTATTCTTAAAACAACCCTAACATTACAATACACTAAAGCAATACAATTACACAGTACAACAATAGTATAACAGCAAATCAATATAATCACACAGCCTAATAAACAAAGTGCACAGTACCTGGATACCACCACTGCCACAGCGACAAGTTCTGACGAACAGTTCACACAAATTCATTCGGAGAATAACAGTCCAAAGTAAAGCTCTTGTAACAATCCCGACAGTAAACTGAAGACCAAATAAGATTCGTCACAAATCCAGAAGAAAATTTGAAGAAAATCTATAATTGCCGCACTTATCGGAATAGGTCCCGCAAACTGACATACACGCTTCTGTGTCCGCTGGAATATTCTCTCACCCCTCTCTCTCTCTCTCGGCTCTAAAACACAGTCTCTTTATATAACTTTTCACCTCAAGCCGAGAACCTTCCATTGCTCGAACAATCTAAAGAATCTAACACAGTACACAAGTTCAAAGAACATACTAGAACAAAGAACGCTGTGTATCTAGGGTTCAACCATTGCGGATTAAACCGAGCCTGCAACATCCGGCCAGGTGAGGCCGCTAGAACACGAGCTACGAGTGGCACACTAACAAAATGCCAAAAACACATGAAACATCCGTGTGCACAATAAAACAATCATCTGTTAGACCGCTGCACACAATAAAAAGGGCACCTGTAACAATATGTAAGTCATATGAGTATTCTGACATATTAGAAATTGTTACTACTGAAAGGGGACAGCCTTACCTTTCAATCAGACAGCCTTGCCTGATGAGTGCAACAACATATTGCACGTTTCTTTGTAGTAGTAAAAAGGTCTAGCAAAACTTGATTCCATATATCAATATCCATATAATATAGATTCATTTTATATAAAGAGATTGATTATTTTATGGAAGCTGTTTTAAAAGCATATATTCAATGCCTGTGGATGGAAATCACTTCACCAACAGGAGGACGATATATTTGGTATATGATTACTGTCCTCTGATTAATAGTTTATTGTATGAAAATACTACTGTTCCTTGAATACCTGCTTAATGAGTTTCCAATTACCAACTAGTCACACCATTACAGAGGATCTGTTGCGTTAACAACGCAATCGAGACACTGGCGGGTGATCCCAACTGGCGACCTGAAGATAAAAAAATACAAAACCTAAACCACTGGACTCGGTGTTCTAATTCCAGGATGAGAGCTGCTAGGGATCAACGTCCTTTACCACAGAATTTTTTAGTTTCTTCACGGAGTGGTTTCTCTTAAAGTGAAGAATGTTTCCTGGGCAACAGAGCTATTTAACAACCGAAGACGCCACATTTCTCCTATAAACGGATAAAACAAAAGACGCCACATTCCTCCTATAAACGGATAAAACAAAAGACGCCACATTCCTCCTATAAACGGATAAAACAAAAGAGAAAATGTGCACTTCATGTCTGATTGTGACTAGAAGTGTGGTCATAATTAACGTCATGGGGTCCCTGTAACTAAAACAGATGTTGTCAAAGTTTAACATCATTCTCCATTTATTATCATACCTATTATTTTATTAATGGATCCACTGTCTTAAAATGAGGTGGATACATAACAAAGAAAAAAGGCAGAACTCTTCCAGGCCAGTACCAAGGATATATATGAAAGAGTTATATATATATATATATATATATATATATATATATATATACACACTTAACGGTAGGTTCAAGTTGTCAGCTGTCAAGGAACGGAGCCCATTCGGATGAAGACCAAAGTACAAAGTGTGCAGTATTGAAGTACATAGAATAAATGGCAAAGCGTCTAGCTCGACAAGCAGAGCCAGAACTTTGGATATGCGACTGATGTCCTGTCATATTCAATGCTTATTTCCATGTGGCGCTAGAGAGTGTAATGTGTAATAAATTCTACTAATAAACGTAATGTGTGATGTGTTGCATAAAAAAACTTGTGTTATGTGATACACTACAAATGGTAATGTTTATTTGTCAAAGATATAATTTCAAAAAGGAAAAATACTTAAATAAAGTATATTCTAATGTAATTTCAATTTAAACATGACAGTGCTATAAAATACAGAACAATGAGACATTAACAGAATCGTAAAGATCGTAATTATGTTATTACATGACTGACATGTCTAATTCATTTGCAAATTGACTGTTTAAAGAGGCAGTAATGTCGTCAGCAGGGTGAACTAATAAGGAAATATTGTGATGATCTCAACAATGGTAAAAGGGAAAATATAAACAAATGACGTTTTAACGTAAGGTCAGTCTCTAGATAAGTACGTTTGTATTCTGCTTGATAATTTAGACTTTTACGGACAATCAGGATCTTCCAAAGTCGTACCACTCATGACCATAGAAATACTATTTTTGCAGTTATCTTTTATTATTCAATTATTATCATATATTTATACGTTCTGGTCAGAATCGCGTCAGAGAATCGAAAGGAAACCACCAGATAGCATGTTTTTTAAAAGTTGTAATTTTCTTTGGTTGGTTGAGATATAGTGAAAAGTGTCAATGGTTCCCATCATAACTCCATTCACAAGAGCATGGAATGAAAATTATTCGAAAGTCAAGTATCCCGTATATTTTACCAGCATAACTGTAGAATTTAAGTTAAAAGTGACGCATTATTCTTCAAGGTAGGTGAAAATATCAAGTTTCTTTGAAAAAGAAATTAGGAGAAACAGTTTACGGTCGATGCATACAGCATCGAGACACAGAGCACAACGTTTCTTTGAGAAACGATGTAAACTATAAATTGGAAGTTCGAGTAAACCCAACATTTCGGTAACTGTGCTAAATTTTGTATATTTGGTTATACGCATCTATTTTTTCGATATGCACTATATGAGAGACAGGGAAGGGGAGGGGTTTTTGACCTAACAAGTAGAATAATAAAAGTGTAATACTGAAAGCAGCGCCGGAATATACGTCCCGCGTCGTCTTTATTACTTTACTTCTGTATGCAACTGTTATTGATAAAGTCTACTCTACCTTTAACGACATACTATTTGCCTGTGTCAGGGTTTGGGACCTCTTTTTGGATCCTGGATCCTGCATGCAGATAATCACTGTAACACACATTGTATTATACTGACACGGTCAAAAAACATCTATAAAGCCAAGGGTAAGGGTGAATTTATGCAGGACTTGGTTAACTGTTACCAAGTGGTAAATATATAAACTCATAAACTTCAATAGATCGAAAACATATTATAATGCATTGATCTCCCAGTGAAGACTACAATATCAGAGACCAGACACATCCCAGTTTGCCGACAGCAAATTTTAATATAAATAGATATATCGAAGAAATCTGGGAGTTTACATGATGATCCTGGTAAGGGCTAAGTTTATTTAGTCCTTGGTTTGATATCATCCGACTTAACACGTTGTCTTTATGGTCGGTTAGCTTGTTTATTATTGTTGCATTTTTCGACTGCTAGAGAGCATTTACCCGAGCAGACGTCGCCATATTAGCAATTGTGTTGTCCATTCTACATTTTCGCTGCTGCCTTTCGCCAGTACAATTAACCCCTGGGTGGTGAGGACTCCCGGGTGCTGACCCTTGCAGGACACGTGGCTGTTATTTATTTTTCCTATATAACATCTATTAAACACCTGAGGTTTGGGCCTCTTTTAAATAATTTTCAAAATAAATTCTGATATTTAACTTTTTTTACCTGTGAATTTGTTGTTTCTTAAGTCAAACTAGACCAAGAAAAAGGGGGTTTGTGTAACTCCTTTTTTAACCATCCTGGCCCGAATGCAGTGAAGCCCAAAATACCCCACCAAGCAGTCCCAAACAAGCATTTGGACAACACCTCTTTGATTGGCCACAGATTTTTAAAAAATTGACCAATACTGTCAATTTTATTGGAAATTATGCTTAACATACTTAAAAATCAAACAATGGGGTGCTAGAGCCAACCAGAGAAAGCCAGACCATTCACTACTCTCCTTCAGGTTCAGGCTTGGTGACCCCAGGTCATGTAAACAAATAGGACCACGTGACCTGCAGTCCAGCGCCCTAACCATTACGATAATACCCTCCACAATGAAAAGGTATTGAATTTCGAAATTGTTTTCTCAATGGTGATGTAGAGGATGTTTGCCCTTTGCTGGAGCTACAATGTGTCTGTTCTGATATTCATAGTCGGTCATGTATACGCAACTATGTATCATTATTTACAATACATAAAACCTTTGGTACGAAGCCAATCTTAAGATAAATGAAACATATACAAAGTTAATAACATATAAATTTTTAGAGGGCATATTTCGCTATCTGACGTCTATTAAATAAAGATAATTCGTTTGAACTCTGATCGAAATAACCAAAATGGCACCCGTCCAACCTTGTTCAGGCTGTCCGTCTTGTTTAAATCAACGTGTTCATTGCAAATGACGCCGGTCATGACATTTGGGGGAAATTAAGGTTTTTGTACGATCAAGATTCTGCATAAATTCGTTCGCACTTGTGCAACAGACACCTCCAGTTACATGCTCTTTCTGTTTGTAAATATTGGCACATGTACCTTAATTACTAACAGCTTGTAGACAAACAAACTGATACCAACTTTACGGGGGCATTATATGAACTATTCACAGGATGAATTACCTACTGGTCCTTAATATGTACGCAGGGTAAGCCAAAATATCACTTAAATATCATTCTTCATAAATGGCAAGTGAAAAGCTGGGTTAAAATGCAATTATGTCAATTACGTTTTATTGTTCCGTCTAAGATTGCAAAACGCTTGTAGAATGCTTTTTCTATGCCCTCATGTCCAACATATTTTATTGCAAGGGAAATTTGACAAGTTACATTTTGAGGGAGAAAATGATAATATAGGATGGGATTTTAATGGATCTAATTTTCAACAAGGGACATCGACATCTGTCTTACATAATATTTAAGACTGAAACCAAAGAAATATCATTAAGGAAAATTAAAGAAATAGATCTACACAAATTTAAAAAAGACATTAGGTCAAGTTATTTGATGGACATGGAGGATAAATCTGTTTATGAGAAGGTGATCATTTATGATCGGGTACTAACAGAAATTCTAGATACTCATGCTCCAGTTGTTCGGAAAACTATAAAATTAAAACAAGGATCACCATGGTACAATAAGGAGCTAAAAGAACTGAAGAAAAGAACGTAATGCAGAGGATAAATGGCTCAAATGTGGACGGGATTCAGATCACAAACTTACAACAACTACGTCTAGAATACATTCAAAAATGCGACATCGCAAAAAAAATGTACTACTCAAGTGAAGTACATAAAAGTGAGGGAGATAAAAAAACTCTACAAACTGATGACAAAATCGACACAAGGTGAATCTATAACATCCTATCCTGAATGTGAAAATGAAAATATATTATGTTAGAATTTCAGTGATTTTTTTATTAATAAAATTGACAAAATCGTGAGTGACATTGAAATGAACATTCGGAATGAGAATATCGAGAATGTGATAAATTACAGGGAAATTACTAGAACAACGGCTGAACACTTTTCTACTTTTAAACCCTGCGTCTTGCGATTTGGCAATTGATCACTCAGCAACAAATTCATGCATTCTACACCCAATATCAACCGACGTATTAAAACGGTGCATTGATGTCCTGTTGGAACCAATAACACAAATTGTGAACAGTTTCTTAGTTGAAGGATCTTTTCCATGCGACCGGAGAGGCGCGGTTCTGACCTCACTGTTAAAGAAATCGGGAGCTGAACTTGATTTTTAAACTATAGACCGGCCAGCAACCTATCATTTGTCTCGAAAATCATAGAAAAGGCTGCCCTTTCACAGTATGTAGATCACCTGGAAAGAACCAATATGTTTGCAAATAAAAACGCAGTATACAAAAATACAATAGCACTGTGTTACAGGTGGCCCTTTTTTATTGTGTGCACAAGTCTTACAGATGTCTTTTTTATTGTGTGACACGGACGTAACTCGTGTTGTAGCGGCCTCTCCTGGCCGCTAGTTGAACTCTCAGTTTAATCCGTAATGGTTGAACTCTCGCGGAGTGTAACAGCTCGCTGCCTGTCTCGAATGTTCGCGTCTGTGCAAGTGTATTGTTTATTTCGATTATTCGTGAAAGGGAATTTTCTAGAGTTTTCGGAGGAAAGGTTATTTTAAAGCCGAGAGAGAGAGGTGAGAGAATATTCCAGCGGATACAGAAGCGTGTATGTGAGTTTGTGGAACCTATTCCGATAAGTGCAGCAATTATAGATTTTCTTCTGGATTTGTGACGAATCATATTTGGTCTTCAGTTTACTTTCGGGATTATTACAAGAGCTTTACATAGGACTGTTATTCTCCGAGAGAATTTGTGTGAACTTTTCATCCGGCTTATACATTTCAAAGGACTTATCGCTGTGACAGTGGTGGTATCCAGGTACTGTGCACTTTGCTTATTTTACTGTGTGATTGTATTGATTTGTTGTTATACTGCTTTTGTACTGTGTGATTGTATTGATTTAGTGTATTGTAATGCTATGGCTGTTTTAAGAATAAATTATATTGTTATTTGTTAAAAAAAAACACTGACTTCTTTATTCATTCCCCTAGACATTTCACGATGCCTAGTGTTTCAGAATCTGATTTTTTTTTATCTCCTTGACAAAATTTATGTTCAACACGCATACGTGATCTGTTGATATTAGGTTCCGTAACATAAAATTGTGGGCTCGTCCGGGAAGGCTTAATAGTTTTGAAAATTTATTAGGCCTTGACCTAGACACATTGTTTTATCCTTCATTGTGTACAAGATTACATATTGTTTACAGTACATTGCTTACAGGATTTATCTCAGTGGTTTTTTGTCATCTTAACATGGCATATTTCAAACCTGAGACATTTCTTGACGATCCCAAACTTGATCAACTTGAACAGTTGACAAAAGAACGGTTGTTGCGTTTGGGACAACACTAAGGGCTAGGTGTGAAAAAAAGCTTTGAGAAAGCCCAATATTTTTGCTAAAATCATGCAAGATCTAGTTAGCAAAGGTTTAATTGAAGAGAGTGAAGTGAAAACATTAGGAAATGAGAGCCTTGCTATTAAATTGGAATTTAAAAAGTTGGAAATGCAACATGAGCTAGCATTAAAACAGTTAGAACTAGAAAAAGAAATAGAAAGAGACAGTCTAGAAAAGGAAAAAGAAATTGAATTAAAACGACTGGAGTTAGAAAGACTTAAACTAGAACATAGTCTAAGTGCTGCCCAAACTCACAGTTTTGGTGTTTCTAAACACAACAGACTTGTCCAACCTTTTCAAGAAAAAGAGGTAATAAATGTTTCTTACACTTTGAGAAGGTAGCTGAAAATTTTAATGGTCTAAGGAAAATTGGACTATGCTCTTACAAAGCGTATTGACTGACAAGACCAGAGAAATTTATACAGAGCTTTCAGTAGAAGCTGCTGCTGACAATGACCTGGTAAAACTGTTAATCCTCAAAGGTTATGAGTTAGTTCCGGAGGCTTACCGCCTAGAATTTCCCAGAAATTCAGAAATTAGGAAAAGCGCAAAGAACAGACCTACGTCGAATTTGCTAGGACAAAAGAGCAGTTGTTTGATCGCTGGTGTAGTTCTAAAAATGTAATGAAAGATTATGACAATTTGCGCCAGTTGATTTTGCTTGACGAATTTAAGCGCTGTATTAACGCAGATGAAAAAAACTTTTCTTGATGAGAAAAGTTCTGAAACACTTGACATTGCTTCTCAATAAGCTGATGATTATTCAATAACACAAAAAATACTTTACTAGCAAATCAAACCAGTCATTCACAAATAAGAATGTAAATCAGTATGGTCAAAAGAAGTTTAAAGCGCATTCACCCAGTACTAGTAGTCCTGATAGTTCAGCAAAGTCCATTGCTACATCTCATTCCACGTCCACTGTGTCTAAGTCCAACCAAGGACTGTCATTTTCGAAGAAAATCTGTAATTACTGCAAGAAGGAAGGTCATCTAATATCTGACTGCGTGAAACTTGCGAATGAACCAAATAGCAAACCTAGGTATAAATAAAACCTATCAGAAAGTAAGTACACACTTCTATTGGCCTAACCTCAGGACAGATATTGTACAATATTGTAAATCATGCCATACATGCCAGATGGTAGGCAAGCCCAGTCAGGATCCTCCTAAGGCCCCACTTAGGCCTATTCCTGCTTTCAAGGAACCATTCAGTAGGATTATTGTTGATTGTGTTGGACCACTGCCCAAAACAAAATCTGGACATAAATACTTGCTGACAATTATGTTCGCATCTACCAGGTTCCCTGAGGCAAAACCATTGCGCAAAATTAATCTCAAAATTGTTGTCAAGGCTCTGACCAAGTTTTTTACAACTTTTTGATTGCCAAAATTCGTCCAGTCGGACCAAGGGTCTAATTTTATGTCTGGGTTATTCCAGCAAGTTATGCTGAGCTAGGTATAAAACAGTACAGCTCTTCGCCATACCATCCTGAAAGTCAGGGCGCCCTCGAGTGTTTTTACCGGACATTAAAAAACATGATTAGGACCTATTGCTATGATACACAGAAAGACTGGGATGAAGGAATCCACCTATGCTGTTTGCTGTCAGAGAATCCTTTCAAGAGTCCTTGGGTTACAGTCCCTTTGAACTAGTTTTGGACACTCAGTTCGCGGTCCATTGAAATTGCTTAAAGAAAAACTCTTGTGTGAAAATCCTGATTCTCTTAGTTAACTGCAGTATGACTTTCGCACTAAACTACACAATTTTGTGAGATTGCAAAGTAAAATCTAAAATCTGCACAAAGTAAAATGAAAACAAAGTATGACCAGCACACTGCAAGTAGGACGTTTGAACCTGGTGAAAACGTCCTTGTCTTACTTCCCATCCCTGGCAGATCTCTGCAAGCTAGGTATTTTGGTCCTCACATTGTTGACAAGAAAGTCAGTGATTAAATTACATACTGTTGACACCAGATAGGCGTAAGAAGAAACAACTGTGCCATGTTAACATGTTGAAACCATATTATGACAGAAATAGCACATCAGATGTTGTATATAATGTTACTGCTGTAAATTGTGTAAACACTGATCCTGACCCAGTTAAAGTGGATACTAGGGCCCTGCGCGGGGCGGGTTTTGACCCGCAGCCCGTGGCCCCGCATAGGAATCTTTGCGGGGCGGGGCGGGTTACATCTAAGAAAATGCGGGGCGGGGCGGGCCGAAATGAAGTCTGTGTGGGACGGGGCGGGCTGCCGGTTGATGATCTGGCATTTCAGTAAAACATCCATATAAAACTATACTTTAAAAAAAATATCATTTGAAAAAATTGGTATTTTTGTATGAAATGTTTCAGGTGTCGTAAAAATAGTAATATGAAAAGATTAATTTGAAAGAAAAAATAAATTTATTCCTGTTCACCCTTTACACCGACTGACATTTGTAACAACACTATGCAAATGTGTTTTTTCTAGGTATAACGTCAAATTGTTATACAAAATAGATGATGCATCCTCAATCTGAAATCTAGACTTTAAACAATTATCCTTGCAATGGGAGCTGGTCTTTACTTTATATAAAGTTACCTGGCCTGATGTTGTATATGGACTGTAACCCTGTACTTGTGTCATGTCTCACATATTATATAATATGGCTGGGAGTGAAGCAAGGGCTTAATTACCTTTGATCTTGTAAAAGACAGTGTGTGGCTACAGCTGGCTCTGTAGGTGACTCAACTGACCTTGAACTGCACAAAGCCTAAGGTGGACTCCTTATGTAATTGTAACTCCACGTGCTGTCTCATTGTAACTGACATTGACCACTGGCTGATCAAATCCCTGTTTGGTCACAGCATACTATGATGATTGCTATAAGAAACAAGGCTCTGGCCATGACCTAAAGCCTCACCGATCAGATTACCCCTTTACTCCCTTGACCTGATTAGTCTCAGTTTCAGCTAATTGGCAGATTATGACTGAAAAAATTTAACCAGCAACAGATCTCAGTAGTTTGATGGCTTGTGATTAGCCAATACTATTCTAAAGGGTACCTTTGTCAAGTGTACTACAAATACTTTGAAGAAGTCTAAATTTTTTCTTTACTTTTTTAATATATTTAAGTAGAAACAGACATGATAAACCAAAGGTTTGTTTATTTCCCCTGTAAAATATGAAAACATATTTAAGGTGTGTTAAATTATTATGTATATATTTAATCCATCTAACCAATCAAACATGTCTTTAAAATATTTCATGAATTATGGTTTGAATTATTGCAAAAACGGATTCAAATTAAATTTTCATTCCAATCATCAAACATTTCATATATATTAATAATAAGCGTGTCTTATATATGTGCTGTAAAATATCTTAATATGTAAACCTTTTGATCCGATAATCATTTTTAATTATTTTGCGGGCTGGACTGCGGACCAGAAACTTGAAGGGTGCGGGGCGGGGATGGGTGCGAGCTGAAAGAAAATTTTGCGGGGCGTGTGCGGGCTGAAAGAATCATAGTAACTGCGGGGCGGGGCGGGCTTAATGTATTTCTTTGATTGCGGGGCGGGCTGCGGGCTGATAGGGAATGATGCGGGGCGGGTGCGGGTTCAATTTTTCAGCCCGCGCAGGGCCGTAGTAGATACTGATTGTAAGTGTGATGTAGACATTCAGTGTGGTACAGTACCATTAAAAAACTCAGACGTGCTTAACAACCTGGATGCCAAACTGTCACACCTTACCACACAAGAACATCAAGACCTCAAGAACCTGCTGCGGAATTACGATTCAGTTTTGGTAGCTCCAGACTTTTCTGTACCTTTTAGGTTGGCTGTAGATGCTAGTGATACTGCTGCTGGTGCTGTGTTGTTACAAGAAGGCAATGATGGCATAGATCATCCAAATTGTTATTTCTCAAAAAGTTTAATGCAAACCATAACAACTACTCCACTTTTGAAAAAGAATGATTTTGGCATTGCAACATTTTGAAGTTTATGTTACTTCATCAGTCAAGCCTATCATTGTCTTCAGTGATCACAATCCCCTCACGTTCATGAACAAGTTGAAGTGTAAAAATCAAAGATTGTTGAGATGGAGTTTGTTCTTACAGGATTACAACCTTGAAATCAAACTAATTTAAGGGAAAGACAATGTACTAGCTGATTGCTTATCGAGATGTTTATGAAATGTTGTAACCAAGATGTTTATGTAATGTTGTAAATAAGATTATTTTTTAAATGTTGTAATAATTTAGTGATCTTGATCGCAAAAAGACAGCTTTGAGAAAACGTTTTTTCTTACAGGAGGGGAAATGTTACAGGTGCCGCTTTTATTGTGTGCAGCGGTCTTGCGGATGATTGTTTTTTTTTGTGCACACGGATGTTCCATGTGTTGTTGGCATTTTGTTTGTGTGCCGCGCGTAGCTCGAGCTGTGGCGGCCTCGCCTGGCCGGATGTTGCCAGCTCGGTTTAATCCGCATTGGTGGAACCCTAGATACACAGCGTTCTTTGTTCTGGTATGTTCTTTGAACGTGTGTACTGTGTTAGATTCTTTAGAATGTTCGAGCAATGGAAGGTTCTCGGCTGGAGGTGAAAATTCATAAATAGGGGGCTGTTTTTAGAGCCGAGGGAGAGGTGAGAGAATAATCCAGCGGACACAGAAGTGTGTAAGTCAGTCTGTGGGACCTTTTCCGATAAGTGTGGCAATTATAGATTTTCTTCAGCTTTTCTTCTGGATTTTGTGACGAATCTTATTTGGTCTTCAGTTTACTTTCTGGATTGTTACAAGAGCTTTACATTGGACTGTTATTCTCCGAACGAATTTGTGTGAACATTTCATCCGGCTTATACATTTTAAAGGACTTATCGCTGTATCAATGGTGGTATCCAGGTACTGTGCACTTTGCTTATTTATTTTACTGTGTGATTAAATTGATTTGTTGTTATACTGCTTTTGTACTGTGTAATTGTATTGATTTAGTGTATTGTAATGTTAGGGTTGTTTTTAGAATAAATTATAGTTATTTGTTAACAAAAACCCAATGACTTCTTTATTCATTCCCTTAGACATTTCACGCTGCCTAGTGTAATAGAATCTGATTTTTTTTATATCTCTTTAACGAAATTTATGTTCATCACGCATACGTGATCTGTTGATATTAGGTTCCGTAACAAAATGTTAGGGTTGTTTTAAGAATAAATTATAGTTATTTGTTAACAAAAAACCACTGACTTCTTTATTCCTTCCCCTAGACATCTCACCCTGTGTAGTGTTGCAATATCTGATTTTTCTTATTTCCATTACAAAATTTATATTCATCACGCATATGTCATCTGTTGATATTAGGTTCCGTGACAACTGAAACACTGCTTTTAAAAGTTCATTCTGACCTGATGAACAGCATGAATGATGAAAAGTTACCCTTCTCGTACTTCTGGATTTAAGTGCAGCTTTTGATACGGTCAACTTGGATATCCTGGCAGAGGTTTTTCAGAACCAGTATACCTGAAATGTATATACAGAAATGTATATCAGATGTCAGAGCATGGATGCTCACCCTTCGACTGAAAATTAACGACACCAAAACTGAATTTCTCTTAGTAGGAACAAAATAACAACTGGCCAAAGTAAACGTCAGTGAAATAAAAGTTGAGAATGCAGTGATAAGGCCAGTTAATAAATTAAGGAATCTGGGCCTAATCTTTGATTCAAACATGTTAATGTTGGATCATGTAAACCATGTGTGAAAGAAAGGTCACTATCAGCTGACTAAAATTAGACAGATAAAGAAGTGTCTGGACAAATCAACAGTTGAAGCACTTATTCACTCTTTTTAAAGCTAAAATATGGACTACTGTAATTGGCTATTGTATTGCTGCCCGAAGTATGTGATTAATAAATTGCAAAAGTTACAGAATTGTGCAGCCAGAGTGTGTGGAGCCCAGACATTTGATCATGTAACTCTGTTGATGAAGGATCTTCACTGGCTTCCGGTTTCCTCATGAATTGAATTTAAAATAGGTCTTTTGGTATTCAAGTGCCTGCATGGCCAGGCGCCTGAGTATTTGTCTTGCTTAATTGAGAAGCAAAATCCCAACCGTGCTCTTAGGTCCGGTCAACGAAAACTGCTTGTGGTTCCCAAGAAAAGTACAAAAACATTGGGGTCAAGGTCCTTCACCAGTGCTGCACCAGCCGTTTGGAATAAACTTCCGGAACACATCAAATGCCACGACAGTATTAATACATTTAAAGTCTAATTAAAAACACATTTATTCAGAACTGCCTGTCATATGTAAAATATGCACAGATCACACGAAAGGTTAACGCTATCATTTTATTTGCAACTAAGTTTTAGTCTTTTTAGTCATACATTAAATCAGGCCATGATCTTATTATATTCTGTTTTGATAAAATAATATTTGTTTTAGGATCTTGTAAGTTGATCCCATAGTGAATGTATTATTTGAATTTTAGTCTGTACAGCGCAACTGAGTATTACACATGTTGTTCATGTTTTATTGTGACGCTTTATAAATTTAATAAACTATAAACTATAACTATTTAGGAAACAGTATTGTTATTCTAAATTATGAAAAATCAGTCTGTATTTTACAACATATCGTAAAGGGTCCAAAAAGTTAGGAAACATAAACTGGAGATTCATTTCAAAGTTCTTAATTGCCAATTTAGGTAGCCCATACCATTCGCAGCTTTCGATTGTATAAGCGTCAAACAAAAATAACCCTTAATGTGTTAGTTTACATGCGTGGTGTTGTGTGCTATTTTTGCCATATTGGCTACTGTTGAGGTCGGGCAGTGTTGAGTAAACCATTATCTGTAATATGCGTCAACCTCCATTATTTGACCGTTTTATTTCCGAGGAAGCAGACCAGGCCGTAGAATTAATATCAGATAACCACACGGTTAGGCCGACCTCTCTTACCTCATGCTTGCTGCCAATCTTGGCTTTAGATTACAGAGCTGAACGATTACAGGACAACGACCTAGCTTTAAAATGGAATACAGGCGCGAACTACTTCGCATAGAAAACATAACATGTGGTAAGAGTGTGGAACTGCATTAAAAATGCTCCTCTCATATTTGTTGAGATTTTCTTCTGAGTAAGGAATGATTGATGATTTATGGCTGGTGACAGGACTGCGTTAGTTTCTCTCAATGATGATTGCCACCACATTTTGACAAAAGCTCAAGCTCCATTATCCATTCTAGGAAGATTTTGCCAATCACATTTCGAGGAACGATTTAGGACCTGTGAGAGCGGTTTTTTTCTCTTGTTCCATCTGTCTTGTTCATTAAAAGTCACATTTTAAAAAGTTACACAAGAAACTAGTTCCGCTGTAACCCAGTCCTGTGACGGACGCTTCCTGTGTAGCACATATACCATGTGATTATTAAAGATTACAGGGTACACGGCACCACTTTATTTCAAATGGGGTACAAGTCCAGTTTGTGGTGCCACACAAATTGGAATTTGATTTATCGGGTCCTCGGGATAATTCTGATGATGATCTTGCTCCGGTCCCGCCGCCCAAAATCCTGCCAGAAAAAGATTTGATTCTCCCTCCTGACGTCTGAGTGGACGCCTTGGCTGTGAAGCTGTTCTCATTCAGCCTGAACTGAGCACATTTATATTTAAATGATTTACAAATTCCATGCAACATTGTCATCTCATTTCTGGTTCCACAATATAAATAATAATAATAATATCATCAGTTTATTTCTCAACAAGCAACAGTTTGTTCTTCCCTGATACCTGGTTATGGGAGCATACATTCTACTGACTGACTGGTTGATTGATCTGCACTTATGCGAAAAAATCTGGATTCTTGTTATAAAAAACCAATCGAGTCAACAGTCAGTAAAAGCACTTCGGCAATGAACAAACAGGAATAAACAAAATACAATACATATATTATATATTTCCAGTTCTGCTAAACACTATCGAAAGAGTGCTCTATAGAATAGAAAAAGAGGTTTACAGGTCAATAGATCTAGAAGGTTACCCATCAAACATTTTTACCTGATGGGTGCCAGAGTTAATTGTACGGAACTACACAGAAGTGAATATATATATATGTATATATATATATATATATATATATATGTGTGTGTGTGTGTGTGTGTGATTTAATTAAATTCATAGAATGGTATAAATTAAATTCGATTACTTGAATTTTGGATATTACTGAAGGAAGGGATTGATAATTATTTTATATTAATTTTGCATTCAACCAAGTTTCAATCAACAGTTTGTTCATCATAATGTAAAAAACAATTTAATATTATCAGCCTTTAGTTGTGTAGTCTAACTTAAATGAGACTTTCAAATGTGTGCCTCCACTGGGAAAAAGCGGCCTCGTAAGCCAGTCATTTCTTAAACTCATTTCGAGAAACCATTCAGGCTAATTCAGTCGGTGATATATTAAAATAAAACAGTCAACAGTTTGGTTCCCTAATTGTATTGTTAATTATACATGAAGTGAAGCAAACGATTTTACAGATTCATCAAAAGATAAAATAAGGAATGCATTATAATAGTGATTGAATTAGAAGTAAGCAGAAGAAATAGACGAAGTAACAACTAAATACGGCTAATGTAAACTCCAGAACAAATTGAGATGATTTAGATCTTGAGCAAGATTTAGATATCACTGAGATTATGGTGCCAATTTAAATGTATTTTGTACATTATCTCTTGTGATAAATTTCATGATAAATATAGAGGTAATTTAACTGTTTTTGTCTTTATTGTGGAGCGGCATGTGGATTTTACAATAACAGTGGTGATTATCTTACCGGTTCACCAGGTTTCCACCATTGCTAACAGTTACCCAGCCAGAGTTGGTAATTATTTTGCTTAATCTCGCCTTGGATTAGATTTGTTTGTCATATCCATATTTCATACTGGTTTAATACAAAAAGATTTATATGACCTGTACACCCCATCCACGCTGATGAAGGTATCATGTTATCACATTGAAAATTAGACATCATTGTTTTATTTTCATCGCTGCATCTATTGTCAAATGTTATAAACAACACAGGGGTCAATGTTATTAAGATGATATTGATGTCTATGGAAATAAAGGAGACACAAAACCAGTTCTGGCACGCACAAAGGCCTATTAACTCTGTCTTTACAGTTTGGAAGCGGAAGTGATTAAATCCTTTATGTTAAAATAGTAGCTGATAAATCCTTTTTGTTGTAATACTGGTCATTAAGCTTCTGTTATCTCGTTTTATCTTGATTTGGATAATTGCATTGGTACCGCTTAATTTCTCTGCAATCATTCAATCCCTGCCATAATGATTGATATCTGGATTGGGTTCAATGCCACGCATCTTATTTAAAGCTGCTGTGCTGAAACCAATATCAGTCGGAAGGACTTCATCAAGTACAATTACAGCTTCAGTATATATAGTAACTGCTATCATGACAATATCCAAATTCCAAAAAAATGCGCAACTAAGTTTTACTATAGTATACAACAGGTACGTTGAGATAAGTGTGTAACACAGAGGGTGCCATAGTTTTGTTTGTATCAATTTATTACAACCGATTTATTACAATTTATTACAGCTGCTATTTGATTCATTATTTAATCTTTACTGTTTATTTCTATTGAGCTAGTTCAGTTGGTAATTTCATAAGTTTCATTTCATTCCTGAGAATAACTATTTGCTGATATCTTAAACGAGCTGTTTACGTATTTTATTTGCAAATCCCTGGTATTTATCTAAATGTGTTGATGTAACTGGTACAATTGAAAGAAACCATGACTGCTATATCTGAATCTGAATGTACAAACGTACCACAGTAACAAGCCTGATGGCAGCATGGATCAGGAACATTCCTGACAGATACATAATGACAGGCATACAGGAAACCTAATCATAAAATGTAATACGTTATCTTTAACCACAGTGTGTTTTAACAGACAATTAACATTTGAAGTTTGGTTCTGTCATTCCTGGATGTGGCTGAAGTCTTTTGATTAATCTTACATAACCTTTATGTTAATCATCACGAGTCGTACTTCTGTATATTAAAACTGTATGATATTCGTCGTCTCTTATTGTGTGTGTCATATTAACAATAGAACTAAAACTTTTCATTCCGTGTCTTTCCATGAATTACTTTACTTTCCAAATTATCTTGAAGAGATGGGCCTGTGTTTTAAGTCTTAAGATCTTCATAAAAAATTATCTGTTTTGTTTTATGACAATTTTGTTTAAATGTCTAACTGAACAAGTCAGGAATCAGATACGTCAGAAGGAGTAAACAGAGATAACTTGACATGTCAGTGACAAATCAGACATCTACCCGGACCTATGTCATACGACAGGTATCAGATACGTCAGGTCAGCAGGAGTAGATAGAGATAACTGTACATGTCAGTTACAAATCAGACATCTACCCGGACCTATGTCATACGACATGTATCAGATACGTCAGGTCATTAGGAGTAGATAGAGATAACTGTACATGTCAGTGGCAAATCAGACATCTACCCGGACCTATGTCATACGACAGGTATCAGATACGTCAGGTCAGCAGGAGTAGATAGAGATAACTGTACATGTCAGTGGCAAATCAGACATCTACCCGGACCTATGTCATACGACAGGTATCAGATACGTCAGGTCAGCAGGAGTAGATAGAGATAACTGTACATGTCAGTTACAAATCAGACATCTACCCGGACCTAGGTCATACGACAGGTATCAGATACGTCAGGTCAGTAGAAGTAGATAGAGATAACTGTACATGTCAGTTACAAATCAGACATCTACCCGGACCTATGTCATACGACAGGTATCAGATACGTCAGGTCAGTAGAAGTAGATAGAGATAACTGTACATGTCAGTTACAAATCAGACATCTACCCGGACCTATGTCATACGACAGGTATCAGATACGTCAGGTCATTAGGAGTAGATAGAGATAACTGTACATGTCAGTGGCAAATCAGACATCTACCCGGACCTATGTCATACGACAGGTATCAGATACGTCAGGTCAGCAGGAGTAGATAGAGATAACTGACTGTACATGTCATTACAAATCAGACATCTACCCGGACCTATGTCATACGACAGGTATCAGATACGTCAGGTCAGTAGAAGTAGATAGAGATAACTGTACATGTCATTACAAATCAGACATCTACCCGGACCTATGTCATACGACATGTATCAGATACGTCAGGTCATTAGGAGTAGATAGAGATAACTGTACATGTCAGTGGCAAATCAGACATCTACCCGGACCTATGTCATACGACAGGTATCAGATACGTCAGGTCAGCAGGAGTAGATAGAGATAACTGTACATGTCAGTGGCAAATCAGACATCTACACGGACCTATGTCATACGACAGGTATCAGATACGTCAGGTCAGCAGGAGTAGATAGAGATAACTGTACATGTCAGTGGCAAATCAGACATCTACCCGGACCTATGTCATACGACAGGTATCAGATACGTCAGGTCAGCAGGAGTAGATAGAGATAACTGTACATGTCAGTTACAAATCAGACATCTACCCGGACCTAGGTCATACGACAGGTATCAGATACGTCAGGTCAGTAGAAGTAGATAGAGATAACTGTACATGTCAGTTACAAATCAGACATCTACCCGGACCTATGTCATACGACAGGTATCAGATACGTCAGGTCAGTAGAAGTAGATAGAGATAACTGTACATGTCATTACAAATCAGACGTCTACCCGGACCTATGTCATACGACATGTATCAGATACGTCAGGTCATTAGGAGTAGATAGAGATAACTGTACATGTCAGTGGCAAATCAGACATCTACCCGGACCTATGTCATACGACAGGTATCAGATACGTCAGGTCATTAGGAGTAGATAGAGATAACTGTACATGTCAGTGGCAAATCAGACATGTACACGGACCTATGTCATACGACAGGTATCAGATACGTCAGGTCAGCAGGAGTAGATAGAGATAACTGTACATGTCAGTGGCAAATCAGACATCTACCCGGACCTATGTCATACGACAGGTATCAGATACGTCAGGTCAGCAGGAGTAGATAGAGATAACTGTACATGTCAGTTACAAATCAGACATCTACCCGGACCTAGGTCATACGACAGGTATCAGATACGTCAGGTCAGTAGAAGTAGATAGAGATAACTGTACATGTCAGTTACAAATCAGACATCTACCCGGACCTATGTCATACGACAGGTATCAGATACGTCAGGTCATTAGGAGTAGATAGAGATAACTGTACATGTCAGTGGCAAATCAGACATCTACCCGGACCTATGTCATACGACAGGTATCAGATACGTCAGGTCAGCAGGAGTAGATAGAGATAACTGACTGTACATGTCATTACAAATCAGACATCTACCCGGACCTATGTCATACGACAGGTATCAGATACGTCAGGTCAGTAGAAGTAGATAGAGATAACTGTACATGTCATTACAAATCAGACATCTACCCGGACCTATGTCATACGACATGTATCAGATACGTCAGGTCATTAGGAGTAGATAGAGATAACTGTACATGTCAGTGGCAAATCAGATATCTACCCGGACCTATGTCATACGACAGGTATCAGATACGTCAGGTCAGTAGAAGTAGATAGAGATAACTGTACATGTCATTACAAATCAGACATCTACCCGGACCTATGTCATACGACATGTATCAGATACGTCAGGTCATTAGGAGTAGATAGAGATAACTGTACATGTCAGTGGCAAATCAGACATCTACCCGGACCTATGTCATACGACAGGTATCAGATACGTCAGGTCATTAGGAGTAGATAGAGATAACTGTACATGTCAGTGGCAAATCAGACATCTACACGGACCTATGTCATACGACAGGTATCAGATACGTCAGGTCAGCAGGAGTAGATAGAGATAACTGTACATGTCAGTGGCAAATCAGACATCTACCCGGACCTATGTCATACGACAGGTATCAGATACGTCAGGTCAGCAGGAGTAGATAGAGATAACTGTACATGTCAGTTACAAATCAGACATCTACCCGGACCTAGGTCATACGACAGGTATCAGATACGTCAGGTCAGTAGAAGTAGATAGAGATAACTGTACATGTCAGTTACAAATCAGACATCTACCCGGACCTATGTCATACGACAGGTATCAGATACGTCAGGTCAGTAGGAGTAGATAGAGATAACTGTACATGTCAGTGGCAAATCAGACATCTACCCGGACCTATGTCATACGACAGGTATCAGATACGTCAGGTCAGCAGGAGTAGATAGAGATAACTGTACATGTCAGTGGCAAATCAGACATCTACCCGGACCTATGTCATACGACAGGTATCAGATACGTCAGGTCAGCAGGAGTAGATAGAGATAACTGTACATGTCAGTTACAAATCAGACATCTACCCGGACCTATGTCATACGACATGTATCAGATACGTCAGGTCATTAGGAGTAGATAGAGATAACTGTACATGTCAGTGGCAAATCAGACATCTACCCGGACCTATGTCATACGACAGGTATCAGATACGTCAGGTCAGCAGGAGTAGATAGAGATAACTGTACATGTCAGTTACAAATCAGACATCTACCCGGACCTAGGTCATACGACAGGTATCAGATACGTCAGGTCAGTAGAAGTAGATAGAGATAACTGTACATGTCATTACAAATCAGACATCTACACGGACCTATGTCATACGACAGGTATCAGATACGTCAGGTCAGTAGAAGTAGATAGAGATAACTGTACATGTCATTACAAATCAGACATCTACCCGGACCTATGTCATACGACAGGTATCAGATACGTCAGGTCAGTAGAAGTAGATAGAGATAACTGTACATGTCATTACAAATCAGACATCTACCCGGACCTATGTCATACGACAGGTATCAGATACGTCAGGTCAGTAGAAGTAGATAGAGATAACTGTACATGTCAGTTACAAATCAGACATCTACCCGGACCTATGTCATACGACAGGTATCAGATACGTCAGGTCATTAGGAGTAGATACAGATAACTGTACATGTCAGTGGCAAATCAGACATCTACCCGGACCTATGTCATACGACAGGTATCAGATACGACAGGTCAGTAGAAGTAGATAGAGATAACTGTACATGTCATTACAAATCAGACATCTACCCGGACCTATGTCATACGACAGGTATCAGATACGTCAGGTCAGCAGGAGAAGATAGAGATAACTGTACATGTCAGTTACAAATCAGACATCTACCCGGACCTAGGTCATACGACAGGTATCAGATACGACAGGTCAGTAGAAGTAGATAGAGATAACTGTACATGTCAGTGACAAATCAGACATCTACCCGGACCTATGTCATACGACAGGTATCAGATACGTCAGGTCAGTAGAAGTAGATAGAGATAACTGTACATGTCATTACAAATCAGACATCTACCCGGACCTATGTCATACGACAGGTATCAGATACGTCAGGTCAGCAGGAGTAGATAGAGATAACTGTACATGTCAGATACAAATCAGACATCTACCCGGACCTAGGTCATACGACAGGTATCAGATACGACAGGTCAGTAGAAGTAGATAGAGATAACTGTACATGTCAGTGACAAATCAGACATCTACCCGGACCTATGTCATACGACAGGTATCAGATACGTCAGGTCAGCAGGAGTAGATAGAGATAACTGTACATGTCATTACAAATCAGACATCTACCCGGACCTATATCATACGACAGGTATCAGATACGTCAGGTCAGCAGGAGTAGATAGAGATAACTGTACATGTCAGTTACAAATCAGACATCTACCCGGACCTATGTCATACGACAGGTATCAGATACGTCAGGTCAGCAGGAGTAGATAGAGATAACTGTACATGTCATTACAAATCAGACATCTACCCGGACCTATGTCATACGACAGGTATCAGATACGTCAGGTCATTAGGAGTAGATAGAGATAACTGTACATGTCATTACAAATCAGACATCTACCCGGACCTATGTCATACGACAGGTATCAGATACGTCAGGTCAGTAGAAGTAGATAGAGATAACTGTACATGTCAGTTACAAATCAGACATCTACCCGGACCTATGTCATACGACAGGTATCAGATACGTCAGGTCAGCAGGAGTAGATAGAGATAACTGACTGTACATGTCATTACAAATCAGACATCTACCCGGACCTATGTCATACGACAGGTATCAGATACGTCAGGTCAGTAGAAGTAGATAGAGATAACTGTACATGTCATTACAAATCAGACATCTACCCGGACCTATGTCATACGACATGTATCAGATACGTCAGGTCATTAGGAGTAGATAGAGATAACTGTACATGTCAGTGGCAAATCAGACATCTACCCGGACCTATGTCATACGACAGGTATCAGATACGTCAGGTCAGCAGGAGTAGATAGAGATAACTGTACATGTCAGTGGCAAATCAGACATCTACACGGACCTATGTCATACGACAGGTATCAGATACGTCAGGTCAGCAGGAGTAGATAGAGATAACTGTACATGTCAGTGGCAAATCAGACATCTACCCGGACCTATGTCATACGACAGGTATCAGATACGTCAGGTCAGCAGGAGTAGATAGAGATAACTGTACATGTCAGTTACAAATCAGACATCTACCCGGACCTAGGTCATACGACAGGTATCAGATACGTCAGGTCAGTAGAAGTAGATAGAGATAACTGTACATGTCAGTTACAAATCAGACATCTACCCGGACCTATGTCATACGACAGGTATCAGATACGTCAGGTCAGTAGAAGTAGATAGAGATAACTGTACATGTCATTACAAATCAGACATCTACCCGGACCTATGTCATACGACATGTATCAGATACGTCAGGTCATTAGGAGTAGATAGAGATAACTGTACATGTCAGTGGCAAATCAGACATCTACCCGGACCTATGTCATACGACAGGTATCAGATACGTCAGGTCATTAGGAGTAGATAGAGATAACTGTACATGTCAGTGGCAAATCAGACATCTACACGGACCTATGTCATACGACAGGTATCAGATACGTCAGGTCAGCAGGAGTAGATAGAGATAACTGTACATGTCAGTGGCAAATCAGACATCTACCCGGACCTATGTCATACGACAGGTATCAGATACGTCAGGTCAGCAGGAGTAGATAGAGATAACTGTACATGTCAGTTACAAATCAGACATCTACCCGGACCTAGGTCATACGACAGGTATCAGATACGTCAGGTCAGTAGAAGTAGATAGAGATAACTGTACATGTCAGTTACAAATCAGACATCTACCCGGACCTATGTCATACGACAGGTATCAGATACGTCAGGTCATTAGGAGTAGATAGAGATAACTGTACATGTCAGTGGCAAATCAGACATCTACCCGGACCTATGTCATACGACAGGTATCAGATACGTCAGGTCAGCAGGAGTAGATAGAGATAACTGACTGTACATGTCATTACAAATCAGACATCTACCCGGACCTATGTCATACGACAGGTATCAGATACGTCAGGTCAGTAGAAGTAGATAGAGATAACTGTACATGTCATTACAAATCAGACATCTACCCGGACCTATGTCCTACGACATGTATCAGATACGTCAGGTCATTAGGAGTAGATAGAGATAACTGTACATGTCAGTGGCAAATCAGATATCTACCCGGACCTATGTCATACGACAGGTATCAGATACGTCAGGTCAGTAGAAGTAGATAGAGATAACTGTACATGTCATTACAAATCAGACATCTACCCGGACCTATGTCATACGACATGTATCAGATACGTCAGGTCATTAGGAGTAGATAGAGATAACTGTACATGTCAGTGGCAAATCAGACATCTACCCGGACCTATGTCATACGACAGGTATCAGATACGTCAGGTCATTAGGAGTAGATAGAGATAACTGTACATGTCAGTGGCAAATCAGACATCTACACGGACCTATGTCATACGACAGGTATCAGATACGTCAGGTCAGCAGGAGTAGATAGAGATAACTGTACATGTCAGTGGCAAATCAGACATCTACCCGGACCTATGTCATACGACAGGTATCAGATACGTCAGGTCAGCAGGAGTAGATAGAGATAACTGTACATGTCAGTTACAAATCAGACATCTACCCGGACCTAGGTCATACGACATGTATCAGATACGTCAGGTCATTAGGAGTAGATAGAGATAACTGTACATGTCAGTGGCAAATCAGACATCTACCCGGACCTATGTCATACGACAGGTATCAGATACGTCAGGTCAGCAGGAGTAGATAGAGATAACTGTACATGTCAGTTACAAATCAGACATCTACCCGGACCTAGGTCATACGACAGGTATCAGATACGTCAGGTCAGTAGAAGTAGATAGAGATAACTGTACATGTCATTACAAATCAGACATCTACACGGACCTATGTCATACGACAGGTATCAGATACGTCAGGTCAGTAGAAGTAGATAGAGATAACTGTACATGTCATTACAAATCAGACATCTACCCGGACCTATGTCATACGACAGGTATCAGATACGTCAGGTCAGTAGAAGTAGATAGAGATAACTGTACATGTCATTACAAATCAGACATCTACCCGGACCTATGTCATACGACAGGTATCAGATACGTCAGGTCAGTAGAAGTAGATAGAGATAACTGTACATGTCAGTTACAAATCAGACATCTACCCGGACCTATGTCATACGACAGGTATCAGATACGTCAGGTCATTAGGAGTAGATACAGATAACTGTACATGTCAGTGGCAAATCAGACATCTACCCGGACCTATGTCATACGACAGGTATCAGATACGACAGGTCAGTAGAAGTAGATAGAGATAACTGTACATGTCATTACAAATCAGACATCTACCCGGACCTATGTCATACGACAGGTATCAGATACGTCAGGTCAGCAGGAGAAGATAGAGATAACTGTACATGTCAGTTACAAATCAGACATCTACCCGGACCTAGGTCATACGACAGGTATCAGATACGACAGGTCAGTAGAAGTAGATAGAGATAACTGTACATGTCAGTGACAAATCAGACATCTACCCGGACCTATGTCATACGACAGGTATCAGATACGTCAGGTCAGTAGAAGTAGATAGAGATAACTGTACATGTCATTACAAATCAGACATCTACCCGGACCTATGTCATACGACATGTATCAGATACGTCAGGTCATTAGGAGTAGATAGAGATAACTGTACATGTCAGTGGCAAATCAGACATCTACCCGGACCTATGTCATACGACAGGTATCAGATACGTCAGGTCAGCAGGAGTAGATAGAGATAACTGTACATGTCAGTGGCAAATCAGACATCTACACGGACCTATGTCATACGACAGGTATCAGATACGTCAGGTCAGCAGGAGTAGATAGAGATAACTGTACATGTCAGTGGCAAATCAGACATCTACCCGGACCTATGTCATACGACAGGTATCAGATACGTCAGGTCAGCAGGAGTAGATAGAGATAACTGTACATGTCAGTTACAAATCAGACATCTACCCGGACCTAGGTCATACGACAGGTATCAGATACGTCAGGTCAGTAGAAGTAGATAGAGATAACTGTACATGTCAGTTACAAATCAGACATCTACCCGGACCTATGTCATACGACAGGTATCAGATACGTCAGGTCAGTAGAAGTAGATAGAGATAACTGTACATGTCATTACAAATCAGACATCTACCCGGACCTATGTCATACGACATGTATCAGATACGTCAGGTCATTAGGAGTAGATAGAGATAACTGTACATGTCAGTGGCAAATCAGACATCTACCCGGACCTATGTCATACGACAGGTATCAGATACGTCAGGTCATTAGGAGTAGATAGAGATAACTGTACATGTCAGTGGCAAATCAGACATCTACACGGACCTATGTCATACGACAGGTATCAGATACGTCAGGTCAGCAGGAGTAGATAGAGATAACTGTACATGTCAGTGGCAAATCAGACATCTACCCGGACCTATGTCATACGACAGGTATCAGATACGTCAGGTCAGCAGGAGTAGATAGAGATAACTGTACATGTCAGTTACAAATCAGACATCTACCCGGACCTAGGTCATACGACAGGTATCAGATACGTCAGGTCAGTAGAAGTAGATAGAGATAACTGTACATGTCAGTTACAAATCAGACATCTACCCGGACCTATGTCATACGACAGGTATCAGATACGTCAGGTCATTAGGAGTAGATAGAGATAACTGTACATGTCAGTGGCAAATCAGACATCTACCCGGACCTATGTCATACGACAGGTATCAGATACGTCAGGTCAGCAGGAGTAGATAGAGATAACTGACTGTACATGTCATTACAAATCAGACATCTACCCGGACCTATGTCATACGACAGGTATCAGATACGTCAGGTCAGTAGAAGTAGATAGAGATAACTGTACATGTCATTACAAATCAGACATCTACCCGGACCTATGTCATACGACATGTATCAGATACGTCAGGTCATTAGGAGTAGATAGAGATAACTGTACATGTCAGTGGCAAATCAGATATCTACCCGGACCTATGTCATACGACAGGTATCAGATACGTCAGGTCAGTAGAAGTAGATAGAGATAACTGTACATGTCATTACAAATCAGACATCTACCCGGACCTATGTCATACGACATGTATCAGATACGTCAGGTCATTAGGAGTAGATAGAGATAACTGTACATGTCAGTGGCAAATCAGACATCTACCCGGACCTATGTCATACGACAGGTATCAGATACGTCAGGTCATTAGGAGTAGATAGAGATAACTGTACATGTCAGTGGCAAATCAGACATCTACACGGACCTATGTCATACGACAGGTATCAGATACGTCAGGTCAGCAGGAGTAGATAGAGATAACTGTACATGTCAGTGGCAAATCAGACATCTACCCGGACCTATGTCATACGACAGGTATCAGATACGTCAGGTCAGCAGGAGTAGATAGAGATAACTGTACATGTCAGTTACA
Source organism: Sipunculus nudus (assembly GCA_026874595.1). NCBI lineage: Eukaryota > Metazoa > Annelida > Sipuncula > Golfingiida > Sipunculidae > Sipunculus > Sipunculus nudus. The sequence continues at coordinate 1,223,104 of CM049311.1, read as the reverse complement.
AATCAGACATCTACCCGGACCTAGGTCATACGACAGGTATCAGATACGTCAGGTCAGTAGAAGTAGATAGAGATAACTGTACATGTCAGTTACAAATCAGACATCTACCCGGACCTATGTCATACGACAGGTATCAGATACGTCAGGTCAGTAGGAGTAGATAGAGATAACTGTACATGTCAGTGGCAAATCAGACATCTACCCGGACCTATGTCATACGACAGGTATCAGATACGTCAGGTCAGCAGGAGTAGATAGAGATAACTGTACATGTCAGTGGCAAATCAGACATCTACCCGGACCTATGTCATACGACAGGTATCAGATACGTCAGGTCAGCAGGAGTAGATAGAGATAACTGTACATGTCAGTTACAAATCAGACATCTACCCGGACCTATGTCATACGACATGTATCAGATACGTCAGGTCATTAGGAGTAGATAGAGATAACTGTACATGTCAGTGGCAAATCAGACATCTACCCGGACCTATGTCATACGACAGGTATCAGATACGTCAGGTCAGCAGGAGTAGATAGAGATAACTGTACATGTCAGTTACAAATCAGACATCTACCCGGACCTAGGTCATACGACAGGTATCAGATACGTCAGGTCAGTAGAAGTAGATAGAGATAACTGTACATGTCATTACAAATCAGACATCTACACGGACCTATGTCATACGACAGGTATCAGATACGTCAGGTCAGTAGAAGTAGATAGAGATAACTGTACATGTCAGTTACAAATCAGACATCTACCCGGACCTAGGTCATACGACAGGTATCAGTCACGTCAGGTCAGTAGAAGTAGATAGAGATAACTGTACATGTCAGTTACAAATCAGACATCTACACGGACCTATATCATACGACAGGTATCAGATACGTCAGGTCAGCAGGAGTAGATAGAGATAACTGTACATGTCATTACAAATCAGACATCTACCCGGACCTATGCCATACGACAGGTATCAGATACGTCAGGTCATTAGGAGTAGATAGAGATAACTGTACATGTCAGTGGCAAATCAGACATCTACCCGGACCTATGTCATACGACAGGTATCAGATACGTCAGGTCAGCAGGAGTAGATAGAGATAACTGTACATGTCATTACAAATCAGACATCTACCCGTACCTATGTCATACGACAGGTATCAGATACGTCAGGTCATTAGGAGTAGATAGAGATAACTGTACATGTCAGTTACAAATCAGACATCTACCCGGACCTATGTCATACGACAGGTATCAGATACGTCAGGTCACCAGAAGTAGATAGAGATAACTGTACATGTTAGTTACAAATCAGACATCTACCCGGACCTAGGTCATACGACAGGTATCAGATACGTCAGGTCAGTAGAAGTAGATAGAGATAACTGTACATGTCAGTTACAAATCAGACATCTACCCGGACCTAGGTCATACGACAGGTATCAGATACGTCAGGTCAATAGAAGTAGATAGAGATAACTGTACATGTCAGTTACAAATCAGACATCTACCCGGACCTATGCCCTACGACAGGTACTAGTCACGTCAGGTCAGTAGAAGTAGATAGAGATAACTGTACATGTCAGTTACAAATCATACATCTACCCGGACCTATGTCATACGACAGGTATCAGTTACGTCAGGTCAGTAGAAGTAGATAGAGATAACTGTACATGTCAGTTACAAATCAGACATCTACACGGACCTATGTCATACGACAGGTATCAGATACGTCAGGTCAGTAGAAGTAGATAGAGATAACTGTACATGTCAGTTACAAATCAGACATCTACCCGGACCTATGTCATACGACAGGTATCAGATACGTCAGGTCATTAGGAGTAGATAGAGATAACTGTACATGTCAGTGGCAAATCAGACATCTACCCGGACCTATGTCATACCACAGGTATCAGATACGTCAGGTCAGTAGAAGTAGATAGAGATAACTGTACATGTCAGTTACAAATCAGACATCTACACGGACCTATGTCATACGACAGGTATCAGATACGTCAGGTCAGTAGAAGTAGATAGAGATAACTGTACATGTCAGTTACAAATCAGACATCTACCCGGACCTATGTCATACGACAGGTATCAGATACGTCAGGTCACCAGGAGTAGATAGAGATAACTGTACATGTCAGTTACAAATCAGACATCTACCCGGACCTATGTCATACGACAGGTATCAGATACGTCAGGTCATTAGGAGTAGATAGAGATAACTGTACATGTCAGTGGCAAATCAGACATCTACCCGGACCTATGTCATACAACAGGTATCAGATACGTCAGGTCACCAGGAGTAGATAGAGATAACTGTAAATGTCATTGACAAATCACACATCTACCCGGACCTATGCCATACGACAGGTATCAGATACGTCAGGTCAGTAGAAGTAGATAGAGATAACTGTACATGTCAGTTACAAATCAGACATCTACCCGGACCTATGTCATACGACAGGTATCAGATACGTCAGGTCATTAGGAGTAGATAGAGATAACTGTACATGTCAGTGGCAAATCAGACATCTACCCGGACCTATGTCATACGACAGGTATCAGATACGTCAGGTCACCAGGAGTAGATAGAGATAACTGTACATGTCAGTTACAAATCAGACATCTACCCGGACCTATGTCATACGACAGGTATCAGATACGTCAGGTCATTAGGAGTAGATAGAGATAACTGTACATGTCAGTGGCAAATCAGACATCTACCCGGACCTATGTCATACAACAGGTATCAGATACGTCAGGTCACCAGGAGTAGATAGAGATAACTGTACATGTCATTGACAAATCACACATCTACCCGGACCTATGCCATACGACAGGTATCAGATACGTCAGGTCATTAGGAGTAGATAGAGATAACTGTACATGTCAGTGGCAAATCAGACATCTACCCGGACCTATGTCATACGACAGGTATCAGATCATCAGGTCACCAGGAGTAGATAGAGATAACTGTACATGTCAGTTACAAATCAGACATCTACCCGGACCTAGGTCATACGACAGGTATCAGATACGTCAGGTCAGTAGAAGTAGATAGAGATAACTGTACATGTCAGTTACAAATCAGACATCTACCCGGACCTAGGTCATACGACAGGTATCAGATTCGTCAGGTCAGTAGAAGTAGATAGAGATAACTGTACATGTCAGTTACAAATCAGACATCTACCCGGACCTAGGTCATAAGACAGGTATCAGATACGTCAGGTCAGTAGAAGTAGATAGAGATAACTGTACATGTCAGTTACAAATCAGACATCTACCCGGACCTATGTCATACGACAGGTATCAGATACGTCAGGTCAGCAGGAGTAGATAGAGATAACTGTACATGTCATTACAAATCAGACATCTACCCGGACCTATGTCATACGACAGGTATCAGATACGTCAGGTCAACAGGAGTAGATAGAGATTACTGTACATGTCATTACAAATCAGACATCTACCCGGACCTATGTCATACGACAGGTATCAGATACGTCAGGTCAGTAGAAGTAGATAGAGATAACTGTACATGTCAGTTACAAATCAGACATCTACCCGGACCTATGTCATACGACAGGTATCAGATACGTCAGGTCATTAGGAGTAGATAGAGATAACTGTACATGTCAGTGGCAAATCAGACATCTACCCGGACCTATGTCATACGACAGGTATCAGATACGTCATGTCACCAGGAGTAGATAGAGATAACTGTACATGTCAGTGGCAAATCACACATCTACCCGGACCTAGGTCATACGACAGGTATCAGATACGTCAGGTCGTTAGGAGTAGATAGAGATAACTGTACATGTCAGTTACAAATCAGACATCTACCCGGACCTAGGTCATACGACAGGTATCAGATACGTCAGGTCACCAGAAGTAGATAGAGATAACTGTACATGTTAGTTACAAATCAGACATCTACCCGGACCTAGGTCATACGACAGGTATCAGATACGTCAGGTCAGTAGAAGTAGATAGAGATAACTGTACATGTCAGTTACAAATCAGACATCTACCCGGACCTAGGTCATACGACAGGTATCAGATACGTCAGGTCAATAGAAGTAGATAGAGATAACTGTACATGTCAGTTACAAATCAGACATCTACCCGGACCTATGCCCTACGACAGGTATCAGTTACGTCAGGTCAGTAGAAGAAGATAGAGATAACTGTACATGTCAGTTACAAATCATACATCTACCCGGACCTATGTCATACGACAGGTATCAGTTACGTCAGGTCAGTAGAAGTAGATAGAGATAACTGTACATGTCAGTTACAAATCAGACATCTACACGGACCTATGTCATACGACAGGTATCAGATACGTCAGGTCAGTAGAAGTAGATAGAGATAACTGTACATGTCAGTTACAAATCAGACATCTACCCGGACCTATGTCATACGACAGGTATCAGATACGTCAGGTCATTAGGAGTAGATAGAGATAACTGTACATGTCAGTGGCAAATCAGACATCTACCCGGACCTAGGTCATACGACAGGTATCAGATACGTCAGGTCAGTAGAAGTAGATAGAGATAACTGTACATTTCAGTTACAAATCAGACATCTACACGGACCTATGTCATACGACAGGTATCAGATACGTCAGGTCAGTAGAAGTACATAGAGATAACTGTACATGTCAGTTACAAATCAGACATCTACCCGGACCTATGTCATACGACAGGTATCAGATACGTCAGGTCACCAGGAGTAGATAGAGATAACTGTACATGTCAGTTACAAATCAGACATCTACCCGGACCTATGTCATACGACAGGTATCAGATACGTCAGGTCATTAGGAGTAGATAGAGATAACTGTACATGTCAGTGGCAAATCAGACATCTACCCGGACCTAGGTCATACGACAGGTATCAGATACGTCAGGTCAGTAGAAGTAGATAGAGATAACTGTACATGTCAGTTACAAATCAGACATCTACCCGGACCTAGGTCATACGACAGGTATCAGATTCGTCAGGTCAGTAGAAGTAGATAGAGATAACTGTACATGTCAGTTACAAATCAGACATCTACCCGGACCTAGGTCATACGACAGGTATCAGATACGTCAGGTCAGTAGAAGTAGATAGAGATAACTGTACATGTCAGTTACAAATCAGACATCTACCCGGACCTAGGTCATACGACAGGTATCAGATACGTCAGGTCAGTAGAAGTAGATAGAGATAACTGTACATGTCAGTTAGAAATCAGACATCTACCCGGACCTAGGTCATACGACAGGTATCAGATACGTCAGGTCAGTAGAAGTAGATAGAGATAACTGTACATGTCAGTTACAAATCAGACATCTACACGGACCTATATCATACGACAGGTATCAGATACGTCAGGTCAGCAGGAGTAGATAGAGATAACTGTACATGTCATTACAAATCAGACATCTACCCGGACCTATGCCATACGACAGGTATCAGATACGTCAGGTCATTAGGAGTAGATAGAGATAACTGTACATGTCAGTGGCAAATCAGACATCTACCCGGACCTATGTCATACGACAGGTATCAGATACGTCAGGTCAGCAGGAGTAGATAGAGATAACTGTACATGTCATTACAAATCAGACATCTACCCGTACCTATGTCATACGACAGGTATCAGATACGTCAGGTCATTAGGAGTAGATAGAGATAACTGTACATGTCAGTGGCAAATCAGACATCTACCCGGACCTAGGTCATACGACAGGTATCAGATACGTCAGGTCAGCAGGAGTAGATAGAGATAACTGTACATGTCATTACAAATCAGACATCTACCCGGACCTATGTCATACGACAGGTATCAGATACGTCAGGTCATTAGGAGTAGATAGAGATAACTGTACATGTCATTACAAATCAGACATCTACCCGGACCTTGGTCATACGACAGGTATCAGATACGTCAGGTCAGTAGAAGTAGATAGAGATAACTGTACATGTCATTACAAATCAGACATCTACCCGGACCCAGGTCATACGACAGGTATCAGATACGTCAGGTCACCAGGAGTAGATAGAGATAACTGTACATGTCATTACAAATCAGACATCTACCCGGACCTATGTCATACGACAGGTATCAGATACGTCAGGTCAGCAGGAGTAGATAGAGATAACTGTACATGTCATTACAAATCAGACATCTACCCGGACCTATGTCATACGACAGGTATCAGATACGTCAGGTCATTAGGAGTAGATAGAGATAACTGTACATGTCATTACAAATCAGACATCTACCAGGACCTATGTCATACGACAGGTATCAGATACGTCAGGTCAGCAGGAGTAGATAGAGATAACTGTACATGTCATTACAAATCAGACATCTACCCGGACCTATGTCATACGACAGGTATCAGATACGTCAGGTCATTAGGAGTAGATAGAGATAACTGTACATGTCATTACAAATCAGACATCTACCCGGACCTATGTCATACGACAGGTATCAGATACGTCAGGTCATTAGGAGTAGATAGAGATAACTGTACATGTCATTACAAATCAGACATCTACCCGGACCTATGTCATACGACAGGTATCAGATACGTCAGGTCATTAGGAGTAGATAGAGATAACTGTACATGTCATTACAAATCAGACATCTACCAGGACCTATGTCATACGACAGGTATCAGATACGTCAGGTCAGCAGGAGTAGATAGAGATAACTGTACATGTCATTACAAATCAGACATCTACCCGGACCTATGTCATACGACAGGTATCAGATACGTCAGGTCACCAGGAGTAGATAGAGATAACTGTACATGTCAGTGGCAAATCAGACATCTACCCGGACCTAGGTCATACGACAGGTATCAGATACGTCAGGTCAGCAGAAGTAGATAGAGATAACTGTACATGTCAGTTACAAATCAGACATCTACCCGGACCTATGTCATACGACAGGTATCAGATACGTCAGGTCACCAGGAGTAGATAGAGGTAACTGTACATGTCAGTTACAAATCAGACATCTACCCGGACCTATGTCATACGACAGGTATCAGTTACGTCAGGTCAGTAGAAGTAGATAGAGATAACTGTACATGTCAGTTACAAATTAGACATCTACCCGGACCTATGTCATACGACAGGTATCAGATACGTCAGGTCAGCAGGAGTAGATAGAGATAACTGTACATGTCATTACAAATCAGACATCTACCCGGACCTATGTCATACGACAGGTATCAGATACGTCAGGTCATTAGGAGTAGATAGAGATAACTGTACATGTCAGTGGCAAATCAGACATCTACCCGGACCTATGTCATACGACAGGTATCAGATACGTCCGGTCACCAGTAGTAGATAGAGATAACTGTACATGTCAGTTACAAATCAGACATCTACCCGGACCTAGGTCATACGACAGGTATCAGATTCGTCAGGTCAGTAGAAGTAGATAGAGATAACTGTACATGTCAGTTACAAATCAGACATCTACCCGGACCTAGGTCATACGACAGGTATCAGATACGTCAGGTCAGTAGAAGTAGATAGAGATAACTGTACATGTCAGTTACAAATCAGACATCTACCCGGACCTAGGTCATACGACAGGTATCAGATACGTCAGGTCAGTAGAAGTAGATAGAGATAACTGTACATGTCAGTTACAAATCAGACATCTACCCGGACCTAGGTCATACGACAGGTATCAGATACGTCAGGTCAGTAGAAGTAGATAGAGATAACTGTACATGTCAGTTACAAATCAGACATCTACACGGACCTATATCATACGACAGGTATCAGATACGTCAGGTCAGCAGGAGTAGATAGAGATAACTGTACATGTCATTACAAATCAGACATCTACCCGGACCTATGCCATACGACAGGTATCAGATACGTCAGGTCATTAGGAGTAGAAAGAGATAACTGTACATGTCAGTGGCAAATCAGACATCTACCCGGACCTATGTCATACGACAGGTATCAGATACGTCAGGTCAGCAGGAGTAGATAGAGATAACTGTACATGTCATTACAAATCAGACATCTACCCGGACCTATGTCATACGACAGGTATCAGATACGTCAGGTCAGTAGAAGTAGATAGAGATAACTGTACATGTCAGTTACAAATCAGACATCTACCCGGACCTATGTCATACGACAGGTATCAGATACGTCAGGTCATTAGGAGTAGATAGAGATAACTGTACATGTCATTACAAATCAGACATCTACCCGGACCTATGTCATACGACAGGTATCAGATACGTCAGGTCAGTAGAAGTAGATAGAGATAACTGTACATGTCAGTTACAAATCAGACATCTACCCGGACCTATGTCATACGACAGGTATCAGATACGTCAGGTCAGCAGGAGTAGATAGAGATAACTGTACATGTCATTACAAATCAGACATCTACCCGGACCTATGTCATACGACAGGTATCAGATACGTCAGGTCAGCAGGAGTAGATAGAGATTACTGTACATGTCATTACAAATCAGACATCTACCCGGACCTATGTCATACGACAGGTATCAGATACGTCAGGTCAGTAGAAGTAGATAGAGATAACTGTACATGTCAGTTACAAATCAGACATCTACCCGGACCTATGTCATACGACAGGTATCAGATACGTCAGGTCATTAGGAGTAGATAGAGATAACTGTACATGTCAGTGGCAAATCAGACATCTACCCGGACCTATGTCATAGGACAGGTATCAGATACGTCATGTCACCAGGAGTAGATAGAGATAACTGTACATGTCAGTGGCAAATCACACATCTACCCGGACCTAGGTCATACGACAGGTATCAGATACGTCAGGTCACCAGAAGTAGATAGAGATAACTGTACATGTCAGTGGCAAATCAGACATCTACCCGGACCTATGTCATACGACAGGTATCAGATACGTCAGGTCATTAGGAGTAGATAGAGATAACTGTACATGTCAGTTACAAATCAGACATCTACCCGGACCTAGGTCATACGACAGGTATCAGATACGTCAGGTCACCAGAAGTAGATAGAGATAACTGTACATGTTAGTTACAAATCAGACATCTACCCGGACCTAGGTCATACGACAGGTATCAGATACGTCAGGTCAGTAGAAGTAGATAGAGATAACTGTACATGTCAGTTACAAATCAGACATCTACCCGGACTTAGGTCATACGACAGGTATCAGATACGTCAGGTCACCAGAAGTAGATAGAGATAACTGTACATGTTAGTTACAAATCAGACATCTACCCGGACCTAGGTCATACGACAGGTATCAGATACGTCAGGTCAGTAGAAGTAGATAGAGATAACTGTACATGTCAGTTACAAATCAGACATCTACCCGGACCTAGGTCATACGACAGGTATCAGATACGTCAGGTCAATAGAAGTAGATAGAGATAACTGTACATGTCAGTTACAAATCAGACATCTACCCGGACCTATGCCCTACGACAGGTATCAGTCACGTCAGGTCAGTAGAAGTAGATAGAGATAACTGTACATGTCAGTTACAAATCATACATCTACCCGGACCTATGTCATACGACAGGTATCAGTTACGTCAGGTCAGTAGAAGTAGATAGAGATAACTGTACATGTCAGTTACAAATCAGACATCTACACGGACCTATGTCATACGACAGGTATCAGATACGTCAGGTCAGTAGAAGTAGATAGAGATAACTGTACATGTCAGTTACAAATCAGACATCTACCCGGACCTATGTCATACGACAGGTATCAGATACGTCAGGTCATTAGGAGTAGATAGAGATAACTGTACATGTCAGTGGCAAATCAGACATCTACCCGGACCTATGTCATACGACAGGTATCAGATACGTCAGGTCAGTAGAAGTAGATAGAGATAACTGTACATGTCAGTTACAAATCAGACATCTACACGGACCTATGTCATACGACAGGTATCAGATACGTCAGGTCAGTAGAAGTAGATAGAGATAACTGTACATGTCAGTTACAAATCAGACATCTACCCGGACCTATGTCATACGACAGGTATCAGATACGACAGGTCACCAGGAGTAGATAGAGATAACTGTACATGTCAGTTACAAATCAGACATCTACCCGGACCTATGTCATACGACAGGTATCAGATACGTCAGGTCATTAGGAGTAGATAGAGATAACTGTACATGTCAGTGGCAAATCAGACATCTACCCGGACCTATGTCATACAACAGGTATCAGATACGTCAGGTCACCAGGAGTAGATAGAGATAACTGTACATGTCATTGACAAATCACACATCTACCCGGACCTATGCCATACGACAGGTATCAGATACGTCAGGTCAGTAGAAGTAGATAGAGATAACTGTACATGTCAGTTACAAATCAGACATCTACCCGGACCTATGTCATACGACAGGTATCAGATACGTCAGGTCATTAGGAGTAGATAGAGATAACTGTACATGTCAGTGGCAAATCAGACATCTACCCGGACCTATGTCATACGACAGGTATCAGATACGTCAGGTCACCAGGAGTAGATAGAGATAACTGTACATGTCAGTTACAAATCAGACATCTACCCGGACCTATGTCATACGACAGGTATCAGATACGTCAGGTCATTAGGAGTAGATAGAGATAACTGTACATGTCAGTGGCAAATCAGACATCTACCCGGACCTATGTCATACGACAGGTATCAGATCATCAGGTCACCAGGAGTAGATAGAGATAACTGTACATGTCAGTTACAAATCAGACATCTACCCGGACCTAGGTCATACGACAGGTATCAGATACGTCAGGTCAGTAGAAGTAGATAGAGATAACTGTACATGTCAGTTACAAATCAGACATCTACCCGGACCTAGGTCATACGACAGGTATCAGATTCGTCAGGTCAGTAGAAGTAGATAGAGATAACTGTACATGTCAGTTACAAATCAGACATCTACCCGGACCTAGGTCATACGACAGGTATCAGATACGTCAGGTCAGTAGAAGTAGATAGAGATAACTGTACATGTCAGTTACAAATCAGACATCTACCCGGACCTAGGTCATACGACAGGTATCAGATACGTCAGGTCAGTAGTAGTAGATAGAGATAACTGTACATGTCAGTTACAAATCAGACATCTACCCGGACCTAGGTCATACGACAGGTATCAGATACGTCAGGTCAGTAGAAGTAGATAGAGATAACTGTACATGTCAGTTACAAATCAGACATCTACACGGACCTATATCATACGAAAGGTATCAGATACGTCAGGTCAGCAGGAGTAGATAGAGATAACTGTACATGTCATTACAAATCAGACATCTACCCGGACCTATGCCATACGACAGGTATCAGATACGTCAGGTCATTAGGAGTAGATAGAGATAACTGTACATGTCAGTGGCAAATCAGACATCTACCCGGACCTATGTCATACGACAGGTATCAGATACGTCAGGTCAGCAGGAGTAGATAGAGATAACTGTACATGTCATTACAAATCAGACATCTACCCGTACCTATGTCATACGACAGGTATCAGATACGTCAGGTCATTAGGAGTAGATAGAGATAACTGTACATGTCAGTGGCAAATCAGACATCTACCCGGACCTAGGTCATACGACAGGTATCAGATACGTCAGGTCAGCAGGAGCAGATAGAGATAACTGTACATGTCATTACAAATCAGACATCTACCCGGACCTATGTCATACGACAGGTATCAGATACGTCAGGTCATTAGGAGTAGATAGAGATAACTGTACATGTCATTACAAATCAGACATCTACCCGGACCTTGGTCATACGACAGGTATCAGATACGTCAGGTCAGCAGAAGTAGATAGAGATAACTGTACATGTCATTACAAATCAGACATCTACCCGGACCTAGGTCATACGACAGGTATCAGATACGTCAGGTCACCAGGAGTAGATAGAGATAACTGTACATGTCATTACAAATCAGACATCTACCCGGACCTATGTCATACGACAGGTATCAGATACGTCAGGTCAGCAGGAGTAGATAGAGATAACTGTACATGTCATTACAAATCAGACATCTACCCGGACCTATGTCATACGACAGGTATCAGATACGTCAGGTCAGCAGGAGTAGATAGAGATAACTGTACATGTCATTACAAATCAGACATCTACCCGGACCTATGTCATACGACAGGTATCAGATACGTCAGGTCATTAGGAGTAGATAGAGATAACTGTACATGTCATTACAAATCAGACATCTACCCGGACCTATGTCATACGACAGGTATCAGATACGTCAGGTCAGCAGGAGTAGATAGAGATAACTGTACATGTCATTACAAATCAGACATCTACCCGGACCTATGTCATACGACAGGTATCAGATACGTCAGGTCATTAGGAGTAGATAGAGATAACTGTACATGTCATTACAAATCAGACATCTACCAGGACCTATGTCATACGACAGGTATCAGATACGTCAGGTCAGCAGGAGTAGATAGAGATAACTGTACATGTCAGTGGCAAATCAGACATCTACCCGGACCTAGGTCATACGACAGGTATCAGATACGTCAGGTCAGCAGAAGTAGATAGAGATAACTGTACATGTCAGTTACAAATCAGACATCTACCCGGACCTATGTCATACGACAGGTATCAGATACGTCAGGTCACCAGGGAATAGATAGAGGTAACTGTACATGTCAGTTACAAATCAGACATCTACCCGGACCTATGTCATACGACAGGTATCAGTTACGTCAGGTCAGTAGAAGTAGATAGAGATAACTGTACATGTCAGTTACAAATTAGACATCTACCCGGACCTATGTCATACGACAGGTATCAGATACGTCAGGTCAGCAGGAGTAGATAGAGATAACTGTACATGTCATTACAAATCAGACATCTACCCGGACCTATGTCATACGACAGGTATCAGATACGTCAGGTCATTAGGAGTAGATAGAGATAACTGTACATGTCAGTGGCAAATCAGACATCTACCCGGACCTATGTCATACGACAGGTATCAGATACGTCAGGTCACCAGGAGTAGATAGAGATAACTGTACATGTCAGTTACAAATCATACATCTACCCGGACCTAGGTCATACGACAGGTATCAGATACGTCAGGTCAGTAGAAGTAGATAGAGATAACTGTACATGTCAGTTACAAATCAGACATCTACCCGGACCTAGGTCATACGACAGGTATCAGATACGTCAGGTCAGCAGAAGTAGATAGAGATAACTGTACATGTCAGTTACAAATCAGACATCTACACGGACCTATGTCATACGACAGGTATCAGATACGTCAGGTCAGCAGGAGTAGATAGAGATAACTGTACATGTCAGTGGCAAATCAGACATCTACCCGGACCTATGTCATACGACAGGTATCAGATACGTCAGGTCAGCAGAAGTAGATAGAGATAACTGTACATGTCATTGACAAATCAGACATCTACCCGGACCTATGTCATACGACAGGTATCAGATACGTCAGGTCAGCAGGAGTAGATAGAGATAACTGTACATGTCAGTGGCAAATCAGACATCTACCCGGACCTATGTCATACGACAGGTATCAGATACGTCAGGTCACCAGGAGTAGATAGAGATAACTGTACATGTCAGTTACAAATCAGACATCTACCCGGACCTAGGTCATACGACAGGTATCAGATACGTCAGGTCAGTAGAAGTAGATAGAGATAACTGTACATGTCAGTTACAAATCAGACATCTACCCGGACCTAGGTCATACGACAGGTATCAGATACGTCAGGTCAGTAGAAGTAGATAGAGATAACTGTACATGTCAGTTACAAATCAGACATCTACCCGGACCTAGGTCATACGACAGGTATCAGATACGTCAGGTCAGTAGAAGTAGATAGAGATAACTGTACATGTCAGTTACAAATCAGACATCTACCCGGACCTAGGTCATACGACAGGTATCAGATACGTCAGGTCAGTAGAAGTAGATAGAGATAACTGTACATGTAAGTGGCAAATCAGACATCTACCCGGACCTAGGTCATACGACAGGTATCAGATACGTCAGGTCAGCAGAAGTAGATAGAGATAACTGTACATGTCAGTTACAAATCAGACATCTACCCGGACCTATGTCATACGACAGGTATCAGATACGTCAGGTCAGCAGAAGTAGATACAGATAACTGTACATGTCAGTTACAAATCAGACATATACCCGGACCTATGTCATACGACAGGTATCAGATACGTCAGGTCAGTAGAAGTAGATAGAGATAACTGTACATGTCAGTTACAAATCAGACATCTACCCGGACCTATGTCATACGACAGGTATCAGATACGTCAGGTCACCAGGAGTAGATAGAGATAACTGTACATGTCAGTGGCAAATCAGACATCTACCCGGACCTAGGTCATACGACAGGTATCATATACGTCAGGTCAGCAGAAGTAGATAGAGATAACTGTACATGTCAGTTACAAATCAGACATCTACCCGGACCTATGTCATACGACAGGTATCAGATACGTCAGGTCACCAGGAGTAGATAGAGGTAACTGTACATGTCAGTTACAAATCAGACATCTACCCGGACCTATGTCATACGACAGGTATCAGATACGTCAGGTCAGCAGGAGTAGATAGAGATAACTGTACATGTCATTACAAATCAGACATCTACCCGGACCTATGTCATACGACAGGTATCAGATACGTCAGGTCAGCAGGAGTAGATAGAGATAACTGTACATGTCATTACAAATCAGACATCTACCCGGACCTATGTCATACGACAGGTATCAGATACGTCAGGTCAGCAGGAGTAGATAGAGATAACTGTACATGTCATTACAAATCAGACATCTACCCGGACCTATGTCATACGACAGGTATCAGATACGTCAGGTCATTAGGAGTAGATAGAGATAACTGTACATGTCAGTGGCAAATCAGACATCTACCCGGACCTATGTCATACGACAGGTATCAGATACGTCCGGTCACCAGTAGTAGATAGAGATAACTGTACATGTCAGTTACAAATCATACATCTACCCGGACCTAGGTCATACGACAGGTATCAGATACGTCAGGTCAGTAGAAGTAGATAGAGATAACTGTACATGTCAGTTACAAATCAGACATCTACCCGGACCTAGGTCATACGACAGGTATCAGATACGTCAGGTCAGCAGAAGTAGATAGAGATAACTGTACATGTCAGTTACAAATCAGACATCTACCCGGACCTATGTCATACGACAGGTATCAGATACGTCAGGTCAGCAGGAGTAGATAGAGATAACTGTACATGTCATTACAAATCAGACATCTACCCGGACCTATGTCATACGACAGGTATCAGATACGTCAGGTCAGCAGGAGTAGATAGAGATAACTGTACATGTCATTACAAATCAGACATCTACCCGGACCTATGTCATACGACAGGTATCAGATACGTCAGATCAGCAGGAGTAGATAGAGATAACTGTACATGTCATTACAAATCAGACATCTACCCGGACCTATGTCATACGACAGGTATCAGATACGTCAGGTCATTAGGAGTAGATAGAGATAACTGTACATGTCATTACAAATCAGACATCTACCCGGACCTTGGTCATACGACAGGTATCAGATACGTCAGGTCAGTAGAAGTAGATAGAGATAACTGTACATGTCATTACAAATCAGACATCTACCCGGACCCAGGTCATACGACAGGTATCAGATACGTCAGGTCACCAGGAGTAGATAGAGATAACTGTACATGTCATTACAAATCAGACATCTACCCGGACCTATGTCATACGACAGGTATCAGATACGTCAGGTCAGCAGGAGTAGATAGAGATAACTGTACATGTCATTACAAATCAGACATCTACCCGGACCTATGTCATACGACAGGTATCAGATACGTCAGGTCATTAGGAGTAGATAGAGATAACTGTACATGTCATTACAAATCAGACATCTACCAGGACCTATGTCATACGACAGGTATCAGATACGTCAGGTCAGCAGGAGTAGATAGAGATAACTGTACATGTCATTACAAATCAGACATCTACCCGGACCTATGTCATACGACAGGTATCAGATACGTCAGGTCATTAGGAGTAGATAGAGATAACTGTACATGTCATTACAAATCAGACATCTACCCGGACCTATGTCATACGACAGGTATCAGATACGTCAGGTCATTAGGAGTAGATAGAGATAACTGTACATGTCATTACAAATCAGACATCTACCCGGACCTATGTCATACGACAGGTATCAGATACGTCAGGTCATTAGGAGTAGATAGAGATAACTGTACATGTCATTACAAATCAGACATCTACCAGGACCTATGTCATACGACAGGTATCAGATACGTCAGGTCAGCAGGAGTAGATAGAGATAACTGTACATGTCATTACAAATCAGACATCTACCCGGACCTATGTCATACGACAGGTATCAGATACGTCAGGTCACCAGGAGTAGATAGAGATAACTGTACATGTCAGTGGCAAATCAGACATCTACCCGGACCTAGGTCATACGACAGGTATCAGATACGTCAGGTCAGCAGAAGTAGATAGAGATAACTGTACATGTCAGTTACAAATCAGA
Source organism: Sipunculus nudus (assembly GCA_026874595.1). Taxonomy (NCBI): domain Eukaryota; kingdom Metazoa; phylum Annelida; class Sipuncula; order Golfingiida; family Sipunculidae; genus Sipunculus; species Sipunculus nudus. The sequence goes on along the minus strand of CM049311.1, from coordinate 1,206,418 downwards.
CATCTACCCGGACCTATGTCATACGACAGGTATCAGATACGTCAGGTCACCAGGAGTAGATAGAGGTAACTGTACATGTCAGTTACAAATCAGACATCTACCCGGACCTATGTCATACGACAGGTATCAGTTACGTCAGGTCAGTAGAAGTAGATAGAGATAACTGTACATGTCAGTTACAAATTAGACATCTACCCGGACCTATGTCATACGACAGGTATCAGATACGTCAGGTCAGCAGGAGTAGATAGAGATAACTGTACATGTCATTACAAATCAGACATCTACCCGGACCTATGTCATACGACAGGTATCAGATACGTCAGGTCATTAGGAGTAGATAGAGATAACTGTACATGTCAGTGGCAAATCAGACATCTACCCGGACCTATGTCATACGACAGGTATCAGATACGTCCGGTCACCAGTAGTAGATAGAGATAACTGTACATGTCAGTTACAAATCATACATCTACCCGGACCTAGGTCATACGACAGGTATCAGATACGTCAGGTCAGTAGAAGTAGATAGAGATAACTGTACATGTCAGTTACAAATCAGACATCTACCCGGACCTAGGTCATACGACAGGTATCAGATACGTCAGGTCAGCAGAAGTAGATAGAGATAACTGTACATGTCATTGACAAATCAGACATCTACCCGGACCTATGTCATACGACAGGTATCAGATACGTCAGGTCACCAGGAGTAGATAGAGATAACTGTACATGTCATTACAAATCAGACATCTACCCGGACCTATGTCATACGACAGGTATCAGATACGTCAGGTCAGCAGGAGTAGATAGAGATAACTGTACATGTCATTACAAATCAGACATCTACCCGGACCTATGTCATACGACAGGTATCAGATACGTCAGGTCAGCAGGAGTAGATAGAGATAACTGTACATGTCATTACAAATCAGACATCTACCCGGACCTATGTCATACGACAGGTATCAGATACGTCAGGTCAGCAGGAGTAGATAGAGATAACTGTACATGTCATTACAAATCAGACATCTACCCGGACCTATGTCATACGACAGGTATCAGATACGTCAGGTCAGCAGGAGTAGATAGAGATAACTGTACATGTCATTACAAATCAGACATCTACCCGGACCTATGTCATACGACAGGTATCAGATACGTCAGGTCAGCAGGAGTAGATAGAGATAACTGTACATGTCATTACAAATCAGACATCTACCCGGACCTATGTCATACGACAGGTATCAGATACGTCAGGTCAGTAGAAGTAGATAGAGATAACTGTACATGTCAGTTACAAATCAGACATCTACCCGGACCTATGTCATACGACAGGTATCAGATACGTCAGGTCATTAGGAGTAGATAGAGATAACTGTACATGTCATTACAAATCAGACATCTACCCGGACCTATGTCATACGACAGGTATCAGATACGTCAGGTCAGTAGAAGTAGATAGAGATAACTGTACATGTCAGTTACAAATCAGACATCTACCCGGACCTATGTCATACGACAGGTATCAGATACGTCAGGTCAGCAGGAGTAGATAGAGATAACTGTACATGTCATTACAAATCAGACATCTACCCGGACCTATGTCATACGACAGGTATCAGATACGTCAGGTCAGCAGGAGTAGATAGAGATTACTGTACATGTCATTACAAATCAGACATCTACCCGGACCTATGTCATACGACAGGTATCAGATACGTCAGGTCAGTAGAAGTAGATAGAGATAACTGTACATGTCAGTTACAAATCAGACATCTACCCGGACCTATGTCATACGACAGGTATCAGATACGTCAGGTCATTAGGAGTAGATAGAGATACTTGTACATGTCAGTGGCAAATCAGACATCTACCCGGACCTATGTCATAGGACAGGTATCAGATACGTCATGTCACCAGGAGTAGAAAGAGATAACTGTACATGTCAGTGGCAAATCACACATCTACCCGGACCTAGGTCATACGACAGGTATCAGATACGTCAGGTCACCAGAAGTAGATAGAGATAACTGTACATGTCAGTGGCAAATCAGACATCTACCCGGACCTATGTCATACGACAGGTATCAGATACGTCAGGTCAGCAGGAGTAGATAGAGATAACTGTACATGTCAGTTACAAATCAGACATCTACCCGGACCTAGGTCATACGACAGGTATCAGATACGTCAGGTCACCAGAAGTAGATAGAGATAACTGTACATGTTAGTTACAAATCAGACATCTACCCGGACCTAGGTCATACGACAGGTATCAGATACGTCAGGTCAGTAGAAGTAGATAGAGATAACTGTACATGTCAGTTACAAATCAGACATCTACCCGGACCTAGGTCATACGACAGGTATCAGATACGTCAGGTCACCAGAAGTAGATAGAGATAACTGTACATGTTAGTTACAAATCAGACATCTACCCGGACCTAGGTCATACGACAGGTATCAGATACGTCAGGTCAGTAGAAGTAGATAGAGATAACTGTACATGTCAGTTACAAATCAGACATCTACCCGGACCTAGGTCATACGACAGGTATCAGATACGTCAGGTCAATAGAAGTAGATAGAGATAACTGTACATGTCAGTTACAAATCAGACATCTACCCGGACCTATGCCCTACGACAGGTATCAGTCACGTCAGGTCAGTAGAAGTAGATAGAGATAACTGTACATGTCAGTTACAAATCATACATCTACCCGGACCTATGTCATACGACAGGTATCAGTTACGTCAGGTCAGTAGAAGTAGATAGAGATAACTGTACATGTCAGTTACAAATCAGACATCTACACGGACCTATGTCATACGACAGGTATCAGATACGTCAGGTCAGTAGAAGTAGATAGAGATAACTGTACATGTCAGTTACAAATCAGACATCTACCCGGACCTATGTCATACGACAGGTATCAGATACGTCAGGTCATTAGGAGTAGATAGAGATAACTGTACATGTCAGTGGCAAATCAGACATCTACCCGGACCTATGTCATACGACAGGTATCAGATACGTCAGGTCAGTAGAAGTAGATAGAGATAACTGTACATGTCAGTTACAAATCAGACATCTACACGGACCTATGTCATACGACAGGTATCAGATACGTCAGGTCAGTAGAAGTAGATAGAGATAACTGTACATGTCAGTTACAAATCAGACATCTACCCGGACCTATGTCATACGACAGGTATCAGATACGACAGGTCACCAGGAGTAGATAGAGATAACTGTACATGTCAGTTACAAATCAGACATCTACCCGGACCTATGTCATACGACAGGTATCAGATACGTCAGGTCATTAGGAGTAGATAGAGATAACTGTACATGTCAGTGGCAAATCAGACATCTACCCGGACCTATGTCATACAACAGGTATCAGATACGTCAGGTCACCAGGAGTAGATAGAGATAACTGCACATGTCATTGACAAATCACACATCTACCCGGACCTATGCCATACGACAGGTATCAGATACGTCAGGTCAGTAGAAGTAGATAGAGATAACTGTACATGTCAGTTACAAATCAGACATCTACCCGGACCTATGTCATACGACAGGTATCAGATACGTCAGGTCATTAGGAGTAGATAGAGATAACTGTACATGTCAGTGGCAAATCAGACATCTACCCGGACCTATGTCATACGACAGGTATCAGATACGTCAGGTCACCAGGAGTAGATAGAGATAACTGTACATGTCAGTTACAAATCAGACATCTACCCGGACCTATGTCATACGACAGGTATCAGATACGTCAGGTCATTAGGAGTAGATAGAGATAACTGTACATGTCAGTGGCAAATCAGACATCTACCCGGACCTATGTCATACGACAGGTATCAGATCATCAGGTCACCAGGAGTAGATAGAGATAACTGTACATGTCAGTTACAAATCAGACATCTACCCGGACCTAGGTCATACGACAGGTATCAGATACGTCAGGTCAGTAGAAGTAGATAGAGATAACTGTACATGTCAGTTACAAATCAGACATCTACCCGGACCTAGGTCATACGACAGGTATCAGATTCGTCAGGTCAGTAGAAGTAGATAGAGATAACTGTACATGTCAGTTACAAATCAGACATCTACCCGGACCTAGGTCATACGACAGGTATCAGATACGTCAGGTCAGTAGAAGTAGATAGAGATAACTGTACATGTCAGTTACAAATCAGACATCTACCCGGACCTAGGTCATACGACAGGTATCAGATACGTCAGGTCAGTAGTAGTAGATAGAGATAACTGTACATGTCAGTTACAAATCAGACATCTACCCGGACCTAGGTCATACGACAGGTATCAGATACGTCAGGTCAGTAGAAGTAGATAGAGATAACTGTACATGTCAGTTACAAATCAGACATCTACACGGACCTATATCATACGACAGGTATCAGATACGTCAGGTCAGCAGGAGTAGATAGAGATAACTGTACATGTCATTACAAATCAGACATCTACCCGGACCTATGCCATACGACAGGTATCAGATACGTCAGGTCATTAGGAGTAGATAGAGATAACTGTACATGTCAGTGGCAAATCAGACATCTACCCGGACCTATGTCATACGACAGGTATCAGATACGTCAGGTCAGCAGGAGTAGATAGAGATAACTGTACATGTCATTACAAATCAGACATCTACCCGTACCTATGTCATACGACAGGTATCAGATACGTCAGGTCATTAGGAGTAGATAGAGATAACTGTACATGTCAGTGGCAAATCAGACATCTACCCGGACCTAGGTCATACGACAGGTATCAGATACGTCAGGTCAGCAGGAGCAGATAGAGATAACTGTACATGTCATTACAAATCAGACATCTACCCGGACCTATGTCATACGACAGGTATCAGATACGTCAGGTCATTAGGAGTAGATAGAGATAACTGTACATGTCATTACAAATCAGACATCTACCCGGACCTTGGTCATACGACAGGTATCAGATACGTCAGGTCAGCAGAAGTAGATAGAGATAACTGTACATGTCATTACAAATCAGACATCTACCCGGACCTAGGTCATACGACAGGTATCAGATACGTCAGGTCACCAGGAGTAGATAGAGATAACTGTACATGTCATTACAAATCAGACATCTACCCGGACCTATGTCATACGACAGGTATCAGATACGTCAGGTCAGCAGGAGTAGATAGAGATAACTGTACATGTCATTACAAATCAGACATCTACCCGGACCTATGTCATACGACAGGTATCAGATACGTCAGGTCAGCAGGAGTAGATAGAGATAACTGTACATGTCATTACAAATCAGACATCTACCCGGACCTATGTCATACGACAGGTATCAGATACGTCAGGTCATTAGGAGTAGATAGAGATAACTGTACATGTCATTACAAATCAGACATCTACCCGGACCTATGTCATACGACAGGTATCAGATACGTCAGGTCAGCAGGAGTAGATAGAGATAACTGTACATGTCATTACAAATCAGACATCTACCCGGACCTATGTCATACGACAGGTATCAGATACGTCAGGTCATTAGGAGTAGATAGAGATAACTGTACATGTCATTACAAATCAGACATCTACCAGGACCTATGTCATACGACAGGTATCAGATACGTCAGGTCAGCAGGAGTAGATAGAGATAACTGTACATGTCAGTGGCAAATCAGACATCTACCCGGACCTAGGTCATACGACAGGTATCAGATACGTCAGGTCAGCAGAAGTAGATAGAGATAACTGTACATGTCAGTTACAAATCAGACATCTACCCGGACCTATGTCATACGACAGGTATCAGATACGTCAGGTCACCAGGAGTAGATAGAGGTAACTGTACATGTCAGTTACAAATCAGACATCTACCCGGACCTATGTCATACGACAGGTATCAGTTACGTCAGGTCAGTAGAAGTAGATAGAGATAACTGTACATGTCAGTTACAAATTAGACATCTACCCGGACCTATGTCATACGACAGGTATCAGATACGTCAGGTCAGCAGGAGTAGATAGAGATAACTGTACATGTCATTACAAATCAGACATCTACCCGGACCTATGTCATACGACAGGTATCAGATACGTCAGGTCATTAGGAGTAGATAGAGATAACTGTACATGTCAGTGGCAAATCAGACATCTACCCGGACCTATGTCATACGACAGGTATCAGATACGTCAGGTCACCAGGAGTAGATAGAGATAACTGTACATGTCAGTTACAAATCAGACATCTACCCGGACCTAGGTCATACGACAGGTATCAGATACGTCAGGTCAGTAGAAGTAGATAGAGATAACTGTACATGTCAGTTACAAATCAGACATCTACCCGGACCTAGGTCATACGACAGGTATCAGATACGTCAGGTCAGCAGAAGTAGATAGAGATAACTGTACATGTCAGTTACAAATCAGACATCTACACGGACCTATGTCATACGACAGGTATCAGATACGTCAGGTCAGCAGGAGTAGATAGAGATAACTGTACATGTCAGTGGCAAATCAGACATCTACCCGGACCTATGTCATACGACAGGTATCAGATACGTCAGGTCAGCAGAAGTAGATAGAGATAACTGTACATGTCATTGACAAATCAGACATCTACCCGGACCTATGTCATACGACAGGTATCAGATACGTCAGGTCAGCAGGAGTAGATAGAGATAACTGTACATGTCAGTGGCAAATCAGACATCTACCCGGACCTATGTCATACGACAGGTATCAGATACGTCAGGTCACCAGGAGTAGATAGAGATAACTGTACATGTCAGTTACAAATCAGACATCTACCCGGACCTAGGTCATACGACAGGTATCAGATACGTCAGGTCAGTAGAAGTAGATAGAGATAACTGTACATGTCAGTTACAAATCAGACATCTACCCGGACCTAGGTCATACGACAGGTATCAGATACGTCAGGTCAGTAGAAGTAGATAGAGATAACTGTACATGTCAGTTACAAATCAGACATCTACCCGGACCTAGGTCATACGACAGGTATCAGATACGTCAGGTCAGTAGAAGTAGATAGAGATAACTGTACATGTCAGTTACAAATCAGACATCTACCCGGACCTAGGTCATACGACAGGTATCAGATACGTCAGGTCAGTAGAAGTAGATAGAGATAACTGTACATGTAAGTGGCAAATCAGACATCTACCCGGACCTAGGTCATACGACAGGTATCAGATACGTCAGGTCAGCAGAAGTAGATAGAGATAACTGTACATGTCAGTTACAAATCAGACATCTACCCGGACCTATGTCATACGACAGGTATCAGATACGTCAGGTCAGCAGAAGTAGATAGAGATAACTGTACATGTCAGTTACAAATCAGACATATACCCGGACCTATGTCATACGACAGGTATCAGATACGTCAGGTCAGTAGAAGTAGATAGAGATAACTGTACATGTCAGTTACAAATCAGACATCTACCCGGACCTATGTCATACGACAGGTATCAGATACGTCAGGTCACCAGGAGTAGATAGAGATAACTGTACATGTCAGTGGCAAATCAGACATCTACCCGGACCTAGGTCATACGACAGGTATCATATACGTCAGGTCAGCAGAAGTAGATAGAGATAACTGTACATGTCAGTTACAAATCAGACATCTACCCGGACCTATGTCATACGACAGGTATCAGATACGTCAGGTCACCAGGAGTAGATAGAGGTAACTGTACATGTCAGTTACAAATCAGACATCTACCCGGACCTATGTCATACGACAGGTATCAGATACGTCAGGTCAGCAGGAGTAGATAGAGATAACTGTACATGTCATTACAAATCAGACATCTACCCGGACCTATGTCATACGACAGGTATCAGATACGTCAGGTCAGCAGGAGTAGATAGAGATAACTGTACATGTCATTACAAATCAGACATCTACCCGGACCTATGTCATACGACAGGTATCAGATACGTCAGGTCAGCAGGAGTAGATAGAGATAACTGTACATGTCATTACAAATCAGACATCTACCCGGACCTATGTCATACGACAGGTATCAGATACGTCAGGTCATTAGGAGTAGATAGAGATAACTGTACATGTCAGTGGCAAATCAGACATCTACCCGGACCTATGTCATACGACAGGTATCAGATACGTCCGGTCACCAGTAGTAGATAGAGATAACTGTACATGTCAGTTACAAATCATACATCTACCCGGACCTAGGTCATACGACAGGTATCAGATACGTCAGGTCAGTAGAAGTAGATAGAGATAACTGTACATGTCAGTTACAAATCAGACATCTACCCGGACCTAGGTCATACGACAGGTATCAGATACGTCAGGTCAGCAGAAGTAGATAGAGATAACTGTACATGTCATTGACAAATCAGACATCTACCCGGACCTATGTCATACGACAGGTATCAGATACGTCAGGTCAGCAGGAGTAGATAGAGATAACTGTACATGTCATTACAAATCAGACATCTACCCGGACCTATGTCATACGACAGGTATCAGATACGTCAGGTCAGCAGGAGTAGATAGAGATAACTGTACATGTCATTACAAATCAGACATCTACCCGGACCTATGTCATACGACAGGTATCAGATACGTCAGGTCAGCAGGAGTAGATAGAGATAACTGTACATGTCATTACAAATCAGACATCTACCCGGACCTATGTCATACGACAGGTATCAGATACGTCAGGTCAGCAGGAGTAGATAGAGATAACTGTACATGTCATTACAAATCAGACATCTACCCGGACCTATGTCATACGACAGGTATCAGATACGTCAGGTCAGCAGGAGTAGATAGAGATAACTGTACATGTCATTACAAATCAGACATCTACCCGGACCTATGTCATACGACAGGTATCAGATACGTCAGGTCAGCAGGAGTAGATAGAGATAACTGTACATGTCATTACAAATCAGACATCTACCCGGACCTATGTCATACGACAGGTATCAGATACGTCAGGTCAGTAGAAGTAGATAGAGATAACTGTACATGTCAGTTACAAATCAGACATCTACCCAGACCTATGTCATACGACAGGTATCAGATACGTCAGGTCATTAGGAGTAGATAGAGATAACTGTACATGTCATTACAAATCAGACATCTACCCGGACCTATGTCATACGACAGGTATCAGATACGTCAGGTCAGTAGAAGTAGATAGAGATAACTGTACATGTCAGTTACAAATCAGACATCTACCCGGACCTATGTCATACGACAGGTATCAGATACGTCAGGTCAGCAGGAGTAGATAGAGATAACTGTACATGTCATTACAAATCAGACATCTACCCGGACCTATGTCATACGACAGGTATCAGATACGTCAGGTCAGCAGGAGTAGATAGAGATTACTGTACATGTCATTACAAATCAGACATCTACCCGGACCTATGTCATACGACAGGTATCAGATACGTCAGGTCAGTAGAAGTAGATAGAGATAACTGTACATGTCAGTTACAAATCAGACATCTACCCGGACCTATGTCATACGACAGGTATCAGATACGTCAGGTCATTAGGAGTAGATAGAGATAACTGTACTTGTCAGTGGCAAATCAGACATCTACCCGGACCTATGTCATACGACAGGTATCAGATACGTCATGTCACCAGGAGTAGATAGAGATAACTGTACATGTCAGTGGCGAATCACACATCTACCCGGACCTAGGTCATACGACAGGTATCAGATACGTCAGGTCACCAGAAGTAGATAGAGATAACTGTACATGTCAGTGGCAAATCAGACATCTACCCGGACCTATGTCATACGACAGGTATCAGATACGTCAGGTCATTAGGAGTAGATAGAGATAACTGTACATGTCAGTTACAAATCAGACATCTACCCGGACCTAGGTCATACGACAGGTATCAGATACGTCAGGTCACCAGAACTAGATAGAGATAACTGTACATGTTAGTTACAAATCAGACATCTACCCGGACCTAGGTCATACGACAGGTATCAGATACGTCAGGTCAGTAGAAGTAGATAGAGATAACTGTACATGTCAGTTACAAATCAGACATCTACCCGGACCTAGGTCATACGACAGGTATCAGACACGTCAGGTCAATAGAAGTAGATAGAGATAACTGTACATGTCAGTTACAAATCAGACATCTACCCGGACCTATGCCCTACGACAGGTATCAGTTACGTCAGGTCAGTAGAAGTAGATAGAGATAACTGTACATGTCAGTTACAAATCATACATCTACCCGGACCTAGGTCATACGACAGGTATCAGTTACGTCAGGTCAGTAGAAGTAGATAGAGATAACTGTACATGTCAGTTACAAATCAGACATCTACACGGACCTATGTCATACGACAGGTATCAGATACGTCAGGTCAGTAGAAGTAGATAGAGATAACTGTACATGTCAGTTACAAATCAGACATCTACCCGGACCTAGGTCATACGACAGGTATCAGATACGTCAGGTCAGTAGAAGTAGATAGAGATAACTGTACATGTCAGTTAGAAATCAGACATCTACCCGGACCTAGGTCATACGACAGGTATCAGATACGTCAGGTCAGTAGAAGTAGATAGAGATAACTGTACATGTCAGTTACAAATCAGACATCTACACGGACCTATATCATACGACAGGTATCAGATACGTCAGGTCAGCAGGAGTAGATAGAGATAACTGTACATGTCATTACAAATCAGACATCTACCCGGACCTATGCCATACGACAGGTATCAGATACGTCAGGTCATTAGGAGTAGATAGAGATAACTGTACATGTCAGTGGCAAATCAGACATCTACCCGGACCTATGTCATACGACAGGTATCAGATACGTCAGGTCAGCAGGAGTAGATAGAGATAACTGTACATGTCATTACAAATCAGACATCTACCCGTACCTATGTCATACGACAGGTATCAGATACGTCAGGTCATTAGGAGTAGATAGAGATAACTGTACATGTCAGTGGCAAATCAGACATCTACCCGGACCTAGGTCATACGACAGGTATCAGATACGTCAGGTCAGCAGGAGTAGATAGAGATAACTGTACATGTCATTACAAATCAGACATCTACCCGGACCTATGTCATACGACAGGTATCAGATACGTCAGGTCATTAGGAGTAGATAGAGATAACTGTACATGTCATTACAAATCAGACATCTACCCGGACCTTGGTCATACGACAGGTATCAGATACGTCAGGTCAGTAGAAGTAGATAGAGATAACTGTACATGTCATTACAAATCAGACATCTACCCGGACCCAGGTCATACGACAGGTATCAGATACGTCAGGTCACCAGGAGTAGATAGAGATAACTGTACATGTCATTACAAATCAGACATCTACCCGGACCTATGTCATACGACAGGTATCAGATACGTCAGGTCAGCAGGAGTAGATAGAGATAACTGTACATGTCATTACAAATCAGACATCTACCCGGACCTATGTCATACGACAGGTATCAGATACGTCAGGTCATTAGGAGTAGATAGAGATAACTGTACATGTCATTACAAATCAGACATCTACCAGGACCTATGTCATACGACAGGTATCAGATACGTCAGGTCAGCAGGAGTAGATAGAGATAACTGTACATGTCATTACAAATCAGACATCTACCCGGACCTATGTCATACGACAGGTATCAGATACGTCAGGTCATTAGGAGTAGATAGAGATAACTGTACATGTCATTACAAATCAGACATCTACCCGGACCTATGTCATACGACAGGTATCAGATACGTCAGGTCATTAGGAGTAGATAGAGATAACTGTACATGTCATTACAAATCAGACATCTACCCGGACCTATGTCATACGACAGGTATCAGATACGTCAGGTCATTAGGAGTAGATAGAGATAACTGTACATGTCATTACAAATCAGACATCTACCAGGACCTATGTCATACGACAGGTATCAGATACGTCAGGTCAGCAGGAGTAGATAGAGATAACTGTACATGTCATTACAAATCAGACATCTACCCGGACCTATGTCATACGACAGGTATCAGATACGTCAGGTCACCAGGAGTAGATAGAGATAACTGTACATGTCAGTGGCAAATCAGACATCTACCCGGACCTAGGTCATACGACAGGTATCAGATACGTCAGGTCAGCAGAAGTAGATAGAGATAACTGTACATGTCAGTTACAAATCAGACATCTACCCGGACCTATGTCATACGACAGGTATCAGATACGTCAGGTCACCAGGAGTAGATAGAGGTAACTGTACATGTCAGTTACAAATCAGACATCTACCCGGACCTATGTCATACGACAGGTATCAGTTACGTCAGGTCAGTAGAAGTAGATAGAGATAACTGTACATGTCAGTTACAAATTAGACATCTACCCGGACCTATGTCATACGACAGGTATCAGATACGTCAGGTCAGCAGGAGTAGATAGAGATAACTGTACATGTCATTACAAATCAGACATCTACCCGGACCTATGTCATACGACAGGTATCAGATACGTCAGGTCATTAGGAGTAGATAGAGATAACTGTACATGTCAGTGGCAAATCAGACATCTACCCGGACCTATGTCATACGACAGGTATCAGATACGTCCGGTCACCAGTAGTAGATAGAGATAACTGTACATGTCAGTTACAAATCAGACATCTACCCGGACCTAGGTCATACGACAGGTATCAGATTCGTCAGGTCAGTAGAAGTAGATAGAGATAACTGTACATGTCAGTTACAAATCAGACATCTACCCGGACCTAGGTCATACGACAGGTATCAGATACGTCAGGTCAGTAGAAGTAGATAGAGATAACTGTACATGTCAGTTACAAATCAGACATCTACCCGGACCTAGGTCATACGACAGGTATCAGATACGTCAGGTCAGTAGAAGTAGATAGAGATAACTGTACATGTCAGTTACAAATCAGACATCTACCCGGACCTAGGTCATACGACAGGTATCAGATACGTCAGGTCAGTAGAAGTAGATAGAGATAACTGTACATGTCAGTTACAAATCAGACATCTACACGGACCTATATCATACGACAGGTATCAGATACGTCAGGTCAGCAGGAGTAGATAGAGATAACTGTACATGTCATTACAAATCAGACATCTACCCGGACCTATGCCATACGACAGGTATCAGATACGTCAGGTCATTAGGAGTAGAAAGAGATAACTGTACATGTCAGTGGCAAATCAGACATCTACCCGGACCTATGTCATACGACAGGTATCAGATACGTCAGGTCAGCAGGAGTAGATAGAGATAACTGTACATGTCATTACAAATCAGACATCTACCCGTACCTATGTCATACGACAGGTATCAGATACGTCAGGTCATTAGGAGTAGATAGAGATAACTGTACATGTCAGTGGCAAATCAGACATCTACCCGGACCTAGGTCATACGACAGGTATCAGATACGTCAGGTCAGCAGGAGTAGATAGAGATAACTGTACATGTCATTACAAATCAGACATCTACCCGGACCTATGTCATACGACAGGTATCAGATACGTCAGGTCATTAGGAGTAGATAGAGATAACTGTACATGTCATTACAAATCAGACATCTACCCGGACCTTGGTCATACGACAGGTATCAGATACGTCAGGTCAGTAGAAGTAGATAGAGATAACTGTACATGTCATTACAAATCAGACATCTACCCGGACCCAGGTCATACGACAGGTATCAGATACGTCAGGTCACCAGGAGTAGATAGAGATAACTGTACATGTCATTACAAATCAGACATCTACCCGGACCTATGTCATACGACAGGTATCAGATACGTCAGGTCAGCAGGAGTAGATAGAGATAACTGTACATGTCATTACAAATCAGACATCTACCCGGACCTATGTCATACGACAGGTATCAGATACGTCAGGTCATTAGGAGTAGATAGAGATAACTGTACATGTCATTACAAATCAGACATCTACCAGGACCTATGTCATACGACAGGTATCAGATACGTCAGGTCAGCAGGAGTAGATAGAGATAACTGTACATGTCATTACAAATCAGACATCTACCCGGACCTATGTCATACGACAGGTATCAGATACGTCAGGTCATTAGGAGTAGATAGAGATAACTGTACATGTCATTACAAATCAGACATCTACCCGGACCTATGTCATACGACAGGTATCAGATACGTCAGGTCATTAGGAGTAGATAGAGATAACTGTACATGTCATTACAAATCAGACATCTACCCGGACCTATGTCATACGACAGGTATCAGATACGTCAGGTCATTAGGAGTAGATAGAGATAACTGTACATGTCATTACAAATCAGACATCTACCAGGACCTATGTCATACGACAGGTATCAGATACGTCAGGTCAGCAGGAGTAGATAGAGATAACTGTACATGTCATTCCAAATCAGACATCTACCCGGACCTATGTCATACGACAGGTATCAGATACGTCAGGTCACCAGGAGTAGATAGAGATAACTGTACATGTCAGTGGCAAATCAGACATCTACCCGGACCTAGGTCATACGACAGGTATCAGATACGTCAGGTCAGCAGAAGTAGATAGAGATAACTGTACATGTCAGTTACAAATCAGACATCTACCCGGACCTATGTCATACGACAGGTATCAGATACGTCAGGTCACCAGGAGTAGATAGAGGTAACTGTACATGTCAGTTACAAATCAGACATCTACCCGGACCTATGTCATACGACAGGTATCAGTTACGTCAGGTCAGTAGAAGTAGATAGAGATAACTGTACATGTCAGTTACAAATTAGACATCTACCCGGACCTATGTCATACGACAGGTATCAGATACGTCAGGTCAGCAGGAGTAGATAGAGATAACTGTACATGTCATTACAAATCAGACATCTACCCGGACCTATGTCATACGACAGGTATCAGATACGTCAGGTCATTAGGAGTAGATAGAGATAACTGTACATGTCAGTGGCAAATCAGACATCTACCCGGACCTATGTCATACGACAGGTATCAGATACGTCCGGTCACCAGTAGTAGATAGAGATAACTGTACATGTCAGTTACAAATCATACATCTACCCGGACCTAGGTCATACGACAGGTATCAGATACGTCAGGTCAGTAGAAGTAGATAGAGATAACTGTACATGTCAGTTACAAATCAGACATCTACCCGGACCTAGGTCATACGACAGGTATCAGATACGTCAGGTCAGCAGAAGTAGATAGAGATAACTGTACATGTCATTGACAAATCAGACATCTACCCGGACCTATGTCATACGACAGGTATCAGATACGTCAGGTCACCAGGAGTAGATAGAGATAACTGTACATGTCATTACAAATCAGACATCTACCCGGACCTATGTCATACGACAGGTATCAGATACGTCAGGTCAGCAGGAGTAGATAGAGATAACTGTACATGTCATTACAAATCAGACATCTACCCGGACCTATGTCATACGACAGGTATCAGATACGTCAGGTCAGCAGGAGTAGATAGAGATAACTGTACATGTCATTACAAATCAGACATCTACCCGGACCTATGTCATACGACAGGTATCAGATACGTCAGGTCAGCAGGAGTAGATAGAGATAACTGTACATGTCATTACAAATCAGACATCTACCCGGACCTATGTCATACGACAGGTATCAGATACGTCAGGTCAGCAGGAGTAGATAGAGATAACTGTACATGTCATTACAAATCAGACATCTACCCGGACCTATGTCATACGACAGGTATCAGATACGTCAGGTCAGCAGGAGTAGATAGAGATAACTGTACATGTCATTACAAATCAGACATCTACCCGGACCTATGTCATACGACAGGTATCAGATACGTCAGGTCAGTAGAAGTAGATAGAGATAACTGTACATGTCAGTTACAAATCAGACATCTACCCGGACCTATGTCATACGACAGGTATCAGATACGTCAGGTCATTAGGAGTAGATAGAGATAACTGTACATGTCATTACAAATCAGACATCTACCCGGACCTATGTCATACGACAGGTATCAGATACGTCAGGTCAGTAGAAGTAGATAGAGATAACTGTACATGTCAGTTACAAATCAGACATCTACCCGGACCTATGTCATACGACAGGTATCAGATACGTCAGGTCAGCAGGAGTAGATAGAGATAACTGTACATGTCATTACAAATCAGACATCTACCCGGACCTATGTCATACGACAGGTATCAGATACGTCAGGTCAGCAGGAGTAGATAGAGATTACTGTACATGTCATTACAAATCAGACATCTACCCGGACCTATGTCATACGACAGGTATCAGATACGTCAGGTCAGTAGAAGTAGATAGAGATAACTGTACATGTCAGTTACAAATCAGACATCTACCCGGACCTATGTCATACGACAGGTATCAGATACGTCAGGTCATTAGGAGTAGATAGAGATAACTGTACATGTCAGTGGCAAATCAGACATCTACCCGGACCTATGTCATAGGACAGGTATCAGATACGTCATGTCACCAGGAGTAGATAGAGATAACTGTACATGTCAGTGGCAAATCACACATCTACCCGGACCTAGGTCATACGACAGGTATCAGATACGTCAGGTCACCAGAAGTAGATAGAGATAACTGTACATGTCAGTGGCAAATCAGACATCTACCCGGACCTATGTCATACGACAGGTATCAGATACGTCAGGTCATTAGGAGTAGATAGAGATAACTGTACATGTCAGTTACAAATCAGACATCTACCCGGACCTAGGTCATACGACAGGTATCAGATACGTCAGGTCACCAGAAGTAGATAGAGATAACTGTACATGTTAGTTACAAATCAGACATCTACCCGGACCTAGGTCATACGACAGGTATCAGATACGTCAGGTCAGTAGAAGTAGATAGAGATAACTGTACATGTCAGTTACAAATCAGACATCTACCCGGACCTAGGTCATACGACAGGTATCAGATACGTCAGGTCACCAGAAGTAGATAGAGATAACTGTACATGTTAGTTACAAATCAGACATCTACCCGGACCTAGGTCATACGACAGGTATCAGATACGTCAGGTCAGTAGAAGTAGATAGAGATAACTGTACATGTCAGTTACAAATCAGACATCTACCCGGACCTAGGTCATACGACAGGTATCAGATACGTCAGGTCAATAGAAGTAGATAGAGATAACTGTACATGTCAGTTACAAATCAGACATCTACCCGGACCTATGCCCTACGACAGGTATCAGTCACGTCAGGTCAGTAGAAGTAGATAGAGATAACTGTACATGTCAGTTACAAATCATACATCTACCCGGACCTATGTCATACGACAGGTATCAGTTACGTCAGGTCAGTAGAAGTAGATAGAGATAACTGTACATGTCAGTTACAAATCAGACATCTACACGGACCTATGTCATACGACAGGTATCAGATACGTCAGGTCAGTAGAAGTAGATAGAGATAACTGTACATGTCAGTTACAAATCAGACATCTACCCGGACCTATGTCATACGACAGGTATCAGATACGTCAGGTCATTAGGAGTAGATAGAGATAACTGTACATGTCAGTGGCAAATCAGACATCTACCCGGACCTATGTCATACGACAGGTATCAGATACGTCAGGTCAGTAGAAGTAGATAGAGATAACTGTACATGTCAGTTACAAATCAGACATCTACACGGACCTATGTCATACGACAGGTATCAGATACGTCAGGTCAGTAGAAGTAGATAGAGATAACTGTACATGTCAGTTACAAATCAGACATCTACCCGGACCTATGTCATACGACAGGTATCAGATACGACAGGTCACCAGGAGTAGATAGAGATAACTGTACATGTCAGTTACAAATCAGACATCTACCCGGACCTATGTCATACGACAGGTATCAGATACGTCAGGTCATTAGGAGTAGATAGAGATAACTGTACATGTCAGTGGCAAATCAGACATCTACCCGGACCTATGTCATACAACAGGTATCAGATACGTCAGGTCACCAGGAGTAGATAGAGATAACTGTACATGTCATTGACAAATCACACATCTACCCGGACCTATGCCATACGACAGGTATCAGATACGTCAGGTCAGTAGAAGTAGATAGAGATAACTGTACATGTCAGTTACAAATCAGACATCTACCCGGACCTATGTCATACGACAGGTATCAGATACGTCAGGTCATTAGGAGTAGATAGAGATAACTGTACATGTCAGTGGCAAATCAGACATCTACCCGGACCTATGTCATACGACAGGTATCAGATACGTCAGGTCACCAGGAGTAGATAGAGATAACTGTACATGTCAGTTACAAATCAGACATCTACCCGGACCTATGTCATACGACAGGTATCAGATACGTCAGGTCATTAGGAGTAGATAGAGATAACTGTACATGTCAGTGGCAAATCAGACATCTACCCGGACCTATGTCATACGACAGGTATCAGATCATCAGGTCACCAGGAGTAGATAGAGATAACTGTACATGTCAGTTACAAATCAGACATCTACCCGGACCTAGGTCATACGACAGGTATCAGATACGTCAGGTCAGTAGAAGTAGATAGAGATAACTGTACATGTCAGTTACAAATCAGACATCTACCCGGACCTAGGTCATACGACAGGTATCAGATTCGTCAGGTCAGTAGAAGTAGATAGAGATAACTGTACATGTCAGTTACAAATCAGACATCTACCCGGACCTAGGTCATACGACAGGTATCAGATACGTCAGGTCAGTAGAAGTAGATAGAGATAACTGTACATGTCAGTTACAAATCAGACATCTACCCGGACCTAGGTCATACGACAGGTATCAGATACGTCAGGTCAGTAGTAGTAGATAGAGATAACTGTACATGTCAGTTACAAATCAGACATCTACCCGGACCTAGGTCATACGACAGGTATCAGATACGTCAGGTCAGTAGAAGTAGATAGAGATAACTGTACATGTCAGTTACAAATCAGACATCTACACGGACCTATATCATACGACAGGTATCAGATACGTCAGGTCAGCAGGAGTAGATAGAGATAACTGTACATGTCATTACAAATCAGACATCTACCCGGACCTATGCCATACGACAGGTATCAGATACGTCAGGTCATTAGGAGTAGATAGAGATAACTGTACATGTCAGTGGCAAATCAGACATCTACCCGGACCTATGTCATACGACAGGTATCAGATACGTCAGGTCAGCAGGAGTAGATAGAGATAACTGTACATGTCATTACAAATCAGACATCTACCCGTACCTATGTCATACGACAGGTATCAGATACGTCAGGTCATTAGGAGTAGATAGAGATAACTGTACATGTCAGTGGCAAATCAGACATCTACCCGGACCTAGGTCATACGACAGGTATCAGATACGTCAGGTCAGCAGGAGCAGATAGAGATAACTGTACATGTCATTACAAATCAGACATCTACCCGGACCTATGTCATACGACAGGTATCAGATACGTCAGGTCATTAGGAGTAGATAGAGATAACTGTACATGTCATTACAAATCAGACATCTACCCGGACCTTGGTCATACGACAGGTATCAGATACGTCAGGTCAGCAGAAGTAGATAGAGATAACTGTACATGTCATTACAAATCAGACATCTACCCGGACCTAGGTCATACGACAGGTATCAGATACGTCAGGTCACCAGGAGTAGATAGAGATAACTGTACATGTCATTACAAATCAGACATCTACCCGGACCTATGTCATACGACAGGTATCAGATACGTCAGGTCAGCAGGAGTAGATAGAGATAACTGTACATGTCATTACAAATCAGACATCTACCCGGACCTATGTCATACGACAGGTATCAGATACGTCAGGTCAGCAGGAGTAGATAGAGATAACTGTACATGTCATTACAAATCAGACATCTACCCGGACCTATGTCATACGACAGGTATCAGATACGTCAGGTCATTAGGAGTAGATAGAGATAACTGTACATGTCATTACAAATCAGACATCTACCCGGACCTATGTCATACGACAGGTATCAGATACGTCAGGTCAGCAGGAGTAGATAGAGATAACTGTACATGTCATTACAAATCAGACATCTACCCGGACCTATGTCATACGACAGGTATCAGATACGTCAGGTCATTAGGAGTAGATAGAGATAACTGTACATGTCATTACAAATCAGACATCTACCAGGACCTATGTCATACGACAGGTATCAGATACGTCAGGTCAGCAGGAGTAGATAGAGATAACTGTACATGTCAGTGGCAAATCAGACATCTACCCGGACCTAGGTCATACGACAGGTATCAGATACGTCAGGTCAGCAGAAGTAGATAGAGATAACTGTACATGTCAGTTACAAATCAGACATCTACCCGGACCTATGTCATACGACAGGTATCAGATACGTCAGGTCACCAGGAGTAGATAGAGGTAACTGTACATGTCAGTTACAAATCAGACATCTACCCGGACCTATGTCATACGACAGGTATCAGTTACGTGAGGTCAGTAGAAGTAGATAGAGATAACTGTACATGTCAGTTACAAATTAGACATCTACCCGGACCTATGTCATACGACAGGTATCAGATACGTCAGGTCAGCAGGAGTAGATAGAGATAACTGTACATGTCATTACAAATCAGACATCTACCCGGACCTATGTCATACGACAGGTATCAGATACGTCAGGTCATTAGGAGTAGATAGAGATAACTGTACATGTCAGTGGCAAATCAGACATCTACCCGGACCTATGTCATACGACAGGTATCAGATACGTCAGGTCACCAGGAGTAGATAGAGATAACTGTACATGTCAGTTACAAATCATACATCTACCCGGACCTAGGTCATACGACAGGTATCAGATACGTCAGGTCAGTAGAAGTAGATAGAGATAACTGTACATGTCAGTTACAAATCAGACATCTACCCGGACCTAGGTCATACGACAGGTATCAGATACGTCAGGTCAGCAGAAGTAGATAGAGATAACTGTACATGTCAGTTACAAATCAGACATCTACACGGACCTATGTCATACGACAGGTATCAGATACGTCAGGTCAGCAGGAGTAGATAGAGATAACTGTACATGTCAGTGGCAAATCAGACATCTACCCGGACCTATGTCATACGACAGGTATCAGATACGTCAGGTCAGCAGAAGTAGATAGAGATAACTGTACATGTCATTGACAAATCAGACATCTACCCGGACCTATGTCATACGACAGGTATCAGATACGTCAGGTCAGCAGGAGTAGATAGAGATAACTGTACATGTCAGTGGCAAATCAGACATCTACCCGGACCTATGTCATACGACAGGTATCAGATACGTCAGGTCACCAGGAGTAGATAGAGATAACTGTACATGTCAGTTACAAATCAGACATCTACCCGGACCTAGGTCATACGACAGGTATCAGATACGTCAGGTCAGTAGAAGTAGATAGAGATAACTGTACATGTCAGTTACAAATCAGACATCTACCCGGACCTAGGTCATACGACAGGTATCAGATACGTCAGGTCAGTAGAAGTAGATAGAGATAACTGTACATGTCAGTTACAAATCAGACATCTACCCGGACCTAGGTCATACGACAGGTATCAGATACGTCAGGTCAGTAGAAGTAGATAGAGATAACTGTACATGTCAGTTACAAATCAGACATCTACCCGGACCTAGGTCATACGACAGGTATCAGATACGTCAGGTCAGTAGAAGTAGATAGAGATAACTGTACATGTAAGTGGCAAATCAGACATCTACCCGGACCTAGGTCATACGACAGGTATCAGATACGTCAGGTCAGCAGAAGTAGATAGAGATAACTGTACATGTCAGTTACAAATCAGACATCTACCCGGACCTATGTCATACGACAGGTATCAGATACGTCAGGTCAGCAGAAGTAGATAGAGATAACTGTACATGTCAGTTACAAATCAGACATATACCCGGACCTATGTCATACGACAGGTATCAGATACGTCAGGTCAGTAGAAGTAGATAGAGATAACTGTACATGTCAGTTACAAATCAGACATCTACCCGGACCTATGTCATACGACAGGTATCAGATACGTCAGGTCACCAGGAGTAGATAGAGATAACTGTACATGTCAGTGGCAAATCAGACATCTACCCGGACCTAGGTCATACGACAGGTATCATATACGTCAGGTCAGCAGAAGTAGATAGAGATAACTGTACATGTCAGTTACAAATCAGACATCTACCCGGACCTATGTCATACGACAGGTATCAGATACGTCAGGTCACCAGGAGTAGATAGAGGTAACTGTACATGTCAGTTACAAATCAGACATCTACCCGGACCTATGTCATACGACAGGTATCAGATACGTCAGGTCAGCAGGAGTAGATAGAGATAACTGTACATGTCATTACAAATCAGACATCTACCCGGACCTATGTCATACGACAGGTATCAGATACGTCAGGTCAGCAGGAGTAGATAGAGATAACTGTACATGTCATTACAAATCAGACATCTACCCGGACCTATGTCATACGACAGGTATCAGATACGTCAGGTCAGCAGGAGTAGATAGAGATAACTGTACATGTCATTACAAATCAGACATCTACCCGGACCTATGTCATACGACAGGTATCAGATACGTCAGGTCATTAGGAGTAGATAGAGATAACTGTACATGTCAGTGGCAAATCAGACATCTACCCGGACCTATGTCATACGACAGGTATCAGATACGTCCGGTCACCAGTAGTAGATAGAGATAACTGTACATGTCAGTTACAAATCATACATCTACCCGGACCTAGGTCATACGACAGGTATCAGATACGTCAGGTCAGTAGAAGTAGATAGAGATAACTGTACATGTCAGTTACAAATCAGACATCTACCCGGACCTAGGTCATACGACAGGTATCAGATACGTCAGGTCAGCAGAAGTAGATAGAGATAACTGTACATGTCAGTTACAAATCAGACATCTACCCGGACCTATGTCATACGACAGGTATCAGATACGTCAGGTCAGCAGGAGTAGATAGAGATAACTGTACATGTCATTACAAATCAGACATCTACCCGGACCTATGTCATACGACAGGTATCAGATACGTCAGGTCAGCAGGAGTAGATAGAGATAACTGTACATGTCATTACAAATCAGACATCTACCCGGACCTATGTCATACGACAGGTATCAGATACGTCAGGTCAGCAGGAGTAGATAGAGATAACTGTACATGTCATTACAAATCAGACATCTACCCGGACCTATGTCATACGACAGGTATCAGATACGTCAGGTCATTAGGAGTAGATAGAGATAACTGTACATGTCATTACAAATCAGACATCTACCCGGACCTTGGTCATACGACAGGTATCAGATACGTCAGGTCAGTAGAAGTAGATAGAGATAACTGTACATGTCATTACAAATCAGACATCTACCCGGACCCAGGTCATACGACAGGTATCAGATACGTCAGGTCACCAGGAGTAGATAGAGATAACTGTACATGTCATTACAAATCAGACATCTACCCGGACCTATGTCATACGACAGGTATCAGATACGTCAGGTCAGCAGGAGTAGATAGAGATAACTGTACATGTCATTACAAATCAGACATCTACCCGGACCTATGTCATACGACAGGTATCAGATACGTCAGGTCATTAGGAGTAGATAGAGATAACTGTACATGTCATTACAAATCAGACATCTACCAGGACCTATGTCATACGACAGGTATCAGATACGTCAGGTCAGCAGGAGTAGATAGAGATAACTGTACATGTCATTACAAATCAGACATCTACCCGGACCTATGTCATACGACAGGTATCAGATACGTCAGGTCATTAGGAGTAGATAGAGATAACTGTACATGTCATTACAAATCAGACATCTACCCGGACCTATGTCATACGACAGGTATCAGATACGTCAGGTCATTAGGAGTAGATAGAGATAACTGTACATGTCATTACAAATCAGACATCTACCCGGACCTATGTCATACGACAGGTATCAGATACGTCAGGTCATTAGGAGTAGATAGAGATAACTGTACATGTCATTACAAATCAGACATCTACCAGGACCTATGTCATACGACAGGTATCAGATACGTCAGGTCAGCAGGAGTAGATAGAGATAACTGTACATGTCATTACAAATCAGACATCTACCCGGACCTATGTCATACGACAGGTATCAGATACGTCAGGTCACCAGGAGTAGATAGAGATAACTGTACATGTCAGTGGCAAATCAGACATCTACCCGGACCTAGGTCATACGACAGGTATCAGATACGTCAGGTCAGCAGAAGTAGATAGAGATAACTGTACATGTCAGTTACAAATCAGACATCTACCCGGACCTATGTCATACGACAGGTATCAGATACGTCAGGTCACCAGGAGTAGATAGAGGTAACTGTACATGTCAGTTACAAATCAGACATCTACCCGGACCTATGTCATACGACAGGTATCAGTTACGTCAGGTCAGTAGAAGTAGATAGAGATAACTGTACATGTCAGTTACAAATTAGACATCTACCCGGACCTATGTCATACGACAGGTATCAGATACGTCAGGTCAGCAGGAGTAGATAGAGATAACTGTACATGTCATTACAAATCAGACATCTACCCGGACCTATGTCATACGACAGGTATCAGATACGTCAGGTCATTAGGAGTAGATAGAGATAACTGTACATGTCAGTGGCAAATCAGACATCTACCCGGACCTATGTCATACGACAGGTATCAGATACGTCCGGTCACCAGTAGTAGATAGAGATAACTGTACATGTCAGTTACAAATCATACATCTACCCGGACCTAGGTCATACGACAGGTATCAGATACGTCAGGTCAGTAGAAGTAGATAGAGATAACTGTACATGTCAGTTACAAATCAGACATCTACCCGGACCTAGGTCATACGACAGGTATCAGATACGTCAGGTCAGCAGAAGTAGATAGAGATAACTGTACATGTCATTGACAAATCAGACATCTACCCGGACCTATGTCATACGACAGGTATCAGATACGTCAGGTCACCAGGAGTAGATAGAGATAACTGTACATGTCATTACAAATCAGACATCTACCCGGACCTATGTCATACGACAGGTATCAGATACGTCAGGTCAGCAGGAGTAGATAGAGATAACTGTACATGTCATTACAAATCAGACATCTACCCGGACCTATGTCATACGACAGGTATCAGATACGTCAGGTCAGCAGGAGTAGATAGAGATAACTGTACATGTCATTACAAATCAGACATCTACCCGGACCTATGTCATACGACAGGTATCAGATACGTCAGGTCAGCAGGAGTAGATAGAGATAACTGTACATGTCATTACAAATCAGACATCTACCCGGACCTATGTCATACGACAGGTATCAGATACGTCAGGTCAGCAGGAGTAGATAGAGATAACTGTACATGTCATTACAAATCAGACATCTACCCGGACCTATGTCATACGACAGGTATCAGATACGTCAGGTCAGCAGGAGTAGATAGAGATAACTGTACATGTCATTACAAATCAGACATCTACCCGGACCTATGTCATACGACAGGTATCAGATACGTCAGGTCAGTAGAAGTAGATAGAGATAACTGTACATGTCAGTTACAAATCAGACATCTACCCGGACCTATGTCATACGACAGGTATCAGATAGGTCAGGTCATTAGGAGTAGATAGAGATAACTGTACATGTCATTACAAATCAGACATCTACCCGGACCTATGTCATACGACAGGTATCAGATACGTCAGGTCAGTAGAAGTAGATAGAGATAACTGTACATGTCAGTTACAAATCAGACATCTACCCGGACCTATGTCATACGACAGGTATCAGATACGTCAGGTCAGCAGGAGTAGATAGAGATAACTGTACATGTCATTACAAATCAGACATCTACCCGGACCTATGTCATACGACAGGTATCAGATACGTCAGGTCAGCAGGAGTAGATAGAGATTACTGTACATGTCATTACAAATCAGACATCTACCCGGACCTATGTCATACGACAGGTATCAGATACGTCAGGTCAGTAGAAGTAGATAGAGATAACTGTACATGTCAGTTACAAATCAGACATCTACCCGGACCTATGTCATACGACAGGTATCAGATACGTCAGGTCATTAGGAGTAGATAGAGATAACTGTACATGTCAGTGGCAAATCACACATCTACCCGGACCTAGGTCATACGACAGGTATCAGATACGTCAGGTCACCAGAAGTAGATAGAGATAACTGTACATGTCAGTGGCAAATCAGACATCTACCCGGACCTATGTCATACGACAGGTATCAGATACGTCAGGTCATTAGGAGTAGATAGAGATAACTGTACATGTCAGTTACAAATCAGACATCTACCCGGACCTAGGTCATACGACAGGTATCAGATACGTCAGGTCACCAGAAGTAGATAGAGATAACTGTACATGTTAGTTACAAATCAGACATCTACCCGGACCTAGGTCATACGACAGGTATCAGATACGTCAGGTCAGTAGAAGTAGATAGAGATAACTGTACATGTCAGTTACAAATCAGACATCTACCCGGACCTAGGTCATACGACAGGTATCAGATACGTCAGGTCACCAGAAGTAGATAGAGATAACTGTACATGTTAGTTACAAATCAGACATCTACCCGGACCTAGGTCATACGACAGGTATCAGATACGTCAGGTCAGTAGAAGTAGATAGAGATAACTGTACATGTCAGTTACAAATCAGACATCTACCCGGACCTAGGTCATACGACAGGTATCAGATACGTCAGGTCAATAGAAGTAGATAGAGATAACTGTACATGTCAGTTACAAATCAGACATCTACCCGGACCTATGCCCTACGACAGGTATCAGTCACGTCAGGTCAGTAGAAGTAGATAGAGATAACTGTACATGTCAGTTACAAATCATACATCTACCCGGACCTATGTCATACGACAGGTATCAGTTACGTCAGGTCAGTAGAAGTAGATAGAGATAACTGTACATGTCAGTTACAAATCAGACATCTACACGGACCTATGTCATACGACAGGTATCAGATACGTCAGGTCAGTAGAAGTAGATAGAGATAACTGTACATGTCAGTTACAAATCAGACATCTACCCGGACCTATGTCATACGACAGGTATCAGATACGTCAGGTCATTAGGAGTAGATAGAGATAACTGTACATGTCAGTGGCAAATCAGACATCTACCCGGACCTATGTCATACGACAGGTATCAGATACGTCAGGTCAGTAGAAGTAGATAGAGATAACTGTACATGTCAGTTACAAATCAGACATCTACACGGACCTATGTCATACGACAGGTATCAGATACGTCAGGTTAGTAGAAGTAGATAGAGATAACTGTACATGTCAGTTACAAATCAGACATCTACCCGGACCTATGTCATACGACAGGTATCAGATACGACAGGTCACCAGGAGTAGATAGAGATAACTGTACATGTCAGTTACAAATCAGACATCTACCCGGACCTATGTCATACGACAGGTATCAGATACGTCAGGTCATTAGGAGTAGATAGAGATAACTGTACATGTCAGTGGCAAATCAGACATCTACCCGGACCTATGTCATACAACAGGTATCAGATACGTCAGGTCACCAGGAGTAGATAGAGATAACTGTACATGTCATTGACAAATCACACATCTACCCGGACCTATGCCATACGACAGGTATCAGATACGTCAGGTCAGTAGAAGTAGATAGAGATAACTGTACATGTCAGTTACAAATCAGACATCTACCCGGACCTATGTCATACGACAGGTATCAGATACGTCAGGTCATTAGGAGTAGATAGAGATAACTGTACA
The DNA here is from genome assembly GCA_026874595.1 of Sipunculus nudus. NCBI lineage: Eukaryota > Metazoa > Annelida > Sipuncula > Golfingiida > Sipunculidae > Sipunculus > Sipunculus nudus. The sequence continues at coordinate 1,178,347 of CM049311.1, read as the reverse complement.
TGTCAGTGGCAAATCAGACATCTACCCGGACCTATGTCATACGACAGGTATCAGATACGTCAGGTCACCAGGAGTAGATAGAGATAACTGTACATGTCAGTTACAAATCAGACATCTACCCGGACCTATGTCATACGACAGGTATCAGATACGTCAGGTCATTAGGAGTAGATAGAGATAACTGTACATGTCAGTGGCAAATCAGACATCTACCCGGACCTATGTCATACGACAGGTATCAGATCATCAGGTCACCAGGAGTAGATAGAGATAACTGTACATGTCAGTTACAAATCAGACATCTACCCGGACCTAGGTCATACGACAGGTATCAGATACGTCAGGTCAGTAGAAGTAGATAGAGATAACTGTACATGTCAGTTACAAATCAGACATCTACCCGGACCTAGGTCATACGACAGGTATCAGATTCGTCAGGTCAGTAGAAGTAGATAGAGATAACTGTACATGTCAGTTACAAATCAGACATCTACCCGGACCTAGGTCATACGACAGGTATCAGATACGTCAGGTCAGTAGAAGTAGATAGAGATAACTGTACATGTCAGTTACAAATCAGACATCTACCCGGACCTAGGTCATACGACAGGTATCAGATACGTCAGGTCAGTAGTAGTAGATAGAGATAACTGTACATGTCAGTTACAAATCAGACATCTACCCGGACCTAGGTCATACGACAGGTATCAGATACGTCAGGTCAGTAGAAGTAGATAGAGATAACTGTACATGTCAGTTACAAATCAGACATCTACACGGACCTATATCATACGACAGGTATCAGATACGTCAGGTCAGCAGGAGTAGATAGAGATAACTGTACATGTCATTACAAATCAGACATCTACCCGGACCTATGCCATACGACAGGTATCAGATACGTCAGGTCATTAGGAGTAGATAGAGATAACTGTACATGTCAGTGGCAAATCAGACATCTACCCGGACCTATGTCATACGACAGGTATCAGATACGTCAGGTCAGCAGGAGTAGATAGAGATAACTGTACATGTCATTACAAATCAGACATCTACCCGTACCTATGTCATACGACAGGTATCAGATACGTCAGGTCATTAGGAGTAGATAGAGATAACTGTACATGTCAGTGGCAAATCAGACATCTACCCGGACCTAGGTCATACGACAGGTATCAGATACGTCAGGTCAGCAGGAGCAGATAGAGATAACTGTACATGTCATTACAAATCAGACATCTACCCGGACCTATGTCATACGACAGGTATCAGATACGTCAGGTCAGCAGGAGTAGATAGAGATAACTGTACATGTCATTACAAATCAGACATCTACCCGGACCTTGGTCATACGACAGGTATCAGATACGTCAGGTCAGCAGAAGTAGATAGAGATAACTGTACATGTCATTACAAATCAGACATCTACCCGGACCTAGGTCATACGACAGGTATCAGATACGTCAGGTCACCAGGAGTAGATAGAGATAACTGTACATGTCATTACAAATCAGACATCTACCCGGACCTATGTCATACGACAGGTATCAGATACGTCAGGTCAGCAGGAGTAGATAGAGATAACTGTACATGTCATTACAAATCAGACATCTACCCGGACCTATGTCATACGACAGGTATCAGATACGTCAGGTCAGCAGGAGTAGATAGAGATAACTGTACATGTCATTACAAATCAGACATCTACCCGGACCTATGTCATACGACAGGTATCAGATACGTCAGGTCATTAGGAGTAGATAGAGATAACTGTACATGTCATTACAAATCAGACATCTACCCGGACCTATGTCATACGACAGGTATCAGATACGTCAGGTCAGCAGGAGTAGATAGAGATAACTGTACATGTCATTACAAATCAGACATCTACCCGGACCTATGTCATACGACAGGTATCAGATACGTCAGGTCATTAGGAGTAGATAGAGATAACTGTACATGTCATTACAAATCAGACATCTACCAGGACCTATGTCATACGACAGGTATCAGATACGTCAGGTCAGCAGGAGTAGATAGAGATAACTGTACATGTCAGTGGCAAATCAGACATCTACCCGGACCTAGGTCATACGACAGGTATCAGATACGTCAGGTCAGCAGAAGTAGATAGAGATAACTGTACATGTCAGTTACAAATCAGACATCTACCCGGACCTATGTCATACGACAGGTATCAGATACGTCAGGTCACCAGGAGTAGATAGAGGTAACTGTACATGTCAGTTACAAATCAGACATCTACCCGGACCTATGTCATACGACAGGTATCAGTTACGTCAGGTCAGTAGAAGTAGATAGAGATAACTGTACATGTCAGTTACAAATTAGACATCTACCCGGACCTATGTCATACGACAGGTATCAGATACGTCAGGTCAGCAGGAGTAGATAGAGATAACTGTACATGTCATTACAAATCAGACATCTACCCGGACCTATGTCATACGACAGGTATCAGATACGTCAGGTCATTAGGAGTAGATAGAGATAACTGTACATGTCAGTGGCAAATCAGACATCTACCCGGACCTATGTCATACGACAGGTATCAGATACGTCAGGTCACCAGGAGTAGATAGAGATAACTGTACATGTCAGTTACAAATCAGACATCTACCCGGACCTATGTCATACGACAGGTATCAGATACGTCAGGTCATTAGGAGTAGATAGAGATAACTGTACATGTCAGTGGCAAATCAGACATCTACCCGGACCTATGTCATACAACAGGTATCAGATACGTCAGGTCACCAGGAGTAGATAGAGATAACTGTACATGTCATTGACAAATCACACATCTACCCGGACCTATGCCATACGACAGGTATCAGATACGTCAGGTCAGTAGAAGTAGATAGAGATAACTGTACATGTCAGTTACAAATCAGACATCTACCCGGACCTATGTCATACGACAGGTATCAGATACGTCAGGTCATTAGGAGTAGATAGAGATAACTGTACATGTCAGTGGCAAATCAGACATCTACCCGGACCTATGTCATACGACAGGTATCAGATACGTCAGGTCACCAGGAGTAGATAGAGATAACTGTACATGTCAGTTACAAATCAGACATCTACCCGGACCTATGTCATACGACAGGTATCAGATACGTCAGGTCATTAGGAGTAGATAGAGATAACTGTACATGTCAGTGGCAAATCAGACATCTACCCGGACCTATGTCATACGACAGGTATCAGATCATCAGGTCACCAGGAGTAGATAGAGATAACTGTACATGTCAGTTACAAATCAGACATCTACCCGGACCTAGGTCATACGACAGGTATCAGATACGTCAGGTCAGTAGAAGTAGATAGAGATAACTGTACATGTCAGTTACAAATCAGACATCTACCCGGACCTAGGTCATACGACAGGTATCAGATTCGTCAGGTCAGTAGAAGTAGATAGAGATAACTGTACATGTCAGTTACAAATCAGACATCTACCCGGACCTAGGTCATACGACAGGTATCAGATACGTCAGGTCAGTAGAAGTAGATAGAGATAACTGTACATGTCAGTTACAAATCAGACATCTACCCGGACCTAGGTCATACGACAGGTATCAGATACGTCAGGTCAGTAGTAGTAGATAGAGATAACTGTACATGTCAGTTACAAATCAGACATCTACCCGGACCTAGGTCATACGACAGGTATCAGATACGTCAGGTCAGTAGAAGTAGATAGAGATAACTGTACATGTCAGTTACAAATCAGACATCTACACGGACCTATATCATACGACAGGTATCAGATACGTCAGGTCAGCAGGAGTAGATAGAGATAACTGTACATGTCATTACAAATCAGACATCTACCCGGACCTATGCCATACGACAGGTATCAGATACGTCAGGTCATTAGGAGTAGATAGAGATAACTGTACATGTCAGTGGCAAATCAGACATCTACCCGGACCTATGTCATACGACAGGTATCAGATACGTCAGGTCAGCAGGAGTAGATAGAGATAACTGTACATGTCATTACAAATCAGACATCTACCCGTACCTATGTCATACGACAGGTATCAGATACGTCAGGTCATTAGGAGTAGATAGAGATAACTGTACATGTCAGTGGCAAATCAGACATCTACCCGGACCTAGGTCATACGACAGGTATCAGATACGTCAGGTCAGCAGGAGCAGATAGAGATAACTGTACATGTCATTACAAATCAGACATCTACCCGGACCTATGTCATACGACAGGTATCAGATACGTCAGGTCAGCAGGAGTAGATAGAGATAACTGTACATGTCATTACAAATCAGACATCTACCCGGACCTTGGTCATACGACAGGTATCAGATACGTCAGGTCAGCAGAAGTAGATAGAGATAACTGTACATGTCATTACAAATCAGACATCTACCCGGACCTAGGTCATACGACAGGTATCAGATACGTCAGGTCACCAGGAGTAGATAGAGATAACTGTACATGTCATTACAAATCAGACATCTACCCGGACCTATGTCATACGACAGGTATCAGATACGTCAGGTCAGCAGGAGTAGATAGAGATAACTGTACATGTCATTACAAATCAGACATCTACCCGGACCTATGTCATACGACAGGTATCAGATACGTCAGGTCAGCAGGAGTAGATAGAGATAACTGTACATGTCATTACAAATCAGACATCTACCCGGACCTATGTCATACGACAGGTATCAGATACGTCAGGTCATTAGGAGTAGATAGAGATAACTGTACATGTCATTACAAATCAGACATCTACCCGGACCTATGTCATACGACAGGTATCAGATACGTCAGGTCAGCAGGAGTAGATAGAGATAACTGTACATGTCATTACAAATCAGACATCTACCCGGACCTATGTCATACGACAGGTATCAGATACGTCAGGTCATTAGGAGTAGATAGAGATAACTGTACATGTCATTACAAATCAGACATCTACCAGGACCTATGTCATACGACAGGTATCAGATACGTCAGGTCAGCAGGAGTAGATAGAGATAACTGTACATGTCAGTGGCAAATCAGACATCTACCCGGACCTAGGTCATACGACAGGTATCAGATACGTCAGGTCAGCAGAAGTAGATAGAGATAACTGTACATGTCAGTTACAAATCAGACATCTACCCGGACCTATGTCATACGACAGGTATCAGATACGTCAGGTCACCAGGAGTAGATAGAGGTAACTGTACATGTCAGTTACAAATCAGACATCTACCCGGACCTATGTCATACGACAGGTATCAGTTACGTCAGGTCAGTAGAAGTAGATAGAGATAACTGTACATGTCAGTTACAAATTAGACATCTACCCGGACCTATGTCATACGACAGGTATCAGATACGTCAGGTCAGCAGGAGTAGATAGAGATAACTGTACATGTCATTACAAATCAGACATCTACCCGGACCTATGTCATACGACAGGTATCAGATACGTCAGGTCATTAGGAGTAGATAGAGATAACTGTACATGTCAGTGGCAAATCAGACATCTACCCGGACCTATGTCATACGACAGGTATCAGATACGTCAGGTCACCAGGAGTAGATAGAGATAACTGTACATGTCAGTTACAAATCAGACATCTACCCGGACCTAGGTCATACGACAGGTATCAGATACGTCAGGTCAGTAGAAGTAGATAGAGATAACTGTACATGTCAGTTACAAATCAGACATCTACCCGGACCTAGGTCATACGACAGGTATCAGATACGTCAGGTCAGCAGAAGTAGATAGAGATAACTGTACATGTCAGTTACAAATCAGACATCTACACGGACCTATGTCATACGACAGGTATCAGATACGTCAGGTCAGCAGGAGTAGATAGAGATAACTGTACATGTCAGTGGCAAATCAGACATCTACCCGGACCTATGTCATACGACAGGTATCAGATACGTCAGGTCAGCAGAAGTAGATAGAGATAACTGTACATGTCATTGACAAATCAGACATCTACCCGGACCTATGTCATACGACAGGTATCAGATACGTCAGGTCAGCAGGAGTAGATAGAGATAACTGTACATGTCAGTGGCAAATCAGACATCTACCCGGACCTATGTCATACGACAGGTATCAGATACGTCAGGTCACCAGGAGTAGATAGAGATAACTGTACATGTCAGTTACAAATCAGACATCTACCCGGACCTAGGTCATACGACAGGTATCAGATACGTCAGGTCAGTAGAAGTAGATAGAGATAACTGTACATGTCAGTTACAAATCAGACATCTACCCGGACCTAGGTCATACGACAGGTATCAGATACGTCAGGTCAGTAGAAGTAGATAGAGATAACTGTACATGTCAGTTACAAATCAGACATCTACCCGGACCTAGGTCATACGTCAGGTATCAGATACGTCAGGTCAGTAGAAGTAGATAGAGATAACTGTACATGTCAGTTACAAATCAGACATCTACCCGGACCTAGGTCATACGACAGGTATCAGATACGTCAGGTCAGTAGAAGTAGATAGAGATAACTGTACATGTAAGTGGCAAATCAGACATCTACCCGGACCTAGGTCATACGACAGGTATCAGATACGTCAGGTCAGCAGAAGTAGATAGAGATAACTGTACATGTCAGTTACAAATCAGACATCTACCCGGACCTATGTCATACGACAGGTATCAGATACGTCAGGTCAGCAGAAGTAGATAGAGATAACTGTACATGTCAGTTACAAATCAGACATATACCCGGACCTATGTCATACGACAGGTATCAGATACGTCAGGTCAGTAGAAGTAGATAGAGATAACTGTACATGTCAGTTACAAATCAGACATCTACCCGGACCTATGTCATACGACAGGTATCAGATACGTCAGGTCACCAGGAGTAGATAGAGATAACTGTACATGTCAGTGGCAAATCAGACATCTACCCGGACCTAGGTCATACGACAGGTATCATATACGTCAGGTCAGCAGAAGTAGATAGAGATAACTGTACATGTCAGTTACAAATCAGACATCTACCCGGACCTATGTCATACGACAGGTATCAGATACGTCAGGTCACCAGGAGTAGATAGAGGTAACTGTACATGTCAGTTACAAATCAGACATCTACCCGGACCTATGTCATACGACAGGTATCAGATACGTCAGGTCAGCAGGAGTAGATAGAGATAACTGTACATGTCATTACAAATCAGACATCTACCCGGACCTATGTCATACGACAGGTATCAGATACGTCAGGTCAGCAGGAGTAGATAGAGATAACTGTACATGTCATTACAAATCAGACATCTACCCGGACCTATGTCATACGACAGGTATCAGATACGTCAGGTCAGCAGGAGTAGATAGAGATAACTGTACATGTCATTACAAATCAGACATCTACCCGGACCTATGTCATACGACAGGTATCAGATACGTCAGGTCATTAGGAGTAGATAGAGATAACTGTACATGTCAGTGGCAAATCAGACATCTACCCGGACCTATGTCATACGACAGGTATCAGATACGTCCGGTCACCAGTAGTAGATAGAGATAACTGTACATGTCAGTTACAAATCATACATCTACCCGGACCTAGGTCATACGACAGGTATCAGATACGTCAGGTCAGTAGAAGTAGATAGAGATAACTGTACATGTCAGTTACAAATCAGACATCTACCCGGACCTAGGTCATACGACAGGTATCAGATACGTCAGGTCAGCAGATGTAGATAGAGATAACTGTACATGTCATTGACAAATCAGACATCTACCCGGACCTATGTCATACGACAGGTATCAGATACGTCAGGTCAGCAGGAGTAGATAGAGATAACTGTACATGTCATTACAAATCAGACATCTACCCGGACCTATGTCATACGACAGGTATCAGATACGTCAGGTCAGCAGGAGTAGATAGAGATAACTGTACATGTCATTACAAATCAGACATCTACCCGGACCTATGTCATACGACAGGTATCAGATACGTCAGGTCAGCAGGAGTAGATAGAGATAACTGTACATGTCATTACAAATCAGACATCTACCCGGACCTATGTCATACGACAGGTATCAGATACGTCAGGTCAGCAGGAGTAGATAGAGATAACTGTACATGTCATTACAAATCAGACATCTACCCGGACCTATGTCATACGACAGGTATCAGATACGTCAGGTCAGCAGGAGTAGATAGAGATAACTGTACATGTCATTACAAATCAGACATCTACCCGGACCTATGTCATACGACAGGTATCAGATACGTCAGGTCAGCAGGAGTAGATAGAGATAACTGTACATGTCATTACAAATCAGACATCTACCCGGACCTATGTCATACGACAGGTATCAGATACGTCAGGTCAGTAGAAGTAGATAGAGATAACTGTACATGTCAGTTACAAATCAGACATCTACCCAGACCTATGTCATACGACAGGTATCAGATACGTCAGGTCATTAGGAGTAGATAGAGATAACTGTACATGTCATTACAAATCAGACATCTACCCGGACCTATGTCATACGACAGGTATCAGATACGTCAGGTCAGTAGAAGTAGATAGAGATAACTGTACATGTCAGTTACAAATCAGACATCTACCCGGACCTATGTCATACGACAGGTATCAGATACGTCAGGTCAGCAGGAGTAGATAGAGATAATTGTACATGTCATTACAAATCAGACATCTACCCGGACCTATGTCATACGACAGGTATCAGATACGTCAGGTCAGCAGGAGTAGATAGAGATTACTGTACATGTCATTACAAATCAGACATCTACCCGGACCTATGTCATACGACAGGTATCAGATACGTCAGGTCAGTAGAAGTAGATAGAGATAACTGTACATGTCAGTTACAAATCAGACATCTACCCGGACCTATGTCATACGACAGGTATCAGATACGTCAGGTCATTAGGAGTAGATAGAGATAACTGTACTTGTCAGTGGCAAATCAGACATCTACCCGGACCTATGTCATACGACAGGTATCAGATACGTCATGTCACCAGGAGTAGATAGAGATAACTGTACATGTCAGTGGCGAATCACACATCTACCCGGACCTAGGTCATACGACAGGTATCAGATACGTCAGGTCACCAGAAGTAGATAGAGATAACTGTACATGTCAGTGGCAAATCAGACATCTACCCGGACCTATGTCATACGACAGGTATCAGATACGTCAGGTCATTAGGAGTAGATAGAGATAACTGTACATGTCAGTTACAAATCAGACATCTACCCGGACCTAGGTCATACGACAGGTATCAGATACGTCAGGTCACCAGAACTAGATAGAGATAACTGTACATGTTAGTTACAAATCAGACATCTACCCGGACCTAGGTCATACGACAGGTATCAGATACGTCAGGTCAGTAGAAGTAGATAGAGATAACTGTACATGTCAGTTACAAATCAGACATCTACCCGGACCTAGGTCATACGACAGGTATCAGACACGTCAGGTCAATAGAAGTAGATAGAGATAACTGTACATGTCAGTTACAAATCAGACATCTACCCGGACCTATGCCCTACGACAGGTATCAGTTACGTCAGGTCAGTAGAAGTAGATAGAGATAACTGTACATGTCAGTTACAAATCATACATCTACCCGGACCTATGTCATACGACAGGTATCAGTTACGTCAGGTCAGTAGAAGTAGATAGAGATAACTGTACATGTCAGTTACAAATCAGACATCTACACGGACCTATGTCATACGACAGGTATCAGATACGTCAGGTCAGTAGAAGTAGATAGAGATAACTGTACATGTCAGTTACAAATCAGACATCTACCCGGACCTATCTCATACGACAGGTATCAGATACGTCAGGTCATTAGGAGTAGATAGAGATAACTGTACATGTCAGTGGCAAATCAGACATCTACCCGGACCTATGTCATACGACAGGTATCAGATACGTCAGGTCAGTAGAAGTAGATAGAGATAACTGTACATGTCAGTTACAAATCAGACATCTACACGGACCTATGTCATACGACAGGTATCAGATACGTCAGGTCAGTAGAAGTAGATAGAGATAACTGTACATGTCAGTTACAAATCAGACATCTACCCGGACCTATGTCATACGACAGGTATCAGATACGTCAGGTCACCAGGAGTAGATAGAGATAACTGTACATGTCAGTTACAAATCAGACATCTACCCGGACCTATGTCATACGACAGGTATCAGATACGTCAGGTCATTAGGAGTAGATAGAGATAACTGTACATGTCAGTGGCAAATCAGACATCTACCCGGACCTATGTCATACAACAGGTATCAGATACGTCAGGTCAGCAGGAGTAGATAGAGATAACTGTACATGTCATTGACAAATCACACATCTACCCGGACCTATGCCATACGACAGGTATCAGATACGTCAGGTCAGTAGAAGTAGATAGAGATAACTGTACATGTCAGTTACAAATCAGACATCTACCCGGACCTATGTCATACGACAGGTATCAGATACGTCAGGTCATTAGGAGTAGATAGAGATAACTGTACATGTCAGTGGCAAATCAGACATCTACCCGGACCTATGTCATACGACAGGTATCAGATACGTCAGGTCACCAGGAGTAGATAGAGATAACTGTACATGTCAGTTCCAAATCAGACATCTACCCGGACCTATGTCATACGACAGGTATCAGATACGTCAGGTCATTAGGAGTAGATAGAGATAACTGTACATGTCAGTGGCAAATCAGACATCTACCCGGACCTATGTCATACAACAGGTATCAGATACGTCAGGTCACCAGGAGTAGATAGAGATAACTGTACATGTCATTGACAAATCACACATCTACCCGGACCTATGCCATACGACAGGTATCAGATACGTCAGGTCATTAGGAGTAGATAGAGATAACTGTACATGTCAGTGGCAAATCAGACATCTACCCGGACCTATGTCATACGACAGGTATCAGATCATCAGGTCACCAGGAGTAGATAGAGATAACTGTACATGTCAGTTACAAATCAGACATCTACCCGGACCTAGGTCATACGACAGGTATCAGATACGTCAGGTCAGTAGAAGTAGATAGAGATAACTGTACATGTCAGTTACAAATCAGACATCTACCCGGACCTAGGTCATACGACAGGTATCAGTTTCGTCAGGTACGTAGGAGTAGATAGAGATAACTGTACATGTCAGTTACAAATCAGACATCTACCCGGACCTAGGTCATACGACAGGTATCAGATACGTCAGGTCAGTAGAAGTAGATAGAGATAACTGTACATGTCAGTTACAAATCAGACATCTACCCGGACCTAGGTCATACGACAGGTATCAGATACGTCAGGTCAGTAGAAGTAGATAGAGATAACTGTACATGTCAGTTACAAATCAGACATCTACCCGGACCTAGGTCATACGACAGGTATCAGATACGTCAGGTCAGTAGAAGTAGATAGAGATAACTGTACATGTCAGTTACAAATCAGACATCTACACGGACCTATATCATACGACAGGTATCAGATACGTCAGGTCAGCAGGAGTAGATAGAGATAACTGTACATGTCATTACAAATCAGACATCTACCCGGACCTATGCCATACGACAGGTATCAGATACGTCAGGTCATTAGGAGTAGATAGAGATAACTGTACATGTCAGTGGCAAATCAGACATCTACCCGGACCTATGTCATACGACAGGTATCAGATACGTCAGGTCAGCAGGAGTAGATAGAGATAACTGTACATGTCATTACAAATCAGACATCTACCCGTACCTATGTCATACGACAGGTATCAGATACGTCAGGTCATTAGGAGTAGATAGAGATAACTGTACATGTCAGTGGCAAATCAGACATCTACCCGGACCTAGGTCATACGACAGGTATCAGATACGTCAGGTCAGCAGGAGTAGATAGAGATAACTGTACATGTCATTACAAATCAGACATCTACACGGACCTATGTCATACGACAGGTATCAGATACGTCAGGTCATTAGGAGTAGATAGAGATAACTGTACATGTCATTACAAATCAGACATCTACCCGGACCTTGGTCATACGACAGGTATCAGATACGTCAGGTCAGTAGAAGTAGATAGAGATAACTGTACATGTCATTACAAATCAGACATCTACCCGGACCTAGGTCATACGACAGGTATCAGATACGTCAGGTCACCAGGAGTAGATAGAGATAACTGTACATGTCATTACAAATCAGACATCTACCCGGACCTATGTCATACGACAGGTATCAGATACGTCAGGTCAGCAGGAGTAGATAGAGATAACTGTACATGTCATTACAAATCAGACATCTACCCGGACCTATGTCATACGACAGGTATCAGATACGTCAGGTCATTAGGAGTAGATAGAGATAACTGTACATGTCATTACAAATCAGACATCTACCAGGACCTATGTCATACGACAGGTATCAGATACGTCAGGTCAGCAGGAGTAGATAGAGATAACTGTACATGTCATTACAAATCAGACATCTACCCGGACCTATGTCATACGACAGGTATCAGATACGTCAGGTCATTAGGAGTAGATAGAGATAACTGTACATGTCATTACAAATCAGACATCTACCCGGACCTATGTCATACGACAGGTATCAGATACGTCAGGTCAGCAGGAGTAGATAGAGATAACTGTACATGTCATTACAAATCAGACATCTACCCGGACCTATGTCATACGACAGGTATCAGATACGTCAGGTCATTAGGAGTAGATAGAGATAACTGTACATGTCATTACAAATCAGACATCTACCAGGACCTATGTCATACGACAGGTATCAGATACGTCAGGTCAGCAGGAGTAGATAGAGATAACTGTACATGTCATTACAAATCAGACATCTACACGGACCTATGTCATACGACAGGTATCAGATACGTCAGGTCACCAGGAGTAGATAGAGATAACTGTACATGTCAGTGGCAAATCAGACATCTACCCGGACCTAGGTCATACGACAGGTATCAGATACGTCAGGTCAGCAGAAGTAGATAGAGATAACTGTACATGTCAGTTACAAATCAGACATCTACCCGGACCTATGTCATACGACAGGTATCAGATACGTCAGGTCACCAGGAGTAGATAGAGGTAACTGTACATGTCAGTTACAAATCAGACATCTACCTGGACCTATGTCATACGACAGGTATCAGTTACGTCAGGTCAGTAGAAGTAGATAGAGATAACTGTACATGTCAGTTACAAATTAGACATCTACCCGGACCTATGTCATACGACAAGTATCAGATACGTCAGGTCAGCAGGAGTAGATAGAGATAACTGTACATGTCATTACAAATCAGACATCTACCCGGACCTATGTCATACGACAGGTATCAGATACGTCAGGTCATTAGGAGTAGATAGAGATAACTGTACATGTCAGTGGCAAATCAGACATCTACCCGGACCTATGTCATACGACAGGTATCAGATACGTCAGGTCACCAGGAGTAGATAGAGATAACTGTACATGTCAGTGACAAATCAGACATCTACCCGGACCTATACCATACGACAGGTATCAGATACGTCATGTCAGTAGAAGTAGATAGAGATAACTGTACATGTCAGTTACAAATCAGACATCTACCCGGACCTAGGTCATACGACAGGTATCAGATACGTCAGGTCAGCAGAAGTAGATAGAGATAACTGTACATGTCAGTTACAAATCAGACATCTACACGGACCTATGTCATACGACAGGTATCAGATACGTCAGGTCAGCAGGAGTAGATAGAGATAACTGTACATGTCAGTGGCAAATCAGACATCTACCCGGACCTATGTCATACGACAGGTATCAGATACGTCAGGTCAGCAGAAGTAGATAGAGATAACTGTACATGTCATTGACAAATCAGACATCTATCCGGACCTATGTCATACGACAGGTATCAGATACGTCAGGTCAGCAGGAGTAGATAGAGATAACTGTACATGTCAGTGGCAAATCAGACATCTACCCGGACCTATGTCATACGACAGGTATCAGATACGTCAGGTCACCAGGAGTAGATAGAGATAACTGTACATGTCAGTTACAAATCAGACATCTACCCGGACCTAGGTCATACGACAGGTATCAGATACGTCAGGTCAGTAGAAGTAGATAGAGATAACTGTACATGTCAGTTACAAATCAGACATCTACCCGGACCTAGGTCATACGACAGGTATCAGATACGTCAGGTCAGTAGAAGTAGATAGAGATAACTGTACATGTCAGTTACAAATCAGACATCTACCCGGACCTAGGTCATACGACAGGTATCAGATACGTCAGGTCAGTAGAAGTAGATAGAGATAACTGTACATGTCAGTTACAAATCAGACATCTACCCGGACCTAGGTCATACGACAGGTATCAGATACGTCAGGTCAGTAGAAGTAGATAGAGATAACTGTACATGTCAGTTACAAATCAGACATCTACCCGGACCTAGGTCATACGACAGGTATCAGATACGTCAGGTCAGTAGAAGTAGATAGAGATAACTGTACATGTCAGTTACAAATCAGACATCTACACGGACCTATGTCATACGACAGGTATCAGATACGTCAGGTCAGCAGGAGTAGATAGAGATAACTGTACATGTCAGTGGCAAATCAGACATCTACCCGGACCTATGTCATACGACAGGTATCAGATACGTCAGGTCAGCAGGAGTAGATAGAGATAACTGTACATGTCATTACAAATCAGACATCTACCCGGACCTATGTCATACGACAGGTATCAGATACGTCAGGTCATTAGGAGTAGATAGAGATAACTGTACATGTAAGTGGCAAATCAGACATCTACCCGGACCTAGGTCATACGACAGGTATCAGATACGTCAGGTCAGCAGAAGTAGATAGAGATAACTGTACATGTCAGTTACAAATCAGACATCTACCCGGACCTATGTCATATGACAGGTATCAGATACGTCAGGTCAGGAGGAGTAGATAGAGATAACTGTACATGTCAGTTACAAATCAGACATCTACACGGACCTATGTCATACAACAGGTATCAGATACGTCAGGTCAGTAGAAGTAGATAGAGATAACTGTACATGTCAGTTACAAATCAGACATCTACACGGACCTATGTCATACGACAGGTATCAGATACGTCAGATCAGTAGAAGTAGATAGAGATAACTGTACATGTCAGTTACAAATCAGACATCTACACGGACCTATGTCATACGACAGGTATCAGATACGTCAGGTCAGCAGGAGTAGATAGAGGTAACTGTACATGTCAGTGACAAATCAGACATCTACCTGGACCTATGTCATACGACATGTATCAGATACGTCAGGTCAGTAGAAGTAGATAGAGATAACTGTCCATGTCAGTGGCAAATCAGACATCTACACGGACCTATGTCATACGACAGGTATCAGATACGTCAGGTCACCAGGAGTAGATAGAGGTAACTGTACATGTCAGTTACAAATCAGACATCTACCCGGACCTATGTCATACGACAGGTATCAGATACGTCAGGACAGCAGGAGTAGATAGAGATAACTGTACATGTCAGTTACAAATCAGACATCTACCCGGACCTATGTCATACGACAGGTATCAGATACGTCAGGTCAGCAGGAGTAGATAGAGATAACTGTACATGTCAGTTACAAATCAGACATCTACACGGACCTATGTCATACGACAGGTATCAGATACGTCAGGTCAGTAGAAGTAGATAGAGATAACTGTACATGTCAGTTACAAATCAGACATCTACACGGACCTATGTCATACGACAGGTATCAGATACGTCAGGTCAGCAGGAGTAGATAGAGGTAACTGTACATGTCAGTGACAAATCAGACATCTACCCGGACCTATGTCATACGACAGGTATCAGTTACGTCAGGTCACCAGGAGTAGATAGAGGTAACTGTACATGTCAGTTACAAATCAGACATCTACCCGGACCTATGTTATACGACAGGTATCAGATACGTCAGGTCACCAGGAGTAGATAGAGATAACTGTACATGTCAGTGGCAAATCAGACATCTACCCGGACCTATGTCATACGACAGGTATCAGATACGTCAGGTCAGCAGGAGTAGATAGAGATAACTGTACATGTCAGTGGCAAATCAGACATCTACCCGGACCTATGTCATACGACAGGTATCAGATACGTCAGGTCACCAGGAGTAGATAGAGATAACTGTACATGTCAGTTACAAATCAGACATCTACCCGGACCTAGGTCATACGACAGGTATCAGATACGTCAGGTCACCAGGAGTAGATAGAGGTAACTGTACATGTCAGTTACAAATCAGACATCTACCCGGACCTATGTCATACGACAGGTATCAGATACGTCAGGTCAGTAGAAGTAGATAGAGATAACTGTACATGTCAGTGGCAAATCAGACATCTACCCGGACCTAGGTCATACGACAGGAATCAGATACGTCAGGTCACCAGGAGTAGATAGAGGTAACTGTACATGTCAGTTACAAATCAGACATCTACCCGGACCTATGTCATACGACAGGAATCAGATACGTCAGGTCAGCAGAAGTAGATAGAGATAACTGTACATGTCATTGACAAATCAGACATCTACCCGGACCTATGTCATACGACAGGTATCAGATACGTCAGGTCAGCAGGAGTAGATAGAGATAACTGTACATGTCAGTGGCAAATCAGACATCTACCCGGACCTATGTCATACGACAGGTATCAGATACGTCAGGTCACCAGGAGTAGATAGAGATAACTGTACATGTCAGTTACAAATCAGACATCTACCCGGACCTAGGTCATACGACAGGTATCAGATACGTCAGGTCAGTAGAAGTAGATAGAGATAACTGTACATGTCAGTTACAAATCAGACATCTACCCGGACCTAGGTCATACAACAGGTATCAGATACGTCAGGTCAGTAGAAGTAGATAGAGATAACTGTACATGTCAGTTACAAATCAGACATCTACCCGGACCTAGGTCATACGACAGGTATCAGATACGTCAGGTCAGTAGAAGTAGATAGAGATAACTGTACATGTCAGTTACAAATCAGAAATCTACCCGGACCTAGGTCATACGACAGGTATCAGATACGTCAGGTCAGTAGAAGTAGATAGAGATAACTGTACATGTCAGTTACAAATCAGACATCTACACGGACCTATGTCATACGACAGGTATCAGATACGTCAGGTCAGCAGGAGTTGATAGAGATAACTGTACATGTCATTACAAATCAGACATCTACCCGGACCTATGTCATACGACAGGTATCAGATACGTCAGGTCAGCAGGAGTTGATAGAGATAACTGTACATGTCAGTGGCAAATCAGACATCTACCCGGACCTATGTCATACGACAGGTATCAGATACGTCAGGTCACCAGGAGTAGATAGAGATAACTGTACATGTCAGTTACAAATCAGACATCTACCCGGACCTATGCCCTACGACAGGTATCAGTTACGTCAGGTCAGTAGAAGTAGATAGAGATAACTGTACATGTCAGTTACAAATCATACATCTACCCGGACCTATGTCATACGACAGGTATCAGTTACGTCAGGTCAGTAGAAGTAGATAGAGATAACTGTACATGTCAGTTACAAATCAGACATCTACCAGGACCTATGTCATACGACAGGTATCAGATACGTCAGGTCAGTAGGAGTAGATAGAGATAACTGTCCATGTCAGTGACAAATCAGACATCTACCCGGACCTATGTCATACGACATGTATCAGATACGTCAGGTCAGCAGAAGTAGATAGAGATAACTGTACATGTCAGTTACAAATCAGACATCTACCCGGCACTATGCCCTACGACAGGTATCAGTTACGTCAGGTCAGTAGAAGTAGATAGAGTTAACTGTACATGTCAGTTACAAATCAGACATCTACCCGGACCTATGTCATACGACAGGTATCAGTTACGTCAGGTCAGTAGAAGTAGATAGAGATAACTGTACATGTCAGTTACAAATCAGACATCTACCCGGACCTAGGTCATACGACAGGTATCAGATACGTCAGGTCAGTAGAAGTAGATAGAGATAACTGTACATGTCAGTTACAAATCAGACTTCTACCCGGACCTAGGTCATACGACAGGTATCAGATACGTCAGGTCAGTAGAAGTAGATAGAGATATCTGTACATGTCAGTTACAAATTAGACATCTACCCGGACCTATGTCATACGACAGGTACCAGTTACGTCAGGTCAGTAGAAGTAGATAGAGATAACTGTACATGTCAGTTACAAATCAGACATCTACCCGGACCTAGGTCATACGACAGGTATCAGATACGTCAGGTCAGCAGAAGTAGATAGAGATAACTGTACATGTCATTTCAACTCAGACATCTACCCGGACCTATGTCATACGACAGGTATCAGTTACGTCAGGTCAGTAGAAGTAGATAGAGATAACTTTACATGTCAGTTACAAATCAGACATCTACCCGGACCTAGGTCATACGACAGGTATCAGATACGTCAGGTCAGCAGAAGTAGATAGAGATAACTGTACATGTCAGTGACAAATCAGACATCTTACCCGGACCTATGTCATACGACAGGTATCAGATACGTCAGGTCAGCAGAAGTAGATAGAGATAACTGTACATGTCAGTTACAAATCAGACATCTACCCGGACCTATCCCCTACGACAGGTATCAGTTACGTCAGGTCAGTAGAAGTAGATAGAGATAACTGTACATGTCAGTTACAAATCAGACATCTACCCGGACCTATGTCATACGACAGGTATCAGTTACGTCAGGTCAGTAGAAGTAGATAGAGATAACTGTACATGTCAGTTACAAATCAGACATCTACCCGGACCTAGGTCATACGACAGGTATCAGATACGTCAGGTCAGTAGAAGTAGATAGAGATAACTGTACATGTCAGTTACAAATCAGACTTCTACCCGGACCTATGTCATACGACAGGTATCAGATACGTCAGGTCAGTAGAAGTAGATAGAGATAACTGTACATGTCAGTTACAAATTAGACATCTACCCGGACCTATGTCATACGACAGGTACCAGTTACGTCAGGTCAGTAGAAGTAGATAGAGATAACTGTACATGTCAGTTACAAATCAGACATCTACCCGGACCTAGGTCATACGACAGGTATCAGATACGTCAGGTCAGCAGAAGTAGATAGAGATAACTGTACATGTCATTTCAACTCAGACATCTACCCGGACCTATGTCATACGACAGGTATCAGTTACGTCAGGTCAGTAGAAGTAGATAGAGATAACTTTACATGTCATTTACAAATCAGACATCTACCCGGACCTATGTCATACGACAGATATCAGATACGTCAGGTCACCAGAAGTAGATAGAGATAACTGTACATGTCAGTTACAAATCAGACATCTACCCGGACCTAGGTCATACGACAGGTATCAGATACGTCAGGTCAGCAGGAGTAGATAGAGATAACTGTACATGTCAGTGACAAATCAGACATCTTACCCGGACCTATGTCATACGACAGGTATCAGATACATCAGGTCAGCAGAAGTAGATAGAGATAACTGTGAATGTCAGTGACAAATCAGACATCTACCCGGACCTATGTCATACGACAGGTATCAGTTACGTCAGGTCAGCAGAAGTAGATAGAGATAACTGTACATGTCAGTTACAAATCAGACATCTACACGGACCTATGTCATACGACAGGTATCAGATACGTCAGGTCAGCAGGAGTAGATAGAGGTAACTGTACATGTCAGTGACAAATCAGACATCTACCCGGACCTATGTCATACGACAGGTATCAGTTACGTCAGGTCACCAGGAGTAGATAGAGGTAACTGTACATGTCAGTTACAAATCAGACATCTACCCGGACCTATGTTATACGACAGGTATCAGATACGTCAGGTCACCAGGAGTAGATAGAGATAACTGTACATGTCAGTGGCAAATCAGACATCTACCCGGACCTATGTCATACGACAGGTATCAGATACGTCAGGTCAGCAGGAGTAGATAGAGATAACTGTACATGTCAGTGGCAAATCAGACATCTACCCGGACCTATGTCATACGACAGGTATCAGATACGTCAGGTCACCAGGAGTAGATAGAGATAACTGTACATGTCAGTTACAAATCAGACATCTACCCGGACCTAGGTCATACGACAGGTATCAGATACGTCAGGTCACCAGGAGTAGATAGAGGTAACTGTACATGTCAGTTACAAATCAGACATCTACCCGGACCTATGTCATACGACAGGTATCAGATACGTCAGGTCAGTAGAAGTAGATAGAGATAACTGTACATGTCAGTGGCAAATCAGACATCTACCCGGACCTAGGTCATACGACAGGAATCAGATACGTCAGGTCACCAGGAGTAGATAGAGGTAACTGTACATGTCAGTTACAAATCAGACATCTACCCGGACCTATGTCATACGACAGGAATCAGATACGTCAGGTCAGCAGAAGTAGATAGAGATAACTGTACATGTCATTGACAAATCAGACATCTACCCGGACCTATGTCATACGACAGGTATCAGATACGTCAGGTCAGCAGGAGTAGATAGAGATAACTGTACATGTCAGTGGCAAATCAGACATCTACCCGGACCTATGTCATACGACAGGTATCAGATACGTCAGGTCACCAGGAGTAGATAGAGATAACTGTACATGTCAGTTACAAATCAGACATCTACCCGGACCTAGGTCATACGACAGGTATCAGATACGTCAGGTCAGTAGAAGTAGATAGAGATAACTGTACATGTCAGTTACAAATCAGACATCTACCCGGACCTAGGTCATACAACAGGTATCAGATACGTCAGGTCAGTAGAAGTAGATAGAGATAACTGTACATGTCAGTTACAAATCAGACATCTACCCGGACCTAGGTCATACGACAGGTATCAGATACGTCAGGTCAGTAGAAGTAGATAGAGATAACTGTACATGTCAGTTACAAATCAGAAATCTACCCGGACCTAGGTCATACGACAGGTATCAGATACGTCAGGTCAGTAGAAGTAGATAGAGATAACTGTACATGTCAGTTACAAATCAGACATCTACACGGACCTATGTCATACGACAGGTATCAGATACGTCAGGTCAGCAGGAGTTGATAGAGATAACTGTACATGTCATTACAAATCAGACATCTACCCGGACCTATGTCATACGACAGGTATCAGATACGTCAGGTCAGCAGGAGTTGATAGAGATAACTGTACATGTCAGTGGCAAATCAGACATCTACCCGGACCTATGTCATACGACAGGTATCAGATACGTCAGGTCACCAGGAGTAGATAGAGATAACTGTACATGTCAGTTACAAATCAGACATCTACCCGGACCTATGCCCTACGACAGGTATCAGTTACGTCAGGTCAGTAGAAGTAGATAGAGATAACTGTACATGTCAGTTACAAATCATACATCTACCCGGACCTATGTCATACGACAGGTATCAGTTACGTCAGGTCAGTAGAAGTAGATAGAGATAACTGTACATGTCAGTTACAAATCAGACATCTACCAGGACCTATGTCATACGACAGGTATCAGATACGTCAGGTCAGTAGGAGTAGATAGAGATAACTGTCCATGTCAGTGACAAATCAGACATCTACCCGGACCTATGTCATACGACATGTATCAGATACGTCAGGTCAGCAGAAGTAGATAGAGATAACTGTACATGTCAGTTACAAATCAGACATCTACCCGGCACTATGCCCTACGACAGGTATCAGTTACGTCAGGTCAGTAGAAGTAGATAGAGTTAACTGTACATGTCAGTTACAAATCAGACATCTACCCGGACCTATGTCATACGACAGGTATCAGTTACGTCAGGTCAGTAGAAGTAGATAGAGATAACTGTACATGTCAGTTACAAATCAGACATCTACCCGGACCTAGGTCATACGACAGGTATCAGATACGTCAGGTCAGTAGAAGTAGATAGAGATAACTGTACATGTCAGTTACAAATCAGACTTCTACCCGGACCTAGGTCATACGACAGGTATCAGATACGTCAGGTCAGTAGAAGTAGATAGAGATATCTGTACATGTCAGTTACAAATTAGACATCTACCCGGACCTATGTCATACGACAGGTACCAGTTACGTCAGGTCAGTAGAAGTAGATAGAGATAACTGTACATGTCAGTTACAAATCAGACATCTACCCGGACCTAGGTCATACGACAGGTATCAGATACGTCAGGTCAGCAGAAGTAGATAGAGATAACTGTACATGTCATTTCAACTCAGACATCTACCCGGACCTATGTCATACGACAGGTATCAGTTACGTCAGGTCAGTAGAAGTAGATAGAGATAACTTTACATGTCAGTTACAAATCAGACATCTACCCGGACCTAGGTCATACGACAGGTATCAGATACGTCAGGTCAGCAGAAGTAGATAGAGATAACTGTACATGTCAGTGACAAATCAGACATCTTACCCGGACCTATGTCATACGACAGGTATCAGATACGTCAGGTCAGCAGAAGTAGATAGAGATAACTGTACATGTCAGTTACAAATCAGACATCTACCCGGACCTATCCCCTACGACAGGTATCAGTTACGTCAGGTCAGTAGAAGTAGATAGAGATAACTGTACATGTCAGTTACAAATCAGACATCTACCCGGACCTATGTCATACGACAGGTATCAGTTACGTCAGGTCAGTAGAAGTAGATAGAGATAACTGTACATGTCAGTTACAAATCAGACATCTACCCGGACCTAGGTCATACGACAGGTATCAGATACGTCAGGTCAGTAGAAGTAGATAGAGATAACTGTACATGTCAGTTACAAATCAGACTTCTACCCGGACCTATGTCATACGACAGGTATCAGATACGTCAGGTCAGTAGAAGTAGATAGAGATAACTGTACATGTCAGTTACAAATTAGACATCTACCCGGACCTATGTCATACGACAGGTACCAGTTACGTCAGGTCAGTAGAAGTAGATAGAGATAACTGTACATGTCAGTTACAAATCAGACATCTACCCGGACCTAGGTCATACGACAGGTATCAGATACGTCAGGTCAGCAGAAGTAGATAGAGATAACTGTACATGTCATTTCAACTCAGACATCTACCCGGACCTATGTCATACGACAGGTATCAGTTACGTCAGGTCAGTAGAAGTAGATAGAGATAACTTTACATGTCATTTACAAATCAGACATCTACCCGGACCTATGTCATACGACAGATATCAGATACGTCAGGTCACCAGAAGTAGATAGAGATAACTGTACATGTCAGTTACAAATCAGACATCTACCCGGACCTAGGTCATACGACAGTTATCAGATACGTCAGGTCAGCAGGAGTAGATAGAGATAACTGTACCTGTCAGTGACAAATCAGACATCTTACCCGGACCTATGTCATACGACAGGTATCAGATACATCAGGTCAGCAGAAGTAGATAGAGATAACTGTGAATGTCAGTGACAAATCAGACATCTACCCGGACCTATGTCATACGACAGGTATCAGTTACGTCAGGTCAGCAGAAGTAGATAGAGATAACTGTACATGTCAGTTACAAATCAGACATCTACCCGGACCTATGTCATACGACAGGTATCAGATACGTCAGGTCACCAGAAGTAGATAGAGATTACTGTACATGTCAGTTACAAATCAGACATCTACCCGGACCTAGGTCATACGACAGGTATCAGTACCTCAAGTCAGTAGGAGTAGATAGAGATAACTGTACATGTCAGTTACAAATCAGACATCTACCCGGACCTAGGTCATACGACAGGTATCAGATACGTCAGGTCAGTAGAAGTAGATAGAGATAACTGTACATGTCAGTTACAAATCAGACATCTACCCGGACCTATGTCATACGACAGGTATCAGTTACGTCAGGTCACCAGAAGTAGATAGAGATAACTGTACATGTCAGTTACAAATCAGACATCTACCCGGACCTATGTCATACGACAGGTATCAGTTACGTCAGGTCAGTAGAAGTAGATAGAGATAACTGTACATGTCAGTTACAAATCAGACATCTACCCGGACCTATGTCATACGACAGGTATCAGTTACGTCAGGTCAGTAGAAGTAGATAGAGATAACTGTACATGTCAGTTACAAATCAGACATCTCCCCGGACCTAGGTCATACGACAGGTATCAGATACGTCAGGTCAGTAGAAGAAGATAGAGATAACTGTACATGTCAGTTACAAATCAGACATCTACCCGGACCTATGTCTTACGACAGGTATCAGTTACGTCAGGTCAGTAGAAGTAGATAGAGATAACGGTACATGTCAGTTACAAATCAGACATCTACCCGGACCTAGGTCATACGACAGGTATCAGATACTTCAGGTCAGTAGAAGTAGATAGAGATAACTGTACATGTCAGTTACAAATCAGACATCTACCCGGACCTAGGTCATACGACATGTATCAGATACGTCAGGTCAGTAGAAGTAGATAGAGATAACTGTACATGTCAGTTACAAATCAGACATCTACCCGGACCTATGTCATACGACAGGTATCAGTTACGTCAGGTCAGTAGAAGTAGATAGAGATAACTGTACATGTCAGTTACAAATCAGACATCTACCCGGACCTAGGTCATACGACATGTATCAAATACGTAAGGTCAGTAGAAGTAGACAGAGATAACTGTACATGTCATAACAAATCAGACATCTACCCGGACCTATGTCATACGACAGGTATCAGATACATCAGGTCAGTAGAAGTAGATAGAGATAACTGTACATGTCAGTTACAAATCAGACATCTACCCGGACCTATGTCATACGACAGGTATCAGATACGTCAGGTCAGTAGGAGTTGATAGAGATAACTGTACATGTCAGGGACAAATCAGACATCTACACGGACCTATGCCTTACGACAGGTATCAGATACGTCAGGTCACCAGGAGTAGATAGAGATAACTGTACATGTCAGTGACAAATCAGACATCTCCCCGGACCTATGCCATACGACAGGTATCAGATACGTCAGGTCAGTAGGAGTAGATAGAGATAACTGTACATGTCAGTGAAAAATCAGACATCTACCCGGACCTATGTCATACGACAGGTATCAGATACGTCAGGTCAGTAGGAGTAGATAGAGATAACTGTACATGTCAGTGACAAATCAGACATCTACCCGGACCTATGTCATACGACAGGTATCAGATACGTCAGATCAGTAGGATTAGATAGAGATAACTGTCCATGTCAGTGACAAATCAGACATCTACCCGGACCTATACCATACGACAGGTATCAGATACGTCATGTCACCAGAAATAGATAGAGATAACTGTACATGTCAGTGACAAAACAGACATCTTACCCGGACCTATGCCATACGACAGGTTTCAGATACGTCAGATCAGCAGAAGTAGATAGAGACAACTGTACATGTCAGTGACAAATCATACAATTACCCTGAACTATGTCATACGACAGGTATCAGATACGTCATGTCAGTAGGAGTAGATAGAGATAACTGTACATGTCAGTGACAAAACAGACATCTACCCGGACCTATGCTAACGACAGGTATCAGATACGTCAGGTCACCAGGAGTAGATAGAGATAACTGTACATGTCAGTGACAAATCAGACATCTTACCCGGACCTATGCCATACGACAGGCATCAGATACGTCAGGTCAGTAAAACAGATAGAGATAACTGTACATGTCATTTCAACTCAGATATCTACCCCGACCTATGCCATACGACAGGTTTCAGATACGTCAGTTCATCAGAAGTAGATAGAGATAACTGTACATGTCAGTGACAAATCAGACATCTACCAGGACCTATGCCATACGACAGGTATCAGATACGTCAGGTCAGCAGAAGTAGATAGAGATAACTGTACATGTCATTTCAACTCAGACATCTACCCGGACCTATGTCATACGACAGGTATCAGTTACGTCAGGTCAGTAGAAGTAGATAGAGATAACTTTACATGTCAGTTACAAATCAGACATCTACCCGGACCTAGGTCATACGACAGGTATCAGATACGTCAGGTCACCAGGAGTAGATAGAGATAACTGTACATGTCAGTTACAAATCAGACATCTACCCGGACCTATGTCATACGACAGGTATCAGTTACGTCAGGTCAGTAGAAGTAGATAGAGATAACTGTACATGTCAGTTACAAATCAGATATCTACCCGGACCTATGCCATACGACAGGTTTCAGATACGTCAGGTCAGCAGAAGTAGATAGAGATAACTGTACATGTCAGTGACAAATCAGACATCTATCAGGACCTATGCCATACGACAGGTATCAAATACGTCAGGTCAGTAGGAGTAGATAGAGATAACTGACTGTACATGTCAATGACAAATCAGACATCTACCCGGACCTATGTCATACGACAGGTATCAGATACGACAGGTCAGTAGAAGTAGATAGAGATAACTGTACATGTCAATGACAAATCAGACATCTACCCGGACCTAGGTCATACGACAAGTATCAGATACGTCAGGTCAGCAGGAGTAGATAGAGATAACTGTACATGTCAGTGACAAATCAGACATCTTACCCGGACCTATGTCATACGACAGGTATCAGATACATCAGGTCAGCAGAAGTAGATAGAGATAACTGTGAATGTCAGTGACAAATCAGACATCTACCCGGACCTATGTCATACGACAGGTATTAGTTACGTCAGGTCAGCAGAAGTAGATAGAGATAACTGTACATGTCAGTTACAAATCAGACATCTACCCGGACCTATGTCATACGACAGGTATCAGATACGTCAGGTCACCAGAAGTAGATAGAGATTACTGTACATGTCAGTTACAAATCAGACATCTACCCGGACCTAGGTCATACGACAGGTATCAGTTACGTCAAGTCAGTAGGAGTAGATAGAGATAACTGTACATGTCAGTTACAAATCAGACATCTACCCGGACCTAGGTCATACGACAGGTATCAGATACGTCAGGTCAGTAGAAGTAGATAGAGATAACTGTACATGTCAGTTACAAATCAGACATCTACCCGGACCTATGTCATACGACAGGTATCAGTTACGTCAGGTCACCAGAAGTAGATAGAGATAACTGTACATGTCAGTTACAAATCAGACATCTACCCGGACCTATGTCATACGACAGGAATCAGTTACGTCAGGTCAGTAGAAGTAGATAGAGATAACTGTACATGTCAGTTACAAATCAGACATCTACCCGGACCTATGTCATACGACAGGTATCAGTTACGTCAGGTCAGTAGAAGTAGATAGAGATAACTGTACATGTCAGTTACAAATCAGACATCTCCCCGGACCTAGGTCATACGACAGGTATCAGATACGTCAGGTCAGTAGAAGAAGATAGAGATAACTGTACATGTCAGTTACAAATCAGACATCTACCCGGACCTATGTCATACGACAGGTATCAGTTACGTCAGGTCAGTAGAAGTAGATAGAGATAACTGTACATGTCAGTTACAAATCAGACATCTACCCGGACCTAGGTCATACGACAGGTATCAGATACGTCAGGTCAGTAGAAGTAGATAGAGATAACTGTACATGTCAGTTACAAATCAGACATCTACCCGGACCTAGGTCATACGACATGTATCAGATACGTCAGGTCAGTAGAAGTAGATAGAGATAACTGTACATGTCAGTTACAAATCAGACATCTACCCGGACCTATGTCATACGACAGGTATCAGTTACGTCAGGTCAGTAGAAGTAGATAGAGATAACTGTACATGTCAGTTACAAATCAGACATCTACCCGGACCTAGGTCATACGACATGTATCAGATACGTCAGGTCAGTAGAAGTAGATAGAGATAACTGTACATGTCATAACAAATCAGACATCTACCCGGACCTAGGTCATACGACAGGTTTCAGATACATCAGGTCAGTAGAAGTAGATAGAGATAACTGTACATGTCAGTTACAAATCAGACATCTACCCGGACCTAGGTCATACGACAGGTATCAGATACGTCAGGTCACCAGGAGTAGATAGAGATAACTGTACATGTCATTACAAATCAGACATCTACCCGGACCTATGTCATACGACAGGTATCAGATACGTCAGGTCAGTAGGAGTAGATAGAGATAACTGTACATGTCAGTTACAAATCAGACATCTACCCGGACCTATGTCATACGACAGGTATCAGATACGTCAGGTCAGCAGGAGTAGATAGAGATAACTGTACATGTCAGTGACAAATCAGACATCTCCCCGGACCTATGCCATACGACAGGTATCAGATACGTCAGGTCAGTAGAAGTAGATAGAGATAACTGTACATGTCAGTTACAAATCAGACATCTACCCGGACCTAGGTCATACGACAGGTATCAGATTCGTCAGGTCAGTAGAAGTAGATAGAGATAACTGTACATGTCAGTTACAAATCAGACATCTACCCGGACCTATGTCATACGACAGGTATCAGATACGTCAGGTCACCAGAAGTAGATAGAGATTACTGTACATGTCAGTTACAAATCAGACAACTACCCGGACCTATGTCATACGACAGGTATCAGATACGTCAGGTCAGTAGGAGTTGATAGAGATAACTGTACATGTCAGTGACAAATCAGACATCTACACGGACCTATGCCTTACGACAGGTATCAGATACGTCAGGTCACCAGGAGTAGATAGAGATAACTGTACATGTCAGTGACAAATCAGACATCTCCCCGGACCTATGCCATACGACAGGTATCAGATACGTCAGGTCAGTAGGAGTAGATAGAGAAAACTGTACATGTCAGTGAAAAATCAGACATCTACCCGGACCTATGTCATACGACAGGTATCAGATACGTCAGGTCAGTAGGAGTAGATAGAGATAACTGTACATGTCAGTGACAAATCAGACATCTACCCGGACCTATGTCATACGACAGGTATCAGATACGTCAGATCAGCAGGAGTAGATAGAGATAACTGTCCATGTCAGTGACAAATCAGACATCTACCCGGACCTATACCATACGACAGGTATCAGATACGTCATGTCACCAGAAATAGATAGAGATAACTGTACATGTCAGTGACAAAACAGACATCTTACCCGGACCTATGCCATACGACAGGTTTCAGATACGTCAGGTCAGCAGAAGTAGATAGAGACAACTGTACATGTCAGTGACAAATCAGACAATTACCCTGAACTATGTCATACGACAGGTATCAGATACGTCATGTCAGTAGGAGTAGATAGAGATAACTGTACATGTCAGTGACAAAACAGACATCTACCCGGACCTATGTTATACGACAGGTATCAGTTACGTCAGGTCACCAGAAGTAGATAGAGATAACTGTACATGTCAGTTACAAATCAGACATCTACCCGGACCTATGTCATACGACAGGTATCAGTTACGTCAGGTCAGTAGAAGTAGATAGAGATAACTGTACATGTCAGTTACAAATCAGACATCTACCCGGACCTATGTCATACGACAGGTATCAGTTACGTCAGGTCAGTAGAAGTAGATAGAGATAACTGTACATGTCAGTTACAAATCAGACAACTCCCCGGACCTAGGTCATACGACAGGTATCAGATACGTCAGGTCAGTAGAAGAAGATAGAGATAACTGTACATGTCAGTTACAAATCAGACATCTACCCGGACCTATGTCATACGACAGGTATCAGTTACGTCAGGTCAGTAGAAGTAGATAGAGATAACTGTACATGTCAGTTACAAATCAGACATCTACCCGGACCTAGGTCATACGACAGGTATCAGATACGTCAGGTCAGTAGAATTAGATAGAGATAACTGTACATGTCAGTTACAAATCAGACATCTACCCGGACCTAGGTCATACGACATGTATCAGATACGTCAGGTCAGTAGAAGTAGATAGAGATAACTGTACATGTCAGTTACAAATCAGACATCTACCCGGACCTATGTCATACGACAGGTATCAGTTACGTCAGGTCAGTAGAAGTAGATAGAGATAACTGTACATGTCAGTTACAAATCAGACATCTACCCGGACCTAGGTCATACGACATGTATCAGATACGTCAGGTCAGTAGAAGTAGATAGAGATAACTGTACATGTCATAACAAATCAGACATCTACCCGGACCTATGTCATACGACAGGTATCAGATACGTCAGGTCAGTAGGAGTAGATAGAGATAACTGTACATGTCAGTGAAAAATCAGACATCTACCCGGACCTATGCCATACGACAGGTATCAGATACGTCAGGTCAGTAGGAGTAGATAGAGATAACTGTACATGTCAGTGAAAAATCAGACATCTACCCGGACCTATGTCATACGACAGGTATCAGATACGTCAGGTCAGTAGGAGTAGATAGAGATAACTGTACATGTCAGTGACAAATCAGACATCTACCCGGACCTATACCATACGACAGGTATCAGATACGTCATGTCACCAGAAATAGATAGAGATAACTGTACATGTCAGTGACAAAACAGACATCTTACCCGGACCTATGCCATACGACAGGTTTCAGATACGTCAGATCAGTAGGAGTAGATAGAGATAACTGTCCATGTCAGTGACAAATCAGACATCTACCCGGACCTATACCATACGACAGGTATCAGATACGTCATGTCACCAGAAATAGATAGAGATAACTGTACATGTCAGTGACAAAACAGACATCTTACCCGGACCTATGCCATACGACAGGTTTCAGATACGTCAGGTCAGCAGAAGTAGATAGAGACAACTGTACATGTCAGTGACAAATCAGACAATTACCCTGAACTATGTCATACGACAGGTATCAGATACGTCATGTCAGTAGGAGTAGATAGAGATAACTGTACATGTCAGTGACAAATCAGACATCTACCCGGACCTATACCATACGACAGGTATCAGATACGTCAGATCAGTAGGAGTAGAAAGAGATAACTGTCCATGTCAGTGACAAATCAGACATCTACCCGGACCTATACCATACGACAGGTATCAGATACGTCATGTCACCAAAAATAGATAGAGATAACTGTACATGTCAGTGACAAAACAGACATCTTACCCGGACCTATGCCATACGACAGGTTTCAGATACGTCAGGTCAGCAGAAGTAGATAGAGACAACTGTACATGTCAGTGACAAATCAGACAATTACCCTGAACTATGTCATACGACAGGTATCAGATACGTCATGTCAGTAGGAGTAGATAGAGATAACTGTACATGTCAGTGACAAAACAGACATCTTACCCGGACCTATGCTAACGACAGGTATCAGATACGTCAAGTCAGTAGAAGTAGATAGAGATAACTGTACATGTCAGTTACAAATCAGACATCTACCCGGACCTATGTCATACGACATGTATCAGATACGTCAGGTCAGTAGAAGTAGATAGAGATAACTGTACATGTCATAACAAATCAGACATCTACCCGGACCTATGTCATACGACAGGTATCAGATACATCAGGTCAGTAGAAGTAGATAGAGATAACTGTACATGTCAGTTACAAATCAGACATCTACCCGGACCTATGTCATACGACAGGTATCAGATACGTCAGGTCAGTAGAAGTAGATAGAGATAACTGTACATGTCATTACAAATCAGACATCTACCCGGACCTATGTCATACGACAGGTATCAGATACGTCAGGTCACCAGGAGTAGATAGAGATAACTGTACATGTCAGTGGCAAATCAGACATCTACCCGGACCTATGTCATACGACAGGTATCAGATACGTCAGGTCAGTAGAAGTAGATAGAGATAACTGTACATGTCAGTTACAAATCAGACATCTCCCCGGACCTATGCCATACGACAGGTATCAGATACGTCAGGTCAGTAGGAGTAGATAGAGATAACTGTACATGTCAGTGACAAATCAGACATCTCCCCGGACCTATGCCATACGACAGGTATCAGATACGTCAGGTCAGTAGAAGTAGATAGAGATAACTGTACATGTCAGTTACAAATCAGACATCTACCCGGACCTATGTCATACGACAGGTATCAGATACGTCAGGTCAGTAGAAGTAGATAGAGATAACTGTACATGTCAGTTACAAATCAGACATCTACCCGGACCTATGTCATACGACAGGTATCAGATACGTCAGGTCAGTAGAAGTAGATAGAGATAACTGTACATGTCAGTTACAAATCAGACATCTCCCCGGACCTATGTCATACGACAGGTATCAGATACGTCAGGTCAGTAGGAGTAGATAGAGATAACTGTACATGTCAGTGAAAAATCAGACATCTACCCGGACCTATGTCATACGACAGGTATCAGATACGTCAGGTCAGTAGGAGTAGATAGAGATAACTGTACATGTCAGTGAAAAATCAGACATCTACCCGGACCTATGTCATACGACAGGTATCAGATACGTCAGGTCAGTAGGAGTAGATAGAGATAACTGTACATGTCAGTGAAAAATCAGACATCTACCCGGACCTATGTCATACGACAGGTATCAGATACGTCAGGTCAGTAGGAGTAGATAGAGATAACTGTACATGTCAGTGAAAAATCAGACATCTACCCGGACCTATGTCATACGACAGGTATCAGATACGTCAGGTCAGTAGGAGTAGATAGAGATAACTGTACATGTCAGTGACAAATCAGACATCTACCCGGACCTATGTCATACGACAGGTATCAGATACGTCAGATCAGTAGGAGTAGATAGAGATAACTGTCCATGTCAGTGACAAATCAGACATCTACCCGGACCTATACCATACGACAGGTATCAGATACGTCATGTCACCAGAAATAGATAGAGATAACTGTACATGTCAGTGACAAAACAGACATCTTACCCGGACCTATGCCATACGACAGGTTTCAGATACGTCAGGTCAGCAGAAGTAGATAGAGACAACTGTACATGTCAGTGACAAATCAGACAATTACCCTGAACTATGTCATACGACAGGTATCAGATACGTCATGTCAGTAGGAGTAGATAGAGATAACTGTACATGTCAGTGACAAAACAGACATCTTACCCGGACCTATGCTAACGACAGGTATCAGATACGTCAGGTCACCAGGAGTAGATAGAGATAACTGTACATGTCAGTGACAAATCAGACATCTTACCCGGACCTATGCCATACGACAGGTATCAGATACGTCAGGTCAGTAAAACAGATAGAGATAACTGTACATGTCATTTCAACTCAGATATCTACCCGGACCTATGCCATACCACAGGTTTCAGATACGTCAGGTCAGCAGAAGTAGATAGAGATAACTGTACATGTCAGTGACAAATCAGACATCTACCAGGACCTATGCCATACGACAGGTATCAGATACGTCAGGTCAGTAGGAGTAGATAGAGATAACTGACTGTACATGTCAATGACAAATTAGACATCTACCCGGACCTATGTCATACGACAGGTATCAGATACGACAGGTCAGTAGAAGTAGATAGAGATAACTGTACATGTCAATGACAAATCAGACATCTACCCGGACCTATATCATACGACAGTTATCAGATACGTCATGTCAATAGGAGTAGATAGAGATAACTGTACATGTCAGTGACAAATCAGACATCTACCCGGACCTATGCTAACGACAGGTATCAGAAACGTCAGGTCACCAGGAGTAGATAGAGATAACTGTACATGTCAGTGACAAATCAGACATCTTACCCTGACCTATGTCATACGACAGGTATCAGATACGTCAGGTCAGTAGGAGTAGATAGAGATAACTGACTGTACATGTCAGTGACAAATCAGACATCTTACCCGGACCTACGCCATACGACAGGTATCACATACGTCAGGTCAGTAGGAGTAGATAGAGATAACTGACTGTACATGTCAATGACAAATCAGACATCTCCCCGGACCTATGTCATACGACAGGTATCAGATACGACAGGTCAGTAGAAGTAGATAGAGATAACTGTACATGTCAATGACAAATAAGACATCTACCCGGACCTATGTCATATGACAGGTATCAGATACGTCAGGTCAGTAGAAGTAGATAGAGATAACTGTACATGTCATAACAAATCATACATCTACCCGGACCTATGTCATACGACAGGTATCAGATACGTCAGGTCAGTAGAAGTAGATAGAGATAACTGTACATGTCATTACAAATCAGACATCTTCCCGGACCTATGTCATACGACAGGTATCAGATACGTCATGTCAGTAGGAGTAGATAGAGATAACTGTACATGTCAGTGACAAATCAGACATCTACCCGGACCTATGCTAACGACAGGTATCAGATACGTCAGGTCACCAGGAGTAGATAGAGATAACTGTACATGTCAGTGACAAATCAGACATCTAACCGAACCTATGTCATACGACAGGTATCAGATACTTCAGGTCAGTAGAAGTAGATAGAGATAACTGTACATGTCAGTGACAAATCAGACATCTACCCGGACCTATGTCATATGACAGGTATCAGATACGTCAGGTCAGTAAGAGTAGATAGAGATAACTGTACATGTCAGTGACAAACAGACATCCACCCGGACCTACGTCATACGACAGGTATGAGATACGTCAGGTCAGTAGAAGTAGATAGAGATAACTGTACATGTCATTACAAATCAGACATCTACCCGGACCTTGGTCATACGACAGGTATCAGATACGTCAGGTCAGTAGGAGTAGATAGAGATAACTGTACATGTCAGTGGCAAATCAGACATCTACCCGGACCTATGTCATACGACAGGTATCAATACATCAGGTCAGTAGGAGTAGATAGAGATAACTGTCCATGTCAGTGGCAAATGAGACATCTACTCGGACTTATATCATACGACAGGTATCAATACGTCAGGTCAGTAGGAGTAAATAGAGATAACTCTACAAGTCAGTGACAAATCAGACATCTACCCGGACCTATGTCATACGACAGGTATCAGATACGTCAGGTCAGTAGGAGTAGATAGAAATAACTGTACATTTCAGTGACAAATCAGACATCTACCCGGACCTATGCCATACGACAGGTATCAGATACGTTAGGTCAGTAAAAGTAGATAGAGATAACTGTACATGTCAGTGGCAAATCAGGCATCTACCCGGACCTATGTCATACGACAGGGATCAGATAGGTCAGGTCATTAGGAGTAGATAGAGATAACTGTACATGTCAGTGGCAAATCAGACATCTACCCGGACCTATGTCATACGACAGGTATCAATACATTAGGTCAGTAGGAGTAGATAGAGATAACTGTCCATGTCAGTGGCAAATGAGACATCTACTCGGACTTATATCATACGACAGGTACCAATACGTCAGGTCAGTAGGAGTAGATAGAGATAACTGTACAAGTCAGTGACAAATCAGACATCTACCCGGACCTATGTCATACGAGAGGTATCAGATACGTCAGGTCAGTAGGAGCAGATAGAAATAACTGTACATGTCAGTGACAAATCAGACATCTACCCGGACCTATGCCATACGACAGGTATCAGATACGTTAGGTCAGTAAAAGTAGATAGAGATAACTGTACATGTCAGTGGCAAATCAGGCATCTACCCGGACCTATGTCATACGACAGGTATCAGATAGGTCAGGTCAGTAGAAGTAGATAGTGATATCTGTACATGTCAGTGGCAAATCAGACATCTACCCGTTGTTGATTGCTTTTTAGCTCAGCTGACTGTAAGTCATCTGAGCGATAGCGATCACCCTTTGTCCGTCGTCCGTCCGGCCGTCCTGCCATCCGGCCGTCCAGCCATCCGGCCGTCTGTCCGTTAACAGGGCACAAATTGTAACCGCTGGACCTGGAATCATCTCACTTGACATCAAGGGAGGTCCATGTTATTCATATTCTTCGAGCTTTGGGGCTCCGAAGTACCCCCCCCCCCCAGAATAATGGAAAATTTTATACAAATGCTCAAGTATCTGAAAAACTAATGAATTGATCAACATGATTCTTTGCATAGATATTGATCATGTAGTGTTTCATCAGTTTCTGCAGACTGGTGGCGCTACCTGTATTTTTTTCCGATTTTTTTCTCTCTATTTTTGAGACCTTAAAATATGCGGTCATCTATTAACAGGGCACAAATCGTAACCGCTGGACCTGAAATCTTCTAACTTGACATCCCGGGAGGTCCATGAAAATTCTCCTTGAAAACCTGGAATTAGGTCTCTGTTACCCATATTCTTCGAGCTATGGGGCTCCGAAGTACCCCCCCCCCCCCTAATAATGGAAAATTTGATACAAAAGCTCCAGTATCTGTACAACTAATGCATTGATAACCATGATTTTTTGCATGGATATTGGTCATGGAATGCTTCATCACTTTCTGCAGACTGGTGGCTCGACCTGAATTTTTTCGATTTTTACGATTTTTTTCCCTATTTATGAGAACTTAAAAGAAGCGGTCATATGTTAACAGGGCACAAATCTTAACCACTGGACCTAGAATCTTCTATCATGACATGCAGGGAGACCCCATTAAAAATCTCTCTGGAAACCTGGAATTAGGTCTCTGTTACCCATATTCTTCGAGCTACAGGGCTTTTAATTACATCCAAGAAAAACTAAAAATTTGATACAAAAGCTCTAGTATCTCAATAGTTCATTGATTGCCACGATTCTTTGCTTGCATATTCAACATGGAGTGTTTCATCAATTCCTGCTGACTGGTGGCGCCACCTGTATTTTTTCAATTTTTTTTTTCTATTCTTGAGACCTCCAAAGATGCGGCCGTCTGTTATCAGGACAGGGAGGTCAATGAAAAATATTCTTAGAAAACCTGAAATTAGGTCTCTGTTACCCATATTCTCTGAGCTATGGGGCTTATAAGCACCCCTTGCATAATTGAAAAATTGATACCAAAGCAGGGCACAAATTATAACCCTTTTACCTAGAATCTTCTAACTTAAAATCCAGGAAGGTCCATGAAAAGTCTCCTTGGAAACATGAAATTAGGCCTCTGTTACCCATAATCTTTGAGCTATGGGGCTTATAAGCACACCCCAGAATATTTGAAAATATGATACCAAAGAAAAGCACAAATGATAACCATTGGACCAAGAATCTTCTCACTTGGCATCCTGAGAATTCCTCAAAAGTTCTTCCCTCAAAACCTGAAATTGGGTCACTGTGACCTATATTCTCAGAGTTTTGGGGTATGTTTGAGCATCCCAGAAGTAATGAAAAACACACACAAATTGCCAGGTTCCTCAGGAAAGGCTGGTTGGATTTTCATCAAATTTGGTGTGCAAATGGGTCTTGATGAACTTAAGCTAATATGCATGAATGATGATGCCACCTATATTATCTTAATTAGTTTTCCTGTGCGAGGACATACTGTCAACATGTCAGTCGGCTGAGCGTCATGACCCGTGGGTCACTTGTTTAAAATATACTTCTTCATTTGCCAGATTAGATTACTGGGCTCAGTAACAGTGAGCTAACTTTCCATTTTTTACTTGCACCCGTTAAGAAAAAACATATCGGCTATAAGTATTGTGTATGTATGGTTTTATACCAGCGAGTCAACCCCACCAAATTGCATTCGCGGAGTACGACAATGTATTCGAATAAGCGACCATTATATAACGTTGACAGTTTAGACAATTTGGAATTATCTGGACATGTGATCCAGATGAAAAACACGTGACTAATTTTATTCTCTCTCTCTCTGAGCGGGTCTCTGCATTATTGGACGGTCACTCAGTCGTTAAAAAAACCGCCTGGAAGCTTTCCTGAGGCCTGTGGCGTACTTGTCAATGGTTTGGCAGCCCTAGCCACTTCCCGCAGTTCCAAGGCGACCCGCTGTCTACACCTGAGTCAAAGTCTTGAAGGAAGGACACATGAGGACCTAGGCGTAAAGAACTACCTCACCTAAAATCTCTTGGTACTGGCCCAGAGTGTTGACGCATCATTTTGAGTTCGAATTTGGGCTCCAACCTTTCGATTTACCGACGTCAGGAACGTTCATGATGACTCACATCCTTCCGCCAGAGGTCGCTTCCGGGTGGTCACTGCGGGACGGCCGGGACTACTTGTCTTAGCTGTAAAAAAATCAAAATTTGTTACAAGGAAACACTTTCTGTTTTAAGTCTACAAACTAATATATATATATATATATATATATATATATATATATATATATATATACAACCAAACCTGCATGTATACGTCGCCTGACCACCATATAATTCACATTTTTACGAAGAAACACATTAAAAAATATTATTGCAATTCTGATGATTATTGATCTCAGAGGGAAATGTCTCATTATGAAAACATGAAAAGTCTTTTATATTTGACATAATTCCCCTTCGTCGTACCAATGGGGCGCATGGTTATTCTAGCGTATTAGTCTAAAATCGTAACAGGCTTCTTTCTATGTAAAATGGGTTCCATTTAACTAGAAAGGCGTCACCTGATATCCCCCGGGAGCACACGAACGTCACCGATATTGATCCGTTACCGCCGAATGTATTAGTGTTACTACAAAAACACAAAATCATCAAAATCGGAGTCGACATCCCGCACATGTATTGGCTTTTATCGTAAAACCTGGAGCCACATCGGAAGCAGGTATTAATTTTAAATATAAAACAAAAAGAAGGTATTAATTTCAAATGTAAAACACGCATCATCAAAACCGACAGCGGACCTCCAAGTGACATTTTTTTAGATTATAAAAATATAAATAAGCAAAGGGCTTTGTGCAATTTAAAAAAAAATCGAAAATTTTGAAAAGAAAAGACGCATACTCACAGAAAATCTTGTTATACATGAACCTTACAAAATCATTTTTTTAAAGAAAGGAGACATTTTTTTTCAAATGTGATTGGAGATAATAAATCAGTCAAAAATTGTGGCAGTTGTCGGAACTGTTAAGCGCAGTGAATAACTAGCTTGAAAAAAACTGCTGAAATGTTCGTTTTTCCAGCCATACATGGCACACTGCAGTATGAAGACAGTGTAGCCGGCTCGCAGCGGTGTGAAGAAAGCGTAGTTGGCAGGCCGTAAAAAAACTGATAGTCAGCTACCAGCTAGCTGTGACACCATACAGAATCAGCCTGACAAAATCAGTGTTAGGTAGAGGAGTAACTTCTGGAGATAAATACAATCAAATGTAATCAGACATGAAGAATCGGTCCGGAAAAACGTCTGAGGAGCATAACTTTGTGTTTGGTTTTGCTTTTGACTCACGTTATGCCTCCCTCCATACGTATATCATAAATAACTCACAATATATGTACAGGTTTTATGTCAGTATTGCAGCTATTTATCAACTTTTTATCAATTTATTAATTATTATGTGACAATAAGGGTTTGAATTTTTAAATATATCACTTACTAAAGCTTTCGGTTTCATAGCACCCTTTTATTCTGGCATTCCACACTCAGCTATGAAACTTGGTAATTTGATTTGATTATTATTTAACTGTTAATAACAGGTATGCACATTTGACATAAAAATGATAAATGTATACGGTCATCCTAAACCCGGAAAAAATGCTAAAGAATACCTGCACATCTTAATATTCACGTAGCTGGTTATTTTTGTCAATTAACTATAATCATTTGATGCAATTTTCAATTAAGTAACATTTCTGCGCATGTCATTCACTATTATACAGCTTTTTACCGGTGCATATAAATAACCTGTATTAGTAAAGTTTTTTTTTCACAGCTGGTAGACTTTGCCAGATGGGGGGACTTAACCCCTGATACATGGTGTAAATCATGTAATAAAATGTAAGTGAATCAAATGATATTTCAGGAATTTATCACAGTTGTTTTATGATTACAAATGCGTTGTTAGCTAGAAAGCACCCTAAATTCATACAAGGGGCAGCAGATGGCGCTGTGTGTGCTGCCTCATGCCATGGTGTCAGACTTTTCGCATTGGGCGTATAAACCTTACTGCTGTCTAAGGTTCTAGGAAGAAAACATCATTTGGTGGTCATGATTTTACACGAATCGTATTTGGATACCAAAATGGATTGCTCCATATTATCATCCAATATATCAATCTAAAATATATTTGTTCCCCTGTGCATAGTTGCTAATCATGTGTCTTTTTTTTTTAAATTCTGGTGGGTAATGTACAAGGCCTGATCCTCTGGCCAGGAATATACAGGAAGTCTTTGAGGTTCCCCTATATTCTTATTTTGTACATGGTCAGTTATGTAAACTGTAAGGTATTTCGTGTCTTCTTATCATTGCAAACAAGAACCATGGCATGGTTTTATAAAAAAAATGTATCTAATCATTTAGAAGCGTAAATACATACTGAATGTTTTCCAGTCATTCGCCCTAGAAAATAGGAGAATAATATTGTACTTGAAGACTGTTGAAAAATGCACTGCATTACATCACATTTATGTCGGGACCTATATGAAAACACACATCTTTAAACTGAATCGGTGGGGCTCTCTTCAAAGTCTGAATACGTTTTATATCTATAAGAATTCACTACTAATGGAGGTAAGGGAAATCACGGAGCTCCAATGGTAATTTCATCTTCAAGATCTCCGGGCGACTTATTTCACTTAATTTTATAACGGCTGCTAGGGAACGTAAGGCGATTTCTCTGATAAAATGTTTTATCTGTTCCTATATGAACTAGATAAGAAGTTGCCCAGACCAATTTTTCTAGCTCTCAAACAGTTCTTCATGTGTAAAAAGGACCGTACATCTTAGCTTGATCCGGATCACTATTTTTTGAGTTTTTAAAAGAGATTGATGCCGGTAAAACACGTTTCTCTGACTTCATTTTGATTTGCTGCTGAAATACGAGACTAGGAGCATTTGGCTTTCAGCACCTTCGGGCAACTTATCCCTAATACCAGATACAAATAGTTGATTCAGTGCGAGGCCGCGCGCTGCAGGGCGTGCGATAACAGAATTCGAAGTCCCCAGTGCCTAGAATGGGATGTCTCGCAGATCCCATGGTCCGAAATAAAAATCCAACGCGGTGCCAAAGACGTGAGAAAAAAGAGGGGTTTCATTACTTTGCAGGGATTCGTATCTCCAAAGCCTGACAGCTCGTCAATAGACTTACGCGTGCCAGAAAAGAAACAGACCATGATAGATATTTATTTGGACTCCCCCTTGGTTAAGTAGATCTGGGAAGCCTGCAGATTCTGCTGGTAAATCACTGGAGTGCGGACAATGATTCTGACTCAAATACAATTACCCCCGGGTGTACCTGCGTATTACCAGCACGGTCAGCAACAGCCGGCTTTGTAAATCTAACGTTAAAGCAGTCACTGCTGTCGGGGATCTGGCCTGCGGTGGTAGGGCTTCATACAGTTATAGCTACTGTTACTCAAGGCAAATATCAAATGACGCCCCGAAAGCTACTACACGCGTTATATTATTGTTTTTATTGATTGTTTGTGTCTATGTCTGTCCAGCTGTATCTGTCTGTCTGTCTGTCTGTCTGTCTGTCTCTCTCTCTCTCTCTCTCTCTCTCTCTCTGCCCCCCTCTCTCTCTCTCTCTCCTCTTTTCTGTCTCTCTCCCTTTCTCTCCCCCTTTCTCTCCCTATCTTTCTCTGCCCCCCTCTCTCTCTTTATATATATTTATATATTATATATACACAAATATATATATATATATATATATATATATATATATATATATATATATATATGGGATAAGCGCATGTTCATATTAAAAAAAACACTCAGCATTTTAAGAAAAAGAAATTGAATATATATATTGAATTCTTTCGCTATTTCGTGTTTGTGTTTTGGAGTGAAAGAGAGACCTGTAATGTAATGTTTATGATTGGATATGAATAAGCGATGATTGAATTAAATTAAGGCTGGTTATATCTGATTTTAATTTATAAATATACTATAAATAACGACTCTATAAATCTGTCACGCGGGTAGCTAGCGGACCTTGTCGGCTTCGTGTACGTCCACGGAACTCTGGCTGATAAAAAAATGGTCATTCTGCCACACTCACAACAACAAAGGAGTCTCATAAATGTTCACACAAATTAGATATTGATTTGTTTTACCCAGGAGAGGTCATAACGGGGACCATAAACAAACTGTAGCCGCCTGATGAGGCCGCTCTGCTGCCATACCAATGTGGCCCTAACAATCGTCCCTCAGGTCCCAGTCTGTTATGAAACGCTCAGCGTCACCCCAGAAGGAGGCTTGATGATGTACACAATCCGGGCACTGACGGTATAACCACTGACGCGGCACCACAACACTAATTTTCCTTTTATCTTATTAAAATATTTTTTTTATTCTATTAAAACAAAATTTGATCAGTTGATTTTCCATCTCGATATCTAACCAAGTATGAATCACAAAAGTTGGTGAATCCATGAACCCTTTTCACACAAATTAGAAGTTTAGCCGAATTTCAAAACGACGGACCATGCAATCCAAGGTTCCAAACTTTGTTCCATGGTGATACCATGCAGCTTCTCAAGTGACGCATCGGAACCTGTGCTGAAAAGTCGTGGGAAATGCGGTTTTCGGAATACAAGCGGAATTTAATTTTTTTAATGTCAGTAAATGGCGAACATTAACTTTCTTCACGTGGATCCTTCACGATCTCTTTATAACTGTTGTACTCTTGTACTCTCGATATGATCAAAAACACATCTGAGTACTGGTAGTATATCAGGCACTCGGATGTCATGTTAGATGAATTAAAGGTTACTGGTGCCGACTGGCACTTTTAGTATTTCTTTATACGGCA
The DNA here is from genome assembly GCA_026874595.1 of Sipunculus nudus. Lineage (NCBI taxonomy): Eukaryota > Metazoa > Annelida > Sipuncula > Golfingiida > Sipunculidae > Sipunculus > Sipunculus nudus. The sequence goes on along the minus strand of CM049311.1, from coordinate 1,135,391 downwards.
GTGCAAAATGAAAGTTACAGTAGACATCAAATCTTCTCACGTTTAGTATCGGTGTAAGTCAAAATGTTGAAAAAAGTATCATACTTTGTTGCTATTAAACTTTTTTTTTAAATATCATATTGAGATTTTATTTTTTTTCGTCACCACTCAGGCTCAACGTCATTATTCGCGTTATAACCCTGGGGGTATGTATAGTTGGCTTATTACATTGCATTATTGACCATTGACAATCTAACTCCAATGGTTGGGTCATTTTATCAAATGAATGTTTATGTGCTGGACAAGGAAAGTTGGCAAATGAGGAAAGGATAATCCTCCGGCGTCTACCGTGTTTACATGAAACATTAATTCTACCAGAACAAGGAGATTAAGGTAGAGAAAGAACCTTTCTCTATCCCTGTACTATAATCAGCAAAGTAGCACTTTACGGGGTTTTTTTGTTGCAGTTTTACTAATTTGGTAATCCCATCATTTCTGTTAGTGAATTCCAATGTTCTGTACATTTTAAACATTTGTTAAAGCTTTGACTGTAAAGAATCACTAATATTAAAGAAACTATGTTTCTGAACCCTATAAATCTCTACCATTCATTAGAGGAAGGAAGTAATATGCATTATGCTAAAATATGGTGAACAACTTTTAAAATAACAAGAAGGCTTGGATTCGTTATTTCTTTTTATTGTACGCATCAAAGAGAGGCGCCATGGCACTCAATTTGTGTGTCTGGTTCAAAGAAGATTTCCTTTCAGCCTTTTATTATTTTCTTTTCCCTTTTTCGCCAAAGTAACTGTAAAGAGAAGATTAAGAAATATAGAGTACACACATTGAATAAATATTTAGAGAAAAATAGGGTAGACAAAGAAAGGCGCATGTTTGAAATTCAGATGCGTGTTTGATGAGAGGGGTGTTTGGGGATCACTTAACGTTCAGATAGTAAGGTTATTTTAACAAAGCTAGCATATATAATGGGAGACATGGCTACACACAACACGGGATTCAAAACAAGGAACAAAATGAAACCAGAAGTACAAATAAAATAATGGATGAGGACTGAGTGGGCGAGCACCAAGTACAAAAAAGCTGCCGTGGAGAAAATGAAGACGCCAGAAAGAAGACGTTAACCTGATCGATTTTGATCTCAAGCTATCCCTAAAAATGTAATCACGCAGCAACGGTTGTTGTAACGAGGGGGCTCGATTCCTTGAAAACGAGGGGGCTCGGTTCCTTGAAAAATTAATCAGTCCCTGAAAGCCACTTAATTACAGACGGCTGTATCAAACGCACCAGTTAATAATAATAATTAAGTCTATTCTGTGGCGCTAGTCTGAATCATTACAGGTCCGTCCGCCAGGGTAAGAAGGATTAGGACACTCGATTACAGGCCGTGTGGGAAAGAGAAGGATACAAGTCAATGAGCAAAAAATAAATTGAACATAAAGATTACTATCGTGACAAATGAGATGACTGGACACGGATTTTATCTCATGCTTATGCCATGAATGGAACAAAAGACGAGTTTCAATTTACCTGTATTAATCGAGCAATATTAAGTCACATTGTTAGATAAAGGCTGCATGTTCATTATCTTGGCATACCAGCGTCTGGATAGGGTTTCTATTTCATAACGGTTGTTATTTTATATCGTGCCTTGAATATATAACAGAAAAGTATAAATCCACTCGACTCTATTATACCTAACTATGCAATAGCTAAATGACAAGTAATTTTGCGGCCTTCCGGATTCAGTACATGATACTGTGCTGAACACACACACACACACACACACACATATATATATATAATATTTTGTTATTGCGCTATTTTAAAATAGGCTCTGTGTGATAAATAATGCGAAATAAGGTTATATTAAAACCTTGGGTTAATAACGTATACCCGTGTGGGTACTCAATTGATGAAACAATCAGCTTACACATGTATATTCACTGGGGATATCAGAAATGCTTGACTTTACCCAGGATTAGTTTGCGCAAGTTAAGGACGTGATATGGTTTTCTTTTATGTATTAAAGTGCATGCAAAACTATACACCAGCCAAATATCATACAACGAGCCAAATATCATACAACGAGTCAAATATAATACAACGAGCCAAATATCATACAACAAAATATCGTCTAGATTTTTGTTTCAGTGACTAGTTCGGTTTGTTTCATTATTTTAATGATGTAATCTCCAAGATGCTTTCTAACAACAGTCACGTGACTTGGTCCACAGACAGAGCAAAACATAAACGATCTTTTAATTGCAGAACCAACAGCATTAGAAAACAGCTTGATTAATCCGAACAATGATTAATTAATGTGGAATAAATGACTCGGATTGACGGCCGGGAGAACAAAGTGGCTGTGTTTATTAATAGTACTGACTATTCATAAACTCTGTAATCTAATTTTGAACGATAAGCTGATGTTTCATCTCAGGGTAATTGAAGTCATACGTCAGTTTAATAAATAATTTATTAGGCTCCAGTAGAAAAATGTTGACATTGCAGCTTTCATTTCTCTGCTTCTTCTACAAGGACATTGCATGGTCATTATTTATGATTAAACACAAAGAAATGACCCGTTCTTGAGTTTCGACGGACTGGGAAGTAAATTTCCCAGATATATATTTTAATTGAGAACTGATATAGCTGTTTCACCCAAGGGTATATCCCAATGAAATTCTGACATTTTTACCTCCTTTAACCTAACTGGACGGAGGCAATCTTCTCACCCATATCTGTTTGATCGTCTGTTTGTCTGTTCATCAAGTTTACTGGACGAAGGCAATCTTCTCACTCATATCTGTTTGAATGTCTGTCTGTCTGTTCATCAAGTTTACTGGACGAAGGCAATCTTCTCACTCATATCTGTTTGAACGTCTGTCTGTCTGTTCATCAAGTTTACTGGACGAAGGCAATCTTCTCACTCATATCTGTTTGAATGTCTGTCTGTCTGTTCATCAAGTTTACTGGACGAAGGCAATCTTCTCACTCATATCTGTTTGAACGTCTGTCTGTCTGTTCATCAAGTTTAGACATATCAAATAGAACCTTCCTTATGATTGTATTCATCCTAGTTAAGACATCTGTTGAAAATTAAAATTCAGAGTTTACTGAGTTCTAGTGAAATATTCTGTTGTTATCGTAAAATAACTATATAAAAAGTTGACACCTTATAATTATTACATTCTACTTACTCTAGAACTTCCTGTTCCAGAGCAAGTCAGAGGACAGGCAATGTAGATAGGTAGTGTATTTTCTATATTCTTATTGAGACAATTCAAAAATATGCCCAATTTGCCAGCCACATGCAGTAACACTCCAAATTAGTTATTCTATTTTTTTTTTTTTTTTTTTTGCAAATACGCACCTGGTCTAAATATAATTTTCCTTATGGAAAAAAACTCAAATATAATACTAACTTTCCAATGGAGAATTCGAATAGATATTGAAATAACAAAATCTCAGATTATCCAAGGCCCATTGTAGAAAATGAATAACGTCTATTCAATTACATAAAAAGTTGTACTACGTTGTGAATGTTCGGGTTCATTTGTATACATATGTTGGCCGCCCATTGCCTTATTACCTCACCATATTAGTACTTTGACTCAGGCCACATATGGTGTACTCTGGCGATATTTAAACTCTTACATCAAATAAATTATGCTTGTTTAGGAGCTATTACAGTTTCAATAAGTATCACATTAGGGTATATGCAAATATGTCGTTACATCACGCAAAGAAATGTAAAAAACGGAAACGCTTTGTCTCAGGCCGAAGGTAAAGTGTAAACACGGGGATTAATTTCCCCCAAACGGACTCCTTGAAAGGAAATGTCAAGGGCAAAAAATCTTTGATACATCCGGCGTGTTGGGTACATCGACCGACAAACAGCGCGCATTAATGTCCCCCCGGGGCCGTGGCGGACTATTTGCGTAGCTAACAGCCCGCTAATGCCCCGAGAGCCGCTGGTTTTCATGATCGATCGAATTAGAGATAGCCGTTTTCCACCCCGTTTGCTGAAGAAACAAATCGATTGTGACCCCCTCTAGTCACCTTTGTTAATTACTGGCAGCTGAGGAAGCCACGGAGGAGTTAGGGAGGATGGATGGACCACGGAGTGTTTTGTTGGAGGCCCCGCATTCAGCAGTTCCGTGACGAGGGGATGACGCCGATCACGAGGCGCTGACGGCAGTCCCCCGGGTCATCAAGGTCTCGCGGGATGGTTAAGATCTGTATAGTGCCTCCCCTCGTGCTCGCGTAACGTTTTTAGATTATACACCAAATACATCTGTGCAGAGAGAGAGAGAGAGAGAGAGAGAGAAAGAGAGGGCTTCTATATGTTTTATTTCATATATAAAATACAAATGAAAAAGTAGAGGCCTAATTAACTGTTAATGGGAATCATCTTCAATCGGTTACCTTTTTTTTAATTAGAATTTTTATTTTGCAGGCATCCGTCGTTTTTTACACAGTCGGCCATCCGGTTGCTTAAAAATTCGATATGCAATGCATTACAAAACTACCGGCTATTCACCCCCTCCCTCCCATTGTATTGCAGTGTGTTTAAATACATCTTGAGCAGATGGACAGTTATCATAAATTGATTATATGAATGTCATGGCCAAAAAATTAGAAGATATCTGGTTAAAATTATATAAAATGTTTCTTCAGTAACTATATTGATAATAAAAAGCTCATATAGGCTCGAGGATGAAGCAGTTAGATACCATGGAGACGGGCAATTATGTATCTTTGATGGAAAACTAGTCAAGAATATTAGACACAAACAGAAAAGTTTGTTAGTCATTCAGACTTTATACCTGTCTCCGGAGTAAGAGGGCGATATCAGATAAGCTCTTCATCATAACTATCAAGATCATTAGACATATACAAAAGGTTTGTTAGTCATTATGATTATACATCTGTCTCCGTAGTAAGACGGCGATATCACATAACCTCTTCATCATTACTATCAAGATCATTAGACATATCCAGAAGGTTTGTTGGCCATTAAGATTAAATATCTGTCTCCGTAGTAAGAGGGCGATATCACATAACCTCTTCATCATAACTATCAAGATCATTAGACACATGCATAAGGTTTGTAAGTCATTATGATTTTATATCTGTCTCCGTAGTAAGAGGGCGATATCACATAACTTCTTCATCATAACTATCAAGATCATTAGACACATGCAGAAGGTTTGTTAGTCATTATGATTATATATCTGTCTCCGTAGTAAGAGGGCGATATCACATAAGCTCTTCATCATAACTATCCAGATAATTAGACACATACAAAAGGTTTGTTAGTCATTATGATTTTATATCTGTCTCCGTAGTAAGAGGGCGATATCACATAACCTCTTTATCATTACTATCAAGATCATTAGACATATCCAGAAGGTTTGTTGGCCATTAAGATTATATATCTGTCTCCGTAGTAAGAGGGCGATATCACATAACCTCTTCATCATAACTATCAAGATCATTAGACATATACAAAAGGTTTGTAAGTCATTAAGATAATATAGCTGTACCCGGAGTAAGAGGGCGATATGAGATAACTTCTTCATCATAACTTTCTATACAAGTTAAATATTTAGATATTTTTCTGCAATACTATATAACTAATCTTATATCATACCTTGTCTACGTTTATGTTCCATGATTTGACGGTACCATCAAGTTCTTATTGCATTTTTTTTATCTATCATCAGTAAAATTTGATTGATGTTTCTTTTGAATCTTTTATTTTATTCGACCTACTATGTATAGTTGATTTACATTTGATAATATTTTCAGACGTGTATAAGTGTCATTTTCAAATAGATTCATTTGAATTAATACATTCTGTTCAAATACAGGAGTTCTCATTTAAGTTTATATCATCAGAATATCATATAAGTTTTTTTTATTCTTACTTTTATTTCAAATTTTATCAGGTCAATAATTTTGAAATTATCTAGTTTCAGAAACAAAAGTGATGGAGGGTCGAAATCGAGGCTGACAGAGAATACGTCATATATGATCAGGCAAGAAGATGATAGATAATCCAGCTAACCCTCTAACGTTAATCCTCCTGCCGTTAAGACTTAAAAAAACTCGATCTAGCCCCGGTGGAGATCAGTTTTTCACCTTTTTGGACTAACCCGCCTTTGTGAGTGTCTCATTCTTTGTCAATATGTCTACATTATAATCGCATCAGTGGCCCGGGCCGCTCTAAATATAGCTCGGGCTACAGAAAATAGATCACCGTTTTGTCTGTTTATGATGATACCCTGTGGTCCCCGTGTTTATTAACATTTAATATCGTTTAACGAAACCCTGTTTGTGACGCATCGTTTGCGTCATTTATTACGTTCCTTGAGGATTTAGTCTGTGACGCAGCAAGCCATGAGCCACTCAGGTCGTATTTAGGCTCAGGGTAGGCTGTTAGGGCGACAATATTACCGCTGTAATTCTTAACTAAACCAGTTCAGTGTTTAGATAGTTAGTCAAATGGCGCACTTGGAGGTGTAAATACGTCCCGAAACATTTTTGGGGCTTGCGTTAACTATTTTACATAATCCTATTACCCATGCTGACTTTTCACATTTTAGCCTGTTATAATTATTAATATTTTTATTCTGCAGAACAAATACTGGTATGAGGAATTTCTAAATATTATAACGACCCTTAATGTTTAAACACTATCCTGAATTAATACCTATATATATATATACAAACTTTTTCAAATATGCATTAAATGTCTTGATTATCAAATACAAATAAATTTGTTTAGGATTATAAAACAGAAATATGGTTCAAATGGAGCTCGAGGAGGTAAAATCAAGGATCTTGGGACAATAGTATAAGAATGGTTCGCTGAGTAAAAGTGTCATTATTAAAATTAAAATCAAACATTTCTTAACTGAATGATCATGGTCACCTAATGATTTATGGTCATGAGCCTTTGATTTGTTTCCGATTATTAAAGCTGATGTTTGTATGACCTGAAAATGTATGAAAAGCAAATAATTCATTTATTTGTTTGTTTAACTTTACATTAAATTTATTGTTTATGTAGGGAGAAAAGACACAATTGATATCAAAATCCACCTGTCAGTAAAGTAAAACGCGGATGTCAAGAGCTTCAAAATAGGGCCGCTATATTTGGTCCCGGAGCATGCCAATTGATAGTCGCGATTGAATAGTTGTTGATTCAGGGGTTGTCAAGAATCTAATCTACATGCCGACGATATAATTTTTCCTTCTATTTTCACATGTACTAATTTTGCCTATGCGCATGTGATTTAACAAAAAAATAGGAAGCCTCAAATGACGACCACTTCGGTTGCACGACCACCCCAGTCACACGACCATATAAGTAACCCTGACAGCACGATCATAACCCCCCCCCCCCCTTCCATGCGGCTGAGACCACCACCCCAGTAAGACCACCACTCCTGTTAGGTCACCAACCAAGTAAGACCATCACCCAGTGACACCATCACCCCAGTAAGGTCACCACTTCAGTAAGGTCATCACCCCACTAACACCACCACCACAGTTACACCACCATCCCAGTAGGGTCACTACAGCAGTAAGGTCAACACATCAGTAAGGTCAATACATCAGTAAGGTCAACACATCAGTAAGGTCACCACCCTAGTTACACGACCATCCCAGTAAGGCCAGTACAACAGTAATGTCAACACATCAGTAAGGTCACCACAGCATTAAGGTCACCACATCAGTAAGGTCACCATTCCAGTAGGGTCACCACATCGGTAAGGTCAACATATCACTAATGTCACCACATCAGTAAGGTCACCACATTAATCAGTAAGGTAACCACATCAGTATCGCCACCACATCAGTAAGGTCAACACCCCATTAAGGTCACCACCCCATTGATACCACCACCCCAGAATGGTCACTACCCCAACCGGGCTACAATTCCAGTAAGATGATCATCCGGTGACACCATCACCCACAGCCACACAGGTAACACTGTCACCTCCGTAACATGACCGTCCTGAGAACTTAAGCAACCCGGTAACACGACCACTCCTCTTACACCACCCAGGTGACACCACCCAGAACCACCCCGGTAACCTGACCACCTTAATGCATGAATACGCGTAATGCCGAAGCCGCAAAGATTGCCCATCAGGATGGCCCGTTTTTTATGATATAGAGATTCCCCGACCAGCAGGTCACTGAACAAACTGTTGCCATATTCGTTTCCACATCCATGTAAATACGGATCCCGGCAAAAAAAAAAAAGTTGGCCGTAAGTCACCGTCCCTGACGAATTCTAGACTAGATGGGGACATCAAGGGTTTATTTATAGCCTGATCGCGTCCTGGCCATACAGTCTCAGATCAAAGACCGTCTCATCGCCGTCTCTATAGGTTTTATTGCCGGACAAACTGTTACAGCCGATTTGAATTGCTGTTGTTACCCACATGCTTAATTTAATGATGCACCACTGGTTCAGCTGGTCCACCCAATACACTTCCATAAGGACTCAAAAACAGGACAACCGATGTAACAAACATACATGCAAACAATGTAAAATATAACAACACTCTTTTCTGATAACACTGAACATTATTCATAACACCATATGAATGTGTATGCGAGTTTTTTTATGTATGATAATTGGCTGACGTTTATTATACTGAGGCGTTACGTCATAACAGCTGACGTAACCGCAGGTAGACGTATACTAGTCTGTAACGTCCGTGACCTCGATATGGTTTTTCTATCACTTTAGAAAAAAAAGTTTGCATAGTTCATTTACCACCGTGAATTTAACACGTGATTCATCTTACCCCACAAATCCCGGGGTCACTCCCGATCACACAAGGTTTAGTTAATCACGTCCGTACTGGTGCACTGTCATCTTCATGTTTCTATAAACCACCTTATGGTAAAATGCCACGATTCCGGTCCAGTTCAGTTATATGTATCGAGACCAATCTGTTTGCTTCCTTCGGACAGAGTTTGGTGAAATTAATCAAATTCTCAAATGACTCCAGTTTGACAAGTCATGTTAAATTACAAACACGTGCTGTCTCTTTAATTCCTGTCTTTGGATCACTGCTATTTCCATGCCTATTACAACAATGATATATCCGTTTCACACCACATTACCTTCCCGTTCCTCCCGACCATCCCTGTAACACTGCCAGGACAGGACGGGTTCGTGATATCGTTATCTGTTGCTTGACGTCCCCCTGACGTGCACGTCTCTGGCTTGACTTGCGCCCCTTTATTTTTCGTAAAGTTCTGTTTGACGACTGACAGATACGATTACTGATTATCTCCTATTACTTATTGGCAAATCAACCTGTACAGAAACGGGAACAAGTATCAACACTGCTTGACATTGCTATGTCAATTCATTTGCTGCTGCTTTTAAGGTTTCCATGGTGACCACTAAGGAATGTTTCTTTCTTGGTGCTTCATTTATCGAAAAATAAAATGACAATGTTCCAGAAATGAATATTTTATACTTCATTGTCATGTTGTTATAATCCTCCCCCGAGGACAGACACTGCCTTCTATGGCCGTTAACATAACTTTTGAAAATTTTCCTCGCGGTCAGTGACTGGACCTGGTACTTCGCGGACTTTCATCTCTCTCTAGTAGCACCATGTTTTCATGTTTAACCATACATTTTACCCTGAACGTCTGACGTCATCTGATCTTCTTCAGTTTCCGTATATTCTCTAACAGGACTGGGTTTTCTGGATCCACGCGCTTTGCCAGCTCGTAATGACGCTGTGCCAGTGAGTAATTACCCTGAAACATATAATTATCATATGTTAACTTTTCTTCTATTTGTGTTACAATCCATTTATCTCCGCCTCTCACGTAGAACAAGATTAAATATATAACATTTAATAAAGAGCCTAAAATAGACATGACAGACGTATGGTAAAGACGGTAAAATAAGCACAGGGTATTTCTTCCACACAAAAGAACAAGTGACCCATGGGTCATGACGCTCAGCTGACTGGGAAGAGATTCGCAAAAGGAAATTTTATCATTAGAATGGTAGTATATACCCATTCAACTGAAGCATCAAACAGATTAACCAACAGGCCAAGATTTAGTCTGTATTTATATATCTCAAAAATAGAGAAAAATGTGTAAACTTTTAAAACTAGAATACGGGTAACCGACAAGTGACTTCATGTATCTGCCAAAATCGGATAGTGAGGCATGGATTGAGTGGCAAGGGGAAATAGAGTGAGGTATGTTGCATATTAGCATGGATGTCTGCAGCCTAAATGTGTATGTAGGTTGTGCCACCTACCACAAATCCAGAAAGCTGTCCAAGTTGTATACACCTGCAAAATTTTAGGCAGAAAAGTCAAACCACTACATGTATATGAGCGATTTTTGCCCATGGCAGACAAACAGACAAACACTGTGCAAAAATCTTTGCAGGTAACCCCTTTAGTTTTGTGTATGATAAAGACCTATGTGAGATCTAAACACATGCACAATTTTGGCCCAATCGGTCAAGGGTTCCTGAGATAAGAGCTTGGATGTGTGCAGCGTTAACTAGAATGTAGGTGGCGCCACCTGTCATAAAATCAAGAAAGCTGTCCACGATGTATAAACCTGCAAAATTTTAGGCAGTTATGTCGAACCACTTCAGAGAAATGAGTGATTTTAGGCCACGGCAGACTAACAGACAGACGCTGTGCAAACATTGTTACAGGTGGCGCCACCATTTTTTGTGTATGTTACAGAGCTATCAAAGGGCTACATTTGTATAAATTTTATTTCCTGATCGGTCAAACGGTTCCCAAGATATAAGCTTGGATGTCATCAGCGTGAACGTGAACGTAGGTGGCGCCACCTGTCATAAAATCAAGAAAGCTATCCTGGATGTATACGCATGACGAATTTCAGGTGAATTAGTCAATTCACTGCAGAGATATGAGTGATTTTAACCCAAAGCAGATGAACAGATGGACACTGTGCAAACATGGTTACAGGTGGCGCCACCATTTTTTGTGTATGTTATAAAGCAATACAAGGGCTACATTTGTATCAATTTTATTTCCTGATCGGTCAAACGGTTCCCGAGATATGAGGGTTTATGAGTGGAAACAGACCCACAAATGGACACTGGATAGAGAGGAAAAGTCAGAGGTCAACGCAAATTGGTTAGGCACCAGTTCACATGTGACCCGATAATAGGTGTAAGTTTGGGAAAAATCGGTCCATTAGTCTCCGAGGAGCTCTCTGGAAACGAACGCCGCCGCGGTGGAGGAACTCGGTCAAAAACATAGTATCCGCAAAACTTCGTTTTGGCGGATACAAAAATACAGGTGGCTCCACCAGTCTGCAGAAACTAATAAAAACACTTAATGGTCAATATCCATGCAAAAAATCATGGTGATCTCTGCATTAGTTGTTCAGATACTTCAGTTTTTGTATCAAAATGTCCATTATTCTGAGGGATACTTCGGAGTCCTATAGCTTGAAGGATATGGGTAACAGAGACCTAATTTCAAGTTTCCACAGGCACCTTTCATGGGCCTCCTTGCATGACAAGAATGAAGATTCTAGGTCCAGTTGTTGCGATTTGTACCCTGTTGACAGATAACCACATCTTTAAAGGTCTCAAAAAAAAGAAAACAATTCGTAAAAATTTGAAAAAAATAGAGGTGGCACACCCAGTCTGCAGAAACTGATGGAACAGCTCATGATCAATATGTATGCCGAAAATCATGACCATCAGTGTTGTAGTTATTGAAATACTGCAGTTTTGGTTTCAAATTTTCCATTATTCTGGGGGGGGGGGGTATTTTGGACCCATACAGCTTAAAGAATATGGGTAACAGAGACCTAATTTCAAGTTTCCATGGAGACTTTTCATGGGTCTCCCTGTGTGTCAAGAATGAAGATTCTTGGTCCAGTTTTTATGATTTGTGCCCTGTTAACAGATGTTCATATCTTTAAAGGTCTCAAAAATACAGAAAAATTTCGTAAAAAAAACCGAACAAATACAGGTGGTGCCACCAGTCTGCAGAAACTTATATAACACTCCATGATCAATATCCATGCAAACAATTATGGTTATCTCTGCATTAGTTGTTCAGATACTTTAGCTTTTGTATCAAATTTTCCATTATTCTGAGCTGTACTTTGGAGTGCCATAGCTCAAAGGATATGGGTAACAGAGACCAAATTTCAGGTTTCCATGGAGACTTATCATGGGTCTCCCTGTGTGTCAAGAACGAAGATTCTAGGTCCAGTCGTTACGATTTGTACCCTGTTGACAGATAACTACATCCTTAAAGGTCTCAAAAATGGAGAAAACAATTCGTGAACATTGAAAAATACAGTCTGCACAAACTGATGAAACATCTCATGATCAATATGTATGTCGAAAATCATGACCATCAGTGATGTAGTTAATGAGATATTGAAGTTTTTGTATGAAATTTTTGACTATTCTGGGGGGTATTTTGGGTCCAGTCGTTACGATTTGTGCCACGCTAACAGATGACAGCATCCTCAAAGGTCTCAAAAATAGAGGAAAAAATCGTAAAAATCAAACAGTACAGGTGGCGCCACCAGTCTGCAGGAACTGATCGAACATCTCATGATCAATATGTATGCCAAAAATGAAGACCATCAGTGATGTAGTTATTGAAATATTGAAGTTTTTGTATGAAATTTTTTACTATTCTGGGGGGTACTTTGGGGCCCCATAGCTCGAAGGATATGGGTAACAGAGACCTAATTTCTGGTTTCCAAGGAGATTTTTCATGGACCTCTCAGTGTGTCAAGAATTAAGATTCTAAGTCCAGTCTTTATGATTTGTGCCTTGTTAACAGATGTTCACATTTTTAAAGGTCTCAAAAATAGAGAAAAAAAAATCGTAAAAAATCGAAAAATACAGGTGGCGCCACCAGTCTGCAGGAAGTGATGTAACATCTCATGATCAATATGTTTGCCAAAATTCATGACCATCAGTCAAGTAGTTAATGAGATATTGAAGTTTTTGTATGAAATTTTTTACTTTTCTGGGGGGTACTTTGGGGCCACATAGCTCGAAGGATATGGGTAACAGAGACCTAATTTCTGGTTTCCATGGAGATTTTTTATGGACCTCTCAGAATTTCAAGTTACAAGGTTCTAGGTCCAGCGGTTACGATTTGTGCCTGGTTAACGGACGGACAGACGGACAGACGGACAGACGGACGACGGACAAAGAGTGATCGCTATAGCTCAGATGACTTTCAGTCAGCTGAGCTAAAAACTGACATGACACCTCCTTGCTTCAATCTGCTATATATAGAGCCTTTCTCTTTCTTTCTGAATGCCTTATCATTATATACAATTACATTATATGTCTGGTAACCTTATTTTCTCACCAATCTAAGATAACTTTAACTTATTAGCAGCAACGAACAACATACCTTCGTGTGATAAATAGGGACTTACCAGCATACAATGAAGAAATACATACCTGCATATGATAAAGAAAGACGTACCTGCATATGATAAAAATGACGTACCTGCATATGATAAAGAAAGACGTACCTGCATTTGATAAAGAAATACATATCTGCATTTGATAAAGAAAGACGTACCTGCATATGATAAAGAAAGACGTACCTGCATTTGATAAAGAAAGACGCACCTGCATATGATAAAGAAAGACGTACCTGTATATGATAAAGAAAGACGTACCTGCATATGATAAAGAAAGACGCACCTGCATATGATAAAGGACCCCAAGACTGTGCTGGGCCTCAAACAAGTTACTGTTCAATGACACTGCCTCTTTAAATGCCTACAACACAAAATGTCTCGTTTAGAGAGAGAGAGAGAGAGCTTGAGCGTTCCTTATTGGTTCTTTACAATCATTATGAAATGGAATAGCTTTATGTCTTCAATCCTTGAAAGTTAACTTAATAACATTACATATATTGGATTAAAGCTGTATGTTGATTTTACTTACCTTGTATTTTTTTTTTATAAAACTATGAATACTATCCTTTATAAATGAGGGTTAAGGACAAATTGTGACAGTTTCTCTGATTATACCAGTATGTTTTACAGAACTGATGACAGAATATTACGTTAACACGAACTTGATGATATAATGGGGACAAAAATAGCATCTAATTACTTTCATGAAAGGATAAAAGACAACATAGACCTTCAAATATAACCGATCTTAAGGGTTATGCCTTATTATACGAACAACGAAGTTTGGCCATTTCAATATACCTGAAAGGCTTGTGTATAGTCGTGGATGTCTTTGAAATGATTGCCCTTTTCCAGTAACAGCTGAGCTCTGGCTCCCACGTCTGTTACCAGGGTCAATGCCCGGTTAACATACACGAGGCCCTGTGTAAAAAGACGGGAAAAGTAAAATAAAGAATACTCTCGGGGCCCTGTGTTAAAAGAAGGAAAAAAGTAAAGTAAAGAGTACTCTCCAGGGCCGGAGTGCGTGATTCCAATATGTTACAATCATGTTCTAAGTCAGCGGAATAGAAATTTGAACAGAACATCCTTTTAATCTACTGAGAGTCATCGTCATAATGACTTTCCAGGGCTGCGCCTATTGAATTCCATATTCAATGTATTAAATATTTTTTTATGTTACTGAAAGAAAATAAAGATTCGTGATTAGAACATTAAATTAACTAGATCGTGACAAGATGTCTTGATTTATCCAGAATAAAAGAAAGTTTGGGATATGGCTGTATTTGTTGATATAAAAATATCTATGGTAAATATTATGAATTATGTCCACTGAGGAAACAGAGTTTAATAACAGATTGATATAAAAATGTAAAAGGTAGGAGACAGAAAGAGAGAAAACAAATTAGATGCTAACTGCTCATCTTGATGTAAATTTTATTTAAATTCAAAGCCGCTTTCCCAAGATATTTCAGGGTATACGGAATGAAGTCATAGGATTTTACTCTCTGGAATAATGTATGTAGCAGAAATTATGTAGTCCAGACGAGAAAGGCGCGTCCTACTCATTGGTGACAGGCGTAATAGAATGGTTTATTATCAAAGAACTATAGGGTCTGATTGGGCTAGATTTGGACTCTACTGAGAATAGAGAAAGCGCCCAGAATGAAGATTCATAAGAGTTACCGAAAGATGAATTGCATTGTGGAAGGCCTTGACACGGTGCGTGATATTGGACAATAGAACCTTTGGTTTTACCTCTGATTTGTGACTAACGAGGCGTTCAAGGAAGCCTTGTTTACCGACCTCTGTGTGTTGCCCTGTGAATCCACACAGCATGCTCATTTGTTGCAGAGCTTCAACGTGACTGGGGTTTAGCTGTAGAGCGCTGTGCCCGTACTGTACGGCCTCATGGTAACGCCCGGAGCTGGCCAGGGCCTGCGCCTGTACAAAATATACCGACTTTAAATCATGACAGAGGTGTAACTATTATTTACAAGCTTCAACGAAATTTTTAACGGTTTGCAAATATATGCAGAAGAAAGCAGTTTGTCGCTGAACTAATGTCATAAGGTTCAGTCCTTTATAATTGTATGCTTTTACTTACGATGATTTTATATATATATATATATATATATATATATATATATATATATATATATATATATATATAATTGATAAATTTAAACTGAGAAATGTAAATAAGATGAATAAATTCATTCATTAAAATAGAGGCGTCAGATCGTTTGTCGCATTCTGATTGGCTACTTGCTCACGCTCAGGTTCTTTGATTGGTTAACTGAGGTGTTCTTACCAGGTGCACCATTATTTTTGTGTTCTGTTGATCCATCACAAACGCTTGTTGAAACAACATGACGGCCTTCTCCAGGTTGCCGAGATTAAAATGGAACACGCCCGCGGCGTCATAGGCGGAGGCACTCCTCTCTTTATGTACAATTCTACAACAGATAATTTTTATTATATCTTATGCGAGAATTTAACCTATTATGTAACATACAGGCTTAAACAGAGATGCACTGTTTTAGTCCTAAATATACTGTCAGTTTCCATCATACTTCAAATATATATAAGAATTTACTGAAATTAAATTCGTAAAAACCCGAAAGAACTTAATGTACTGAGAAATCTTTTATCATGATACGAAGCACAATCAGATGCTTATATTAATATTAAAATAATATGTAAATCAAGAGCAGATGGATATCTGAATCGTGTACAGTAAAACCTCTCCCAACCTCGGTTTAGCGACCACCTCAAAACAA
The DNA here is from genome assembly GCA_026874595.1 of Sipunculus nudus. Taxonomy (NCBI): domain Eukaryota; kingdom Metazoa; phylum Annelida; class Sipuncula; order Golfingiida; family Sipunculidae; genus Sipunculus; species Sipunculus nudus. Next base: position 1,119,147 of record CM049311.1, on the reverse strand, counting down.
CAACTACTTTTAAGGGTCCCGATTCTATTTCGCTATCTATACAATACCTCGCTTAGACGCTTACTTCGCAAATACGACCACTTTATCAAAGTCCCGATGGTGGTTGTAATCCCGAGGAATATAATCAGTACGTAGATGCAGATCAAAGTATATTTCCGTAAGTCCCACGACACATGAATAGGTGTATAATGATATTCAAATATGGTAACAATAGAGATCGATTCACAAATGCCACAAATTTCGATGTACTAATAGCAACAACTCGATGTTGTAATGGCAAAATCTCATCAGTTTATCAGTGGTAACATCTCGGTGTCCTTACATTGGCGGATAGAAAGAGGTTTATGGAAAGGAGTTACCACTTACATAGTGTAGAAACGCCCACTGCGCCCCCACCGCATTCGCCCCTGACTAATGGCAACATCTCATTGTATCAGTGGCAATATCTCGAAGATCTAATGTCAATATCACGTTATTGTGATGCACTTTTCCAGTGTCATTATCGTGATGCACTAAAGTCAATATTTCTATGCACTTTTAGCCATATCTCGATTTATCAATGACAATCTCAAAGTATTAATGGCTAAACTATAATAGTGGCAGAATCTCGATGTACTTACGCCAATATTTGATGTCCTAATACAAATATTTCCATGTATTATTACTGATATCTCGATGTCAATAGCTTGAATCATTTTTAAAAAGGCTTTATATGCAAAAGCCGACAGCTATGAGAAGCTTACCTGTCTATGAGCTCGGCTGCCTGTGTGCGTCGTCCCAACAGACGCAGTAGTCTCGCCGCCTCGAATATTGCTGGTTGATTGGTGGGGTTCAGGGAGTATATGTTCCGATATAAAGACAAGCTCTTCTCGTAGTGTTCTTAGAAGAATACATTGACAGATACAAGGTCAAAAGGAATGTCTTACCCTACAGTCACACATTTCGATGTGTTTCTTCCAAATTACTGGTTAAGACATATAGAAAAAACATATGATTTTATATAGAATATATTAAGATACATATGATTAATAACATATTATTATATTTATTATAGTTAATATAAATCAATGAATTGTCCAGCCGGAGGATATGACAAGAAGGAATTTCTTTTTGAACTGCGGTGACAAATAGTTTCATACATTATATTGTCACCATCATTATGCATATAACTTTTATGACATTGACTTTGCCAATTGATCATTCGGCAGGTACTTTATCAACTGCTTTTCGAAATAAATCACGACTTAGTAATTGGAATTCAGTAAAGATTTACTCAGATTATTTTAAAAAACTCAGTTCTGATTTCGAATGTTACCAGATATACTGAATCTTTGAAACAGGGAGGATTCTACCTGTCATGTTACACAACTGTTCTGACTCACTTATCCTGGTAAGGAAGCCCGCGTACAGCTCCATCAGTCGAAGGTCATGTGGTTTGATCCTCAGCATCTTCTCGTACCATTCCTCGGCATCCTGCGTCCGCCCAGCCTCCTCTAGTATCAGCGCCATGCTCCCGTAAATGTCGGAACATTGTGCGTCTAGACGGAGAGCTTTGTCCATTTGTGCTATTGCTTGTTGATGTCGGCCCTGAAGGCTGAATCAAGTTTAACAGTTTACCATCAGGCCGTGGTGATATCATGAGCCGATGTACTGAATGACTATGCCGTACGACATGCAGCCAAATCGGTTAGATTTTTTTTATTTCGTTTTGGTTATAAACAAATGTCAATAGTTCATAATATACTTTGGCAATATCGTCAGGTATAAATGCCGTTAAAATCGGGATTTCACACTATCAGATGTATTTAGAGGTACAAATGTGTATTCTACTTTTATCCCTATATGAAACCAAGCACCATTTTTTTTTATATTTGAATACAACCACAGTAAAACTTGTCGTGCCCTATGAAAACAGGTACAGGGTTCTAAGATTTCAAAAAGGAAAGGTCGTTCCGTGTCATGCCGTTTTTGTATTAACATCTTGGTTTGGTCGGACCATTATATAATAATCTGCAAAAAAAGATATTTGAATAGGAAGAGCATTTGATTTAGAATTGTAAAGTTGCAGCCTCGTCACACTTTGATGTTGCCTCTCCGTCTTTCTGTATATAAAATATACCGAACCAGCTTGACTGCATTAAGGTCTATACATAAAACCCTGTATCAAGTGTATTATATGGGTCAGGAAGTTTATAACGTTTTCATGTTTACTCGCTTTCCCTGAGAATTATTCCATATTATTATTTCTTGACATCATTTCGAATTATTGTACGAAGTCTATATTGTCTAAAAGTTTATGTATCACTCTTTAATTATACGCTAAATATCTTAGTATCGCGTTATATTATTTATCAACCAGTAATTCATCCAATCGCGCCTTCAATAAAAAATCTTCAAATAATGAAATATACATCTACTGCTGATTCATACTTTTATTTCATATTAAAAAGGATGGTTTCTAAAAATATATAATGTCATTCAACAAATCAGATGAAACTATGAATTATGAAGAAATTAATTATTTTGAAAATTGTAATGGAATATATTATATATATATGTGACATATATTTATTAAAGATCCATGTTATTTTACTTTCTTTACGGAATGACGTATCCGGTGGTATTTCAATGTATTAACATTATTGTCTTTCTGTCTCAATAATTATTTAATATCTCACCGTAAAACGGATGGAAATTGGTAACGTTTGATCGCGTATTATCAATAGCTAGTAGTTTTATTTACTTAATAAAATTCTTTTCATTCTATTGTCATCTGCTGTGTGTTAGGTTTAGTATATCTGATGACCATTTTCTTTTTATGAGACCATATAAATTACATTTGATTATTGGATATGTATTAATATGTACACATTCTGAGTGCATTTAACGCAATTCAGTTTACAATACTTATATGGGAAAAAGGCTACAGAGAAAGATGGCATTTACAGATTAGATAAACCAAATGAATGAGTCAATCAATCAACCAGTCAATCAATCATTCAAACTATCGTTCAATCAATCAATCTCTCAATGAATCCATCAATCAACCAATCGTCTAGTTAAGGAGGACTTACTAGTATAGATTAGCTAGGTTGAAGTAGGCCCCAGCGTGCGTGCCGTCACTGATCCCGATGGCTTGCTGATAAAGCTCCTCAGCCTCGGTTTGGTTTTCCATCAGGGTCCCCAGGTTATTGAAAGCGCTGGCGTACCGTGGCCACAATCTGTCACAAACAATCAAACCTGGTAATTACATCAGCATTTAAAAGCCCTCTGCGGTTGCCAGCGGCGATAAATAGTTAACCTGGACGGTTTTATCATTTTGTTATTTGCAACCACAGACGTGAGGTTGCAGCTTCCTCATTATTAGATCACTGGCCTCAGATTCTATATAATTACATAAAGTGCCTTCTCTAATTGTAATGGCTTTGAAAGCGTGTTAAAGAGAACGGACCAGAGCAATTTATTACACCAGAACAATCAAAAATATTATAGAATGGACCTACGTACTGGTTCGTTATTCGTATTGGTGCAAAACGTGAGGGTTAGTGTGAGAGGTCAGAGGGCAGATAACGCCGGGTATGATACCACCGGCACCTTGGTAAGGAACGGTACTATGTTGAATAACCTATTCCTTTGAAACATAAATGTCGAATATTTAAAATACAGCAGTGGGTCAGACTAGGGATTAGACTAGGGATTAAGGAGAATCAATGACTAATCCTAGATAAAGGTCCCACGGTCCGGAAAGGGGAGTCGAGAACGTATAAAAATGGTTTGAAAGCCTTAAAAAAGTTGCGACGGCTATAAAAGGAAAAGTCAAGACCCTCCAGACCCCCCCCCCCCCCCGGGGGGGATTCGCTGCTGAAGATATATGTTAAAATATAAGATCAAAGACTTTAAGACATTAAACAGGAAATATAACCAACTGTAAATAATCACACACACGCACCTAACAATACATGAACAGACACAAACCAACACATCTCTGTTACCTAGAGAGTACCATGTAATGTGCCCCAACCCTACCGTTAGTGAAAAAAATGCATTGATGTATTTTTTAACATTCGTTATTATGTATGAAGATTTGCAACTCCAGCTGGGTAGTAAATTCCCATTAATCCCATACATGAGTATTGTCTGGGAAAGTTATTCTATGGGGGGAGGTGTTAGTCGGAGTAACGTTGACCTGTATCTTACCTTATTGCTTCTTTGTAATGCTGCATTGCTCTGTTTCTTTCATCCATGTCTTTCATCAGGTTTGCATAGTTGTAATGCATTTTAGCATTATGAGGTAGGGTTTGTAGACCTGACCTGAAAGGATGTTAACCTGTATAACACGGTGTCCTAACAAGGACAATAATTACAGACTGTACACATAAAGAAACTATAAGAAAATATAATATAGATTCACTCTTCACTGTACTAGAAACTAAGAGTAGTAAAGATATACATTTGTGTTCAATTTTTATATCTATACATACAAATAATAACCCTTACGAAATCACAAAATCACCTATTTTCTCAACATTTGAAAAGTATTCTTTATGCTTAAATGTCGCATGTTTGACCGCATCACTGACCCTGACATAAGACCTTCAATTTGGTCAGTATTAAAACACGCAACAACTAATTAGTCCAGAGTCATGTATAACAAAATTAAACACGCTTTGTAAAATATGAATTTCATCGAATGGGATATGCATCATCCTACTGAATGCACCCTCATCAGTGCACCTAGGGTATTGACATCTGTATATGTATGTATTTACTTACAAAAATAATTTTTCTCTGCTCGTCCACACCTGGTTACGGAGCAGCGTCCTGGCGGCCATCAGCAGAACTAAGATAAACATGGCGCCGTATAAAATCCAACCCTTCCTGCCAAACTTAAAGCTCAGGCGGTCAAGGCCGTGCACCAACAACACCGTGTAACCCAAACTGTAATTACAACATGGTGTAGCTCTTAACTTCTAAATCCCAAATTACACTGTCACTTTAACTATAACTACAGTATGGTGTAAATTTAACTTTAAAATCCCAGATTTCAGTGTCATCTAAACCGATTGAATAATCAATACAGATTGAAATATAAGTGTTTTCCAGAGTGTACAGATATTGACTTACAAATAAACAAATTTAAAGAAGACTGTAAATGCATTAACAACGATATACATGTGTAAAGGATATCGAATAATTTATATGCGCCGGGATACATGTTACAAAGATGACCGGACAAATAAATCTCCATTTGAAGATGACTGGCGGTGTTCAAGGCATTCAATATATCCCTTCTCACGTCAGTCTAATCCTTCCGATCGCTCCATGCATATTGCAAACCTTGATGACTGATTCAGTATTAACACCAATATAAACCTTAGTATTATTTGACAACTATCGTGTAAAGGTGTTGTAGATACAATGATAATAAAAAGGTGTCTACCTACCTCGGTATATACAAAATCCTCTCAGCGACCACAAAGCCAACCCTGAAGAAGATGTTGGAAGCCGGCATGAACGGTAACACCAGGAGCAGTGTACCAACAGAGATAATACGACGCTCCTCTCTCTGAAAAATAGGGTCTGGTTATTATACCATTAGAATACAGTAAGTTCATTATATATATATGAATACTTATTTTTGATATAAAACAAAAAAATTAAATACTATTTTTATAATAATTGGAAGATGTCGTTATTTTAAAGAGCGTTCCAACAACTGAACAAGCATTAAAGGAAGGTGAAAAATCCGTTTCCTTTGTATTTGTTATGACGAGGGTTTAGCACATTAAAATAATTTAAATAAATGGTTCTTACCTCGTTTGGCCTTACAATTTTGTAGGCCATCAGACATAATACTGAAAGGAGAACACACGTTGACAGATTACGGACATCCGTCCACTTGTGTATGAGTGGTATACTTGACATCTGCCAGTCGTAACTGAGGACGGAGGGACAGACAAGTAACCAGGCGTTGAAAGCTGCTAAGTAACTGTACGTTAAATATCTGAAAAAAAACCCAAACAGCTTTGTATTTAAAATACTGTAGCAGACAGACCGGATCTTTAAAAACTTTCAAATACAGCAAGGAACATTAGATTTCCATATAAGTTGTTTTATGAATCAATATTTGTTTCTTTATTTCAATGAAGCACTATTTTTACAATACACATAAATAGTACAAAGAATTGCTAAAAACAGTAATTGTTCAAACCTTTTGAGACTTAAATCAATGTGAGAGTAAAGTATGAAAAACAAGAATTAACTGATGTTCACGGTTGTATGCTTCATAATATTGGTAAGTGTTCACTTATGTGCATCGTACTTGGTGGTTAATGATATCGAGAACGAGGCCGGGTTATCCTGGTCCGTGAATTTTGGTAAATCTCCGTTGATCAGCCACATGCGGAATAGCACCAGAGAAAACGCCTGAAATAAATGATCAACGTTACTCCAAGGTGTTTTCTTCAGCAGAGAAACGGTAATGATTGACTTAAGATGGATTAAGCATCGTGTAGTTTAAACAAATTTCACTATCAGACCTCTTTGCACAGAGAAAATCTTTCAGGTGATGTAACAGAATTTGAGCTTGTTTTGACATTCACATAAGCGAAGAATGGAAGACAGGAGAGGTCATTCACATATGTCAAGAATGGAAGACAGACAGGAGAGGTCATTCACATATGACAAGGATGGAAGACAGGGGACGTCATTCACATATGACAAGGATTGAAGACAGGAGAGGTCATTCACATATGCCAATATGGAAAACAGGAACGGTCATTCACATATGCAAAGAATGGGACACAGACAGGAGGTCATTCACTTATGTCAAGAATGGAAGACAGACAGGAGAGGTCATTCACATATGACAAGGATGGAAGACAGACAGGAGAGGTCATTCACATATGAAAAGGATGGAAGACAGGAGGGGTCATTCACTTATGACAAGGATGGAAGACTGACAGAAGAGGTTATTCACATATAACAAGGATGGAAGACAGGAGAGGTCATTCACATATGCCAAGAATGAAGGACAGACAGGAGCGGTCATTCACATATGCCAAGAATGGAAGACAGGAGCGGTCTTTACATATGCAAAGAATGGGACACAGACAGAAGGTCATTCACATATGTCAAGAATGGATGACAGACAGAAGAGGTCATTCACATATGCCAGGAATGGAAGACAGGAGGGATCATTCTTATATGCCAAGAAAGGAAGACAGGAGAGGTCATTCACATATGCCAAGAATGAAAGACAGACAGGAGAGGTCATTCACTTATGGCAAGAATGGAAGACAGGAGAGGTCATTCACATATGCAAAGAATTGAAGACAGACAGGAGAGGTCATTCATATATGCCAAGAATGGAAAACAGGAGCGGTCATTCACATATGCAAAGAATATGACACAGACAGAAAGACATTCACATATGTTAAGAATGGAAGACAGACAAGAGAGGTCAATCACATATGCCAAGAATGGAAGACAGACAGGAGAGGTCATTCACATATGCCAAGAATGGAAGACAGAAGAGGTCATTCACATAAGCCAAGAAGGGAAGACAGACAGGAGAAGTCAATCACATATGCCAAGAATGGAAGACAGACAGGAGTGGTCATTCACATATGCCAAGAATGGAAGACAGAAGAGGTCATTCACATATGCCAAGAATGAAAGACAGACAGGAGAGGTCCTTCACATATGACAGGAATAGAAGACAGTAGGTGTCATTCACATATGCCAAGAATGGAAGACAGGAGAGGTCATTCACATATGCCAAGAATGGAAGACAGACAGGAGAGGTCATTCACATAAGCCAAGTATAGAAGACATGCAGGAGGTCATTCACATATGTCAAGAATGGAAGACAGACAGGAGAGGTCATTCACATATGACAAGGATGGAAGACAGGGGACGTCATTCACATATGACAAGGATTGAAGACAGGAGAGGTCATTCACATATGCCAATATGGAAAACAGGAACGGTCATTCACATATGCAAAGAATGGGACACAGACAGGAGGTCATTCACTTATGTCAAGAATGGAAGACAGACAGGAGAGGTCAATCACATATGCCAAGAATGGAAGACAGACAGGAGAGGTCATTCACATATGCCAAGAATGGAAGACAGACAGGAGAGGTCATTCACATTTGCAAGAATGGAAGACAGACAGGAGAGGTCATTCACATATGCCAAAAATAGAAGGCAGACAAGAGAGGTCCTTCACATATGCCAAAATGGAAGACAGGAGAGGTCATTCACATATGCCAGGAATGGGAGACAGACAGGAGGTCAATCACATATGCCAAGAATAGAGGACAGGAGAGGTCATTCACATATCCCAAGAATTGAAGACAGGAGAGGTCATTCACATATGCCAAGAATGGAAGACAGACAGGAGGTCATTCACATAGGCCAAGAATGGAAGACAGACATGAGAGGTCATTCACATATGCCAAGAATGGAAGACAGACAGGAGAGGTCATTCACATATGCCAAGAATGGAAGACAGACCGGAGGTCATTCACATATGCCAAGAAGGGAAGACAGGAGAGGTCATTCACATATGCCCAGAATGGAAGACAGATAGGGGGTCATTCATATATGCTAAGAATGGAAAACAGACAGGGTTCATTCACATATGCTAAGAATGGAAGACAGACAGGAGGTCATTCACATATGCCAAGAATGGACGATATGAGGGGTCATCCACATATGACTAGGATGGAAGACAGACAGGAGAGATCATTTACATATGATAAAGATGGAAGACAGGAGAGGTCATTCACATATGACAAGGATGGAAGACAGACAGGAGAGGTCATTCACATAAAACAAGGATGGAAGACAGGAGGGGTCATTCACTTATGACAAGGATGGAAGACTGACAGAAGAGGTTATTCACATATAACAAGGATGGAAGACAGGGGACGTCATTCACATATGCCAAGAATGAAAGACAGACAAGACAGTTCATTCACATATGCCAAGAATGAAACACAGACATGAGAGGTCATTCACATATGCCAAGAATGGAAGACAGGAGAGGTCATTCATATATGCCAAGAATGAAAGACAGACAGGAGCGGTCATTCACATATGCCAAGAATGGAAGACAGGAGCGGTCTTTACATATGCAAAGAATGGGACACAGACAGGAGGTCATCTACATATGTCAAGAATGGATGACAGACAGGAGAGGTCATTCACATATGCCAAGAATAGAAGACAGGAGGGATCATTCTTATATGCCAAGAATGGAAGACAGGAGAGGTCATTCACATATGCCAAGAATGAAAGACAGACAGGAGAGGTCATTCACTTATGGCAAGAATGGAAGACAGTAGAGGTCATTCACATATGCAAAGAATTGAAGACAGGCAGGAGAGGTCATTCATATATGCCAAGAATGGAAAACAGGAGCGGTTATTCACATATGCAAAGAATATGACACAGACGGAAAGACATTCACATATGTTAAGAATGGAAGACAGACAGGAGAGGTCAATCACATATGCCAAGAATGGAAGACAGACAGGAGAGGTCATTCACATATGCAAGAATGAAAGACAGACCGGAGAGGTCATTCACATATGCAAAGAATGGGACACTGACAGGAGGTCATTCACATATGTCAAGAATGGAAGACAGACATGAGAGGTCAATCACATATGCCAAGAATGGAAGACAGACAGGAGAGGTCATTCACATGTGCCAAGAATGGAAGACAGACAGGAGAGGTCATTCACATATGCAAAGAATGGGACATAGACAGGAGGTCATTCACATATGTCAAGAATGGAAGACAGACAGGAGAGGTCAATCACATATGCCAAGAATGGAAGACAGACAGGAGAGGTCATTCACATATGCCAAGAATGGAAGACAGACAGGAGAGGTCATTCACATATGCAAGAATAGAAGACAGGCAGGAGAGGTCATTTACATATGCCAAGAATAGAAGGCAGACAGGAGAGTTCCTTCACATATGACAAAATGGAAGACAGGAGAGGTCCTTCACATATGCCAAAATGGAAGACAGAAGGGGTCATTCACATATGCCAAGAATGAGAGACAGACAGGAGGTTATTCACATATGCCAAGACTAGAGGGCAGACAGGAGAGGTCATTCACATATGCCAAAAATGGGAGACAGACAGGAGGTCATTCACATATGCCAAGAATAGAGGACAGACAGGAGAGGTCATTCACATATGCCAAGAATGGAAGACAGGAGAGGTCATTCACATATGCCAAGTATAGAAGACAGACAGGAGGTCATTCCCATATGTCAAGAATGGAACACAGACAGGAGATGTGAATCACATATGCCAATATGGAAGACAGGAACGGTCATTCACATATGCAAAGAATGGGACACAGACAGGAGGTCATTCACATATGTCAAGAATGGAAGACAGACAGGAGAGGTCAATCACATATAACAAGGATGGAAGACAGACAGGAGGGGTCATTCACATATGCCAAGAATGGAAGACGAACAGGAGAGGTCATTCACATGTACCAAGAATAGAAGACAGATAGGGGGTCATTCATATATGCTAAGAATGGAAAACAGACAGGGGGTCATTCACATATGCTAAGAATGGAAGACAGACAGGAGGTCATTCACATATGCCAAGAATGGACGATATGAGGGGTCATCCACATATGACTAGGATGGAAGACAGACAGGAGAGATCATTCACATATGATAAAGATGGAAGACAGGAGAGGTCATTCACATATGACAAGGATGGAAGACAGACAGGAGAGGTCATTCACATATAACAAGGATGGAAGACAGGAGGGGTCATTCACTTATGACAAGGATGGAAGACTGACAGAAGAGGTTATTCACATATAACAAGGATGGAAGACAGGGGACGTCATTCACATATGCCAAGAATGAAAGACAGACAGGACAGTTCATTCACATATGCCAAGAATGAAAGACAGACAGGAGAGGTCATTCACATATGCCAAGAATGGAAGACAGGAGAGGTCATTCACATATGCCAAGAATGAAAGACAGACAGGAGCGGTGATTCACATATGCCAAGAATGGAAGACAGGAGCGGTCTTTACATATGCAAAGAATGGGACACAGACAGGAGGTCATCTACATATGTCAAGAATGGATGACAGACAGGAGAGGTCATTCACATATGCCAAGAATAGAAGACAGGAGGGATCATTCTTATATGCCAAGAATGAAAGACAGACAGGAGAGGTCATTCACTTATGGTAAGAATGGAAGACAGTAGAGGTCATTCACATATGCAAAGAATTGAAGACAGACAGGAGAGGTCATTCATATATGCCAAGAATGGAAAACAGGAGCGGTTATCCACATATGCAAAGAATATGACACAGACAGAAAGACATTCACATATGTTAAGAATGGAAGACAGACAGGAGAGGTCAATCACATATGCCAAGAATGAAAGACAGACAGGAGAGGTCATTCACATATGCAAGAATGAAAGACAGACCGAAGAGGTCATTCACATATGCAAAGAATGGGACACTGACAGGAGGTCATTCACATATGTCAAGAATGGAAGACAGACATGAGAGGTCAATCACATATGCCAAGAAAGGAAGACAGACAGGAGAGGTCATTCACATGTGCCAAGAATGGAAGACAGACAGGAGAGGTCATTCACATATGCAAAGAATGGGACATAGACAGGAGGTCATTCACATATGTCAAGAATGGAAGACAGACAGGAGAGGTCAATCACATATGCCAAGAATGGAAGACAGACAGGAGAGGTCATTCACATATGCCAAGAATGGAAGACAGACAGGAGAGGTCATTCACATATGCAAGAATAGAAGACAGGCAGGAGAGGTCATTCACATATGCCAAGAATAGAAGGCAGACAGGAGAGGTCCTTCACATATGACAAAATGGAAGACAGGAGAGGTCCTTCACATATGCCAAAATGGAAGACCGAAGGGGTCATTCACATATGCCAAGAATGGGAGACAGACTGGAGGTCATTCACAAATGCCAAGACTAGAGGGCAGACAGGAGAGGTCATTCACATATGCCAAGAATGGGAGACAGACAGGAGGTCATTCACATATGCCAAGAATAGAGGACAGACAGGAGAGGTCATTCATATATGCCAAGAATGGAAGACAGGAGAAGTCATTCACATATGCCAAGTATAGAAGACAGACAGGAGGTCATTCCCATATGTCAAGAATGGAATACAGACAGGAGATGTGAATCACATATGCCAATATGGAAGACAGGAACGGTCATTCACATGAGAGGTCTATTACATATAACATATGCCAAGAATGGAAGACGGACAGGAGAGGTCATTCACATATGCCGAGAATGGAAGACAAACAGGAGAGGTCATTCACATATGCCAAGAATGGAAGACAAACAGGAGAGGTCATTTACATATGCCAAGAATGAAAGACAAACAGGAGAGGTCATTTACATACGCCAAGAACTGAAAAGACCAGGGAGACTACGGTCGGAAACATCTCGGTGACAAGGCACAGTCACCATGAGCACCACGTAGCGGCGAACGGTAGTGGTCATCCAGTTTTGTGAGGAATTTCAACGTTAAATGTTTTAACGTCATTTAAAGGATATAGGTAATGAAAATGTGGTTCATTCTAAGATTTTTTAAGCGTTATGGTTTAGTCCTTTAAGGATCAGTGATAACAGCATTTAATACGGGATGTGATACGCAGCACACCATTTACAGCAGTGAGCTTAGGGGTAGGGAGTCTAGATTTTAAATTAGGCAGAATAAATGGGACGCGAGAGGATTTAATATGGGATCTTCACAGGCGGAATAAAAGTACGAGGACCCCTCGTATGGATAAAAAATCAGGCTAAAGGAGGACTTATTATCCATAGTCGTTCCATCAAGGAGCTACAGGCCACATACATGTCATAGTGTATGGTTGTTTTGGTCTTTATATATATTATATATATAATCCTTAATTATAAGAAACTTAAATAGAACGTGGTATCTTGTATGTTAAATGTACCAACCGCAATCATCATCAGAATAAGCCGTACAGCGGGAGGTGAGGACCTGTCAACCGTCCAGCTCCTGAAAACAAGGGAAAGCAGCGTGTAATAATGGATGCTCATAAACAATTACATCTACAATACAGTCAAACATACAATTTATATCTGATATTTTCTGATAAATCACTGTAGAAATTTTCCAACAGTTATAGAAAGAAATTGTGGAAAATTTCTAGACTCTTTCGTAAGGCTATTTATACAATATGTGCCATGAAGGTCGCTGATTGACATTGACCTGTGACGATTTTTTTCAATATGTTCTGAAATTTTACGTCTGTAGCTTCTAAAGTAGGACACATACTGATACATTCTTATGAGCAGTGGCAGTGTTGGCAATATCATAATTCACACAGAAGTTAAAACTGTGTCACCGTCCGACAATACTAACTTTCAGCGCTGAACCCGAGAGATTAGACTTTGAATGAGGTTCAAATATGTCTCACGTCAAAGCCGGACCCACAGAAGCCGTTAATCTTCTCACTCGTACCCACCTGTCTGCAGGTCCGGCTTAAAGAAACAACAGTAGATCCCGAGCTTAGAATACAAAATGAGAACCAAACGCTGCCTGGAATTCCAATCCGATCTGAGCCTTGACAGCAGAGGAAAACGTTTACGATATATTAGGAGAGGGCGGGTATGTGAGCTATAAAGCCAGTGAGATTTTTTTTATCTTCCGAAACCAGATCGATCTAGTAGTGAAAAGTGTTATTGCCTGTTTTGCTGTCCAATAATAGCCTTGTTTTAATACATTATTTACAATTCAGAAAACGTAAGTTAAGCTCACCGTTTTATTTTTTTTTTCATGTCGTTATAAATATCTACACAATCTCATTAATAACAGGAGGATGTGTAACATAAAAATTCCGGGTAATTTACTATAGTTAATACCATCACAGCTCGTTGAATTCAGCAGTTAGATGCCAAAGGCACACTAAGCAGATAACTTACATAGGACACGTGACTTATCCTGAGCTTTAAAGTCCCAGGAGCACACTTGGCTGTTGAAAGAATAGGTCAGAGTCAAAGGCGCGATGAAGGCAAAAATTTAATTATCAAATGTAAAATAAAAAGAGCTCTAATGAAGCAAAGCCACGGGCAGACCTGAAGTGCAGTGCCTTTTGTTATGGTCAATGTTATAGTTTTTCATCAGAAACATCTATATAAACTGAAGACTGATTCTCTTTCCTTTAAAAAATAATTATCATTATTCTTGCATTCCTAGTGAGGGACAAACCTGCCACAATTGTCAACTCCAACATTATGGACATTCGAAAAAAAGCAGCAATTACAAAATACCACCTTCTACAGTCTAATATCATACATTAATTAATTCATTACTAATTGTCTGGTTAAAAGTTTATTTATATATTCTTGGACTCTATTGACAAGATAAATAACATATAATTGGCTAACAGACTTTGAATAAACCATAATTTTGACTCTAAGTATTCACGGATAGAAAAAAGCAGACACGGGAGTCCGCTGGATATATGAAACATTCACCAGTCGCCTTCTGGATTCCGGGACCTTAATGTCCGAGGCTGGATGACTAGGTCATTGAGCCGCACCACCCCGTGCCCGTGGTACCACGATTAAAACTGAGCCGCATCTCGTCAGAAGCCGGGCTCAGTAATCAGATTATTAAGGTAAGGATGATAAACCTTTGTGGGCGTCGCGCTGGGCAAGGACACTTGCTGCGGTCTCTCTTTGATCCGGAGGATGGACAAAATCAGGAATGCTTAATGATGTGACGACAGATACGGATCCCGGCGAGTCACTGGACCTCCCTTAACCGCTGTAGACGTGGAGGCCCCTTGTTGCCGTTAGGACAGGTTAAGGAGCGTCTTAGATTTCGTTAATGATCAATATACCTACGGGAGAATGCTATTTCCGGACGATGCACTTCTTGCCACAGTGGCATCTTGGTAAACGTCGCCTCTTGGTAAATGCTTCCCTGGCCTCAAATATTCACAGTATAGAAAAGATAGCTCTTACGGAAATCTCGATAGCTGGGGTATTTACTGATCCTGGCTCTCCTGCCATGGTGCCGACTTTGAAAGGCACCTGTATGAACTTCATAGTAAGGAATTTCCGTACTGGCGGAACAAAAAAGAACAGAGAAGAAAAAACGCCTGTAGTTCGGTGCGGGCAGTGCGGTATACAAATCGTCCGTACATTTTTAAAAGTATCATTCGCTTATATATTTGAACAGGATAAACTATTTCGTAAATTAATATGTGATTTTATATATCAAAATGTCTTATCAAATTATTTCTTTTAAATGAGGACATTTAAGAATGTGGATCTCTTGGAGAATATTTTTCTGCAGTCACACCGTTCCTTCCTGCCTCCTTTCCTTAATCCAGTCATTCAATCAATAAATGTGTAGATAATTCAGTCATGTAGTTATATTTGCGATACATTACGATCATGCCATTACATTTAGTTTTTACCTTTTCTCTTCCCCCAGGATAGTGATGACGTCATACACAAGACATACACCAATCACGGTTATTCCGGTCTCTTTAACAAACATGGCGGCGCTGGCGAGTACAACGCACCCTAGCGGTGACAACCAACTCTTCTTGTAGTATGAGTTTGAACCTTCATAGTCCCTAATGAAAAATATAATTACAACCAGAAAGAGTCGGATAACTAGGACCATACAAAATATATATATTGTAAAGTTGATTCTAATCAGGCCGTTCGTCAGAAAATGTACAGTCAAAAAATGCTTACAGTCCAGCTCTATATAGCTTATGCAAACCGTTATTTGTGTCCACTTGTAAAACATGTACTTAATACATGATTAATCAAACCAGGTATTAATTCACGGATCATCAAATCAACTTTACCTGGACGGTTCTCGTAGGTTTTAATATAACGTTGATATGCAAAACCTGTGAAATAATATGTATCATTCCTTTAAACACTGAGAGATCAATGGGTTTGATTTATTGTCGCTATTATACACTCTGAATGTTCCATGAAACTGAGGACACCCTCGTTAGTCTGTCGGTAATCTATTGATGTGTCAGTTATCTGTGTATCCAATCCATTAAGCAAAGCGCTTCAGGGTGTAATCTGTCTATGAATATTAATAAATGATACATTATCCCAGGATGATCCATTCTTCACGGTATGTTACCTTACCTTGTGTAGACGTGAAACGCCAGCAGGACGAGTAGACAGGCCAGGACGTCAGCTCTCCCAACCACGCCAGATACCTGTCAAATATCATCATACAGGTGTTCGAACAGGCATGGTCACCCACATAACCCGTGCGTGGTATGTGAGCTACAAAACTTGTAGCAGGGAATCCAATCCAACATGTTCATTCAAAATTCCTTAAGCAACATCTTAACTCTATGATTATCTTGTATATTGGATAATAAACCATAACAGAATAATCAAAACTGAAATTGCTACGATAAATACCAAACGATACACAAACACTCTGCAGAGACTTCCGAGGGATATCTGAATAAAAACTTATCAATATTATCAGAACAACTGCATTGTCTGAGGTGTATTCTTCTATCACCTTGCATAAAATTGTATTCATTTAACGCCGCCTGTTTATATGATTTTCAGAATACTAATAAACAGATTTTCCACCGTCTCATTAAATGCGGTAATTTTATACGATGGTCTGTCATCCGTTGACAAGCGCTGGTGCATCCATTATTATTGTAAGCAGAATCATTTGGTCATTTCAACAAATATGGTTTCTCTATTCTCGGGCAAATTGTGAAAATATTGCGACCAGGAGACATGCTGAATTATAAATCCACGAAGCTAAGGACTTAATACATAGTAACGACACCAACTAGACGGTCCATCGAATTGATGTTAAAATCATTTGTTCAAAAATGGACAGTTTTCGAGAACCAGGCTTGCTACAGCCCCCACAGTCCCTGACATATCATATCAGACTATGAATACATTGGTCTATAAGAGGGAGGAATGTTTTAACACATATTCATTGTGAACTCGTTACTGAGTGGTCTTGTTCCAACTCAACATGGAGCAGCAAACTCTGCCGGTGTTATATACACAGAGCGCAAACACACAAAGCTGAATTTTCTTCTGATTTAATAGAATTGTACCAAAACGGTCGATAGTATATTTATTTGCTCGTAGTATATTTATGGTTAAATTATTATTATAATCATTGTCTTCTTAGTAATGTAAAGTAAACTTAATTAAATCAATATCCGTCCTTGTGAATATATTACTGGCATGTATAAACTACTAATAGTGTAGCAGGATTCGCCTATGGAACCATACACCTGCACCAAATATATACATTTGGCACTATACATCATTTTTTTTCCTTAGATCCTACCATTATAGAAGCCAGCCGATGCCAAGCTGAAATATGCAGGGATTTCTTTTACAGGAGGGCCTAGAGTTGACAGCGTTTAATTGATCATTTTCCTCTTTTTTATAACTTTTTACATGTTAATTTAATTTGTGGATTCGAAAAGAGAGCGATATATAAGTATGATATACCAAACTGAAGCTCATGATGTACCCTTTGTAGCTGATTATACAAATATTATTTATATGAGATTTCATAAGTCCTATAAGTTAATTTTACCCCCACCCCTAAATTAAAAGGCAGCTCGCATAGGACTATGTGTCATAAGGTACACATCCTGCCCCTTGCTCTTTACATAGATATAAACATCATGAATCCCTCAGGTGAACATTGTGTTCTATATATTAATGAACTATGAGAGAGAGAGAGGCTTATATGGCGAGAGTAGTAGGGATGGGTTAAGGAATAAATCATTGCTCTGTATATGGTGTGGCTCCGATTATTGTATGTTTATCGGAGTTTTGACATGTTTATCTATTATTATTATAATTATAATTATTATTATTGGTCGTTAAATATATAAATTTATATTTAAATTTCATGAATTAATTAAAATGACATTGTAGAAAAAAACTTACCGATATAAAAAAGTACCTATATATATATATATATATATATATATATATATATATATATATATATATTTATATATATATATATGAACGGTTCATGTAAATATTTCTACTTTGTGTTGAATTTTTTTTTCCTTACTCATGGCCGAAACCAGGGTTAGTTGTATTCTGCAGTCACTCCCCCCCCCCTGTGTATGCGTGCACTGGTGAAAATTATTGTATAAAAGAAGATTTAAAATTCTGATATCAGAAGTAATACAAAGTATTTATTTAATACCATGAACACAAAGAAAGGCATGTATTCCAACGTGATCCGAATCATGCTTCCACCTTGAACCCATATAGAAACATTCCTGTGGCCTGTGTTCTTTCATGAAGGATCAACTATCACTTGATTGGATGTTAAACCAGAACTTTGTTGATCTGGTAGATATGTGCCCTGCCAAATATTTTTATAAGTATTATTCATACAATAGTAAATTAATCCACATTTCTGGTTTTATGTGACTCGCTCCTGCACCCAAGAGGATAAGTTTTCAGCTCTGTATATTTAATGTTTGATTGAATTTTGGAATCGACAGGCAAACGGTACATTTGACTCAGTTCCGTATATATATATATATATATATATATATATATATATATATATATATATATATATATATATATATATATTTATATTTATATATATATGTCTTTTTCTTTTGTCTGTTTGCTTTACGCGCTCTAATGATCACACATTAGATATTTATTAAAAACAGTTATCAGTTAACCCCCGAAGTCGATTTTTTTCAAGCAAGATGATAATAGGGTGTATATCACCAAAAACTCGCACCGGTTAGCGCTCGACTTCTATTTTCACAAAAATTTGGAGAGTCCTGGGGCATGAAATAGGGAAAAAAACATTGAATATTGTTCGGTATCCGGATAATGGGCATTGCGGATCCACTGGGGTTGTCTTAGATTGGCAGAGGTTGCGCTCTCATGACTGCCCTCTAGTTTAAGGTTTTAACCATCTGTTGCAACTTTTAGAACTAGTTCTTTATCGAACTGGAGGTATATGCATATACATAACCTGTTCGCTACCTAAAAGCAGATAAATAATGCGTCTCTAAATGCTTGAACCATGAAAAGGGGTATAACCCCCACCATTACAATCAACATTTTATTGAATATACGTCACCTAGCTGCGATGAAAATAATCTAGAACGTTGCAATGGACTTGTTTGTTGTTTTCAAGTTTAAAAACCCCAAGATTACTTATTTATTATTCGGTCTTAAATTAAAAATAAGACTAGTCCAACAGCACAGCTAAGAAGTTTTCATTTTTATTTAATTAGCTCTCACATAAATTACCAAATCAAATAAAAATACATAATTAATAAACCAGTCTCTCAGTCTGTTTCACAGATATTTATTTGACAATACGAAGAAGGCTATTTGAAGTTGCGATGTTGAATATTAAGTAAGTTAGTGACAACTATGTGACCCTACCCCCTTATCTGTAACAATTCTGATGTCTCTCTCTCTCTCTCTCTCTCCCTCTCTCTCTCTCTGCTTAATATGCCAATCTTTAATTGCAATTCACCGAAAACGCTCTCACTTCTGACACTGGCATCAGGCAGATTCTAAAACTAGAAAACCATACGCACATTTTCAACCCAATAAGCCCATTGAATATATGTTGGTGCCACTATCTCCATAGATATATCCCTTTTAAAGATCTTCTACAGCACCATAACTCCTGTCAAAGAGGTAAGACCTCTTTATTCTAACTATATATACGTCATCTCTCAGATATCAGCAAGTAGGAAACATAAAAATAACTGCCCTGTATTACAGACCGACAACCAAATCAAATTTAGCACTGCATAGTAAACCAGACCAAATTTCATCTCTCAGTTTATTAGTCACATTTAAGAGATTATAGAAATCGTTTTTTTTTCTCTTCAGGGAAGACAGGGACCTTGATAAGCTGACAAAGTTGTGATTAGTTACCGTTAATGAGATAATTATTATGATGACATCAAGCATTATGTCAGACGTCAGAGGCAGGAAGCCTTATCATTATATTATCATTAAATTTTTCAATTTTAAGGCTGCACGCTGATGCTGCAAGCTAGATCCTGAAAACAGAAAGCGAATTGTATTGAATATTCTGCCAAGTTTAACTGATGGGCTGCCGGATATAGCGTGTCACGGGGGAGGGAAAAAGAACTGTCATTGCAGGCCATTAAAATGGAGTGAAATCAACTTTCAGATATGAAACAAAGGTTGAATTCTTGTTTTATCTTTGTTTTTGAACACCGGGCGGGTTATACGTGTTGAAACATCCATAATGATCGGGCGAGTTTCAATTTCTGCCACTAATTTACTGTTATTCCTTTCTAAAGGCATTTTTAGTGAGATTAAACTTATCAAACTGACGGCAGAGGGATAAAGGCTGTGAGTTCATCCTCATTTTACCAATGATGAACGTGACTAGAGGCCAAAATAACATAGAACAGAGCAGAATGATGGACCGCTCAATCCTGGCCGCAACAACAAGCGGACCATTCTTCAGCCCTGACAGCCTCAAACAGACACAAAGCGACCCGGGGCATGAGCAAAATCCAAACTCTCCAATTTATCATCGCTTTTCTATTTGCAGCACAATCATATTTTTGTCCTCGCTGCGCTGTTAGTGTTAGGTTTGCGTTGGTAAAAATAAAAAAAAAATAACCACATTTCCAAAGCAAGGCGTGCGTTTACTAATGTGCTTACGGTGAATCGGTCCGATGACTTCTTGCCTTTTGTCTGATAAAGCAAAGAAAATTGGCTGCAAAATCGGTTTTCTGCCCAGGGGACAACCCTTCCTGATGATTGAACAGAAATTCTATGAGAACTATCGACTATTTCCCCACGTGTATAATAAAGTTACGGTAAGTTGGGGAAATTCACAAGGCACGATGGATTATAGAGTGAATCTGCGGCCGAGTGGAATCATATTTTCTCGGCGTCCGTGTTTAACCGTAGTATCTCAGTTAGACTCAGAGGTCTGGCCGATCTTGATAAAAAGTCCGTGTGTGAAGTGGAGCCCTCCTGGTAGATATAAATGTAGACGTCCCCCTCAGTACCAGTAAGACAAGCTATATGGGTAGAATTAAATTATTGCTCTGGTAAACTAAATACACTGAACTTATAGGAGAATTGACCTTGACAAGGCCTTGTTAGTAAGGGCATTTATCTTCGAACCTGAACCCTACGGTTCAAACCTTCAACAGCTTCATGAGATCAACAGAATAATAACACTTCCCTCATAAAACTACCGTTTTTGAGGGCATGATCCTGCTTGCCGAGAATGTTTAAACACGGGCAAGAATATGAATTTACCAGCAACGCTACCAGTGGAAAAAGAACATGCATATGTTACCCTCCTTACTAACACTCTAGAATTTATTGTGTCTTTATTAAATCCAAGTGTTATACAAAACTACATCCCGCCCTTTTCTTAAGGCTCCGGAACTGGTCAGAAATAAGTCGTTTGACTCAGAATGTTGTTTAAGATGGATTCACTATGTTTTTTAATCAAATTATTTTTAACTAAATAAAACCTATCGAAAACCTTTCCAGTACAGAAAAAAAACTATACTAGCAGTCAGCGCTATTACGTCTCCGTGTGGTTTATATGACGCGCAGCGGGCACAAGTGAAGCCGAGTGTCATCAGTTCCGATAACAACACGTAACGTGGCCTCAGTTCGGTGCACCACTATCTTTGTTCTGAAGTTTTGACTGGAATTGGAAGGTTGGTCCCAATGACCGTGCGACCGTGTCTCTATAAATTTGCTCATTAAGTCCCTGAGATAGAACCCGATGACAGACGCAAAATACAAAGTGCACAACGAAGAGATCTAATTAAAATATGGCTATGATACCCATACGGTAATTGGAGAAAAGGGAGACATTAAGTGGAGCTGGAGTAATCTGTTCTGGGGTAACTGTTCTAAGCTGAAGTGAATTACAGAAATGGTACGTAATATATTCCTCTCTGAACCTGTTCAACAAACACATCTGATCAAATAGCATACCATACAGTTTGAACATCCCCCATTTCAACCAAAGAAGCTGAATGATTTAGAACGCGCGCTTCCAACAAAAGTTGAATTGTTCGAGTTAGGCGAGGAGGAAACAGGGGCGGATCAAGGGTTCCGGAAAATGGAAAGTCCAACTTAGTAAGGCTAATAATGATCCCAAAAGAAATGTCCTCTGGCCTGGAACCGGCGGGTCTAGGCGACAAAAATGGGTTTAAATCCTAAAAATTAAAGAGATTGCTCAAAAGGTCCCTCTGGATCCCCCACTAAGAAATACAAGAAATTGTTGACTGGCGGGTCATTACTGTTTCGAGCGGTGGTAAAAAGCCACACCAAGGTTATTAAATGAAGCAGTTTTCGTTGTTAAGTAAGATGTAAAGCGCACAGAGGTTCTACTCAATACCTTGAAATTTGGTCTGTTCAGAGATCGGATTACGAGAGCGTCCAGGTATTGATTTAAGGGTTACTTGGTTAGTTCTGAAATAGTTATTAATTTGTAGAATACACATACACCCTTTATAAAATAATATCAAGCAAAATACATGAAACTTACCGCCTCCGTGTGTATAGGATGAACGGCAAACAAACTTCCGGCCATGGTTGCTTGGAGCAGCTTTTTGAAAACACGTGTTAAACACACGTGGGTGAAGAAACACGTGACAAGCATGTGTAGGGTCAAATTTATCACGTGATACCCCTGTGGTTCATGGCCATGCAGGTAATAGTTCAGCCTGTTAAAAAAGATTGAAAATGATCATACACATGCTTTACTTAATACAAACATCGCAGTTCCATATTTAACATCATAATCATTTATAACAACCGGCTATTTCTGGCGTAATGGACAGGGCGTTACACTTGTGACCGGAAGACTGTGGGTTCGCGTCCTTTTCTGACCGCCAGCTGCGCTAAGTCTCCTGGCCGAAGTTTTTACCACAAGGGTGCGCTCTCTCGACCCAGGAGTGAATGGGTACTGGTCATGTGCGGCAGGCAAATGCAGAAAGAATAACCTTCTGGCACCTGACATGGCTGCTTTGGTTGTATGCTCCAAAGGGAGCTGAGAAAAGCTTCAAGAATGAACAGCACCGAAAGGCCAGGAAGGCAAAGTGTAAAGTCCGATGAGACTGACAACGTCGGTTATATCAGACTGTAAATCCCCACCTTTATATGGAGTTTAGAACCTTTAGGATACACGGGGATTTTTTATTGGTATAGGGATTAACAGGATTTTGGGTTTGAAGATATGAGATAAAGAAAAATTTTGT
The DNA here is from genome assembly GCA_026874595.1 of Sipunculus nudus. Classification (NCBI taxonomy): domain Eukaryota; kingdom Metazoa; phylum Annelida; class Sipuncula; order Golfingiida; family Sipunculidae; genus Sipunculus; species Sipunculus nudus. The sequence continues at coordinate 1,095,777 of CM049311.1, read as the reverse complement.
TTTTATTTATGAGCACGCTTACATAGGAAAAAGATATATTACTTTAATGAAAAAAGACAGCCCCCGTTGCACATGCGCCACAGCATTGTCACAGAGAGTTAATCTGGTAAACCGTTTTTATTAGATGTTACATATGCCCTCAGCCACCCTCGTGTTCTGCCTTCTGTACAGATGCTGGAGCACCTGCCGCCAAAATTTAAAGCGCCCAGAGGCTGGTCTGACCAGCTGGAAAACTGGTAAAAGAGGTCTGAACGCAGCCCGGAATGACCATCTAAACACTTCCTGGTCGGGATTACAGGATTTCTGGTCTGAAAAAGCCACTCTGCTAGACCAATCGGATACAGACTAATTTTCCGGTTGCCATAGCAACACAGCATATTGAACCTTGGTCATTCCAAAGTTTGGCGGCTTGAAAATATGGTAAAGTCTTCCAAGAAGGAGTTAGAATAAATTGAAATGCAGGTTTATAGAGAAAGGACACCCCTTTTGGCAGTTTTAGTCTCAACCCTGAAAGGCCAACGTTCTTTAGAGAAGGTACTCTCTTGAAACAAATAAACCTTCAAATACATGTAGGTGGCAGTTCCAGCTCCTGCCTGCTGCTCCCCGCCACCTGAAAGAAGTAAATTAGCAACTGGCATTGTCTACTCAAAGTTTACAAGACTAGTTAACCTGTAGACCGCATTCTGAATCATATATAAATAAATATAAAGGTAACAATGTTTCAACGAATACGGTATTAACATTTTAAGTCTTCGAGTTTTGCTTATAATACACTCTGGTTGTTGTCATTAACATCTTAAACATTATCCGTTTATTTTAAAGCTAAATCGTAATTTATTTTATTAAGCTTAAGCTCCGGTGCGCTAATTACCAGAAAATACTCCTTATCAACTCCGTTATTCTGCGTATTCAGACTTGAATGAAACCTGCCTTTTTTTAATGAATGTATAAAGACAAGAGTCCTCCCCAGGTTACGAGCCTAACCAATTTTTAGCTTATGTTCCGGCAAAGGCCAGACTATAGGTTATTCGCAGTTGGTCACGGGAGCTTTAAAGAAAGACTTAACTCTACAAAAGGACTAAAGACAATTCTATGTCAGTCATGAAACATCAGTATTAATAACAGAGGTCAACTGAAGTAAAACAGATTGGTTTTCGTGTAGATAGTCACATGGGCTTCACATCTACATCAGTACAAGTTAGCATCTTTAAGATAGGTGACCCCTACACATTAACAAATGAAACGCTTGTTGTTGCGTTATACAGTTATAGCAAAAAATAACCACTCAAACCTTTGAATACCAGTCTCTGATTTTTATGACGATTTCAAGAGAATTCATGTGTATTTTTTTTATTTTCTTTGACCCAGGGTTCTGCTTTGTGGAGACTCGGAGGGAGGAGGGCGTAACAGAATGACTAAATCGTCATTAAGCCTGAAATCACCACCAAGACGGTGGCAGAAAGCAGTCAGGACCAGAGACGTGAACAGGACCTCTTTTTTACGCCTCCTCAAATCGCCGAATATTTCAAAGAGTTACACTTAAATATTCTTCTCTTTGCTACACATGAACTCTTTAGAATTATTCTTTTATGGTCAAAACAGCTTCAACTTATTGTGTGTTAGAAAATAGTATTATAAATAATCATATTTTGCTTTTAATTATCAAATTAGTATTGATATTACTTATACGCTAATTCCAATACAATGTCCCTTAATGATAGAGAGAGAGAAAGAGAAAACAGAAAAACATATACTGGAGGAGGAAAACTGACATCGCTCAACCACGTATTGTTAATATAACATGCAGACACCAATTCCATTTTAGTGCAAATACCATGCGACAATCACAGAGTGAGACAGAGCGACTTTGGAAGACACACATACTACAAAGAGTAATGTTTTTGCCACCCGTTTATCATCCATAATATTGATTTAACAAGAATAGTATAATTATATATATATATATATATATATATATATATATATATATATATATATATATATATATATATATTAAGGAAAATATATGTATTTGTGGGAAAGTAGATTGTTTAACTTACCTGAAGGTGAGAATGGTAAGGGGTCGGTATGATTTATGACTGGCGTTGTCCGTAAGCTCCTTTCCCCAAAAGTCATGACGAAAAACTTGAGACAAAGTCGTCTCCGGTCGGACATCGGGGTTATTTTTGATGGCAAACACGTCATCGTGGACAAGTTGGCCATTCAGACTATTGGAGTAACAAATACACGCGAGCGCACAGACGACGATGTAAGAGATGGAGCGATATATCCACGGCTGGAAGCCCTGGCGGCGGCTCGGCCGGAGGGGTTCACGGACCAGGTAGTTATTGTTCTTGTGGGCGCCTTCTCCTCCGCTCTGCCACTTGCCGCAGCGGGAGCACGGAGCCAGTCCGCTTCGCTTTGCCGCCATCCCTACACTGATCAATGGACTTTGTCTCCCCTCAGTCTTATAGCTGCAGGTTTTTCCATTTTCCCGCCAGAGGGTGAGGGGAGCCGCATGTGAGCGGCGTTACGAGAGGAACTGCTTTGTCAATCAGCCAGCACAGCGCAGCCTCACTTCTAAGTACTATATTTGGTTTGTCCATTTAGCCGTGTACAACGGAGAGTTAGTGGTTTTATCAGTTTGCTTCCACGCCCATTGCTGGAAATGTTCACGTCTCACGTCAGAGGTGCATTGAATTAATCTTGACAATTACCATGCCGATGAGGCAATATTAAGTTTAATTTTATATTGTCAATCTCTCCAAAATGGATGTATATTGTATTTTAGATTTGGGCATTGGGATGAAGTTATGTTGACTAAGTCTTTACGCTTGTCAACATAAAATATAATATAATGAAAAATAAAACCATGCTTTATATTTCTTAAATGACCTTTTTTTGTTTTATTACAATAGCTTTAAGATATATCATGGCACTTAGATTTATTTTCTATGTCAATGCACACCGCAACTCCTACAAATTTTTGCGATGAGAGGTAATCAAAACATAAAATCAACACCAGATATACTATGTGTCATACAAAAAAAAAAGATTTATTAACCAGTTTAATGTCGATTCTCTGTTCCCTGTCAGATTCATCAGGATGACCAAGTTGACGTGAGGAATATTTGTCTCGGGTCACATATTTAGATGTATTTTCTCGCCTGAAAACCTTCTGTGGTTGAGTAATTTTTTTCAGGCTTCATGAACTATCCTGGGCTGGAGATATGATTAAATATAAATAAAAATAAGAATTGGGACAAACACTGACCTTGAAATATTAACTACATCCGATTCCTTAAAATTAGTGTCGATTTTTTAATAGCAACCATCTTCAGAAAATTAAAAAATTGTTTCAAAATCATTTCACTTTAAAGAACCTTTGAACATTTAACATTTAATTTTATGGTTCCTTTGGGAATGATTATCATAGTTTTTCACAGTCTTTTCATTATGATTCATAAGCCAATAAAGGTTTCAGGCTATTTTGCTCTTGTAAACCTGAAAGGTTTTTTATGGTTGATGTGTTAGTAGTTCCAAAAGAACCGTAGTTTGGGAAGGGTTCAGGATTGACACTGTACACAGGTTTTAACTGGCTCCCCTTTGCAGAGCCTTTGATAGAATTTAGGACTAAGCGCTTTCGGTTAAACATATTCATACACTACCTCCAGATGCAACCAAACGGAATTGCCAATTCTTTGTGAGACGGTAAAAAAAACATAATTACTCCAGTTGTCGGAAGGAAAATACCTAATACTGAGATTGATGAGTTTCCGTGTTACCACTTCTTTCATGGTGTTTGATAATTTGAGACGTGTTTTGAATCATTAATAGGTTAATTACCAGATCTGTCCAACTGAAAATAATCTCAAAAACTACCTAAATAATATATTAGTGATAACATAATACTTCCTGTTGTGAACTTTACTGTCTGAATATTATCCGTGTATTTATCTGTTTCCTGGTTTTCTATCTTCTTCCAAGGCTCAGGAGAGAAACACAGAAGTTGGAAACTACACTTTAATAATTGTTTTGTTCAATTTATTTACTGAAGTTTGATGTAATATCAGGCAAAACATGCCGCCTTTGTACTGTGCATGATTAAAGCCAAATTTGGGTTGTAAAAAGTAAGTCTTAACGCTGAAACTGGATATATTCTGGAGACACTTTCATGCCAGGGGAGATATTGATTTCAGAAGCGTCTTTAGGATATATTTTCTAGCCACTAATGACTTCCAGCAATTCTAACCGACAACGCTGATTTATAACAAATGTCATCTAGTTTTTCTTGAATAATGTACCTTGGTTCAATGGCAAACTATTCCACTGTTTTCCCTGAGGTAAACTTATATTCACACAGACCGTTCCACAAATGATCCGAGACTTTATGGTAATCAATTGTGATTCGAGCTTTCGTACCTAATTCACTTTTTTTATCAACTTCCTACATTGTACATTTTAAAATTTAAATGCCTTATAATTTGCAATCCTCCAAGTGGCGTTGTCATCACAGTCGAGCCGATTGCTTAATGAACTTTTGCATAACAAAACATCAAGCAATAGAGACACCGGGGTTCTGACACTCAGTTTCCTTGTGCTATAATGTTCTTTACTAAATTACAGCCGTGTATCCATCACATCACCTGAGTCTAACATTTCTCACCCGCTTGCAGTATACACCAGTGTGGCCTTTTTCGATTGACCTTTGTTCTTATATACATCTGTATATTGATTATCAAAGGAAAAAGAGATTATTCAGCATAAAGAAAATTCAATTGGATAAAACGTTCTGGTGTCATTATTACCATTTACAATTTGAATATAGATTTTTACACAGGGTTATTGTCAGGACATTTACAAACATTAAGCCATTAAGCATGTCACGCTAGGGTCCTCTCATACTTTGGGACACAATTACTTCTTGGTGAATGTAGGCGTGAAATTTTAGTTTACTCTGATATGCAAGGAACACAAAAGGGTCATTTATTGGTCAAATAACCTCTAAGGCTGAAATGCTCTGTATCAGTAAATTGGAAATGTAAAATGAGTCATGTGGCTTTATGCAAGGCAGCATGCATGTATTAATTAATTTAATGACTACAATCTGAAAACGTTTATTTTGAAATGAACAACCACAAGGGCATTATGAATCTATATATTTATGCTTTCGTGTTTCACTGCTTGTTTATTTTTAAATGTCATTTTCATGATCTGAGCAAGCCACAAAGAGAGTTTTATTTTTTAAGGAGACCTTTTGTACATTTAGATAAACATGTTAGACACGCCGATACCAGCGTGATTCACGTACGCCGCCGTGACGGTGACTCGGTATCAGTGAGGACAAGGGTGTTCTGAGGACAGCCGGTACTCCCATTGTGTCCCCCGTGGTGTAATCAGTGAATGCCTGAACAACCAGACAGCCGAGGACAGGCAGCGGTATCTGTATTGTTATATCCTGGTCTTATATAAGGCAGGGCCTTTCTGGTTGTGTTCCATTTTATTATTACCGTTCTTAATCCCTCTTGTTGGTTCTATTAATCAATATCCCCGTATTCCACTGTAATTGATGCTCTGGTCGTGTTTTCTTTTATTGCACACTACTAAGAGTCCAATGCGTCTGTTATACAAATAACTTATATATGCCTTATATAACGTCTGACAAATTATAAATCTTTCTCAAACCTCTTCGTACACAAGAGTGTGTGTGTGTAAGTGTGTGTGTGTGTGTGAGAGAGAGAGAGAGAGAGAGAGAGAGAGAGGATCACGTGTGTGTGTGAGAGAGAGAGGACCACACGTATGTGTGTGTGTGTGAGAGAGAGAGAGAGTATGAGGATCCCATGTATGAGTGAGTGTGTGTGTGAGAAAGAGAGAGGACCACATGTATGAGCGTGTTAGAGTGAGAGAGAACCACATGTATGAGTGTTTGTGTGTGTGAGGGAGAGAGGACCACATGTGAGTGTGTGTATGTGAGGGAGAGAGAGGATCGCATGTATGAGCGTGAGCGTTTGTGTGTGTGAGAGAGAGAGAGAGATGATTATATGTGCGAGAGTGTGAGAGAGAGAGGATCACGTGTGAGCGTGTGAGAGAGAGAAGATCATATGTGAGTGTGTGTGAGAGAGAGGAAGAGACGATCACATATAATGGGATGTATGTGTGTGTGTGTGAGAGAGAGAGGATCGAGCTTGAGTGTGTGAGAGAGAGAGGATCATATGTAAGAGTGTGTGAGAGAGAGAGAGAACGAGACGATCACATATAATGTGGTGGGTGTGTGAGAGACACAGAGAGAGAGAGAGAGAGAGAGAGAGAGAGAGAGAGAGAGAGAGAGAGAGAGAGAGAGAGAGAGGATCACGCGTGAGTGTGTGAGAGAAAGCGGATCATATGTGAGAGTGTGAGAGAGAGAGGAAGAGGCCATCACATATAACGGGGTGTGTGTGTGTGTGTGTGTGTGTGAGAGAGGATCGCGTGTGAGCGTGAGAGAGAGAGGATCATATGTAAGTGTGTGTGAGAGAGAGGAAAAGACGATCACATATAATGGTGTGTGTGTGTGTGTGTGAGAGAGAGGATCACGCGTGAGTGTGTGAGAGAGAGAGGATCACGCGTGAGTGTGTGAGAGAGAGAGAGGATCATATGTGAGTGTGTGTGAGAGAGAGGAAGAGGCGATCACATATAATGGGGTGTATGTGTGAGAGAGAGAGAATCACGCGTGAGTGTGTGTATATGTGTATGTGAGAGAGAAGGGGGGGGGAGCACATATGTGATTTGCACATTACTGGTAGTAGTACAAGTTTTCTAATTTATCCTCTGTTACGCATGAAAAAAATGTAGAATGGATAATTTGATTTTTTGTATAATTCAGTTCACTTTATTGGTCTGTCACTACATGTTTTGAGTTCTTTAATTTGCTATAACTTTCTTGAATATTTTGTTATATCTTTGCTATTTCTGTTTACTCAGAACAAAATCTATTAATCTGTCATTCTTTTAGATAACTGATAGCTTTGGATATTGCTTTTAGGGCCAGGATGAGCCCATTAATATTTATAGTATCCAACTTTCATCAGTTCTTGTACCCTAAGCGCCTTTATTTTCATTAAAATAACGAATTCCTGTCAGAAGTGCCTAAGCTTATGCAAATATGTCCTGTTTAATCGATCAAAATGTTGTGGCGAGCTCTGAATTATGGAAGACGGCCCGAGGGATTAATTGTTAATGTCATTCTCTGTTATAAATCATAAAGTTTTCATGTTGTTCCACGCGGAACATGGCACCCTACCTATCTTAATTGAAGGTCTGATTTTTAAAACAAAAAAAGATAAATGCTTGTGATATCAAAACAAAAAAATAAATGCTTGTGATATTCAAATTTAATCATTTCTGAAATATATTCTTATTAGAAGTGCAAGTCGTATCCTTGGAGACGAACAGGGACTGAAAATGTAAGTGTTTTATACACCACACTCACCGTGGACCATAACGGTGAGTGTTATAGAAATAAGGGTGAGTGTTATAGAAATAAGGGTGAGTGTTATAGAAATAAGGGTGAGTATTATAGAAAAAAGGTTGAGTGTTATAGAAATAAGGGTGAGTGTTATAGAAATAAGGGCGAGTGTTATAGAAATAAGGGTGAGTGTTATAGAAATAAGGGCGAGTGTTATAGAAATAAGGAGGAGTGTTATAGAAATAAGGGTGAGTCTTATGGAAATAAGGGTGAGTGTTATAGAAATAAGGGAGGGTGTTATAGAAATAAGGAGGAGTGTTATAGAAATAAGGAGGAGTGTTATAGAAATAAGGAGGAGTGTTATAGAAATAAGGGTGAGTCTTATGGAAATAAGGGCGAGTGTTATAGAAATAAGGGAGGGTGTTATAGAAATAAGGAAGAGTGTTATAGAAATAAGGAGGAGTGTAATAGAAATAAGGGTGAGTGTTATAGAAATAAGGGAGGGTGTTATAGAAATAAGGAGGAGTGTTATAGAAATAAGGAGGAGTGTTATAGAAATAACGGTGAGTGTTATAGAAATAAGGAGGAGTGTTATAGAAATAACGGTGAGTGTTATAGAAATAAGGAGAGTGTTATAGAAATAAGGAGAGTGTTATAGAAATAAGGAGAGTGTTATAGAAATAAGGAGAGTGTTATAGAAATAAGGAGAGTGTTATAGAAATAAGGAGAGTGTTATAGAAATAAGGAGAGTGTTATAGAAATAAGAATGAGTGTGATAGAAATAAGGAGGAGTGTTATAGAAATAAGGGTGAGTCTTATGGAAATAAGGGTGAGTGTTATAGAAATAAGGGAGGGTGTTATAGAAATAAGGAAGAGTGTTATAGAAATAAGGAGGAGTGTTATAGAAATAACGGTGAGTGTTATATAAATAAGGGAGGGTGTTATAGAAATAAGGAGGAGTGTTATAGAAATAAGGAGGAGTGTTATAGAAATAACGGTGAGTGTTATAGAAATAAGGAGGAGTGTTATAGAAATAACGGTGAGTGTTATAGAAATAAGGAGAGTGTTATAGAAATAAGGAGAGTGTTATAGAAATAAGGAGGGGTGTTATAGAAATAAGAATGATTGTTATAGAAATAAGGAGGAGTGTTATAGAAATAAGGGTGAGTCTAATGGAAATAAGGGTGAGTGTTATAGAAATAAGGGAGGCTGTTATAGAAATAAGGAAGAGTGTTATAGAAATAAGGAGGAGTGTTATAGAAATAACGATGAGTGTTATAGAAATAAGGAGGGTGTTATAGAAATAAGGAAGAGTGTTATAGAAATAAGGAAGAGTGTTATAGAAATAAGGGTGAGTGTTATAGAAATAAGGGTGAGTGTTATAGAAATAAGGAGTGTGTTATAGAAATAAGGGTGAGTGTTATAGAAATTAGGAGGAGTGTTATAGAAATAAGGAAGAGTGTTATAGAAATAAGAAAGAGTGTAATAGAAAAAAGGAGGAGTGTTATAGAAATAAGGAGAGTGTTATAGAAAAAAGGAGGAGTGTTATAGAAATAAGGAGGAGTGTTATAGAAATAAGGAGGAGTGTTATAGAAATAACGGTGAGTGTTATAGAAATAAGGAGAGTGTTATAGAAATAAGGGTGAGTGTTATAGAAATAAGGGTGAGTGTTATAGAAATAAGGGTGAGTGTTATAGAAATAAGGGTGAGTGTTATAGAAATAAGGAGAGTGTTAAAAAAATAAGGAGAGTGTTATAGAAATAAGGAGGAGTGTTATAGAAATAAGGAGGAGTATTATAGAAATAAGGAGAATTATAGAAATAAGGAGGGTGTTATAGAAATAACGGTGAGTGTTATAGAAATAAGGAGGAGTGCTATAGAAATAAGAAGAGTGTTATAGAAATAAGGAGAGTGTTATAGAAATAAGTAGGAGTGTTATAGAAATAAGGAGAGTGTTATAGAAATAAGGAGAGTGTTATAGAAATAAGGAGAGAGTTATAGAAATAAGGAGGAGTGTTATAGAAATAAGGAGAGTGTTATAGAAATAAGGGTGAGTGTTATAGAAATAAGGAGAGTGTTATAGAAATAAGGGTGAGTGTTACAGAAATAAGGAGAGTGTTATAGAAATAAGGAGAGTGTTATAGAAATAAGGAGAGTGTTATAGAAATAAGGAGGAGTGTTATAGAAATAAGGAGGAGTGTTATAGAAATAAGAAGAGTGTAATAGAAATAAGGAGAATGTTATAGAAATAAGGAGAGTGTTATAGAAATAAGGAGAGTGTTATAGAAATAAGGAGAGTGTTATAGAAATAAGGAGGAGTGTTATAGAAATAAGGAGAGTGTTATAGAAATAAGGAGTGTGTTATAGAAATAAGGAGAGTGTTATAGAAATAAGAAGGAGTGTTATAGAAATAAGGAGAGTGTTATAGAAATAAGGAGAGTGTTATAGAAATAAGGAGGAGTGTTATAGAAATAACGGTGAGTGTTATAGAAATAAGGAGAGTGTTATAGAAATAAGGAGGAGTGTTATAGAAATAAGTAGGAGTGTTATAGAAATAAGGAGGAGTGTTATAGAAATAAGGACAGTTATAGAAATAAGGAGGGTGTTATAGAAATAAGGAGGAGTGTTATAGAAATAAGGAGGAGTGTTATAGAAATAAGGAGAGTGTTATAGAAATAAGGAGAGTGTTATAGAAATAAGGAGGAGTGTTATAGAAATAAGGAGGAGTGTTATAGAAATAAGGATAGTGTTATAGAAATAAGGAGAGTGTTATAGAAATAACGGTGAGTGTTATAGAAATAAGGAGGAGTGTTATAGAAATAACGGCGAGTGTTATAGAAATAAGGAGGAGTGTTATAGAAATAAGGAGGAGTGTTATAGAAATAAGGAGGAGTGTTATAGAAATAAGGAGGAGTGTTATAGAAATAAGGAGAGTGTTATAGAAATAAGGAGAGTGTTATAGAAATAAGGGTGAGTCTTATGGAAATAAGGGTGAGTGTTATAGAAATAAGGAGGAGTGTTATAGAAATAAGGAGGAGTGTTATACAAATAAGGAGAGTGTTATAGAAATAAGGGTGAGTGTTATAGAAATAAGGAGAGTGTTATAGAAATAAGGAGGAGTGTTATAGAAATAAGGAGAGTGTTATAGAAATAAGGAGAGTGTTATAGAAATAAGGAGGAGTGTTATAGAAATAAGGAGAGTGTTATAGAAATAAGGAGAGTGTTATAGAAATAAGGAGGAGTGTTATAGAAATAAGGGTGAGTGTTATAGAAATAAGGAGGGTGTTATAGAAATAGCGGTGAGTGTTATAGAAATAAGGAGAGTGTTATAGAAATAAGGAGGAGTGTTATAGAAATAAGGAGGAGTGTTATAGAAATAAGGAGAGTGTTATAGAAATAAGGAGAGAGTTATAGAAATAAGGAGGAGTGTTATAGAAATAAGGAGGAGTGTTATAGAAATAAGGAGGAGTGTTATAGAAATAAGGAGAGTGTTATAGAAATAAGGAGAGTGTTATAGAAATAACGGTGAGTGTTATAGAAATAATAGGAGTGTTATAGAAATAACGGTGAGTGTTATAGAAATAGGGAGGAGTGTTATAGAAATAAGGAGGAGTGTTATAGAAATGAGGAGAGTGTTATAGAAATAAGGAAGGGTGTTATAGAAATAAGGAGGAGTGTTATAGAAATAAGGAGAGTGTTATAGAAATAAGGAGAGTGTTATAGAAATAAGGAGGAGTGTTATAGAAATAAGGAGAGTGTTATAGAAATAAGGAGAGTGTTATAGAAATAAGGGTGAGTGTTATAGAAATAAGGAGGAGTGTTATAGAAATAAGGAGAGTGTTATAGAAATAAGGAGAGTGTTATAGAAATAAGGAGAGTGTTATAGAAATAAGGAGGAGTGTTATAGAAATAAGGAGAGTGTTATAGAAATAAGGAGGAGTGTTATAGAAATAAGGAGGAGTGTTATAGAAATAAGGAGAATTATAGAAATAAGGAGGGTGTTATAGAAATAGCGGTGAGTGTTATAGAAATAAGGAGGAGTGTTATAGAAATAAGGAGGAGTGTTATAGAAATAAGGACAGTTATAGAAATAAGGAGGGTGTTATAGAAATAAGGAGGAGTGTTATAGAAATAAGGCGAGTTATAGAAATAAGGAGGAGAGTTATAGAAATAAGGAGAGTGTTATAGAAATAAGGAGAGTGTTATAGAAATAAGGGTGAGTCTTATGGAAATAAGGGTGAGTGTTATAGAAATAAGGAGGAGTGTTATAGAAATAAGGAGAGTGTTATAGAAATAAGGAGAGTGTTATAGAAATAAGGGTGAGTGTTATAGAAATAAGGGTGAGTGTTATAGAAATGAGGAGAGTGTTATAGAAATAAGGAAGGGTGTTATAGAAATAAGGAGGAGTGTTATAGAAATAAGGAGAGTGTTATAGAAATAAGGAGAGTGTTATAGAAATAAGGAGGAGTGTTATAGAAATAAGGAGAGTGTTATAGAAATAAGGAGATTGTTATAGAAATAAGGGTGAGTGTTATAGAAATAAGGAGGAGTGTTATAGAAATAAGGAGAGTGTTATAGAAATAAGGAGAGTGTTATAGAAATAAGGAAGGGTGTTATAGAAATAAGGGTGAGTGTTTTAGAAATAAGGAGAGTGTTATAGAAATAAGGGTGAGTGTTATAGAAATAAGGAGAGTGTTATAGAAATAAGGAAGGGTGTTATAGAAATAAGGAGGAGTGTTATAGAAATAAGGAGAGTGTTATAGAAATAAGGAGAGTGTTATAGAAATAAGGAGGAGTGTTATAGAAATAAGGAGGAGTGTTATAGAAATAAGGAGAGTGTTATAGAAATAAGGAGAGTGTTATAGAAATAAGGAGAGTGTTATAGAAATAAGGAGGAGTGTTATAGAAATAAGGAGGAGTGTTATAGAAATAAGGATAGTGTTATAGAAATAAGGAGAGTGTTATAGAAATAACGGTGAGTGTTATAGAAATAAGGAGGAGTGTTATAGAAATAACGGCGAGTGTTATAGAAATAAGGAGGAGTGTTATAGAAATAAGGAGGAGTGTTATAGAAATAAGGAGGAGTGTTATAGAAATAAGGAGGAGTGTTATAGAAATAAGGAGAGTGTTATAGAAATAAGGAGAGTGTTATAGAAATAAGGGTGAGTCTTATGGAAATAAGGGTGAGTGTTATAGAAATAAGGAGGAGTGTTATAGAAATAAGGAGAGTGTTATAGAAATAAGGAGAGTGTTATACAAATAAGGAGGAGTGTTATACAAATAAGGAGAGTGTTATAGAAATAAGGGTGAGTGTTATAGAAATAAGGAGAGTGTTATAGAAATAAGGAGGAGTGTTATAGAAATAAGGAGAGTGTTATAGAAATAAGGAGAGTGTTATAGAAATAAGGAGGAGTGTTATAGAAATAAGGAGAGTGTTATAGAAATAAGGAGGAGTGTTATAGAAATAAGGAGGAGTGTTATAGAAATAAGGAGAATTATAGAAATAAGGAGGGTGTTATAGAAATAGCGGTGAGTGTTATAGAAATAAGGAGGAGTGTTATAGAAATAAGGAGGAGTGTTATAGAAATAAGGACAGTTATAGAAATAAGGAGGGTGTTATAGAAATAAGGAGGAGTGTTATAGAAATAAGGAGAGTTATAGAAATAAGGAGGAGAGTTATAGAAATAAGGAGGAGTGTTATAGAAATAAGGAGTGTTATAGAAATAAGGAGAGTGTTATAGAAATAAGGAGAGTGTTATAGAAATAAGGAGGAGTGTTATAGAAATAACGATGAGTGTTATAGAAATAACGATGAGTGTTATAGAAATAACAGTGAGTGTTATAAAAAATTCTTATCCAAAGGAGGAAAACCCAGCACAGATATTAATCCCAAGGCTCAGGGATAAAATCTTTTTTGAATAAAGATGACGTTATTTTTATCATGAGAATGTAATGGTGGGTAAGGGCAAGAATAAATCGAAGGCGATGTCTATATTGTATGGAGAACCAGAGTCAGACAAATATGACTTGTTATTTTATATATATATATATATATATATATATATATATATATATATATATATATATATATATATATATATATATTTGATGTGTAACCTACCGGGCAATAACCCACTCTGCCAAGTAACGTGTTAAAGTAAAAGAAAAAGATTTTTTTTCGTTCAAGGTCGCTCTTAACGTACAGGGACGAGCCAAGGTGCCGCGTTATGTATTTACAGAGACAGAGTTGCTACGGCAGTTGATTTTGACATGACAAAAATCTTGTATATATTTCCCATTACTTTTTTCCTTCATCTTTCACAATCATAATAATATTTTGCATAAATAAATCTTAATCATCATGGTAGACTGCATTCCTAGCTTCTTGTTGTTAAACAACTTGTATATGTATACAGCTAAACAGACAGGGAAACGATACAAGTAATTACATAAAGAAACTGTAACCAGATCGTGTAGCCATTTTTTGAGATCTTCCAGTTTGAATGGACACATTTCATCTTACTACACAAAAATGATAATGTGTATTCTCCAATTAATTGGGTCCTTCACTGCAGCTTTTGGGATTAATTACAAAGATGTGGAATATGAGATTTATTAATCATATCTCTACGGCGGATTTCCAATATCATTATATCATCTGAAATTAAACATAAAAATTAAGTCATCTGGGAAAATTCAGTAATAAGTGAGTCAGAATAAATATTTGACGTGAAGCAAATTAGATATAGATTAGAAAATGTGCAGGTTAACGAAATGGCTTCCTGAGAGTTTAGAGAGGGAATAGAGAATGTTAGCAAATGAAGTCTTGCCTCGAATGAAGATAACATATTACCACTGTGCCGTACAGAAACCTTAATGGTGAAATGTTCAGATGAGCTTTACTTAACTCTCGCTGATCATTGCACATACCTGTCTCCCAACACGGGAAATAGGAGATTTAAACAGAAGTATGTTTTGTCTAGACTTTTTAAGAAATAATTGTTGACGTTATACATATATTTCCATTCAAACTCCTGTTATAAACACATATATACGGTAAGTATACGCACAACAATTTTTGTATTGTAAACATATTACTGACAAAAATCAGTGTTAAAAAGCTACATCGCGTCGCAAAGATTGGCTGCAGAAAGATACTTTGATATTATTTAGTTTGGTTTAAATACCTTAATCAAGTCAAATTCAGAAATTCAGTCAAACGCACAAATATGGCTGAAAGCTATCCGAAGAGAACTAATGCTAAATGGATGACTGTGACGTCATAATTTTCTCACTTCCAGTAGTGGTGATTGATGGGGTGCAGCCTCAAGACAGACAAATTGGAGTTCACTTAAATTCATTTCTGATCAGCCAATACCTGGGTTTGGTTTTGAATAAAGAATGTTTCCCGTATACTCGTAGGTCCTGTTTAATCATTAACCCTGCTAGGCGATCAGTGTGGTTATAAACGTTTGTTTTAAGCTGGTTGTCTTCATGTTACTGGTGTTACGGAACCTTATTAACAACAGTTCACGTAATCGTGAGGAGCACAAATTTTGGGACAGAAATAATAAAATCAGATTCTGTAACACTAGGCAGCGTGAAATGACTAGGGGAATGAATAAAGAAGTCAGTGTTTTTTTGTTAACAAATAATTATAATTTATTCTTAGAACAATCCTAACATTACAATACACTAAATCAATACAATTACACAGAATAACAATAAAATGTACAGTTCCAGAGTGTCCGGATCCTAGACTTTGATTTCTGGATACCACCATTGTTACAGCTCAACAAGAGTCCTTTAACACCAATAATCCATGTAAATATTAATAATCCAAAGACAAACTGGAGACAGTCCGTATTAAATCTGAATAAAGTCCGGTAAATATCTGACACCACTGCAATTATCAGTAAGGTCCCAAAACTGACGAGAAAGTAACACTCTTAGTGCTCGCTGGTATTTTCCTTTTATAGTTTCTCACCCGAAAATTCTAGAAATGGAAAATTCCAAAGAACAATACACACGCACATGTTCATACCCGAAACATCTAGAACAAAAAAAAGAACGCTGTGTCTCTACGCTTCAGACCCAACACGCGAGCCAGTGCCCAACAAGCGAGGTTCCCATAGCAACGAACTATGCCTGCGCTACAAGAATTAGAATGTCAACAGACACATGTAACACTCCTGTGCACAATAAAACAGATATCTGTAACACAGGGTAGTATGACTTAACTAATAGAATAGCGAATAAAAAATGTCAGTTGATCACACTGGAGATTCAGTTTTCATAATCTTTTTTACTCTATTTCTCTCTCTCTCTCTCTCTCTCTCTCTCTCTCTCTCTCTCTCTCTCTCTCATTTCTTAACCACCATCAACAAACCAGGGGCCAGCGGATCCGTCTAATACGACATCCAGTGCGATGGGAAATGTTGCGCTCAACCAGCTTCTGTGGCCCAGGACTCAAAGCCGAATAAACAGAGTCAGAATCTCAGCCGAGGAGCGGTGAAAGTTTTCAGCGAAAAAAAAAAAAAAAACAACACGATCTGCGCTCTGCAGACCAAATTTGAATGTTGTGCTTTGCAGCAGTGTTCACTAACAGATGAGGGCACCTTTACAGGGTACCTCGGTGGTATAAACCAACAACTGGGGTGATCACAGAATCATTTCAGGCAGGGGTTGGTTACCACCAGGATATAACATGAAAGAAAAGCGCGTGCAACCTCATGTTAAATAGTCCCAAAGCGAAATGGAATTCTGCATATGAACATATTTTTCTTAAGGTAGTATATAAAAATGTTGGTGGTTATCTAAATCAAAGAAAAACAGCTATTTGGACATCAATGACATTAATTTTTGTTATTAATATAATTTTGAGGTACACATTGACAACATAAATTTTAAACTTATTCAGATTTACTGACAATATGCTTTCTTACCATGATGCAAAATAATTTAAACATTAGTAAACGAAGAGTTTATATTCTTCATGACTGCTGCCCAAGGTTATATTTTTGTATAACATTATTCGAATATTACTGAAGTGTAAATAGCTTGGTTATACACAAGGATCTTTCTCATAAACATTAAACTAACAAAATGGCATTTGTTCATATATATCTAAATCATAGAAGAATAAAATGTCTTCCCTGCCATCTTGAAAGCCGAGGATGCCAGAGAGGTCGAATTCTTTGAGATAGTAAGAACCACAAGAACCAGATATATCAACAGCGAAGAGTTTATATTTTGAGAAAGTCATATAACCTGAGATAAAACGAAGACTATAAACAAAGTATATACCTATGCTTATTTGTCCCCAGAATAGTGATAAACCACCCTTTACGGGAATACCGGGAATGTGACATGCGAAGGAACTAGCAGTGCACACTCACAACCTATATAGGAATAAATATATTTAGTAAAGAGCTATCAATGCTATTTACCTCAATAAGGTGCCTAAAGCGGTCAATATTAACGTAACATTTTAGGACATACCCACCTTCCTGGGCATTTGCTGGCTCACTGTAACGGGATTTCCTGTGGACGTGTAAAATTTTACGATGATTTGCAATAGTCCGGAACCAAATGTGTGGTCATCCTATCAGGAGAGGTTGTAATAGCGGGGTGGTCGTCAGGCGAGATTTTACTCTAGTACCAATGGCCAAATATGCTACGAGGCTTTTACTACTATAGTTTATATATATATATATATATATATATATATATATATATATATATATATATATATATTTATATATATATATGCTTTCTTGGGAAAAATATCAGAGAAAGTCCTTTTTTGTTAGTGATACCTAACTGCATGACATAACTGGAGAACTTAACAAAACTCCAGAATGATCAAAATATGTCTGATTGAATTCGCATTTTAGTGCAAAAAGAACCGATACTGCCATGGCTGATCCTGAACAAGGTCGATAATTTTGATTGCATCATTCATTATTTATTGTAAAGAAATGGTGGAGCGTGGTAGCGTAATGACCGTAAGGTTGTGGGTTCGCGTCCCGTATTGTCCACAGTGTGCGCTAAAACTCCTAGGCAAAGGCCTTACCACAAGGGTGCGCTCTCTCGACCCAGGAGTGAATGGGTACTGGGCATGGGAGGCAGGCAAATATAGAACGAATAACCTTCTAGCGCCTGTTATGGCTGCTTGGGTTGTATGCTCCCAAGGGAGCCGAGAAAAGCTCGAAGAATGAACGGGCCCCAAAGACCAGGAAGGCAAAGTGTAAAGTCGGATAAGACTGACATCGTCGGTGATATCAGACTATAAACACCCACCTGTTTAACCTTTTTGTACATTGAGGTAAATCTTGGAAACACATAGTGAGACCATCTACGGTTTAACTCTGTCAGAATTTTAGGAGCCTGACATTGCGTCCCTAAAATAATTTGTTCCTTGGTTGAAGAGCGTCGTTTACAGGCAACATGAGTGCACCATTTTAAGCCCGGAACATTTGGTTGATCAATTTTGGGTGACGAACTTTCCGAGATTGGTTGGCAAACAAAAATTTAGCATAATCTACTTTGTGATTGGCCCTGATTACGACAGTAAGATCATTCACTCGGGCTCACAAAGTCAGTACGGCACTCCGGAAAGCCTGCTGTCGCCAAGTATAATGCTCCTTTCATGTCTTGTACACAAATAGAATGCAGAATCAGTTTGAAAGGTCACGGTAAATCCCCGGGGTCTCACCGTGATAATTTAACACAAATAGAAGGATTGTATTCTCACATCACAAAGACATATCCAATTATGTGCAGCTCTTTCCTGAAAAGGGACAGCCCTGAAGAATGCGCGGAGAAACATGAAAGAAATGTCTTTAGACGAAATCCTGACAAAACAACTTTCATCACTTCTTGGGCTTCTCCAGACAGCGTGGTATTTTAGGTTCCCTTTCGGCGTTAAAAGATCTATCATTCACCGAAGGACATCAGTGTTTGACGAAACACGCTGAGCGTTTACAAATAGTTTCATGAGAAATTGTCTTTACATTACATTTTTTTAGAGCATGCGGGTTTTCGATTCGGGGACCTTCACAATCTTACACTGTAGGACGGGTGACCGCAAGGAGCTCGGGCCTCTTCAGTAGCGACTTACTATACCGCCACCAAATACATCAGTGATTTCACAAATCATGTTGAAGGTTGTTAGATACAGCAATAGCTTATATTGCTTATACCTTAACTAATTTTCCGCTCTCTTACATTCACTGGTCAATTAATGTTGGTGGATGATAATGTTAGAATGTTACATATAATTATAAATATGCAGCTTAAAGCATTTAAAGCGAGGTCAGGTACCCCGGTAGATCATGCGCAGATCATGTCTTTCAATGAATCGTCGCTGTGTCGAGGTCACCTGACTCAGTATCCCGGATATTGTTAACAGTTGCAGGTACAAGATACAGCTCAAAGGCTACATCATAAATCTTTGCTTTGTATAAAAAATACATTTTACAGTTTTTGGAAGAATCTTTATATTAAATGTAATTGCTCAATACAAAGCGAACACTAAGCCGATATAAATATCTAAATAGCACACTCGTTTAATTTGTTAATGCAAATTTTTCAAACGAATGAGGAGTTAGAGGCGGCGATATAGTGTCAAGATTAAGATGCATTAAACCACGAGTACCATGCTCACACTAAAAGGGAAAACAGTTATTTTTTAGGAACTAACTCTTAACTGATTTCACCCTGTTAGCAAGCATGGTGTACATCAAACAACATATGAAGTCATACTGTATCAGACCTAAGTTATATTCTGTCTTATTGAGAATATGCCGTTAACGCTTATCAATACCACTCTGGTCGACGGAGATCTGTAGAAGTTATACTAAAGAACACATGAAAGAATCAAGGACTGAAAACTGGGTTTTGGATCTGCGGTTGCTTATTATTGAGTTTCTAGATGACTGACAGCAATAATTTCAGACAAAGATATTGTCTCGGGAAAACTGCCTTCTTATCCAGAAACTGTCCAGCTGGACTCTTTGTTCATGCTACAGTGGGCTCATACAAACAGGCCCGAAAGAGCTGGAATTTGGATTCTTCCCTTTATAAGTAATTGCGGTCATGAAGCCGCACGGAAGATACCGGCAGAAATATGAAACATAAAACCCGGAGTCTCCCCCGTGTAGTATATATTTTAGCCCCATTGATACAAGGGCAATTGAGGGCGACATTCTACAGTTGAAATGCGTTGCTTTTGACATTCAGTGTCGCCTTTGGTAGAGATCACAGCGGCAATACTGACCTCCGTGGAGAGTGAGGTTATTAATTTAAAACTTCGTCTAAATAGATTCCCTTCTTACCCTCTCGAACGTAAGAAAGTTTAAAATAAATCACGGAGTGACATAGGGCACATTTTCAGCGAACATCATAAACATCTTAATATATTGTTAATGTTTACTATTACTAAATAGACACAATTTACAGAAGTATGTTCGACTTGGGGTGCTTTTTATTTTTTTTTTCTTCAATTATATTGTGCAGTTTATACTTGCGGCTCAGGTAAGCAGACCTCAGACATATTCAACATCATAGGGATATCAGTTACGGGGCTTTCTGTACGTCATTAAGGCAAGTCAACATTCAGGTTTTCCGAAGGCAAACATGAATAAATCATCACAGGCAAGACTTCATTTGGACATTTACAGTTAATGAAAAATACGGAGCAATCCGTTAGCCCCTTGTCACCAGTTTTAGACCGTCGGCGATTAGACCGGAGAAAGACAAAGTCTTGTTAAAAATGATTTCAATATTTTCGCTTCAATTCTGGGTTAGTTTTTCCTCTCACGTCTTTGATTTACTTCAGACTTGAGGCTTTCCATCATAAAATGTAATTTGCGTTAGAATAAAACAGACTCCTTTGTGAACATTTCTTTTACGTGAAGATAAAAGATTTGATGAGAACTTTTATCTTGTATTAAGTTTTTTTGGAATTTGGTTTCTCTAATCTTAATGCCAGATGTCTGGATGTAAAAGAAGGGTAAATAATTAAGCAGTTTCATTAGGCAGAAGATCAAATCCGTGATGATTAACTTTTTATAAGCCTGCAATTCTTAAAATATCCAGTTTATGGTACATAATCTCAATGACAGGAACTACTAACGATTACCTGTTAATAAATGACGGTTATTATTAAATCTAATTAGTTAAGATATCGCTCTATTTTTTACGATTTAAATTTTAATATTATGTCGGTGAATCATATCTATCTATTTTTGTCGGGAAAACGACGGCAATTCAGGCTGGGAAACAAGATATTTTAAAATGTTTGGGATACATAATCAGTTTCTGTGACCGCAACTTACTTTTATTAACTACTGGGTGCTTTAGAAAAAAAGAAACGCGCGTTATAATCAGCTTCCGGGTCTGCAATGAATTCTTGAGTTAAAACAAAGTAAATGTAATCCAGGGCTGTTTAAAATAATTGACAACATTATTTCGCATGCCGTACAAAGAGAGGTTATCGCCAGTTTCCTACTTAATGAGTGGTGACGGTATGTTAATTAACCTTTCAACAATAAAATGTTATCAGTGGCAGAGAGCATTTTCAGCTGCTTAGGTTGTAAGCACACTCTTAGACTCGGATTACATGATAGATATAACTGACCTGTTCTAGCTCTAGCTTTGTTCAAAAAGCAAATCCTGAAGGGTATTCGCCCTGTCTAAATAGTTTCCCCATTTTTTTACCACGACAATTGTAAAAATTAATGCTATATTAGCTACTATTGTGTGTTACTCGCATTTCATCAGATGAGTCCAATCATTATTCGTTCAGTCATTTGTGTTTCATCGGCAAATGAGACTAGACTGAAGTCAAATTGTCAGTAATGTTTAAATGTTCTTTTGTGTTGCTGTATATTTGTCCTTCTGTTTATCCGTCTTCCAGTGTATGAGTCCTCCTTTTGTCCGTCGTGCTGTCTAGCTGTCGTTGTGCTTATCTGTCGTTGTGTTAATCTGTCGTTGTGTTTATCTGTCGTTTTGTTTATCAGTCATTGAGTTTACCTGTACTTGTGTTTACCTGTCGATGTGTTTACCTGTCGTTTTGTTTAGCTGTCGTTGTGTTTACCTGTCGTTGTGATTACCTGTCTTTTTACCTGTCGTTGTGTTTACCCGTCATTGTGTTTACCTGTCGTTGTGTTTATCTTTCGTTGTGTTTATCTTTTGTTGTGACTTGTCGTTGTGTTTACCTGTCGCTGTGTTTATCTTTCTTTGTCCTTACCTGTCCTTGTGTTTACCTGTCGTTGTGTTCATCTGTCTTTGTGTTTATCTGTCGTTTTTCTATCCGTCGTTATGTTTATCTGTCTACCTACTTATTGGTCTTCTTTTCATCTATGTTTCTCCTTTTCTGGTTGTTACAGGTGCTCTTTTTATTACGTGTCACGGGCGTTACTCGTGTTGTAGTTGCACTCTCAGTTTAATCCGTACTAGTTGAACACTCGTTGTCACGCTAGCTTGGGGCTTTCTCGCCTGGCCGAGCCGACGCGAGCTCACGTGTGGACCCTGGTATGTAGAGACACAGCGATGTTCTTCTAGATGATTTCTGTTACGCGTGTTTACTGTGTATTATGTTAAATCCTTTAGACTTTTCGAGAAGTGGAAAATTCTCGGCTTGGGGCAAGAATTTATAAATAGGGGGCTGTGTTTTAAAGCAGAGAGAGATTAGAGAAGATTCCTGCGGACACAGACGTGTAGGACCTATCCGATTATCCAGTAATTTCTGGGATTCTACTATTACTAACTCTATACAATTTAATGCTGCCTGCCTCAAGTTTACTTTCTGGATTGTTACAAGAGCTTTACAATGGGCTGTTATTCTCCAGGTACTGTGCACATTATTTTTCTGTGTGATTGTATTGATTTGTTGTTATACCGCTGTTTAATTGTATAATTGTATTGATTTAGTGTATTGTAATGTTAAGGTTGTTTTAACAATAAATTATAGATATTTGTTGACTAAAAACCACATACTTCTTTATTCATTCCCCCAGACTTTACGCTGCCTGGTGTTACAGAATCTGATTTTTTTATATCTCCTTGACAAAATTTATGTCCATCACACATACGTGATCTGTCGATATTAGGTTCCGTAACACGGTTTGCTAGTTGTCTTTCTTTTTTCTGGCTCCTTCTTATATTTCTGTTTATTGACAACTATGTTCAGCTGTCGATATCTTTAAGTGTGGATCTGATTATATTTTGTTCTGTTTAAGTGTGGATCTGACTCTGGTTTGTTCTGTTTAAGTGTGGATCTGACTTCGTTTTTTTTCTGGTTATGTAGGGATCTGACTATGGTTTGTTCTGTTTAAATGTGGATCTGACTATTTTTTTTCTGGTTATGTAGGGATCTAACTATGGTTTGTTCTGTTTAAGTGTGGATCTGATTATAGTTTGTTCTGTTTAAGTGTGGATCTGACTATGGTTTGTTCTGTTTAAGTGTGGATCTGACTTCGTTTTTTTTCTGGTTATGTAGGGATCTGACTATGGTTTGTTCTGTTTAAATGTGGATCTGACTATTTTTTTTTCTGGTTATGTAGGGATCTGACTATGGTTTGTTCTGTTTAAGTGTGGATCTGATTATAGTTTGTTCTGTTTAAGTGTGGATCTGACTATGGTTTGTTCTGTTTAAGTGTGGATCTGACTTCGTTTTTTTTCTGGTTATGTAGGGATCTGACTATGGTTTGTTCTGTTTAAATGTGGATCTGACTATTTTTTTTCTGGTTATGTAGGGATCTGACTATGGTTTGTTCTGTTTAAGTGTGGATCTGATTATAGTTTGTTCTGTTTAAGTGTGGATCTGACTATGGTTTGTTCTGTTTAAGTGTGGATCTGACTATGTATTTTTCTGGTTATGTAGGGATCTGACTATGGTTTATTCTGTTTAAGTGTGGATCTGACTATGCTATATGG
The DNA here is from genome assembly GCA_026874595.1 of Sipunculus nudus. Lineage (NCBI taxonomy): Eukaryota > Metazoa > Annelida > Sipuncula > Golfingiida > Sipunculidae > Sipunculus > Sipunculus nudus. The sequence continues at coordinate 1,072,394 of CM049311.1, read as the reverse complement.
TTATGTAGGGATCTGATTATGGTTTGTTCTGTTTAAGTGTGGATCTAACTATGTTTTTTTTCTGGTTATGTAGGGATCTGACTATGGTTTGTTCTGTTTAAGTGTGGATCCAACTATGTTTTTTTTCTGGTTATGTAGGGATCTGATTATGGTTTGTTCTGTTAAACTGCCATTCTGTTTAAATGTCGTTCTGTTCATATGGCTTTTTGTTTAGATGCCGTTATTTTTATATGTTGTGGTGTTAATCCGTTTTTCTTTTTAAGTCTCATTCTGATTACGTTTGTTTAACTTATATTTATCGGTGTTGTGTGTATCAGTCTTTATGTTTATCTGTTTTCCTGTTTTTTTTCTGTGATTATCATAGTTAATGATTTTTTTTTTTACATTCTGTTTTGAGATAAGGGATTGTTATTGAGTCCTTCACGTAATGTGAATAAAAGCCTCGGGTATCGTTTCGATTTGATGTTTTAGATAATAGATAAAGCGCAGCACATTTGAAGTGAGAGTTTAGAGAGAATTGGAGGAGCCAGTACATTTTGAGTCTTGCACGCGCGTTGCGCTTGTGTGGCAATAATGGCAATTTTTCTCAGACAATAACCGAAGCTGCAAGAGAAAGTTCATGGTACATCCAATCAGCAGGTATCACAAATCGTCAGAGTTCAAATTTTACAAATGCACTGTCAGGTTAGTTTCCTTGAACACCGTTTACTGTACATTAATGCAGTTATACAAAGCGTATATAGTTAAAAATATACATGGTGACCCGACGTGTTTATTGGTCGATTTGCTATTTATCAGAACGGCCATTCTAATTTTTGCTCCGATATTTCTGTATTATCTTTTTTTGAGCCTCACTATACGTCTTACATTCATACTGAGTATGTTCAAGAACATGAAAGAATTACCAGTTGTTATGGTGAGAAACAGGCTTAATGTCGTTACAGGTTTATACAGCGAATAAATTGTTAAACATTATTAGTTAATATACTGTGGTACATATCATGCATTTTAAATCCTAGACCAAAAGTATCCTATGAAATGACTCAGTTACCTACACAATACTTACGCAGCGCAGACTTTATTCTGTGAATTGGTCCCTTTCAAATTGATAGTCATGAATTATATATTGAAGATGTAGATTTTTTATTGTTAAATGCACCCTTATGCTGTTGGCGTTTAGTACACAAGCGGTCACCTATGTAACATTAATTGCTTCCCCGATTCGCTCAATGTGATACCTAGATGGACGTGACAGTGAGATATAAAATCTTTATTTGTAAGTATAATTTCTTGAATCTCAATGTTATTGACATCGGTTAGTCGGTACAGATCGATTAGATTTGCGTTAATTAAGTCCTGCGCTCTGGTAGTGTAAGATGTATCAGGTTTGACATCTTTTCGGGGTTCGTGTATTGGTTTGACCAGGTAGATTCACTTAATAAAAATTAATATATTAATACAAGGGCTCTACGTCGGGGAGATCCGCCATGCATTCCTTTAATTAAGCTTTCACACGACGCAACTTGTGTTTTAATAATTGTAAATTTCTTTGATATATCTTTTTTATAGGTTTACCTATATTAATTTGCTTACACAATGGTTTCAAAACTTTCCGTGCGTTAAATAGGTCTGAAGTTAATTTTATGTGTATGAACATTTTCGCCAAAGGCACGGAGACCCAAAAATAATACGTACATGTGTGAACCAACAGGTCAGAGCCACAGCTTTATAATTAGACACCGTTCATAATGCACCTTTTAAGCCTTATAAGGTTTAAGAACATGCACACATACAACTATGTTGATAAACCAGTTTGAATTCCGGTGGGACCGCACAAAACAAAAAAATATGTTAGCCGTGAATACACGACTCAGTAGGCAATTGTATTTAAATTAAAATGCACTGCAATGGCCATCCGTATAATTTCATGGATATCGTTGTTAACAGCCGTTGTTAACAGTCTGAAAAGTCTGAACACTAGGCTACGAGTGATGCATTAAAACAAACGGATATAGGTGAACTTGCAAACAAAAGTATTCTGTGTTTTGTAAATATCCACAATCCTATCTGGCTGACAGCGTTAAACATTTCAGGTTTTTTTTAACGAACAAGATCTTAACATCAACTTCACTTTCCCTTTTTTTAAAAATCAATATGCTATATTTACCAGATGGCTTAGATAACTGATGTGAAAGTAAGTTAACAATAATGGACGTCTGATCAGTTACGGCTGAAATTTTATCAATTACGGAAATGTAAACAATACGCCTTTAGAAGATTCTTCAATTGTTTGTGGTTGAAAATGTGGCTATGTATATGGAATTAACGTGCATGGGATAAAAGCAACAGCAAGAGAGACGGTGACTGCAAGAGAGATGGTGATTGCGTTGATATTTTAATAATAAAAGGTGTCACTCAGGAAAGACAGGAGGAAATGACACAACATACCTATATTGTCATTGACATAATGGAAACATATAACATAACCATCTGAGCAAAAATAGTTAAAAAAATACAAAGACGAGTCCACAGATGAGCAATAGCGGAGTCATCAAACACTAAACAAAAACATGGACTCTGACTTGGTCTCAGTGACAGCTTTGTGATAATTTTACACAATCGTCAAGTGCTCGCTCCATGAAATTAACTTAATTGGTAAGGTAAGAAGGAAATGTACTGTGTTGGATTATTAGTACGATTTAAACTATAGCCGGAGCCAAAGCTCACCAACAGAACGTCACAAATGGCATCAACTCTTGCTTTGTTTCTTGTTTTTAATGTTAACACATTTTTGATACATGATCCGGTTGTGACGTCATTTTTTGAGGTTCTTGGCTTTGGAAAGGATCCCGTACGGACCCATGTGATATACAAAATACTCCAAGTTATACATGCTGTCCGGGGACACGTAATAGAACGATAATGGGTAGTCACTCATGTGGACTGCTCCTTGAAAACATCAAATGTCAAACTCACAGGTTGCCACAGCTCCAGTGTTTTAATTTAGCAAGAGTTTTGAATTAAAAAAGATACAAAGAAACGTAACTCCCTATTTCCATGTTATCCAAATATTATCTTGTAAAAATGTTTTAGTAAGTAACTTAAGTAAGCAAAGTATTTGACGTTTTGGTTAAATTTTTATTTTTGTTTTATGTTGCCAATTGCATTATAGATAGAGTGAAAAGTAGCTGGTGTTACTGATGTAGTAGAAATGTTAAGCGTATTTTAGCAATGTTTGGCGTAATTTAAACCTCGGGTCTGTGAGTAAAATGGTGCCTTAACCTTCCATTTCTGAGCCCAAACGTAATTAAAATAAAGGGGAATAGCCAAACAAAACAACCGGAAAACTGAAGGGAGATTACCAATCATAGTGCGAATGTTAAGAGAATTAAAAATAACTGCAGGGCCGAATCCGAAGGGAAGAGTTTGCGACCTTCTTATGAATTACGCTTATAGAGCGCGAGACAGATTCACACCACACGTTTATTGAGCGCGAGACAGATTCACACCACACGTTTATTGAGAGAGAGACAGATTCACACCACACGTTTATTGAGCGAGAGACAGATTCACACCACACGTGTATAGATTGTGCGACAGATTCACAACACACGTTTATTGAGCGCGAGACAGATTCACACCACACGTTTATTGAGCGCGAGACAGATTCACACCACGTGTATTGAGCGCGAGACAGATTCACACCACACGTTTATAAAGCGCGAGACAGATTCACACCACACGTGTATAGATTGTGCGACAGATTCACACCACACGTTTATTGAGCGCGAGACAGATTCACACCACACGTTTATTGAGCGCGAGACAGATTCACACCACACGTTTATTGAGAGAGAGACAGATTCACACCACACGTTTATTGAGCGAGAGACAGATTCACACCACACGTGTATAGATTGTGCGACAGATTCACAACACACGTTTATTGAGCGCGAGACAGATTCACACCACACGTTTATTGAGCGCGAGACAGATTCACACCACGTGTATTGAGCGCGAGACAGATTCACACCACACGTTTATAAAGCGCGAGACAGATTCACACCACACGTGTATAGATTTTGCGACAGATTCACACCACACGTTTATTGAGCGCGAGACAGATTCACACCACACGTTTATAAAGCGCGAGACAGATTCACACCACACGTTTATTGAGCGCGAGACAGATTCACACCACACGTTTATTGAGCGCGAGACAGATTCACACCACGTGTATTGAGCGCGAGACAGATTCACACCACACGTTTATTGAGCGCGAGACAGATTCACACTACACGTTTATTGAGCGCGAGACAGATTCACACCACCTGTATTGAGCGCGAGACAGATTCACACCACACGTTTATAAAGCGCGAGACAGATTCACATCACACGTGTATAGATTGTGCGACAGATTCACACCACACGTTTATTGAGCGCGAGACAGATTCACACCACACGTTTATTGAGCGCGAGACAGATTCACACCACGTGTATTGAGCGCGAGACAGATTCACACCACACGTTTATAAAGCGCGAGACAGATTCACACCACACGTGTATAGATTGTGCGACAGATTCACACCACACGTTTATTGAGCGCGAGACAGATTCACACCACGTGTATTGAGCGCGAGACGGATTCACAACATTTGCAATAGAGAGCGAGCCAGATTCACACCACACGTGTATAGATTGTGCGACAGATTCACACCACACGTTTATTGAGCGCGAGAAAGATTCACACCACACGTGTATAGATTGTGCGACAGATTCACATCACACGTTTATTGAGCGCGAGCCAGATTCACACCACACGTGTATAGATTGTGCGACAGATTCACACCACACGTTTATTGAGTGCGAGACAGATTCACACCACACGTGTATAGATTGTGCGACAGATTCACATCACACGTAAATAAAGCGCAAGACAGATTCACATCACACGTGTATAGATTGTGCGACAGATTCACACCACACGTTTATTGAGCGACAGACAGATTCACACCACACGTGTATAGATTGTGCGACAGATTCACACCACACGTTTATTGAGTGCGAGACAGATTCACACCACACGTGTATAGATTGTGCGACAGATTCACATCACACGTAAATGAAGCGCAAGACAGATTCACATCACACGTGTATAGATTGTGCGACAGATTCACACCACACGTTTATTGAGCGACAGACAGATTCACACCACGTGTATTGAGCGCGAGGCGGATTCACAACATTTGCAATAGAGAGCGAGCCAGATTCACACCACACGTGTATAGATTGTGCGACAGATTCACAACACATGTTTATAAAGCGCGAGACAGATTCACACCACACGTGTATAGATTGTGCGACAGATTCACATCACACGTTTATAAAGCGCGAGACAGATTCACACCACACGTGTATAGATTGTGCGACAGATTCACATCACATGTTAATAAAGCCCCAGACAGATTCACATCACACGTAAATAAAGCGCCAGACAGATTCACATCACACGTTTATCGAGCGCGAGACAGATTTACACCACACGTTTATAGAGCGCAAGACAGATTCACACCACACGTTTATTGAGCGCGAGACAGATTCACACCACGTGTATTGAGCGCGAGACAGATTCACACCACACGTTTATAAAGCGCGAGACAGATTCACACCACACGTGTATAGATTGTGCGACAGATTCACACCACACGTTTATTGAGCGCGAGACAGATTCACTCCACGTGTATTGAGCGCGAGACGGATTCACAACATTTGCAATAGAGAGCGAGCCAGATTCACACCACACGTGTATAGATTGTGCGACAGATTCACACCACACGTTTATTGAGCGCGAGAAAGATTCACACCACACGTGTATAGATTGTGCGACAGATTCACATCACACGTTTATTGAGCGCGAGCCAGATTCACACCACACGTGTATAGATTGTGCGACAGATTCACACCACACGTTTATTGAGTGCGAGACAGATTCACACCACACGTGTATAGATTGTGCGACAGATTCACATCACACGTAAATAAAGCGCAAGACAGATTCACATCACACGTGTATAGATTGTGCGACAGATTCACACCACACGTTTATTGAGCGACAGACAGATTCACACCACACGTGTATAGATTGTGCGACAGATTCACACCACACGTTTATTGAGTGCGAGACAGATTCACACCACACGTGTATAGATTGTGCGACAGATTCACATCACACGTAAATAAAGCGCAAGACAGATTCACATCACACGTGTATAGATTGTGCGACAGATTCACACCACACGTTTATTGAGCGACAGACAGATTCACACCACGTGTATTGAGCGCGAGGCGGATTCACAACATTTGCAATAGAGAGCGAGCCAGATTCACACCACACGTGTATAGATTGTGCGACAGATTCACAACACATGTTTATAAAGCGCGAGACAGATTCACACCACACGTGTATAGATTGTGCGACAGATTCACATCACACGTTTATAAAGCGCGAGACAGATTCACACCACACGTGTATAGATTGTGCGACAGATTCACATCACATGTTAATAAAGCCCCAGACAGATTCACATCACACGTAAATAAAGCGCCAGACAGATTCACATCACACGTTTATCGAGCGCGAGACAGATTTACACCACACGTTTATAGAGCGCAAGACAGATTCACACCACACGTTTATAGAGCGTGAGACAGATTTACACCAATCGTTCTGAAAGGGACACTATTGATAGAAAACTGACAATATGTTCTGTCTGTTTTATGTAAACTTCCGGCAAGCAGTCGACCTATGGTCGTCTAGTTCACTTTTATTTGTTACTCTGCTGATCTCTCTACGGGAAATTTCAGAAATACCCGAGTCCCAATGAACTGGCAGAGTCCAGGGCTCCTTGAATATTGCTATACAGAAATTTCTGAATTCTAGATAGTTTTTTATTTGTTGGTGAGACAATTTTTGTGTTAATTAAAATAACGAAACCTTTTGCTTTTCCCTCTATCCTAGGCGTCCATATAATTCTGTATTTCTTGCCTTTCCCTCTATCCTAGGCGTCAGTATTATTCTGTATTTCTTGCTGTTATCTTCTCGCTTCGGTAGCTTTCGGCTTTAGCAGATTGAAGTGTTACATAATATCCTCTGGAGACAAAATGTGATACTTGAAATGGTGAAATCGAGCATTAAGATTGGCAAATGTTATTACAAAGTATAAAAATATAAGTTATCCAGCCGTGTATAGCTTAATGGTATTGTGTTTTAGCGGGAATGGTACCGTCGGCTTGATATCGCGGGGTGTTTGAAGCTGCTGGTCTGGAGGCACTGATGTGAACGTAGGTTTTAAGGATGGATTAACAGTTTAATCATATGAAGTTACATTTTATACAGGCAATGCAGATTTTAAGTTCTAGTTAGTGTTTAGTTAAGTTAGTGCCCGGTTCCAAATGCCCCTTTGTTAATTAATTAAACTGTGATGGTATCACTGGCTCGTGTAAACTGTTCACTGAAATCTCTTTTAAATAAACCTTGCATACAACACTGGTAAAGTGGATTAATTTTCTGTAAATCGAGCATTATAGGCAATTCCTGTGCTTAACTCAAATCTTAATCACTCTACAATTTGGGTCCAAACAGTTTAAGCTTGCCTCGGCTAGAAATATGCTTTCTTAAGATTCAGAAATTGTCGCCGGAATATATAATGGAATAAAATAAAAAAGAATAAAATACAATAAGATTAATAATAATAATAATTAAAATAATAATAATGTGAATAATAAATCACATAATTTCTCATTGCATCGCAATACTTTGGATTTTTTGCTATATGATAGTCATCCATGTAAATTTAATAGTCTAGGATATATTGAGTAAACAAACATGTAAAGCCACCTCAGTGAAGAAGGAATATTTTAATATTCTTGTTTAATCATGATCTGTAAGTGTTTGAATTAACATGCATTGGACAAATCTGCATCATCATTTTGTCTCAACAAGATTACTTTTTTTTATAAATGAGTTTAAAATTGATGGAATAAATTGAGAGATGATTGACATTACTCGAACTACACAAGTCGTCGTTACCAATGACCAGGCACTTGATCTCTGGTGATTTAATCTTATAAATCCATTTCCTCCTAAATATTATAGTCTTCCATCACGGAAACCATGATGAAATACTCAGAAGATATTATCTGGACTGCCCTATTGGCAGTGTTACAACCCATAATGTAATAACCGGCCCATAATGTAATAACGGCCCATATTGTAATAAAAACGACCCATAATGTAATAATCATACACTGCCAGTATTGTAATAAAACTGGCCCATACTGTAATAACGGCCCATAATGTAATAAAAACGGCCCTTATTGTAATAACGGCCAATATTGTAATAAAAACAACCTATATTGTAATAATGATACCCTGCCCATATTGTAATAAAACGGGAAGTGGGAAAAACGGCCCATATTGTAATAAGATATGTTTAAACTCAAGAATGAATCCGAAATCTAACAGGCGATATGTCGTTTGAGAACACCTTCTAAAATTACAGCCATTTTAGTTCCTCATTTTGTATAAGAGATGCAGTCATAATTGAAATCCAATGAAACAGTTAACATTTATGCTGTCTACGTAAATTTGACATGAATTTAATCATTATCTTCTAAACTGCATTTTTTTTCACAATATTGGCCTTTTTGCCCATTTAAGCCCCGACCATGCTCCTTACAGTAAAGGTGAGGATAAGTTATTACTATGTTACTCATTGATTATTACGGTATTGGCAATTATTATAATATTGGCCGTTTTTACAACAAAATAGGCAATTTCTTCTGCATGACCATTGTTACAATATAGGACGTTATAACAATATGAGTCGTAATAACGACCCATAATCTATTAACTGTCAATTATTGTAAAAACGGCAATATATATATGTATATATAGACCGTTAGGGGTGGGGGTGGGGGTGGGGCTAGTATGTTGGGTAGGGTGCAGAAGGCTGAAGGAGGCTTCCCTTGCGATCGCTGGGCGATTGCAAACATCTGGTTTTTCATGGATTGTACAAACAGTTGTAATAATTACTGGGAGGCACTCCCCATGGCTCAGATGGTGGCGTTCGGTAGTCTTTATAGGTCTTCATAGTTGTTCGTCGATCCTTTAGGTAGACAAAATACTGTCGCTCTGTTCCATTAAAAATGTTTTTTTTATACTACTGAGTGAAACCTTCCCTGTAGGATGGTTCAAAGTTTGAAGGAATAAAGTATATATATATATATGTTTGTAGAATTAATCGCTTTCTTAACTAATCTTAACCTGTTTGTACATCTGTATAAATCTATCTCGGTTTGGAATACGTGACAAGGCACACGCTTAGTGTCATTTATATATTATCCTGGTGTCAGGTAACTACCTCACCTGCAGGTCCGGGGTGTGTAATCATCCCCATTACTGAGTCATAACATGGAGGATCTCGCCAAATTTTGCATTTGTTTGTGATATAAATGTGATACACGGCTGTTGGGCACAGCCTTCCCATTATGCAGAGCGATCACCCTGGATGGGGACCTACCATGAAAAATCTCATCGCTCCTCGGCATGGCCCCGGTCGCATCCAGTACTCGCCGTCCCTTCGGAATTTCACTTAATCTAATACCAAGTTTATATATATATATATATATATGTGTGTGTGTGTGTTAGTGTAATTTCCCAATTTTCGTGATTGATTTTCATTTTTCATATTTTTTTTTATTAATTAGCAATTAGATTTTAATTTTTAACTTACAAATTCATTAGTTGGGGGACAAGGATAACACTCTCACGGCTCCTCTGGTGATACCGGTACTCGAACCCGCGATATGTGCACTAAGGGGTCGTGTGTCCTGTCGAGCCCATTGACCCCGGTAAAATACAAAGTTTACCAAGATAATATTTTGCAAGTTATTTACGTAAATTCGTATATGCGCCTTTACCTTAACATGTTGGAAACGATTGAAATTTTATATTCTGTTTTGAAGAAAAATAAATATTAAATATTTATCCTCTCTGCAGTTTTAATTCATAACGCAAAGACATAAGAAAAGTTTTTTTCAGAACAGGAAATTCTCATTTTTTGTGAAAATTGCGTCCAATGTCCTCTTTACCTTGCATATTAAAAAAATGTCTAAATATGAACCCTCCCCATGAACCTGTTACTAACCTATATGAAAGCATGGTTCATAATTGAATAAAAAAGTCATATTTTTTATACACTAAAATATAACGTATAATAATAATGATAATAATATATATATATATATATATATATATATATCCATGTATACATAAAAGTTTTCATAGTACCCATATATGAATATTAGCGCCCCCCCCCCCCCCCTCCCCTTTCGAATTTCTCGATCTGCCACTAATCATACTGCCCCCTCCCCTCCCTCAATCCTGGCTACGCCCCTGAATCTCCCAGCTCTGAGGCCTATGCTCTCCCTCTAGAACACAGAAACCGGCATTTTCAAATTGTTGTTTTGTTGTTTGGGCGTAATGTTATTTTTGAAAAATTAAATTGTATAAGAGTCACTCTTGAATCGCACGAATGACGCATCCAGGTTTTAACTTCAAAAGTGTGTGTTGAAAGCTCTTAATCTATGCGACGTGTTATACATATTGATCTAAGACATCTTAACCAATGCTTATATGGGCACTAAAAAATTGCAGCAGTACCTATATTTGTAATTTCTAAATCTCGGGAGGTTTTGAGAGATCATATAATATATTCATAATATATGATACATTGAGCAAAACGCACTGAAATTTAAAGTTTTAATATATTAAAATGTAATGAGAGTTTGTCTATTTTATCTGTTAATATTTTATATATATTTTTTATATATATATTTCTAGGACTTATTTAAGCGCTGGGTCCATTAAAGCTCATACATATATATATATATATATATATATATATATATATATATATATATATATATATATATATATTCTTGTTTAAATACTTTATCATCCTATTTGAACACTGAACTAAAGGATTAACATGAACCATGGCCATATCTCGCTCATATTAGCTTGGTCACCGTTTTAAACAGATAGTCATTATATTATCCAGTGGTTTTTCATACTTGTATGTTCACTTACACATTCGTGTCACGATAAGTCGATATTTGAATTGTCTAAGTTAATTTGCATGATATTTGAATTATAAAATTATTGGCCGTTTTACCCACCTGCGATTTTATTACAATATGGGCCGTTTTACCCACTTCCGATTTTATTACAATATGGGCATGGTATGGTTATTACAATATGGGCCGTTTTTATTACATTATGGGCCATTATTACATTATGGGTCGTTTTTATTACATTATGGGCCGTTATTACAATATGGGCCGGTTATTACATTATGGGTCGTAACAGGCAGCTTTCTAGCTTCGCAGTAGCCCTAACCCAGGGAATTCATTAAACAGACCGTTCCTTGAGCTTTAGAGGTGTCACCCTGACCTGAACATACTGGTATCCTTTATCTAGATTCAAACTTTACCGTCTAGAGACCGTTAACGCCGTACATCAGCAACAATTTGTGCGTATACTACATGATGTGCATGAAACACCAGGTAAACTTCAAGACCCGGGAGTCACATAAATAAAGCCCAGAAAGTTTACGTCCATTGGTTTTCTTGAGGCCATAAAAGTTGTGGAAGTGTTAAAGGAGGGACATCGCGATATGATTTAAACGCCTGGGGCTCCGTTTTTTCCCAAAGGGAACTTTGTATGTAACCACCACTACCAGACAAGTTATAAATCGTATATAGGGCGGTTTTGGCCCGGAGGTTTAAGAAGAGATCAACCGTGCTGAAGGAGACTGAGACCTCTCCACAACTGTCACGCAAAGTACAGTGTCCCATCATTTATACTGGAATAGAATACACCACAAGAACAAACACTGTACCGGGCCGCCCCGCCTGATCTGGTGGGTCATATAAACAATCTGTCGAGGTTCTGTTCGTCTTACTTCTATGGTCATCATTATATATTTCTTCGAACATCAAATTCTTCTCATGTTTTTAAACGTGGGTTACAGTCCAACTTTTCGTGCAAGCATGTAATAAATATTATTTACTACAACATATAAACTTATCAAACTTTATAAGGCTCATTTATCAGTGACATATCATTTTCTTAATGATCAGCGTCTCCGGTCATGTTTCACTGTCACTTGGTTGTTTGTGTATTATTAATTTCGTATTTTTGTATTTTGTTCAATTTGATTTATGGTATATAAATATATATATATATATATATATATATATATATATATATATATATATATATATATATACCCTAACCTAAGTTGGTTCCAGTGCTTGCAGTATAGTGCTCGATCCAGCTAAGGTAGAGCAGATTAACTAAACGTTAAGCACGCTGGAGCATCGTGTTATTACTCCTAGTTTCACGCCGTTACCGGTATCGCCTCCGGGCGATCATCAGATAACTAACGCTTGTTGGGGACCCAGCTAAATCTGATACTTTCTTTTTACACGGTTCGGTGGCTTCAGGTGTCTCCATGTTGAATAGTTTCATTGTTGGGTCTTTGGTGATTCATCATGATGATAAATGGTTGCCAACTTTGTCTGTTGATGCTAAATCTGAAGGTATCGTTTCTTATGTCAGGTACCTAATGTGGGTATATACGTTATATTATTTTTCATTAGAAAGATAATTCAGTGGTTATTGATGAATAATATTAAGTTAATACGGTATTCACATTCTTTCGTAGGCTCGTATGTGTGTTAAGAAGGCAAGGTGCTGTACTTTTACAAAGGTTAGGTTGAGGTGTACCGTGAACTATTGTCCACATTTTTCTGTCAGTAAATAACGTCATCGATAATACTTACATTTTTCGAGGACAAAGTCATTGAGAAAAAAATAAAAGATCTTCATTCTTTATGTCTCAGTGAATTATTTTTTAAAGAAATAAAGTGAAATACTGTCCCCATTTTCTTTCTCGTTACATTCAGAATCTTAAGTAAAATGCTGTCCCCATTTTCTTTCTCGTTACATTCAGGATCTTCAATAAAAGGAATCAGCACGTTTTGTTTTTCATCTCTCCCGTGTGGATGTCACTTTCATTGTAACGTTTTACATACTTTTTACCTGTTTATACATCGCTCACATATAAACAATGTGTATTTACTACAATACCACTGATGTCATATTTCTTGTTTTTGCCTATCAAGTGGTTCATTGTCAATACCGAGCCGAGCAGCTATATTTCCTTCTCTATCTCATATTATTTTCCTAATGACATTCTGTTAATGAAACCTCCGATACGATATAGTTTACGACGTTCATGTTGAATGAGAATGCGAGTAAAAAAAGAATGATGTTATACCTGATGTTAGGTTTATTATTGTATTTGACATCATTTTTTAGTAATTACCTCGATTAAGATATTTATATTTTCACCAGTGTCTGATCGTTGTTTGATTTTTTCTTTAAAAGTAGTCTTCTTGAAAACTACTATCGCAGACTTTGGAAGTTTGATACATGTGATAAATATTTCAAATAATACATGCTTGTACTACAAGAATCTAAAATGCGCACACGGGAGCATATTAAATGATTTTGTTTAAAACCAACAGATCATGTAAAGTGAATGCCAACTCGTTGGTACCTAAGGAAGTTCTATATTACAAAAAATAGCATCAGAGCAAAACGGCCGTGATATTTTACTTTCGCGTGTTGATACATCCATACATGTCGTCCATTCATCCCTGTAGTACAAAGGTAGCATACAGCAACATGGTGTGTGTTCATTCTGTCTTCAGGCTAAAAAACTGCACCATCACCTCAAGGACCTATACAGCCAACAGGCAGTGAGCTTCTGCATATTTGCGTATCAAGTCATACACGCATGTAGTCAGACAAGGTAATCAAATATATGTAACTTATATCTGTATATTCAGTTTCAGCACAACTTTTTGATTTTTCCGATTTGCACTACCAATATTTCCATAAATGTTAAGTTGTCGTAAAATTAAATAATATCCTCTTTGTAGATTTTTTATTTTTTTCACGGATACATCAGGCTTCTAATTTAGTACAAAACACGATAGCGAGGTATCTTTCATCAAGCACTTCTACAATGCAGTTAAAATATTCGGTAGCATGCAAATAAAGGGAAATCAATACGAAGTTATAAGAAATATTAAAATGCTAAAATCTAGCCAAGCAAATGACACCTTCATTTGAAAGTGCAGCATACAACAAATTTTTGCCATTGGATGTGCTGATGAAAAAGGCAGCTTTAGCACAATTTCAATACGTACGCAGAAGACACAGGATCTATACAGTTGACAGGTGTGAGCTTCTTACATATGTCTGTATCATATCATGCACGCATTCAGTCTGATAACAAAAATTATATGCAAGATAAACTTTTTTTTATTATATAGATATATTTCATATTGATTGTACAATTAGTTAAAATGACTACAATAAGCCACTCTCCATTGTTCGGACGATGGCAGTCGTAGAGATAGACCAAGATAAAGTGAATACCGCTTGGCCCCATATCTAAACATATTGATTGTATATTGTCTGGACAGCTATTAGGCCAATCGTTATGCTTCTTTGATTTTTTGCACCATTCTTCTCTAAACAGCTGGACTATAAATACTACTATGATATTCAAGACTCTTCGTATCTGGGACAGTAGTTGGAATAATGGGACAAAGAGGGAATCAGGAACACCTCTCTCTACCCCCTTTTTACACTTTGCAGCTACTTGGTTAAAACTTATGGAATAAGCAGTTCCACTCAGTGGAGGCATTTTGGCGTTTGTCTCTGTGTTACTTGTGTAAGACTCGAACAGACCCGCCAGTCTACGACATTAATGGCGTTACGGCACACAATGAACTACACTGCCCCGTAACATCGACCTGTCTTGTCAGAGAAAAGCGAGCCCCCGGCTCTGTGATTGACACGTAAGTAATTACCCCATCTTGCCGGTAACCTATCCCGCCCGTCAATCTTCTTTTTATACGATAGCATCCCGCTATGCTTGGCTTAACATAAAAATACAATGGCAATTATTCATCCCATGATACCGCGCCATGTTAAAAACTCACACTCATGAAGATTACCATGTGTTAGGTTTAATTTTCTGAAGTGTCTCGGAGAATATTGTCCCCCATGTTTTACCCTGTTTTTACAGAACTTTTTGACTCCATGGAGAGATTTATCAGACTCAGCTAGACTTTAACATTTTACCAAGACTCGGCCCCACAGTTTGTCAGTAAAGGTTTCGCTGCTCTTTCCTCAGTGTCGTTGTAGGGAAAAATATTCACAAGCATTTGAGCAGCACTTGTTCAACTTATTTTGAATTTATTTAGGGAAATATTCTTGCTGTATTGTTCTTTTTTGGTTCTCATGTAAACCAAACTCAATCGTGATTTAACCTTATTTTAAATTCATCATATATCATCAATAAAATTTCACGTAACATATTGATCAACACTGCAAAGCACTTTGATATAGAGTATCATATGTTTTCTATAAAACAGACCAGTTCGCTTTCTATCACAGACGATAATTTGGAAATATATATTTTGGTGTAAAAATATATGTTACGCTGTAAATCGGCACAAATGTAAACCGCTGGTATTTTATTAGTAGGTTCAATAATTCGAAATTCCGCCTCTTGGAAGACCAGAAGTTCAGTTAGAACCGTATGGTCTCGGGCATACAATAAGAAGATTGTAGGTTTCGTAAAGATTTAAAGTTTACAGACTGCTTTGTTCCTGGGGTAGAGCACATGACTCAAAACCGGGATTTTAAGTCAAAATCTCGTGCCAAGACGTGGGGAAATTTTTTTCACGATCGGCCCCCACCCAAGCTGAGGGCTCTACAGTCTTGATGGGAAGGCCGTGTCATACAGCTGTGCATTAATCACAAACGAGCGTGTCTTTGACTGGTTCCTCCGTGATATGACCAGCAATGGGGTTAATAACACACCAAGAACCGCAGGTGTAATAGACACCGGGTGTGGTTGACAACATGATTCAAAATGACATGACAGGAAGGAAGTGCTACCGCCCTGTCGCATAGTCCCAAACCAAAATGGAACTCTGCAGATGTACATACTTAAGAATTAAGAATTACATAAGTCATCATAAAATTGGAGGCGGTCACAAGAAAATAAAAAAATACTGAACAGTTGAGAATCATTCTATACAAAGGTGAATGCATCACGTCAGCCGATTACAAAATGAATGCTGTTGTACTTAAAAGATAAAAGGATTCAGAGGTTCCAGATGAACAAATGGTGAGAGGAAGCTGATCCAGAATGAGGCGAGAGGTTTATGATATGTTATAACAGGGAGGTCGATGTACACTGTGATAAGTGTTTGGCTGAAGAGGCCAGCGTGTGACACAATGACTTGTAAACTGTAAACGGAAGTAAAGACGATGGCATAGGCAACATAGTCTCATGTTCTTATGTTACAGGTGCTCTTTTTTTGTGTGACACGGGCGCAACTCGTGTTGCGGTGCCCTCGCCAGGCCGCTTGTTGCATTCTATGTTTAACCTGTACTGGTTGAACTCTCGTTGTTATGCCAGCTTGGGGCTTTCTCGCCTGGCCGAGGTCACGTGTGGACCCTGGTGTGTAGAGACGCAGCGATGTTCTTCTAGATGATTCCTGTAACGCTTGTTTGCTGTGTATTATGTTAGATCCTTAGACTGTTCGAGAAGTGGAAAATTTTCGGCTTGGGGTAAGAAGTTATAAATAGGAGGCTGTGTTTTAGAGCCGAGAGAGAGAGGAGAGAAGATTCCAGCGTACACAGATCTGTTTATGTCAGTTTGTGTGACCTGTCCGATTATCCAGTAATGTTTTGGAGCCGAGAGAGAGAGAGAGAGGAGAGAAGATGCCAGCGTACACAGATCTGTTTATGTCAGTTTGTGGGACCTATCCGATTATCCAGTAATTTCAGGGATTCTGCTATTAATAACTCTATACAATTTAATGCTGCCTGCCTCAAGTTTACTTTCTGGATTGTTACAAGAGATTTACATTGGACTGTTATTCTCCGAGAGGATTGGTGTGGACTTGTCATCCGGCATATACATTTAAAAGGACATCGTTGTGACGGTGGTGGTATCCAGGTACTGTGTACATTGTTTATTTTTCTGTGTGATTGTATTGATTTGTTGTTATACCGCTGTTGTACTGTTTGATTGTATTGATTTAGTGTATTGTAACGTTAGGGTTGTTTTAGGAATAAATTATAGTTATTTGTTTATTTTTTATCTCTTTTACAAAATTTTTGTTCATCACGCATACATGATCTGTTTTATATTAACATAAAATTGGGGGCTCGTCCGGGATACTTCATACTTTTGACAATTTATTAGGCCTTGACCTGGACACATTGTTTTATCATACATTGTTTACAAGATTACATATTGTTTACAGTACATTATTTACAGGATTTATCTCAGTGGTTTTTTTTTTTTGTTATTGTTTTAACATCTTAACATGGCAGATTTCGAACCTGAGACATTTGTTGACGATCCCGACCCTGATCTACTTGAACAGTTGACAAAGGAACAGTTGTTGCGCTTGGGACAACACTAAGAGCTAAGTGTGAAAAAAGCTTTGAGAAAGCCTGATATCATTGCTAAAATCATGCAAGATCTAGTTAGCAAAGGTTTAATTGAAGAGAGTGAAGTTGAAACATAAAAAAATGACAGCCTTGCTATGCAATTAGAATTAAAAAAGTGGGAAATGCAACATGAGCTAGCATTAAAAGAGAGGGAAGAACGGTTAGAAAGAGAAAGATTAGAAAAAGAAAAATAAATTAAGCTAAAACGACTAGAATTAGAAAGACTTAAACTTGAACATAGTCTACGTTCTGCCCCAACTCACAGTTTTGATGTTACTAAACACATTAGACTTGTCCCACCTTTTCAAGAAAAAGAGGTTGTTAAATATTTCGTACACTTTGAGAATGTAGCTGAAAATTTAAAATGGCCTAAGGAAAATTGAACTATGCTGTTACAAAGTGTATTGACTGGCAATGCCAGAGAAATCTATACAGGGCTTTCAGTAGAAGCTGCTGCTGACTATGACCTGGTAAAACGGTTAATCCTGAAAAGTTATGAGTTAGTTCCAGAGGCTTACCGCCAGAAATTCAGAAATTGGGAAAAGCGCGAAAATCAGACCTACGTTGAATTTGCTAGGAGTAAAGAGCAGTTGTTTGATCGCTGGTGTAGTTCTAAAAATGTAATGAAAGATTATGACAATTTGCGCCAGTTGATTTTGCTTAAAGAATTTAAGCGCTGCGTTAACGCAGATGTTAAAACTTTCCTTGATGAGAAAAGTCCTGAAACACTTGACATTGCTGCTCAATTATCTGATGATTATTCATTGACACACAAAATGTCCTTTACTAGCAAATCAAACCAGTCATTTACAAACAAGAATGTAAATCAGTATTGTCAAAAGAAGTTTAAAGCGCAGTCACCCAGTCACAAGAAGTCCTGATAGTTCAGCAAAGTCCATTGTTACACCTCAGTCCACGTCCACTGTGTCTTAGTCCAACAAAGACCATACATGTCATCAAATAACATGTTGTGCCATGACGTCGTTGTTGGCGAGGCAAGGGCAGTCAAGCAGCATCCTTATAGACTGAATCAAGAAAAGAAAAAGTATTTACAAGGTGAGATTCAATATTTGCTGGACAGAGATTTTATTGAACCTAGTAACAGTAACTGGAGTTCACCATGTATTCTCGTGCCAAAACCTGATGGAAGTTACCGTATGTGCACAGATTATCGAAAACTGAACTCTGTCACCAAGACTGACAAGCTCCGATTCCGAGGATCGATGATTGTATTAATAGAGTCGGTAGCTCCAGATATGTCTTCAAGTTTGACTTGCTAAAAGGATTCTGGCAAATTCCGCTGACAGAACAAGCGAAAGAAGTGTCCGCATTTGTGACGCCAAAAGGACTGTACCAATATAAAGTTATGCCGTTTGGCATGAAGAACTCGCCAGCCA
This sequence comes from Sipunculus nudus, assembly GCA_026874595.1. Lineage (NCBI taxonomy): Eukaryota > Metazoa > Annelida > Sipuncula > Golfingiida > Sipunculidae > Sipunculus > Sipunculus nudus. Next base: position 1,053,320 of record CM049311.1, on the reverse strand, counting down.
CGTTCCAGCGCCTCATCCATATGGTTGTCAAGGACATTCAGGGTTGCGACGCATATATTGATGACCTTATCGTGTACACGACACCTGGGAAAAACAACTGCAAATTCTTCGAGACCTCTTCGAAGGACTTACTGAAGCACGTCTGACCATCAACTCGGTAAAATCTGAGTTTTGTCATGCACAGGTAACATTTTTGGGTCATATTGTAGGGCAGGGTCAGGTAAAACCTGTTGATGCTAAGATAAGTGCTATCTCTGCATTTCCTATACCAGAGAACAAAAAGCAAATAATGCGTTTTCTTGGTATGGTTGGATACTACAGGAAGTTTTGTCCAAATTTTTCTGCTGTAACTGAACCTTTGACTAATTTGTTAAAGAAGCAACAAACGTTTGTATGGAATGTTCAGTGTGAAAACGCATTTCAGAATTTGAAAGCGATTCTGCAAAGTTCACCAGTTTTAGCAGCTCCAGACTTTTCTGTACCTTTTAAGTTAGCTGTAGATGCTGGTGATACTGCTGCTGGTGCTGTGTTGTAACAAGAAGGAAATGATGACATAGATCATTCAATTTATTATTTCTCAAGAAAATTTAATGCTAACCAGAAAAACTACTCCACTATTGAAAAAGAATGTTTGGCTTTGATTTTTGGCGTTGCAACATTTTGAAGTTTATGTTACTTCATCAGTCAGGCCTACCATTGTCTTCAGTGATCACAATTCCCTCACGTTCATGAACAAGTTGAAGTGTAAAAATCAAAGATTGTTGAGATGGGGTTTGTTCTTACAGGATTACAACCTTGAAATCAAACACATTAAAGGGAAAGACAATGTACTTGCTGATTGTTTATCGAGATGTTTATGAAATGTTGTAAACGAGATGTTTATGTAAGGTTGTAAATAAGAGGATTTTTGAGATGTTGTAAAAATTAAGTGATTGTGATCGCAAAAAGAAAGTTTTCCGAGAAAACTTTCTTTTTTTCTTACAGGAGAGGGAGTGTTAGAGGTGCTCTTTTTATCGTGTGACATAGGTGTGACATAACTAGTAATTTCAGGGATTCTGCTATTACTAACTCTATACAATTTAATGCTGCCTGCCTCAAGTTTACTTTCTGGATTGTCACAAGAGCCTAACATTGGACTGTTATTCTCAGGGAGGATTGGTGTGGACTTGTCATCCTGCATATACATTTAAAAGGACTTATCGTTATGACGGTGGTGGTATCCAGGTACTGTGCACATTGTTTATTTTTCTGTGTGACTGTATTGATTTGTTGTTATACCTCTGTTTTACTGTTTAATTGTATTGATTTAGTGTCTTGTAATGTTAGGGTTGTTTTAGGGATACATTATAGTTATTTGTTAACAAAGAACCACTGACTTTTTCATTCATTCCCCAAGACATTTCACGCTGCTTAGTGTTACAGAATCTGATTTTTTTTATCTCCATTACACAATTTGTGTTCATCACGCATACGAGATCTGTTTATATTAGGTTCCGTAACAATTAAAAGACTTTTAAAGCGGTATATGTTTTCTGTAATTGAAAGCACTGTCAAAGAGCCCATATCTCAGAACTGATCTCAATGTTTTTTCAATTTTGTTTTTTGTTACAGGTATGATTGGAAGGAAGTGACAGCTCTGATCCTGTACATACCTTTCTACAGTCTTGTCTTATTGTTTCTGTTCCAGTTCACACTTTGCTAAAATTTGTTGTCTATTTTTACTGATCCAGTACAGACCTTTCTAAATTCTTATCTAATTGTTTCTGATCCAGTACAGAATGTTCTATAGCTTTATTCCTAATTCTTTCTGATCCAGTATAGACCTTCTATAGTCTTATCACTAATTGTTTCTGATCAAGTACAGGTCTTTCTATATTCATAATTCTAATTGTTTTAGATCCAGTAAAGACCTTTCTGAAGTCTCATGTCTAATCGTTTTTGATCCACTATAGAAAAGTCTAGAAAAGATAATTAATGAGACTTCTGTATCTTCAATTATTCATATTCCGAGCTTGCTCAAGAAAGATTCCGTGAAAGTACGATACATTTGGTGACACCCGGGAAAGGAAATGGCATGGCCGCTAAATGCATGGTGCATCGGCAAATAAAGACATGATTTTCATCGATTGATCTGTATTAGTTTTCACAATAATCACGGGGTTAAAGCAGGTGTATTAAGACTATTTACATGAGGGACGTAACATAATTGCTGATAATTTGTAGGTAACAAAATCCTTGTGGGTTGTAAGTGTGTTTGCCTTTTGCTGAGAATTTTAAGGGTTGCCTTTGGTTTTCTGTTGGATATTTCAGTAAATTTAAGATGGTCGGCTGATCACATCAGTGCAGAAGGCCATGATCTTGGATCGTCCCGGCCTTCACTATTAGAATACCAGCTATGACCAATTCAGGTAACACGTTCATTTCCTGGCATTCAAGGCGCCATTCTGGTAATAAGGTGAACTGATGTATAAGTTAATTAAGGTGTATATGGTTCCTCATACTCATTTATATAAAAGACAGACTACAAACTAAAGATCTTGATCAGAGGACGTGGGTTGCATTAAGGGGAACGCAGATAACTACACAAATATATGGATCGAATACTGCAGCAATGGAATTTAACACATATTAGATATAATCATCATCCAAAGAATCATGCGGAGGGACGGGGCCTTTTATTTGATTAAAGAATTCAAGGTGTTTAAATCAGTCAGTTGAGCCTGCTTTAATCTGGAGGTCCGTGACAGATTATTTATATCAGACACACGTGTGTACCATCCAATATTTTTAGTTTTTCTTCTCAGAGGTACCTTACTTAGCGTTCCATGGTGAGTTTCAATTTTACTTTTCGTGAAAAGTTATAGGCACATGTGATAAAACCAAACAGAGATCATAAGTCTGGTGACGGGGTGGATCCGAATAATACGAGTGATAATAACCGGCAAGCAGAAAGCTGAATGGTGAGCGGCAATATGAAATCTTAATATGGTGAGCGCCTATGAAATCTTAATATGGTGAGCGGCAATTCGAAACCTAAACATGGTGTGCGGCAGTTCGAAATCTGAATATTGTTCACGATAGTCGAGCATCTGAACATGATGCACTAGTGAGTGTGTGCTTGATCTTTAACCTTATGTTTTAGTTTAAAATGATACAATGACGTTTAGATTAGCTCTTGTGGTAATGTATCGTTAAATGTACCAGCAATGATTTTAGGCAAATACTATATTTATACTGAGAACATAACATTTTCAAACTATCTCGGTCGGTGATTTGATGTTTCCTGATTAAGAAACCGCAACATAAACCAGAAGATAATAATATGAATGAGGCTTTATCTCGTCATACATCACCTAATCAGAGATAAAAACATTCCCCATTGACTGCTTTATGATACCCTTGCTCTGATGTAGAGTGATTTTTGTAAAACGCCAGGATTCATGACCAATTAATCTACTGAATTATGCGCTGACAAATTTCAACCAAAACCAGTAAACAACTTACTAACACACCACTATTTATGTTTGAATTACTTGTTTAATGGGCTAAAAATATTTATTGTAATCCTCCTTGTTATTGCAAATGAACCAAGAGACGGACAGATTAAGGCGAAAGAGAACCACCTGAGAGAGAGAGAGAGAGAGAGAGAGAGAGAGGGAAAAACAGGAGCAAAAGTGAAACCACATAAGGATAAAGGAAAGAGACGCGTAAGAATGCAGTGGGAGAAAAAAAAAGAGAAAAAGGATAGAGACAGAGCCAGAGAAAGGTCATGGAAACGAACCAGTCCAAGTCATGCGATGAAACTGTAAGGTAAGAAGAAAAGCCGCACTTCACGTGAAACCACGTAGTAAAACCAGCGGAAGTAAATAACATTTTATCAAAGTAAAAGGATTGACAAAGACAAATAATGTAACACTTCATCAGAGCTAAGTTTATAAATCAGGAAGCACAGTTTTGTATGTTTACTGGCGTGACCCGACATTTTTTTCCAACAGCTTTAGAACTTTATAAGTAGTGGAGCAGGGCTCCTCCGAGGGCCCAACTCGCTGATGGATTAAACTTTAACGATACATCAGTAAATGTAGTCCCTCCTGGGTGTGTGAAAGGATATGTCGCATATAAATTGTTACACCAGATTTTTCTTTAGGTTTCCCTGGCGAGGTTCGGTGTGTCGGTTCGTCACACGCGAATTACCGTTGACGTCCGTCTGTAACACGTGGTGTTTGGTTGACGCTTGTAAGATCACGATTGTCCCGGGGGACCAGGGCTCCCGTCCACAAAACGAGCCGACTATTGGTGGGTATCAACCCGGACCACCACGTCTATTCACTCTGTACAGCCAAGATAACTTCCCGGACTGAACGATATACGGAGCCGGACAGGGTCAGGACAATGCTTCTATATCTCAGTTAGACTCCACCGTCCTTCCAAATCAGACTGGTGAACAAAAGCTCTTCAGGGTCATACGCCACCATGACTACGCCGGCCTTGCACTTCATTCTGATTGAGAAGCCTACATTTTGGTTTTCCATTTCTTTGGTGTCAGTTCATTATATCCCCACCAGAAGCTATATCGTTTTCTTCGCAATTGGTTAGTTGATTGGTCTGTTAGCAAATTCACTCAAAAAGTTATAAACAGAGATTGATTACATTTATAAATTCCATTTCTCTATGAAAGTTTTAGATCGTATGTACAAATCATTAATACGTTTAGTACTGGAGTGTGGTGTTTTAATATATAACAATTGTTCTGTCAGACAGTCATACCAACTGGAGAGTATACAACGGATAGCATGTTTAACCTGTCCTGGAGCGATCTCGACTTCCAGCACTGGAGCTATGGTAAAGAGTTATGATGGTCAAGTATAAAAATAAGAAGAGAGCTGGCTATACAATCCACATTTTATGAAATGATTAACGGACTAGCTCTGCTAATATATTAACTCTGTCTCCTGCTCAGCCCTATACAGTCCGCGCAAATCGCATTTGCTAAATATACCGAGGTTCATACGGAAAGACTGTCACTTTTCTTTCCTTCCAATTTTATTTTCTTTCCTTTCAATAGCTTGCAAACTTTGGAACAGTTTTCTATAATACAGTCTACTTCAATCGATTCCTTTAAAGAAAGTGTTCGTGACTATTTAAACCCTGCCTCTCGAGAAATATACAGTTATTATTGCGACAATCATCGCCAAAATGAAATTATCCATACTCGGTTACGACTAGGTGCCAGTTACTTAAATCAATACCTATTTTCAATTGGAAAGACTGCTGGATTTAATCTAATTTATATGCTCGATATGGACTGTCACGTTTATTTTTATTGTATTACGCCTACCAGTAATAATATATGTATTAGTATCAGTGTATGTAAAATGTCAATCTGTATTAACGAATATTATGTGTGTGTATATATATATATATATATATATATATATATATCTTATCATGTGTGAATATATGTGCACTGTTCCAATCTGATCATTCATATATACATATATACATTCATGTTAATTTTTCACTTTCTTTTAATTTATATGCAGGAGAGCAGTTGCATTAGCCTTATCGGCTACTTTGTTATCCTATTGAAATAAATATTTTCACCTTGGAAATATATTTTTCACACCTAATAATTCGTGGCCACGAATTAATAAATATATTTCACGATGTCGTCTCCCGGGCTCCGTACAAAATATATTTCTGCATGATAGGAAAATTTCTTTATCCTGAGCTCAAAGCCGTCTACATTCGCCATTCGCTGTTTCTAACATCTGTCATTGCTCTGATGGACAAAGCTGTGATCCCACCACCCAGTCGGTGAAAGGTGACACATTTTTCTCGGCTCGGGTTCGTATATTCCCTGCGTTTATGAAAGCACATACACCAACGGTTGCTTATGATCCTGTCATTATTTAAGGTTTATTGAACCAAAATCCTGGTGGAGTTATTTTTGCGGTCTCTGACTAGTTTCTAGTTATGCCCCGCTTTTGTCTTTACATCGGTGTCCGAAATTTGTTTGCAGTCCGTTATAAAGGTTAATATTCCCACCAGTTTGTTCTCTTGTTGAGAGCATGTTTCCATGTTTAGCCAGACTGGGGAGACTGATTCCTTTATCCTTCACAAAACGTGCACGTAGAACTATAGAAGTATGTTAATATACCAACTGCTAGAAGTGTGTAAGTATTACATGTTCTCTCTCTCTCTATCTCTCTCTCTATCTCTCTCTCTCTCTATCTCTCTCTCTCTCTCTCCCCCCCCCCCTCTTTCTTTATATATATATATATATATATATATATATATATATATATATATATATATATATATATATTGTTCCAGATGTCTTTTTATTGTGTGACAGGAGCGTAACTCGTGCTGTAGCGGCCTTGCCTGACCGGGGTTCCACTCTCAGTTTAATCCGTACTGGTTTAACTCTCGCGGAGTGTAACAGCTCCCTGCCGTGCCTGCCTCGACTGTTCACGTCTGTGCACGTGTATTGGCTGTCTGGGTCTCTGGTCTAAGTCTGGGTGTCTCTCTTTGGTAAGTTTTCCTCTCTGTCTGTCTGTCTGTCTGTCTGTCTGTCTCTCTCTCTCTCTCTCTCTCTCTCTCTCTCTCTCTCTCTCTCTCTCTCTCTCTCTCTGATAAATATCTTAAACATCTGTAGGTCATCTGACAAGGAATTCTAACATAAATAGGGGTGTGTAAGTAAGTTGTTTACTGGGTTTGGTTGAAATTCGTCAGCACATAATTCAGTGGATTAACTATTTATGAATCCTGGCGTGATACAAACATTGCATCCCATCAGAGCGAGCGTATCATAAAGAAGTCAGCAGGAGATGTTTTTATCACTGATGAGGTGATGTATGACGAGATTAAACCTCATTCATTTTATTATCTTCTGGTTTATGTTGCGGTTACTTAATCAGGAAACATAAAATCACCGACCAAGAGAATTTAAAAATGTGATGTTACGAATAATAAAATTGGTCTCTGTCAAAATTACAGGGGAGCACTCATATTCCGGTGTGCATTCACATAGGTTAATCCAAATTCCTGTACACATTATACACATAGCGAGATTAATGAAATACACATGGGATAGAGAACGTCAGCTTGAAAGTTTCCTTTTATTTTTTGTAATTATTAAACTTTTTGGAACATTCTTAATTAGTGATTTTATTTCTTCTTAAATTAACATTGGCAACCCCAATGTTTAAATATAATTATAAATTATATGTATTATCCTTGATTGACTAATCTATGGGAACAAAGCCCGGTCCACAAATTATGACAGGAGCTAATCTCAACTTTAATACATCAATGTGATTTTAAACTAAACTATTAGAAAAATGTGCCTGCAAACACTTGCCATTGCTCCATCGTCAGATGTCGGATTGACATAAACTAGGGGATTACCCGTGTTATGTGGTTAGCGATTTTAGGCAAATAAATATTTGAGAAGGTTTCAGTGTGTGGGCAATTATCTTGCGCTTGCAATGAAAGACAACACTGTTTAGTATTAAAAATGATCCCCAAACCACAGGACTAATTTTCTTAGTGTTTTTACTATAATCCACACCATTGCCATATACATGTATTATATTTCTGTACAATGTATGTGTTCTTGTAAAACCCAAAAAGTCTATAATTGCGGGCTATACATTAGTTACCACAAAGGAATTTGTAGGTATAAATACTTACGACACCAGGCGTGCGCGTTTGAAATGCACTGACACAAATTGCTGGACATGTTGCCGATTTGGCGAGGGGTGAGATGTTCCGCGTCCAAAATCGTCCCAACGATTAACCCGCAACATGATTCACTTGTGCCAAAATTGGGGGACATATTGCCGATATGGGCAGTGGTGAGATGTTCCCGGTCTAAATTCGTCCCAGCGGTCAACCCACAACAACATTCATTTGTGTTGACTTTAGCGGACTGCTTACAAAAGGCCGACGCTTAGTGAATGTTTGGACTATGTGAGGTTTGATTTTATTGGTTAGCGAGAGGAGATTCAGGACTACGTGGGCGCACTATGTGAGAATGGCCATGGCACACCGCAGGTATAAAACCCATTATATTTTTATCGATTTTGAGGCCATTTCTACGGTGGCTCGTATAGGACATGCACAAAATTATTTTTATCTCGTTCCCACGCGATAGTATCGCGTGGCCACGCGATAATTATCTCGTTCCCACGAGATAGTATTTCGTTCCCACGCGATAATTATCTCGTTCCCACGCGTTAGTATCTCGTGGCCACGCGATAATTATCTAGTTCCCACGAGATAGTATCTCGTGGCCACGCGATAATTATCTCGTTCCCACGAGATAGTATCTCGTTCCCACGCGATAATAATCTCGTTCCCACGCGTTAGTATCGCGTGGCCACGCGTTAGTATGCCATGCTATAGCTCCAACCCTCATTTGGACAAGAATGTCTATGGTTTGTTTTATATCGAGCGTCGATGCAGCTTAAATTGTTTGTATGTGTTTCGTTGTATCTGTGTTTGCGCCGAATGCTTTGAGGTAAATTTCAGCAGTTTTCATTGCGTTGGTTCACCATTTCATAGCGTTGGTTCAACTATCCCATTTTTATTTGTTCATGGAAAACTGTATTGAGTTTGTTTTAGGGTAAGGGTGATATAAACCCTTGTGTACCAAACATGAATTAAGCTGAAACACTTGTTTGTATTTTACCTTCCCAGAAATCTTATTTTTTAGGACTAGGGTTGGGGTTATTTAATTTCGGGTATACCGAACAGGGTAAACAACATTCGGTTTGTGTTATGTCTCAAGGGAGAAGCTTACAACAAAAGGTCTCAGCCATGCCACTTCATTATAACTGGGGGAAGGGTTAAGAAGACCTTTTTACGAGAAATTTGCTCATTCTTCCCCTTCACATTTTTCTTTCTACAATAAAACTCCAGTTATGTATTCATAGGCGACGAAACCGTTTGGGGGGGGGGGGGGGGGGGGCGGGCTGAGCCAACATAATGATGGGTATAAAAACATCCACTCTATTATTATTGGGTATTTGCACCCTCACATATATATATATATATATATATATATATATTTATATATATATATATATAGATATATATATATATATATCCTCTTCTTCTCAGTACTTGGAGTACCATATATATATACAGGGCCGCAGACTCCGGGATTTGCGGTGAAAAAAGTTGATATTCTGTGTGAAAATGAATCCATTGCCAGACAAATAACAAATAATCTCCCTACAAGGAGGTACTGTTTCACTTAATAAGCATTGACCAATAAAATGCACCAGAATGCAGTAGTACCCATACAATTTTTCAAAATTTTCAAAACCTTGAGAGGGTGAGACCCCCACCCCCCCCCAACCACCCCCCCCCCCTCCCCGTCGGGGACTACCCCATCAAATCCCCCCCCCCCCTGCCATTTGTGTCAGGCTAGGCCCTTATCAATAAATATATATATACATATATATATATAAATAATAATATATATATAATATATATGTATATATAATATATATATAATATATATATTAGTATATATATAATATATATATTATATATATACATATATATATATATACTATTTGGGTATAATATTGGGCCCCCAATGAAAATTTGGTTTCGCCGCCAATGGTAATTTATATTGTGAACATTATTTTTAAAATATTTTATTGGAACTAGCCCCCCCCCCCCCCCCTTTCCCCGCTCACACATTCTCCAGACAAACATGGCCCACGAGTGTTGTACGAGTGCCCGTTGTATCATTTCAGGTCTCAGCATATTAATTCCATTCTAAATTCATGCATTTAATTGACCATAGTCTTCATCCAGTGTATAGAAGCATGCCTCAAGGATTCTTACTGTATTATCTATGTACATTTATCTCGTTCCCACGCGATAATTATCGCGTGGCCACGAGATACTAACGCGTGGGAACGAGATAATTATCGCGTGGCCACGAGATACTAACGCGTGGGAACGAGATAATTATCGCGTGGCCACGAGATACTAACGCGTGGGAACGAGATAATTATCGCGTGGCCACGAGATACTAACGCGTGGGAACGAGATACTATCTCGTGGGAACGAGATAAAAATAATTATGTGCATGTCCTATACGAGCCACCGTACATTTCTTTACCAAACGCCTAAAAAATATAAACTCGTTCTTCCCCGGACCAAGATGCACCGTCCCACGAAGTTTGACGACCGTGCGATCCCTAGCATGCGAATGAATCCGGACAGACAAACAGTTTCCCGTGAATTATAGTATGAATATCATTTCCGGATATCAAATGGACGTACCCCATGTTCAGATGTGAGACTGCCGTACGCTATGTTCGGATGTCGGATTAACGTACACCATGTTCAGATGTCTGATTGACGTACACCATGTTCAGATGTGAGACTGCCGTACGCTATGTTCAGATGTCGGATTAACGTACACCATGTTCAGATGTGAGATTGCCGTACGCTATGTTCAGATGTCGGATTAAGGTACACCATGTTCAGATGTGAGACTGCCGTACGCCATGTTCAGATGTCTGATTGACGTACACCATGTTCAGATATGAGACTACCGTACGCTATATTCAGATGTCTGATTGACGTACACCATGTTCAGATGTCTGATTGACGTACACCATGTTCAGATGTGAGACTTCCGTATGCTATGTTCAGATGTCGGATTAACGTACACCATGTTCAGATGTGAGACTGCCGTACGCTATGTTCAGATGTCGGATTGACGTACACCATGGTCAGATGTGAGACTGCCGTACACCATGTTCAGATGTCTGATTGACGTACACCATGTTCAGATGTGAGACTTCCGTATGCTATGTTCAGATGTCGGATTAACGTACGCTATGTTCAGATGTGAGACTGCCGTACGCTATGTTCAGATGTCGGATTGACGTACACCATGGTCAGATGTGAGACTGCCGTACACCATGTTCAGATCGAGGATTGACGTACACACTGTTCAGATCAAGGATTGATGTACACCTTGTTCAGATCGAGGATTGACGTACACACTGTTCAGATGTCGGATTAATGTACACCATGTTCAGATGTGAGACTGCCGTACCCTATGTTCAGATGTCTGATTGACGTACACCATGTGCAGATGTCGGATTAACGTACACCATGTTCAGATGTGAGACTGCCGTACGCTATGTTCAGATGTCGGATTGATGTACACCATGTTCAGATGTGAGACTTCCGTACGCTATGTTCAGATGTCTGATTGACGTACACCATGTTCTGATGTCTGATTGACGTACACCATGTTCAGATGTGAGACTGCCGTACGCTATGTTCAGATGTCGGATTGACGTACACCATGTTCAGATGTGAGACTGTTCAGAATTTCGCTGAATGAAAATAAAAATGATGTTAAGGAAGAATTTTGCATTATGGCTAACATATACTTCGAAAATAATTATAACAATGGGTTTGTATGTGGGTCCCTTAACAATGAAATAACGGTATTCGAAATAAGACATGCAGTAAATTAGATGCAAAGTGGTAAATCTCCTGGACCAGATGGGCTCCAAGTTGATATTATTAAGTCACTTTTAGAAATTATTTTGCCCTTATTACATAATTTGTTTAACAGTGTTTTAAATAAGGGATCGTTCCCTGGTGAATGGAGTAAGGCAATCATATTTCCTCTACACAAGAAGGGTCCTTTAAATGATCCTAGTAATTATAGAGGGATATCATTATTGAATGTTACAGGAAAAATATTCACTAAAGGTTTGAATAATAGACTCTCTCAGTATGTGCAGGAAATGAATATTTTATCTGAGTCTCAAGGTGGTTATAGAAAGGGGTATTCTACCATTGATCAAGCATTTGTTTTGCATGCTTTAGTTCAGAAATACGTAGTTAAAAGAAAAGGAAGGTTTTATTGTTTATATATTGATTTTGCAAAAGCTTTTGACTGTGTGCAACATAATTTATTGTGCTATGTCTTATTGAGGTATAAATGGTAAAATATTAAATGTTATAAAATCAATGTATTCAAAAATGCAGTCTTGTATATTAACTGACGGTGGTCTTACTGATTATTTCTTATGCTCATTAGGTACCAGGCAGGGTTGCATGGTAAGTCCATTATTATTTTCCTTATTTATAAATGAGTATTGTAATATGTTACATAGAAGAAATTGTAAAGGGATATATGTTAATGGTAATCTTTCCAATGTAATGACTTTATTATTTGCAGATGATATGGTTAATTGTGCAAATACTGTGGGTAGACTTCAGCAACAGGTTATTCTCTTGGAAAATTTTGGTGAAAAATATGGTTTTAAAATTAACACAGATAAAACTAAAATTATGGTTTTTAGAAAAGGTGGTCCTTTACGAAAAGTTGAAAGATGGTATTTAAATGGTAAACAGTTAGAAGTGGTTCCATACAAGAAATATCTTGTTATTACTTTCTCAACAAAATTATCATGGTTGAAAACACAACAACAGCAAGCTTTGCAAGCAAACAAAGCTGTATGTATGATTAAAAAAAATTCAGTAAAAAGTGTGAATCTGTTAGTACTAAACATCTCTTTTATCTTTTTGATCAAATGGTAGTACCAGTATTAATATAGGGATGCGAATTATGGGGTTTTAAGAAATCAGAAACTGTAGAGAGAGTGCAATACACAATTTGTAAATATATTTTTAAATGTAGGGCAGAATACTCCAAATGCAGCAGCATTAGGAGATTGTGGCAGATTTCCTTTGTTTGTAACTTGTTTATTACCTTGTGTTAAGTACTGGGTTAAATTACTTTATATGCCAGAACAAAGGTATCAGAAACAAGTGTACAGTTTGTTAATGAATTTAGACAGCAGCGGTAAATCAAATTGGGTATCTCATGTAAGAACATTGCTATTTGAGTCTGGTTTTGGATATGTTTGTATGGCACAGTATGTTGGAGATGTGAAAAATTTTTTGAAAAAATTTGAATTTAGAATAAAAGACATGGCTATTCAAAACTGGCATAGTAATATTGAGTTGTGTAGTAAATTATATTATTATGATGCTTTCAAATCTATGCTAACTGTTGAAAAGTATTTGTATTGTATTCCAAAAAAGAAACATCGCATAGCACTTGCTAAACTTCGATGCTCCAATCAGGAATTGGCTATAGAAATAGGTCGTCATAATGATATATCTCGTGAAGAGAGGATCTGTAAATATTGTTTGCATCATGGATACAATATTGTTGAGGATGAAGCTCACTTTATGCAAGAATGTATTTTATATAATGATTTGAGGATAAAATATTTTAGACAAGACTTATATTACCCCAGTGAACAAAATTTTATTAAATTATTCAATTTAGACAACAAATTGAAATAATGAATGTTGCTGCATATGTATATTACTCCGTTTTGAGGAGACGAAGAATAATAGATGGTTAAAGTATGTGTTACATACTCACTGATGATGGCAATATAGATACATTGTGTACTAAGGTATGCAGTCATGTTACATGTGTTTGTTACATTATATATCATATAATAAGACTGCTACTTTATGTTCTATTTATGGAATTATTTCATTGAATTATTGTTGAAATGTTTGGAACTTTGGGCCTGAGGCTTTTTTCCTGAATAAACTTTTGTTCTGTTCTGTTCATGTTCAGATCGAGGATTGACGTTCACCATGTTCAGATGTCGGATTGACATTTTAAATTATATTTTATTAAACGCTTCTTTTGCATTAAATAAAAAAATGATTTTGAATCTAGAAACAAGTATTTCACGAATCTACCATCCATCCTTAGTATGATTGTATGAAGATGATAGATTGATACCTTTAAAATCCTTGATAAATAAATATTGTCACTTATGGTACCGGTCATGGGTAACACTGAATATGAATTAGACAATGACGTCATGGTTTGTAAGGAGGATTTGGTAAAAATGCTGAATAGCCACGGGACAATATTAAATCTGGCCCGCTGACGGGATGCCACAAACCGGGAGGCAGCCATTATAACGGCCTCAGATCACGCCGTCATGAATCGACCAAAACACTCCCATAAAGCAAACAGAAAGCAGACAAAAAGCAAAGGCAACTAAAGTATGGAAATGGGAAGCTGGGAATGGGCTCGAGAATTCCACTAAAATCTGTATTCAAAGTTGACCATTTGCGATAATTAAGTCCATATACGCGTTTGAGAAGAAGTGTATTCCGAGTTTATCATGGGAGATTAAATACCTGAACAAAGACCTCAACAAAAATAAGCGATATTTTTTATTTTTTTCATCCGACAAACCATTGAATGAGGGTTATTTCTTTGCCTCTGCTGGGGTTTACTTTAAAACTGCCGTCCGGCAAGCACGATCTCTCCGAGGAAAAGTCTGTTTCACTGTTCCTTCTCTTTAACACGAGTAAATGTAAACTTGGCATCGCTGACTCCATCGAGGAAGAGGATTGGAGGTCCGTGCCGACACAAACTAGATGTAATCATCGCCGATTTCGGAGGCTGATCTTTCAGGAAATAAACGGCAAGAACGAAAAGCAAGCGCTAATCTTCCATTGGTTATTCAGTAATTAATCCAGCAGCTACGCTGCGGCTTCATTATTGACACTACCGCCATCAAACTTATGAAATTTAATGGGATAAAACGGGTTTTCTCTCCCGCCAGCAAACTGTCCGCAAACGGTGTCTGGAGATTTACAGTTTAATCACTTCCAATCTAAATGACAGAATGTTTCCACTCAAAATGAAAAGAGTGCTCTCACTCATATGATAATGCATGTTCAAAGTAAAACACGTATCTACGTATTTTTATGGCGGTTTGCAAGTTTAAGAAGCTGCACTTCACTTCGTCTGGCTTTCTCAACGTTTATAGATGCGCTTGAACTAACATATTTTATTCTGGTTTGCCATATTTTTCAATTTCTTAAGGTTTGTTTGCTTTGGGTTTATTTGTATTCTTCCCTTTTTCACCTCATCTTTCTTTTTCCTATGATTCCCTCAGATTCGGCTCTTGTTTCCCTTATTCTGGCCCTGTCAAGCTTACCGTGACTCCTGTCTTCCCGATTAATGTCCCATTTTCCATTTTTCTAGCTGCTGTTCCCTTTTCATTTCTCTCTTTGACGACTGTTTTCATTTTTCATGCTCCACTTTCCCTCGCACTCTCTCCTGTGTCCAATACTTGGGCTTTTGTCTCCTGTTTTTTGTGTTGTACTGAGAATTTTAGTTCCTTAAATAACTAATGTAACGGTCATTGAAACTGGCTTCAGTGCCTAAAGTGTCTATGACCAGATGTATCAGTCAAATGACCATCCATCAGCCAACCTTTATAAAATCTCCATTACAGGATCATCAGTAGATCTATTACACGGCGACGTTATGACGTACAGATGGCAATATAACGGAGACAATAGGAGCTTACACGAGATTAATGGCGGCTGATGGGGATTACAGGGCCAGCTAGACCAGTGGCTGACCATGACAAGTATATTGCATGACACTATATGGTCTAATACCGAATACAGATTTCTGTTTCACTATGCATGATTCTATCAACATTCTGAATAGAGCATGAGGTTTGGAATCAGCTAATAGAATCCAAGATAATATTGGCGAGGTGTCAATTACAGTACCCAGTCCTCAACCAATCCCCTCTGTGCCCCGGGTGTCTGACCCGGCCCCACCAACACAGAACGCTTGTCCACCCATGCCGGGTATGTTGACCATCAATACATTGCTCGCTAATGACCTGTGAGTGGTCGCGGAAATTAAACCCGGGGAATAACTGTGAGGCAGCACTGAGATCCCTGGCGGCTTAACATCAGATCATGGTCACCACAACCCGGGATTCAAAATAGGCTCCAAACGTACAGAGAGTGCTTCCATCAACGTAGCCTTTAGCACAAATCCTATACCTTCTATATTTATATTCACCTAAGTTTGCTTATATATTGAATTTCTTCTAATATTATATCCTCAGTCACCAGGTGTAACACATTTGCTGTTTTATTATGCTAAGCATTATGACGTAATGATGGTTACGTGGGCACTCAAGCCAGATCCTCGGCTTTCTCCGAAATTAATTTCCTCCTGCATGATATAGGCCTTATATTCCCCCCTGATTATAGTCAGCTGAAGGATGATCACGATATGTTAGAAATGTCTGTACAATTAAATACTCTTCAGTGACTGGTGTGATATAATCTGTTAAAATAGCGGTGAGGCTGATCACTTATATACCGCATTCTTTACAAAATCGCACTTAACCGGGCTGTGTTTCTTTAAATACACTGTCAATACAACCTGAGTTCAAAAATGGAATTGACATAGTTCACATTCAGTATTTAACATTTCACTGAAAAGATTTTGATGATCCATTACCTAAGATAAGAAGTTATCAACCAAATACAAATACCATATGTAAAAGAGAACAAAATAAGATGAAATAACATTAAAACGAATAAACACTGTATGTGTTCTGTTAAGATATTTATTGAAGTCAAATGATTAATACGCGTCTTAGAAGTAATATTCCTCTATGAACTTTTCTCCAATATCACCATGCAAAGAGATAATGCTAGACAAATAATATATATATATATATATATATATATATATATATATATATATATATATATACATGGTGGTGATGCTTATATATTTATATACGTATAATAGACACATATATCTGACACTCTTCCCACCCACACTAACAGAGTAAGTTGGGTTCGCTGATGACTCCTCTGGAAATCTAATTCATCTCAACACTACGGTATCCATATCCTGCGGCGTTCCTCGTATATGTCCCAGAGTCCATAAATCAAGTCCAGATTTAGAGTTCGTTGGTGTGGCTCTACGATGATGAATTATATTGATTTTGACATGCTAATGGCCGGGACGCGTGCCTGCGCCGGCGTGGTCTCAGGGGCACGTCTTTGACACGGCGGTAGATTGGAGGAGAGCCTTGTTGAATATCCCCCGCCACTGCAAATTCTAATCCTCACTTTGTCTGCTTGTATCAGAGATATAGACCGAGGGTTACGTCAGGATGGTTAGAATACGGCGCTGATTCAATTCCTGATACACTACCAACGCTTTCTTTCTCCGAAGTCTGTTTATAGACTCTTCGTTTACACACAACGTGTACATCAAAACACACATTCACATGCTGTCTGTGATAAACACCACAATAGTGTATTCACTTGATTTTTATTTATATTTTAATATTATATATTTAATATTCAGATCAAACAAAAGAAATATTATTCTAAATGGTTGATCGTGAAGTAAACCAGTAGCTTGCTATACGGTGTCATCTCGCGATCTCAGCCAGCAGTATTTACTTTGATAGACAGTTGGCCTTCGCCGAACTCGGTGCCGGACGAATAAATATTCATGCTCCGATTTTCCAAATGTGGACACAAGTGACAATAGAGATCTCACGATTACCACGCAATTGACCATCGTTTTACTATTTTTGGTTAGTTCCTAAGTACTCTAAAAATTTATCGCAATGGTGATTGGTGTAGAGAATTCACGTATGAGACACCTTAAAATTAAATGTAAAAAAAAATAAAATATATTGTGCTCACAGTATCAATAAATTATTGTTACAGGATTGGTTCAAATTTGTAACAATGAAAAGGTGTCTGAATCTTTACTACAAGGGGAAATTTATGTTATTTTTACCGTAAACACTGATATGCGAACATACCCGACACACCCTCCATAGTAAAATCTGGGGCTTATCTAATACATGTGTCTGTTTTGCTTCGCAAGGAAGGGTCCAATATTTCTGTTATGTCTATTTTGGTATATATAATTGTTTATTATAATAGGCCATGGTAATAATTTGGATTAAGGAATCTCATGGTCACATTCACGAAATAGAAGTGAACCCTTACATTTGCTAATCATTGGAAGACCACCTCAGTGATCAGTTCATTTTATATGAACATCCTCAGTACGGCACGGAGACCTGTAGTGTTTGCTGATTTATTGGAAGGCCAACTTGGTGATCAGGTCATTTCATATGAACATCCTCAGTGCGGCACTGAGACCTGTAATGGCTGCTGGTATATTGGATGGCCACCTTGGTATATCAGTTCATTTAATATGAACATCCTCAGTACGGCACTGAGACCTGTAATGGCTGCTGGTATATTGGATGGCCACCTTGGTATATCAGTTCATTTAATATGAACATCCTCCGTTCGGCACGGTGACCTGTAGTGCCTGTTGATATGAACATCCTCAGTAGGGCACTTAAACCTGTATTAGCTGCTGGTATATTGGATGGCCACCTTGGTATATCAGTTCATTTAATATGAACATCCTCCGTTCGGCACGGTGACCTGTAGTGCCTGTTGATATGAACATCCTCAGTAGGGCACTTACACCTGTATTAGCTGCTGGTAAATTGGAAGGTCACCTTGATGATCAGTTCATTTTATATGAACATCCTTATTACGGCACTGGGACCTGTAGTGCCTGTTGATATGAACATCCTCAGTAGGGCACTAACACCTGTATTAGCTGCTGGTATATTGGATGGCCACCTTGATGATCAGTTCATTTTTTATGAACATCCTTATTACGGCACTGAGACCTGTAGTGCCTGTTGATATGAACATCCTCAGTAGGGCACTTACACCTGTATTAGCTGCTGGTATATTGGATGGCCACCTTGGTATATCAGTTCATTTAATATGAACATCCTCCGTACGGCACGGTGACCTGTAGTGCCATTTTATATGAACATCCTTATTACGGCACTGGGACCTGTAGTGCCTGTTGATATGAACATCCTCAGTAGGGCACTAACACCTGTATTAGCTGCTGGTATATTGGATGGCCACCTTGATGATCAGTTCATTTTTTATGAACATCCTTATTACGGCACTGAGACCTGTAGTGCCTGTTGATATGAACATCCTCAGTAGGGCACTTACACCTGTATTAGCTGCTGGTATATTGGATGGCCACCTTGGTATATCAGTTCATTTAATATGAACATCCTCCGTTCGGCACGGTGACCTGTAGTGCCTGTTGATATGAACATCCTCAGTAGGGCACTTACACCTGTATTAGCTGCTGGTAAATTGGAAGGTCACCTTGATGATCAGTTCATTTTATATGAACATCCTTATTACGGCACTGGGACCTGTAGTGCCTGTTGATATGAACATCCTCAGTAGGGCACTAACACCTGTATTAGCTGCTGGTATATTGGATGGCCACCTTGATGATCAGTTCATTTTTTATGAACATCCTTATTACGGCACTGAGACCTGTAGTGCCTGTTGATATGAACATCCTCAGTAGGGCACTTACACCTGTATTAGCTGCTGGTATATTGGATGGCCACCTTGGTATATCAGTTCATCCTCAGTAGGGCACTTACACCTGTATTAGCTGCTGGTATATTGGTTGGCCACCTTGGTATATCAGTTCATTTAATATGAACATCCTCCGTTCGGCACGGTGACCTGTAGTGCCCATTGATATGAACATCCTCAGTAGGGCACTTACACCTGTATTAGCTGCTGGTATATTGGAAGGTCACCTTGATGATCAGTTCATTTTATATGAACATCCTTATTACGGCACTCGGACCTGTAGTGCCTGTTGATATGAACATCCTCAGAAGGGCACTAACACCTGTATTAGCTGCTGGTATATTGGATGGCCACCTTGATGATCAGTTCATTTTATATGAACATCCTTATTACGGCACTGAGACCTGTGTTAGCTGCTGGTATTTTGGAAGGCCACCTTGATGATCAGGTCATTTCATATGAACATCCTCAGTACGGCACAGAGACCTGTATTAGCTGCTGGAATACTGGAAGACCCCCTTGATGATCCGTTCGTTTAAAATGAACATCCTCAGTACGGCATGGAGACATGTAGTGGCTGCTGATTTATTGGAAGGCCACCTTGATGATCAGGTCATTTTATATGAACATCCTCAGTGCGGCACGGAGACCTGTAATGGCTGCTGGTATATTGGAAGGCCACCTTGATGATCAAGTCATTTTATATGAACATCCTCAGTACGGCACAGAGATCTGTATTAGCTGCTGGAATACTGGAAGACCCCCTTGGTGATCCGTTCGTTTAATATGAACATCCTCAGTACGGCATGGAGACATGTAATGGCTGCTGGTATATTGGAAGGCCACCTTGATCATCAAGTCATTTTATATGAACATTCTCAGTACGGCACAGAGACCTGTATTAGCTGCTGGAATACTGGAAGACCCCCTTGATGATCAAGTCATTTTATATGAACATTCTCAGTATGGCACGGAGACCTGTAGCCATCTTTGTTACTGCTTGTAACATTCTGATCAATTAGATTCCATGAATTCTGAAAGCCAATATCTGAACGATCAAATAATTCTTGTGCACTTCAATTCCTCCAGCCTGTTTAAGAACATTTAATAGGTTCGAGATGCTGTAATGACCCCGAATTGTCTAAAATTACTTTTTATGTATACCCTCAATGTCTGATACAGAGAGTTGCTGTATTAACACATTTGTGGTAATTCCTGAATGAACCCCTGGTAGAGTAGCCGATATTTTTGATTATTTTGTGGATTTGCGATTGTACGAGTCGTCTGGGAGAATCCTGTGTTCACAGACCAATCTCATTAACTTAATTTTTTTTTATCAATTATTAATCTTATCATACAATGTTAACTTATGTTACCCTTTCAGCCAAACTTGATTTTCATGCTCTAGCTGTTAAAGCTCCTGTCTGATATTTAAATGTAGGTTTGAGTATCTTCACATCTGTCGCTTCAAGTCAGGTTTCTCGACAACATTTCAGTTGGATTCCGACTTTCCTTCTGTAGCCTTGATTCAGTTGTGTATGCAACGAAAGCATAAAATCATTTGTGTTTGTATATATGGTGGATCCATCAAAGCCCCTTTACTGTTGCACAGTCACAGGTATCCGTGACTAATGGTGCTGACACGTGATTAGGCGTCTCTGTCTGTGCACAGGGCACTGGTACACGATTAATCTTAAGGAATAACCTAATATTGAAACATTTCGTGAACAGGGTGTAACAGATGACTTTTTTTATTGTGTACAGTAGTCATACATATGTATGTGCAGCGATAGCATTGTCCGTTGCTATGGCGTCATAGCCCGGCCGACGCGTGGGGTGTGACGTGTAACCACAGCGGTCATGCTAGTCTTGGGCTTTCTTGCCTGGTCGAGCCGGGCCGACTCGGGCCGGCTCACGTGCGAACACTGATATTTAGAAACACAGCGTTCGTTGTTCTAGATGTTTCCTGTAACTTGTGTACTATTGGGTTCTTTGGATTGTTCGAGAAATGGAAAGTTCTCGGCTGGAGGAAAAAAGTTATAAATAAGGAGCTGTGTTTAGAGCGAGAAGAGAGAGGGGAGAGATATATTCAACGGACACAGAGGAGTATAAATCAGTTTGTGGACCAGTTATAGCTTTTCTTTGAATTTGTAACGGATTTTATATAGTCTTCAGTTTGCCTTTTTGGATCACTATCAGAATTTCACTTTTGGATTACAACAAATTGATTTTGTTATTGAACTGGACTGTTATTCTCTGAGAAGATTTGTGTGAACTGTTCATCTAGACTATATGCTTTAAAGGACTTTTTGTCGTTGTGACAGTGGTGGTATCCAGGTACTGTACACTTTATTTATATACTTACTGTTGTACTGTTGTTAAACTGAGTAATTGTATTGATTTAGTGTATTGTAATGTTAGGATTGTTTTAAGAATAAATTATAATTATTTGTTAACAAACATTTCCCTAGACATTTCACGCTGCCTAGTATTACAGAAACTGATATTTTTTATCTTCGTAACAAAATTTATGCTCGTCACGACTACGTGATCTGTTGATATTAGGTTCCGTAACAAGTGTTACTGTCCTAAACAACAAACCTATTTCCCTATATCTAATCACTATAATCCGTACACAGTCTTCAATAAATTACTGTCACCAATACGAAGTCTCCTTTTCTTGTATTTTCTCCTTCTGTCATTGTAATTATTCTATTATATTTCATCATCTTCTTATAATTATTTATAATTATTATTATTTCAGGCACAGTTTTTCAATAAACTCCAATGTATTAATTTTGTTATTATCAAAGGAATTTTTTTTGCATTCGGAAAGAACACAAGATAAGGATATACAAACTGGCGACCAGAAAATGTGGACGCCTCAGCTAAGCCGGCAGTATGAACAGAGCTGCCGTACAAAGCTGGTGACAATGACGTAATTAGAAAATTCTAGCCAAGACTGTAACCAGAAAACAATGCCATGACCTCGGCAAAGAACTTTATTGCATTACTTAATGCCTTTAGTAGCGACCCAATTTACTGCCAGAAACATCTTTCTTTGAGCCTGTAAATCACATTTTAATTGAATATCGCGTTCTTTTATCTTTTCCTCGGCGTATACAGGTTTTATACATTGCTTTAATGTTCTTCAAGGATAATTAAAATGCCATCCCATGCATAATATAAGAGGAAAGACTTAATTTTTTAAATATGCTGAAAACGTTCTGGTTTCCTTTCTATAACGTGTTTGTGAAACTGGTGTTGTAATAAAACCGGGATCAATAAAGCTATATGGCTGTGTCTGGAAGCTGATCTGCGGCAAGACAGGCATTATCAAGCTAAGTCTTTTGTAAATGCAGCAATATCAACAAGCCGTAAAGATCAAGGGCTGGCTCGAACTTTGAAAGAACGGCATCCAATATCCCACTCAGGAGAACTCTTTCCGTGTCAAAGACAAGTTTATCTCACATACTTAAACCGCAGCCTCATAAAAAACCGACAAACCGCTGACAGGAAACCGGGAACAGAAGGACGCAACAACCCTAAACAAGTGGACTCTTGGTTTCTACAATAACCTTATATATTTCATATTTTAAATATTTCAGCAGGTACAAAACATTTAGGAAACGAGTAAGGAAGTTAAATAAAAATAGATAAGTGTCGATGGCCTCTGTGTTGTGGTCACATAGTTTCCAAATGTCCTCATGGTTCCATACTTTGCCGTTTGACTTTATGGTCACGTGATTTCCCCTATGTCTTCGCCCTCTATCTTCGACACGTAACCATTGTCTCATACAGTCCCCTTCTCTCCCTATCGCCTCATATAGTCCCCACCTGTCATCACTGTTCCATGGTCTCCCATTCGGTCTTGAAGCCTCATAATTCCCTAACTGTCCTAGGGCAAAACTATATTTCCCAAACCGTTAAAACCGACACCTGCAAACTCTAAAATTTACATTTTTGGAAAACCCTTTGTTCTTTGGTTTATTCCAGCTAGGATACAGCATCAACAACCCACTCTGGCAGTACAGCCGCTCTCGCCTGCTATAAGCTCCGTGCTGTAACTTTACCTTTCCAAAGGACATGAAAAGGCTATGTTAAATATTGATGGCAAGATCAGGACGGCAAGCTAATCACGTCAGGCCACAATTGGTGTATTTTTATTTTAACACATTACAAGGCCTGTTGGACCATTTTCATCCATTTTATATCCATGGGCACACCAAAGCGGCATTTAGACGGATTTGTATCCAATTATGAAAGGATTACATGTTGTTGGAGTTTTTACGTTGCAGAGTCCAGACCGGGAGCGACTTATTATGAGCTGGCTGTGCCTCTGTGTGTTTGTTTAAAGCTGTATGGTCTGGATGGTTACGTACCGGGACAATGTAATGTGACCGCTTCCATTTATTTATACCTTTTTTTCCTTTTCATATTTATTAAAACAATCGTATGTATAAAAAAGACATTCCTTTGCCTAGAAGCAGTTTTTTTAATATATCACATAGAATTTAATTAAAGAACACTTGCCGTCACCGTTTTTCTGTGAAAGCTGTATAAACGGCTGTTTCTTGTATCCATAGCATGTTTGGGTTCCACGTAAGTGAGCTCTCGCTCTCCCCAAGGCCAGCAAACCACTTTTTTTCAGAAATCCTAAACAATCTTGAATACACTAGTCCCATCGCCCGCCGGGAAGGTAACCGTGACAGGTAGAAATACCACTCAACCAAACGCTGCCGGGCTGTAATTGTACGGCGAGAGGCCCCCGTCAGGGCGCCGTGTGAAGGACGACCCGCCGCGCCGCGAGCTCTTCTCATAGATCATGTAAAAAGATATACCGCCGATAAGAAGGTCACACATTTCACGGCACCTAACGCGAGTCACATCTCACGCCAGTCACATCTCACGCTGATCACATCTCACACTGCTTACACCTAACGTGGCTCACATCTTACGCAGATCATATCTCACGCAGGTCACATCTCACGTCGGTCATCTCACGCCGCTCATACCTCGCACCTCAAATTTCACGCAAGTCACATTTCCCGCCTTCACATCTCAAGCGCTCATTTCACACGCCGGTAATATCACGCATCCGTCACGTGTAAAGCACGTCACATCTCACACCATGTACATTTCACATCAGTTACACCACACCAGCCTCATCTAATACCAATGAATGCGGATCAGGGATTATAATCACACCACGACTTATAGTTGACCATTATTTCCTATTCACGATTAACTAATGTCAATTTTCAGTTAACTACCTTTGAAGGACTTAAAAATCTTCCGATTCTGACCTTCCTTAAAGCAATGTGTATCACAAACACATAATAACCAGTTATAGATTTATATGGCTTTTGTTTTCTGTCTGAAATATTCCCTGCAACTCTTTATTTCTTGTCTCACACCACACATTTATTTATCCACACATTCGGATTTATCCCTGATTTATATTAATGGTTTTATATACATATATGACATTAACAAAGTTATGTCACTGTTGTATATTAATGTTTTAATGAATATTTAGCAAAGTTACAGTTAACATATCAATGTAAACCGTCAGGGGTTAGATTATCCTTCTTGAACTTGACATCCAGACGTCGGGTTATTTTTACAGCTTCGTTGAAGTCTCTGGTAACACGTTAATTTTGCCAGACCAGAATATTTTTGTAATGAGTAAGATATTCTTAAAGAATCAAATATTAGTGATTATAGAATGTTGTGACTTTGATTATATTAAATTTATAACATATTTATAAGTAGGCCCAGGTCAACAGTCGAATATATTTACACGTGTGAGAGGAATCACAGATTCTGTTTACAGATTCTGTTACTGTTAGAAGCAGTTTTCATTCAGCGTGTATACGATCACAGTCCTCACGACGATGGAGCTTATGCATATATGACAAACAGTCACAGCGGGTATAACTTAAGTCGGAATATTTTAACATGCAATGAGAGACCCTGGATGTGAGACTCTTTATGCTAGTCGAACGGATGATAACGAGGCTGTGTAGTGGCAGAGAGGGTGTAGTCCAAAAATAGCCCAATAGTCCTGTGCTCAACAGTTATTGTATAATAAGTACATAAGTATAGGATGTAAACCACATAGTGTAAGTTTATACCTTTTAGGGCCCATATTTAATTATTCATTAGACTATGCACATTTATCTGAATTTAGGAACGCATTAATTTTTCCACAATCGTCAAATGTAATTCGCATTCAACCAGCTAATTAGTTCTCCTGAAGTCACAACGCGTAATACGTCGCATGTCCCAGTTATGTCCTTTTTAATATTAGAGTGGAGGTCATTACAAGAATAGATAATGATATTCAGAAGTCACTCAGAGTGCAGTAGCCCTGGGTGTAGTTGGTCATAGTTTTCCAAGAAATTCCATGAATATATCCCAGGATTCTATCTGCGTTACCTAGGTACCCACGGGACATAAATTAGAACACGAGACATGGACCGTCAGTGCAGCCCCTTGTCATCTCTAACGTTTCGTTTGCGAAGCAGAATATATCTTAACTTAATGCCGTAGTTCTAATCTGTTAACATTCTGAGCAAAAGTGAAATCCTTAACATCCACACTGCTTGTGTCACCACTTGGAGTTATCTAATTACGGGGTTCTTGAATGATGCAAGACAAGCCAAACCCGAATTGACTTATCTGTAATGTTCTGGCTGACATATTCTAATGCTCTCAAAATATATGATTTATCTTCATTGAAAATCTCTTCAGTAACTGAGACTAACGTGTAAAGCCTCTACTATGGAAGAAGAACTGTGAAACGTTTGCCATTTTTTTGCTTCTCATAATTCAGTTCATGTCCTTACAGCTAATACAAATTTCTTCCATATTCTTATTATCTTCACAGCACGCGATGACTAACCACGTTTAAGACGATGCTGTCCTGTACGAAATAACACGCCAGATACCGAAAGGATACTTCCCTGAACGACATAACACTACGAATACCGACATGATGCTGTTTTGTACGATTCGACACCCATATGGACACGGTCATGTCTAGGAATAAAAGATATCCCTAATACTGACACTAAAAGACATACTCTCGATACAGACATGGTGTTGTGTATGTAGTCGCAATATACAAAACAGTAACCATTATTACTTTTACCAGGCGAATGCCAGAAATCATCACCACTACTAACGGTGAAAGACATTCCCACGTCAGAACGGAAGAGCATCCTTTTGTCAGTAAGGTCTGTCATGCTCATAGCTCTTTAGGTTGATACATATTAACGTGGAATGTCTGGCGGCTAATCTTCTGTCGGCAATAAAGGATTATAAAAGCTTCTGACGGATCACTCACTGTCTTCAGCCTAGAATGATCAAACCCAGACCGGAAATATCCCCGGGCGATCACTTCCGCCTCGCTTTGATCCTTTTTATCAGGCACGGGATGGTTATCGGGCCAGGAATAGAATATGAAACTCCCGAAAAGTCGTAATACAAAATTGAGTATACTTGATAATCTGGCGTGATGGAGTCGACCACGGCCGGTATACAGTAAACCCGCAAGTCAATATCTAGCTCAGGTTAAGACTGCGCCTGTGGTGTCTGATGATTGATTGATATGTGTATCAAAATATGGACATGTAAGGATGTAAATGTAAAAGATGAAAAAAACAAGGAATTAGGAGATTGTTGTGTTAAGCTTCTTCATCAGGCGTTGTGTTAAGCTTCTTCATCAGGCGCTGTATAAAAACCGACTGCCCTGATGATTTGTTCAAACATTTATTTGAGACTAAAAAAATAAATCTGTCCCATTAACACTTGAATATTATAAATAGCAACTTCAAAATTAATATATGTAAATACATATATCAATTTTTTACAAATTCTTAACATACATTTTTGTCTCAAATCTAATGTCTATGAGTGATAATCTGTAATTTATTCTCTATAGCAGATCCCGTCATTTTGTTAAGTTCTGATGAGATGCGACCATTTAACTTCGCCGGCAAACTTAAGAGCAAACAATGCGCCTACAACTTCCAGTCACGTGACAACACACTTTCTCTCATTAGAAGCTGATGGATTATTGACGAGGTGACGTCGACAGTAATGACACAGGGATGATGGCGTGGGTAAACTTGTCTCACCATCCAGAGAGTAACAATACAAACCAAAACTACACCTGCGGGTCACCTTGTGTCGGTGGCTTCAACTGTCGTTTGTAGCCTGTTGGGGATAATTTCACCCACGTGAAAGCGAAGTATAATAGATGTTAACCAACACGGGTTTCCACACTGTTTAGGTGTATTTTTTATTATTTTGAGGAAATTCAAGGTTGTTGTTCACCAATATGAAAAATTAACAAAAAATGGCTCGTCCACAGATGTTTAAATTTGCTGCCTGTGCCACAGAGAATAAGCTTCAAAATGCTTTGTCTCATACAATGATGTCTTTATGGCAGTGCTTCAATGCTGAGCTCTAGCAGCCATACCAGCCATCACGTAGATTACGCTCTAGTGACCAGTATCTTCTGTTTCAACCAGCTACTCATACGAGAACATATGGTGATCGTTCTTTATCATTGGCTACGCCAAACTTTTGGAATGAGTTACCCTTAGAACTCCACATGTGTGAAAACTATAACAGTTTCAAAAGATCTGTTTTGGGCTGCATTTTAATATTTATAGTTTTGCTCTTCATAATCTGTGCCTACATTTAGTTATATTTATAACTGGAACATCATGAACATAAAGCTGCAATTAACAGTATGCCCTACTGATCATAATTATAATATTTTTTTTTATCTCAATGCAAATAGTTGGTTTAGCTTTCTTAAATTTATATTATATATCTTTTATCTTCACTTGTAACAGCACCACTGAGCAGCACTGAGTGCTGGATATTGGCGCGGTATTAAATGAATAAATATTATTGTCATATTATTAAATCTGGAAAATATGTCGGGGAATCGATACATTAGATTTCACGAAAGATTCCACGTACGATTACCTAGCCTTATATGTTACTTTTGCAACGTTTTGTCCCTCCTGTATTTTTATATGTTTGGTTGTCTGTTCGTGTATTTTTATATGTTTGGTTGTCTGTTCGTGTATTTTTATATGTTCGGTTGTCTGTTCGTGTATTTTTACATGTTAGGTTGTCTGTTCGTGTATTTTTATATGTTTGGTTGTCTGTTGGTGTATTTTTATATGTTTGGTTGTCTGTTCGTGTATTTTTACATGTTTGGTTGTCTGTTCGTGTATTTTTATGTTAGGTTGTCTGTTCGTGTATTTTTATATGTTAGGTTGTCTTTTCGTGTTTTTTTTTATGTTTGGTTGTCTGTTCGTGTATTTTTACATGTTTGGTTGTCTGTTCGTGTATTTTTATGTTAGGTTGTCTGTTCGTGTATTTTTACATGTTTGGTTGTCTGTTCGTGTATTTTTATGTTAGGTTGTCTGTTCGTGTATTTTTACATGTTTGGTTGTCTGTTCGTGTATTTTTATGTTAGGTTGTCTGTTCGTGTATTTTTACATGTTTGGTTGTCTGTTCGTGTATTTTTATGTTAGGTTGTCTGTTCGTGTATTTTCACATGTTAGGTTGTCTGTTCGTGGTTTTTTTTTATGTTTGGTTGTCTGTTCGTGTATTTTTATATGTTAGGTTGTCTGTTCGTGTATTTTTACATGTTTGGTTGTCTGTTCGTGTGAGTTCTAATTTTCATTGGGGAGGGTAGGATGCGATCATTTTTAGCTGTAATCTCTCGGACAATTTCGACACCATTGACCTTGACCCTACTCACACCATTTTAATTTCGCTTAAGCTCTGTTTGACTTATAGATGTCACATTTTTAGGCTTTTCGAATTACATTATTTTTTACAATTTTATCATTTTCTGGTCCCTTAAGGATAAGGAAATTATACAATTTGGTTCTAACTAAAAGAGTAAGTCCACTGGATTTATTTTATGACCATGGGCTATTTCCTTCATTGGTGACGTCATAACAAACCTCTGGTATCCGTTGAAATATCGGCATTTTAGGGCAATGTTGTTGCGTTAGTCTCAATATCTGGTCCTTAAAAGAAACCTATACCTTTCCCGGGAAATCCATACCCTCTACCATTCCATTTCGCATGTTGTTTTTCTTATTTCCCTTTCAGAAAGAAGAACTCTGTGTTCGAGTTTCTATGGAACACTTTGCCCGCCAGGCGTACCGTCCGTCCTTTTAGCTTTGTAATTTCGTCTCGCTGGTACCCGTTCGTGTCATGTAATACATGAAATACCGCAAGGAATGCCGGGATACCTTATGACTGATATACCACCCATGTCGGTGGAAGCTTTCACTAGTTTCAGGGCGATTTCAATTACGTTTTGTAATCTAGGTGTTCATTTGAATAGGGAAAAAGATGAAATAAAGATACAAATATATGTAAAATTGTGTCTGTCCGACATAGGATAGGCGTTGATGATATTTTCTCTATTAT
Organism: Sipunculus nudus; assembly: GCA_026874595.1. Lineage (NCBI taxonomy): Eukaryota > Metazoa > Annelida > Sipuncula > Golfingiida > Sipunculidae > Sipunculus > Sipunculus nudus. Next base: position 1,023,506 of record CM049311.1, on the reverse strand, counting down.
GGAAACAGAATAATTTCAATGTTATTTTCATTTGATCCATTACCACCGTTATGCTGTACCACGCCCATGGAAAATATAGGTAGATTCATGTAAAACAGAACAAACCCAAGAAAATTAAAGTAAAATATCATATCTGTTGACTAAATATTATACTGCTGGCCGCAATGTTAACGTTAACATGAAAACAGACCATTTCCTATGTTGTCAACAGATATTTGTTGTCAACAGTTTCATTTGATCCATTATCGCTATTATACCTTACTATAGGTACCTATATCTGTGACAGATGGAGTGGGTAGTTTGCTTTGAAACAATTTTTTGGGAACATTTATACACCATGAACGCGTGAATGATACTATTATATTATGACCTTAATGTTATGTAAATGAAGCTGTCATTAGAGTTATTGCTCTTTTATAATTTGTATGAATTTACCAGTTTTTGTATGAATAAACTCAAACATTTTCAGATTAAAAAAACATGAATTGAGTTGAACAAGATTCTTCCAGTCCCTATCTGTCTGTGCGTCTGTCTGTCTTTATATGTCTCTCTCTCTCTCTCTCTCTCTCTCTCTATATATATATATATATATATATATATATATATATATATATATATATATATATATATATATATATATCATAATAACAGGAACAGGTGTCTAATAACTGTGATCACTTTAATGTTAAGCAGAACAAGGAAGAAGCAGCACACTTCAACTCAGTCCTTTTAGTTCGGTCTTTTGTCTTCGTCAGCCTGTGGGCCTCGAAATCTTGTGTGCAAATAAAAAAGTCATCCTTCTTGATCTACCTTCACATCGGAAATAAACTAACATACAGATTATATATATATATATATATATATATATATATATATATATGTCATTATTTTAATTTAAAAAGAGTAGTTATCGCTGCAACTGCTGTATCATTTATGGGGGAACCTTGTCTCTTAGATATTGTTTAACGGTCGACTCATTTTATTAGATTTGCGACACATTACATTATTGTATTACATTCTTTTATGTAATTATATAAGTTCTTGCAGTCAGATTATAATACTAATCTAGTCCAGAGCCCAACAACTGTCTACAGGTATAACCAATCCGACGTGACCTTTGTATTCAGCCCGACATGATCTCTCTCGCTAACAAATAACCAAGTTTCATGTTGCAATACGTGCCTACAATACGGTAATAAAACAGAGATCCAAAATATTGATTTGTGACGCATTTATTGTGCCAGGTATATGTAAAAATGCACAAAATACAAAATAGTTTAGTAAATAAATAGTTATTATTTAATAGTAGTTAATTCTATACGGTATTTTCATTATATTTGTGGGTGCTCGGAACTGCATGAAGAAAATCAATAAAAATAAGAATACGGGTAGTCGACAAGCGACTACGTGTATCCGCAAAAATCAGAGTGGAACGGGTGAAGTGAGGCATGGATTGAGTGGCAAGGGGAAATAAAGTGAGGTGTGTTGCATATTAGCATGGATGTCTGCAGCCGAAATGTGTATGTAGGTTGCGCCACCTAACACAAAATCCATAAAGCTGTTCAAGTTGTATACATATGCAAATTTTTAGGCAGATAAGTCAAACCACTACATGTATATAAGTGATTTTATCCGACAGCTGACAAACAGAAGGACTTGTGCTAAAATGGTGGCAGGTGGCGCCACCAATTTTGTGTATGATTAAGAGCTATGTGAGATCTTTACACATGCTAATTTCAGGGGGATATGTCCAACTAGTCCTGAGATATAAGCCTGAATGTCTGCAGCGTAAACTAGAATGTAGGTCGCGCCACCTGTCATAAAATCAAGAAAGCTGTCCAGGATGTATAAACCTGCAAAATTTTAGGCAGATATGTCAAACCACTGCCCAGATAAGAGGGATTTTATCCCACGGCAGACAAACAGACGGACGCTGTGCAAAAATGGTTGCAGGTGGCGTCACCAGATCTATACACATGCAAGATTTTGGCCCAATCGGTCAAAAGGTTCCCGAGATATGTGGGTTTATGTGTGGAAACAGACGCACACATGGACGCTTGGCAGAGAGGAAAGGTCAGAGATCAACGCCAATTGGTTAGGCAAAAGTTCACATGTGATGTGATAATTGGTGTAAGTTTCGGAAAAATCAGTCCAGTAGTCTCAGAGGAGTTCTACGGAAACGAATACGGCGGCGGCGTAACCCGGTAAAAAACATAGTATCCGCAAAATTTCGTTTTGGCGGATATAATTATGCTTTACTGAATACTCATCAACAGCTACTATCCCCTTTCTCTTGAAGGTCCAACCCTGGTCCAACCAATGATACACACAGGGCACCGTCCCTTCCTTTTCACGGACTACTTGACCAAGGATAACTTTAATCTTTCGGTTTAAAGAGTATTGTGTCGTCCAAGAGCTAGGCTTTATTTACATGTATGTGTGTGTGTGTGTGTGTGTGCAGAGTAAATATTTATGAAGTGGATGGTAAGTTTTATGGCGGCTGTCAGAATGCAGGTTTAACCTCTCGTGTCTGCGTTGGCTCCCTGATCCGTGTGTTAAATGTAAGATGATGATAGTTGATGCGGAAGAAACGTAACTAGGTGTTATCGATGAACGGTTTAATTTATCCAGATTGCCTGAAGATTCAGGATTTTCATAGCTCAATATATTTCAGCTAGTAGGCAACCCATAACTCTCTTACTTATGGTTTCCTGCCTTGCTGAAATATGTTTTACAAACAAATAAATAAGAGATTAGAGATACGGACTAAAACCTGACAGATGGGTGAAAAACTGAAAATATTTAACAAACTTCTAATGATAATTATGGCTGATTTTTTATTGTACAAATAGCTATAACACAGCTATCGTAGAACACCAGGGCAGTCGGAACTTCCTATGATTCTTCAAAGCCGCGCCGACATGGCTTTTTGGCATTAAAGTCTCATTCCCTGCGCCTCCACGGCACTAGCTGGTAGACTCGTGCTGTAGGAAAGCGCCAACATATTAAAAATGTATGACTGTGTACCACGTCATGCCGGTACGGCACGATATATGCCGATCACTACATTTTTTAGTAGCGCCTGACAAGAGAGCTTGGAGGATAAACTATAAGCAAACAGGCCGTATGTATACCTGGTGATGAAACTTCAATATAGTCCTTTGAGTTTGTGTGCTCGTAGTCATCGCTTATGTATTAATCCGTCATGGTCAACCATCAGTTTATGTCCTGGGAGAATCCACTGACGACCATCAAACGTTTACCCTTCTATGCAGCCCCTTTTGATCAATATTTTGTCATCTAAAGAGGTAATTTCATTAACGATTAGCTGGATAATGGCGGCCGTGCATGCAAGCTGCCCCTCAATTCTTCTCTATGGTCATTAAGAAGAGTGTATGTTTGAAACTGTATAACTGAACTAAAATGCCTCATCGTCGGACGGATAAAAACACTCAATTTCTCAGGAAAACTGATAACATATTACCTCCAAACAGCCATATATAAAAAAAACGCCTATGACAAGAAATGTTAAATAGTATATTACCATGTGGGAATGTGTCAAAAGTATTGTGTGAGACTGGGCCATGTCTCAGCTTAAGAGAATATGTAAATGTTTTATGAAGTTCTTTGCTGAAACCCAAATGCGTTAGCTCGTAGCAGTACTGCTTAAGTGATTAGTCACGTTTAATACACCACAACGAAATAAGTAAAAAAAAAGAACTAGCACGTCCTTTTTTGACGGAGGATGATGATTTGTTAGAGATGGTTTCCGTGAGAAGTGAAGGCGAAAAGACAAAACAATGTTGTTGTGATCGAGGACGGCGGTGTTTGACCACTAACTATCGAGTGATGATTACAGGCCTTGAGTGATAGAGTGGGACGGAGATGTATTGATGTGTAGCGGAAATGTCAAACAGAGCACATCTATTTCTAATGTTTTTATGCCAATTCACCTTCTTGGTCCTTAATCGTCCTTGGGTATTATGACATCACTCTTACAGCAGGTGTTTGATCAGGTGTTAACTATAATAGTAACGTTTTAATACGAGATGATGTTATACGGCTTTGGGTATGACGTCACATGCTAATACCTTTGTCATTTTGTATATAAATGAACACGTGTACCAAGTATCAACAGAAGGTAACCACTTCACTTGTATGACATCTTTTGCATACATGTATGAAAACACACCTAAAAAGGAAGGTGGCTGAAAATGAAGACATCCCAAGGTAAGATTTCAGTACGTGTGTGTAGGAAGTGAGAATGTTTATGGTAAAGTTAATTTCGCACTACATTTAACTGAAATCGGAAGCACCACGTGATCTCAGGTATAAAACATGTGAGACGGCGTCTCTAGAAGTGGATACGGCGTCTCTAGAAGTGGATACCTTTGCTAGCTTGCCATGAACGTGGTACATATTGTCTTACTATAACATTTACATTGAAGATGACGTGACACTTTATAAGTAATAATCGGGAAGCAGTGTAGAAAATACAATAGTATATTGTCAAATGCGGAATCCGACAGAACGTTTTGGTATATGGGGATTTTTATAGGGCGTGTTTGGTAACCTGTTTGGTGCATGGATTACTTGCTCATGGATACACCAATCCATTTTTACATTCTTAGATCTTAATCTTCGTTCATTGAAATGTAGCAGGACACCTGGAGGTCTGAATACATAGTATAATAGAAAAAAAACGCCGACAGAGTTGTCTAACTCATTGACAAACACACGAGCGGGCAAGAAGACTTACCTCGACCATTCGAAGTATTTGTTTAAAACGCGTATTGAATGAGACAATTTTTGTAAAAAGTAATAATAAAAAGAAAACTAAAGATGTCCATCACGTATTGACGAGCGTGCTTTTAAAAGAAGGGTTCTGAAATGGGCGATTACCCATGCACTGTAAGTTCCATTCACGTTGACGATAGTAGAAGATAGGCTTCCTCGAGATCCACTGATAAAGCTGCCGGTATTCCATATTTGTGTGTCGGAGTCCTTTCACAAAAACCGTCGTGAGCGGCGGAGCCCCGGGGTATCGTTATGACGGACTTTTAGTGACTGATTATCCACTGTCACGTGATTTCCCAGTGGATCGCATCAGCGTCACAAGAAAATAATGAAACAAGACAGCACGTGACAGAAAAAGCTCTGTGGATACTTTTTTGGGGAGAACTCCACACTCCTCCTCTCGTGTATCCCAAATAAAGCAAAGACGTGGACAGAACTGATGTTATATAAGGAGGGAGATGCTGAGAGACCTGATTTTGATATGTATACGATATAAAATACTGATTTAAAACCACAGCGCAGCACTTTTTACTTGGACATGTGTACGGTACTGGCTTGTTTAGGTTTTACTTGTTAGCCTGCATTTAAATGTAATCCTCCTTAATGTTACTTAAATAATCACTACAAATTTTCCATTGCGAGAATGAAATTATCACAACAAATTTTAAAAGTTCTAAATAGTAATTTGGATGGGTTGCCTGAAACATGTGAAGTTTTTACACTTTGATACTGTTGTCTTTTGCGCAAGACTGGTAGTGCCATTTCATTAATGATATTCAGCTCTACTGGTTATTTTGAAACTATACTGGGTCACATGATGTGGCCATCAACTGAAATAATTAATCACTTGTTTAATTACAAACATGGTTTCTGCCTACAAATTGGAGTAAAAAGGTTAAGTCAAATTAGCTTTACGAAGGGAAAAACATACCGGGATATATCGGAACACGACAATGTTACTACGTAAATTCACGGTCATTCTGCTGAGAAAATTTAAGTCAAAGGACTACGTGAAATGTTTTCATTGACATATATAACAACTTTTGATCTTTACCACTTGCAGTGTTTTTTCATAGATAATATTCTGTGGGGAAAATTGGTTTTTAACAAAAGACAGATATAATTCAAACGGCATGAGCGTAGAGAATTGCTGTCAAATATTGATCAAGGTAATTCAACGTTCTCGCACTCTCTGGTGTAAACACACCTTTGGTGTCAGCTAATAGTATATCATCATTGCGGTGCCGCCTGGCTTTAAAATATCAGCTCAGGAACAAGGAACTATGAACACTGAGAAATAATAGCGGACTCGGCGATCGTCTACAGAAGAATATGACAGACATTTATAAAGACTTTCATGTAAGGGTTGTTGTGGAAGATGCAAAGAAGAAAGTAAGATTACACCTCTGATCATCATACTCTGTGATCTGTTGGTAATCTCTGAGGAACCATTCCAGGTAAGACACGATTGCAAAGAGTTGGGCACGATAGCAAAACCAAGCGGGAAACAATAAGAGTTGGGCAGACACCAGGGTCGAGCTTCCCTCGATAAATGTACTTTGGTTTTACATTCTGGCGACTTTGTCCCGACCAAGACTCGGGTACATATGTATACTCAAAATCTACGGCAGAAAAAAGTAAAGTAAATCCCTAACATGGTGACATTACGTGTTTCTCGTGGATGCATGTCTTGTCACTTTTTGTGCTTTTACCACTTGCCTGAAGTCTGCCATGTACCGAATTCACATTTGAAAATCAGAAATGATATATGATCCAATATTACAGCAACGGCCAGACTAAAATGGACTTGCATTTGGAGCAGCATTTATTGTGCGTTAGCTTGTATATAACATCATGGTACAGACTAAAACGGGTAATAAAAAGTGATTTAATAGCGATGTTACGACTTCTCTATACTGCCAGCGACCGGCCAGTAAATGGAAACCCTTCTTCCGTTGAGTTACAGTGTATCCAGTAAAACACATCTTATCGTTATCAGGTCTACCGAATTTCCTTTTCTTTTGTTAATGGCGTAAGAGTTATCCATATGTTCTATTTGCTAGTTATAGAGATGGGTATCAGCTTTAGAAGAATAAAGCTGTCAGTTAACAAGATTCACTGTAGATACCGAGGCGAAACCATGTAACAATTAAAGTCACTGCAGTTTGTAAATAAAATAAATATAAGGTATATTACTATATTTATCTTTAAAGATCATTCTCGACTTGTAGTGAGAATTAAACATACCTTTCTGTTTGACTCCCCTAGAAAACCATGTATCTGACATATTTGCTGTGAGTTTGCAACTTGTATGCTAAGACCGGAACCGGGTGTACGACACGATTATCGGCATTTACCATAAACTTCGCCATTTTGAACGGCTATTTCGTCATTTTCAAACCAGATTAGTATTGTACTTGGGAAAACAACAACAAACTGTGTAGGACAAAACAGGCATTTTAGATAACGCATTGCTCGGTCGGTTTACAATTTTCATAAAATTCAGACAGGTAGATATGATGTCCACATGGACCTTTCACGTGTCGGGAGTGCAGAACATAAGGTTATATTCGTGTCGCGAGTGCAACACACTCGTGGGAGGCTTTTTCAGGGCCAGTTGAAGATATGCAGTAACCATGCAGTATACAATAATTATGATTTTGGTTAGGCCAGTGATACTTACCACTTCATTATACTTTTCAAATCATAACAAATCTCTTATGATAAAGAATACAAATGTTAAAACTTTTAATTTCACTGTTTTCTGCAAACTTTCAAAGAAAAAAAAATAATGCAAAGGAACGCGACTTGAACATGTGATCCTGCCATAATTATCATGTTAAAAGATAAGACACAGCGTGGATGACCTTAATGAAGCGACGTGTCGGCAATAATATGATAGATTACTGTTATATAAAAGTCCTTAAATCATTCTGCATGTCTCTATCTCCCCTCCCTGAAGCCCGGGTCAAGTCTCATAAAACCGTACGTGCAACCTAATCATTGTATATATGACACCGACCTTCACTGGAGAGTATGACATTGGAATTTTTAAAAAATATTTGATTTTGTATTATACTATCATGTCACATCTGGTTTGGTGCCACCAAAGATATCGTCTATATTCACCGTTGTTCTCTCTGTCAGGGCCCCTGTCCCATTTTCACTGATCTTAAAAAGAGACTGAAGGACCGTTTACTATGAATATTAAATTATCATATAACGAAACTGCAATAGGATGAAGTGAAAAATAAAAAGCTTCATACTTGGCTGATGCAGACTTTCATGTTTGGCAACAATATTTATATACATATATATGTATAATGACTGACAATATCTATTCACATATAAATGTATAATGACTGGCAATATTTATTCACATATAAATGTATAATGACTGACAATATCTTTCCACATATAAATGTATAATGACTTACAATATCTTTTTCACATATACATGTATAATGACTGACAATATCTTTTCACATATAAACGTATAATGACTGACAATATCTTTTCACATATAAATGTATAATAACTGGCGATATCTTTTCACATATAAATGTATGACTGGCAATATCTTTTCACATATATAAATTTATAATGACTGACAATATCTTTTCACATATAAATGTATAATAACTGGCGATATCTTTTCACATATAAATGTATAATGACTGGCAATATCTTTTCACATATATAAATTTATAATGACTGACAATATCTTTTCACATATAAATGTATAATGACTTCGTGAAAAGGGGATTTAAAGAGAAAGTAGAAGAACGTACACAAGCAACATATGTGACAAACTAATCTAATAATCATGCAAATATTTTTTTATTTAGTATTTAGATCAAAGTAATATATAAACATAAATGGTTTAAGCTTAGAATCTTTATAATACCATAGTTCAGTGTATATTAAAACGTGAAAACGTCTACCTGAACGTCACAGAGGACTCTCTAATGCAAAATTTAATACTTTAACGACTTGGTTATTACGGTCACTTTGCAAATGGAAACGACTCATTCAGCATTATACCCGATTAAACCGTTGATATATCCATTATGTGTTATATATATATATATATATATATATATATATATATATATATATATATATATATATATCTGTCATAGACCAAATCATATAACCTTCCTTTATCGTTTTCTCTCTATATATCCACCTCTCTTGTACTCTTACTAACACTTCACCTACGCACTTTACTTGAAAGTGGAAACAAGTCAGATCCTACCCGGCTACTGTCTTTCAGTTCTTACCGCTAACTTTCACAAATCTAAAATATCCCGAACATGAAATTTAAAAAAAAACTCTGCGCTATATATTAACAGGACTGCGCATTAGTTTATTTTTTGACCCCATATAAAATTATTGGTACATAATATGTATGGAAGAGGCAATACTTCCAAGAAGAAACGACGAGTTAGAGTTATGTTTTTCTCAACCTTCCGATTTTTCAGCAGAGTATAAATGACATATCAGCCGTGCCTTTTAACAGAAAGACTGAAAGAAGATCTTTCATTTAAAATGGATGTACCAACGCCTGTTCATTATGAAAAGATGTCTCATGTCTGTTCATTATGAAAAGATGTCCCAAAGCCTGTTTATTATGAAAAGATGTCCCAAAGCCTGTTCATTATGAAAAGATGTCCCAAAGCCTGTTCATTGTGAAAAACTGTCCCAAAGCCTGTTCATTGTGAAAAGATGTCCCAAAGCCTGTTCATTGTTAAAAGATGTCCCAAAGCCTGTTCATTGTGAATAGATGTCCCAAAGCCTGTTCATTGTGAAAAGATGTCCCAAAGCCTTTTCATTATGAAAAGATGTCCCAAAGCATGTTCATTATGAAAGATGTCCAAAAGCCTGTTCATTATGAAAAGCGAAACATCTGTGATTTGTTCGATGATTCAGAGGCTTGACCTCAAAAAAGGACCAGCATTAAGCCTGAGGAGGACGCGGACAGAGACTTGACTTGCATTAAGCCTGAGGAGGACGCGGACAGAGATTTGACTTGCGTTAAGCCTGAGGAGGTCGCGGACAGAAATTGACGTAGGAGAGGCATATACAGTCTGTTATTATGAGTCTCCTTACTGGAAGTGTACTCTTCGTGCCCTGGTGAGGAGGGTGTAAGAAAAAATCATACTCCCCTCCCCCCCCCCCCCCCCCTCCACACCCTTATATATCTTGAGGTCAAAATCAATCCTTTGGCCAGCCAATTATAGATGTATTTTAACACCCTTTTTTAATTCATTCACAGAAATGATTAATTCTAAAATTTTGGTTTTGAAATTAGGTCGTAATTTGAAAAGACACCAAATTATTTTTTAAAAATTCCTGTATCAGCCAAACCCGTGCATTTTGATATATTCATATTTTAAGTGTTTAAGCCAGAGCTTTCATTGCCCTTAAATTTTTAAGGGTGGTTCAATTGTGATTCAGTTATTCAAATACAATATTTTTCAATATACTCTTGCATGTCAAATAATATTTTTTTATTAATGATCCACGTTTTATAGTGGCGGTTTTATTTATATGAAAGCCCTGATTAGCCAGGTACATTTAACAATATTATAAATATAAACATTATAAACCTCTTTAGTATAAAGCTTGTATTTGCTCGTACCCCGGTTTATACTGGTCATACAGACGGCGGGATAGGGAGTTTGTTATTGATGTCACGTGGCCGATCATGAATGGGATGATGGATGCAGACAAAGTTTGATGAACCAGAACAGTGAGGTTGTTATTTTTTACCTGACCTAACACAATAAAGCAAGCATGTTCCAGTGAGTCTGATAAATTAACCGTGCTCGGAAAGTAGGTTGTGGCGTGATGGATCCATCAAGAGAGATCACCCCGGTGACGTCATCAGTGCTGTAATAAGCACCTGACTTTCGGTTATGCATGCACACCATGCGACCAATCGATGATATAATATCCGTGCATACACTATGTTATTTGTGGACCATACGGTGATGGCGATATATTAGTATTTTCAAGCTAGCATCGTTATAAGATGAATCCTCCTACACTCAGACTCGGGCTTCTCCAGCCCTGCCAGCGTGCAGGGTGTTATCACAGCACCAGTCTGGCAGCTGAGAAATACAGTGCTGGCGGTGGGGATTACGGCCACGTAACAAATGATCACACGCGATACTAATCTTGACGGCCCATCTGTCTCCTTCCGAATGTATAATTCCACTGAGCAGAGTGCATGGAGCCGTAAAAAGCCGAGTTTCACCACAACAATCGGACATGCTCGGTTTCACTGCCTGAAAGTACCACGCCATTGACCATGACGGAAAGCCCAACTGACAGAGGATTTTTTACATTGAGGACAATGTCTCTGTCTCGTTATTTCTAATTTCTCCTGAAGTGGTACCCATGGCCGATTGATGGCTCTGCTTGAAAGTAGATGAAGCTTTACATATTATTCCAAGGTTGGGACGCACCTCCGTGTGTCAGGTGGTGGACGTTGGAGTATGAGGTAGCGGGTTTAAACCATTTCAGAAACTGGAAGATTGGCTCCAATGCCATCTGGGTTATTCTTTGTCTCTTTGTCCCTTGGCGCAGTGATGAGAACTTAACTGCTGATTTTCTTTGTCCTCATAATTGCCAGATTTTGACGAGCCTTCTCTGGAAATGGGTAAATTGAAATAAAGGGCTACTTAGTAAGTCATATTTAGTTACATATATATTGTGGAGCGTGGTGGCGTAATGGTTAAGGGCGCTAGACGTGTAACCGCAAGGTTGTGGGTTCGCGTCCCGTTCTGACTGTCGTCTGCGCTAAGAGTCCAAGGCTAAGTCTTTACCACAAGGGTGCGCTCTCTCGACCCGGGAGTGTATGGGCACTGGTCATGGGAGTATAGCTGCTGGAAGCTGAGAAAAGCTACAGGAATGAAAAAGCCCGAAAGACCAGTGTAAAGTCGGATGTGACTTATATATCAGACTATAAGCCCCAACAAATTCCACACAGATGGCTCTTCTGATACTTGATTAATATGTTAATGATCTGTCATTTATCAGTTCAGAAAAACGCTTTATGTCATTATTTAAGGAAGAATGTAAAACGTGACCAAGGTGAAATGCTGTTTCGGGAAGTAACACAAAGCTTTATAAAGATAGAACTCGCATGTTGATATTTCTGGACCGTGTCAATTAACAATAAAACAGAAACCACCACAAAAACAACCCGTCACGAAAAAGAGTCAAAGCTGAAAAAAATCAAATCCAATATAGTGAATTACTCTATTATAGCGGATACTTTCGACAGAGCGTTTTTTTCTACGTGTGGGACGATAGCCTTTACTTTAAAATCTCTCTCTCTCTCTCTCTCTCTCTCTCTCTCTCTCTCTCTCTCTCGTCACCTCTAACACTGTCTTATCCTTCCACTCCCTAAATTCAAAATACTAAATAGTAAGTACATCCTTTCAAACATTATTTCATATTTAAATATACAACACGAAAGGCTTGCACAAGCCTAATAAAAATCAGGTGTTCCTTGCGTTTCATATGATAACCATTTCTAGTTTCTGAATAAAAACCATGAAATTTCACGAATGTTCAGATTATTGATGGAAAGCACCGCTACAAGTCTTCATTTCGATCTAAACTCTGCTTCACCCCAGGGCTGATTTGCCCATCCCAACAACAGCGCTAGGCCATTATAGAGAAGAATTTGATGAGTTTGATTTGAGGCCGCCCTGTGTTGATGATTAGATGATTTCTATTTGTGTGGCTTTAGTGAGGGATTGTTACAGCAGTGAAGTGAGCGCCGGGCCAAATTAAACCTCCTCGAACAAGCCCGGACCCTCGGAGACCCATGTCGCTGTAGCCGTCCGCCGCAGTTCATCAGTGAGGATGCGTTAGACCTGTTGTCTACGGCAGATAAGGGTCGTTGTAGTCAATCGTTTAAGTGATACACAGCGTCTTACTTAATCAAGGGCAGACCCTATCCCCTGTAATGCTTATTGACATTCCAACCTTACACGGGCCGCTCTGGCACTTCTGTCCGTGCTAGACCTGGGGTTCGTTATCGCTGGCTGCACTCTGATCGAACCTCGTTCTGGCCGCAGCATCGATGGCAAACAAGAATAAAGACCGTAACATTAATGAGGGAGGGATATACTTCAACGGGCCGTTTGACTTGGCTTTTATCCTTTCTGCCAGACAGTTCTTAGACCTGCCAATAACTGTTCCCAGTGTTTAATGTGTGCAACAGATCAAACGGCCCCTTCCAAAAACCAGAAATCTCTGGGTTTTTATTCCCCGTTTCTTGGTAGACCAGGCCATTCTTAATCTCCTAATGCGGCCCCAGTAACTTATGGTCATACATCAAAGTGAGCTCTCTGATAGCAGGCCAAACGATGTTGAACATGGAACCATGAAAAGAGCATCCAATCAAAGAAAAATAGGTTCCATAGATGCATGGAGCCGGTGATTTCTGAAAGTGCCGGGTTTGATAGATAATGTCAATATGAGAGCCAGGAATCTGTCTTCAAGAAATATAAACAATTCCATCTGACTAACTCTATGGTCCCCATTGATCTGTATTGGACATCAATGAAAAGACGTGTCCCGTGTTCACCGCTCTATCCCTATATATATATATATATATATATATATATATATATATATATATATATATATATATATATATATATATATATATATATATATATATCGACCACGCACACCTTGACTTAGATGAGCTTATTTACCGATCTCGAGCTTTAATGCAGATCTCGCCATGAAATAAAAGCCACCCATTCCTGCCTAAAAGAAATAAACGCAACCGCTTGGTCCCCAGTATGAGCAACAATTGCTGGATAATCGCCGTAGTCCAAAACCTGGCGTGAATTACAAGAGTAGCAACCAAATATTTTTACGTTTTCTACTCCTTTAACCTTCACATTGGAATTGAACATTCGTTTTAATATCGACCATCACGTGATATATACAGTTTAATACTTATATTTATCAGAATTTGACTGGTTTGTAAGGGGCTGACTAACGTAATGAACAGAGGTTTCTTTTTATGTTTGTTTGTTAAGTGCAACATACCTGTAAATTATAAATAAATGAAATATCGGTGAGAGCGAGGTGAGGTGCAGTCATGCATGTAGAAAAAAGCTCAGGGCCTGTTTTATACTGCTGTTAAAAATATCATCTGGCGCATGTAAAAAAATCTGGAGTTTTTCCATTTTGGAAGAAAAAGGGTCCTAAGTTGAGAATATGCTGACAATAGAAAAGAGTTGTAAGAAAAGTTCCTAGTGGTGTACAAAGGAAAGTTTTGCTCTTCACAAAAGTATTTATTCACTGGGATTATTTTTAACATAACAGATAGAGATTTTTAACTCAGTTGTGTCAAAATGCTGTGAAAATGCTATAGTCATGTAAAATATGCATGCCCTTCACAATATGATTCATTAGATTAACATCCAATTCAAACATATTCTTTATATAGTTTAACTATACTTACAGTCAGGATCAAGGGATACAGTTTACAAGCATCAATAGGAAACTACATGACAAATACCCTTGATACTTTAGCGATTCCATTATAAGATTACTTCAAGGCAATGACGCTGCGAAATGATATGTGATGTTATATGATATTCACAGGGTGCCTTTACCTCACATTAAAAAAATCTGACAGGTACTTACCAGAGGTTAAAGGTAACTAAAGGTAAAAGGTTGCAAAAGTTAACGGTAACAAGAAAGAGAGAGTGCTCAATTAACACCTTAAAGTAAAAGTGCAACTGATACTAAATTATGAAGTAGAAAAATTCCTTCTAGTTCAAGGAATCAAATGGGATATATGTTGTGTGTAGAATATTTATTTTATTTATGTTCACTTGACCCTAAAACAAATTTTAACACCAACTGTAATTTCTTTGCTTTTTCCGCCGATTTGAGTGGTTGGACCACTTTGCTTTTGTTTCCAAAGTATACAGAACCGTTATAGACAATAAGCTACTCGTTGGCACTGTTTTCGTGCGGAAATGTGGAGGTAATAAGCTTTACAAAAAGTTATGAAAGACCGTCGCACCTCCTTGATACCGTGGTTCCATACTGGCCACATGGCCAATGGACCAAATTACAAGAAAGTAAATAACATACCAGGCTAACACGATCTGGAACAGGCGCAGGAAGATGACATGGAATAAGTAGATACGAATACTACATTGCTAGATAACGGTCCGCACACACACGTGAGTGTGCAGTAAGGGCATATTAAAGTTGCGATTGATTTAGATTTACACTTGCATTAAACACCTGGGTTTCGTCCACGCTGATTTTAAATTGACATTGGCTTCTCAGAGACGTTTTCTATCTGGTTTAGAACCAAGAACAAAAAATCAGCGGACCGATTAGTTGTTTCTTTCACACATTAATTACTTTCTCTCTACATGAGATGTGTTTATGGTTTTCTTGGACGTTTTACAAGCGGGACATTCCTTTAGAATTACTGTTGAAGTAGTTGGTAAAACGTTCGATGGTCGAAAAGAATTGTTAACCATGTTATGTCTATGCTTAATGTAAAGAGTGTTTTTCCAGTGCTTTTTAGTGGTATCTGTGTTAACATAACACATATCAATATTAATGATACTCAGTGACGTGCACACCGTCTCCACGTCGGCTGACGGCAATATTTAGCCGGGCTTTGTGTGTATGGTTGAAATCAGACGCTTGTTCCAAGGAGCGGACCCTGATCAACTTTTATATACAAACGGATTTCTTAGGTGACAAAAGTCGTGCCATCTTTTTGAAATGTAAATTGTGTTAACTAGATTAAGTGACATTCTGAAAAAATGCATGGTGTGTCGGGATTTTTCTGTTTGGCTTAAACTTAATCTTCTTTTTCAGAGAGTACAATGTGTTCCTATAGACCACACTCACAAAGGTTGCGTTATGGAACAGTTGTGCCTATTTTGAGATATCTTTCGAAGATGTGGCTCGGACACGAACACACACACACACGTGGCCGATCACATAAACTTGTGCCTACTTCGTTAACGGAGATAATGATAAATGAATAAAAAACGATTGATATACGAAAGATTGAACATGATCGTACGATTCTCTTTCCCCTCTGATCAGTGATCTGTTTCTACCCGACCCTAGGCTGTTCAAACTTCACTATCACGTGTGCCTTCCCTGATCCCGACGACCATGTGATGTAAAGTGGTGACGTAATAACTGGATGTTAGAAGTATCAGAAATACGGACACTACCCAGCTAGACCTCCGACCTCAAAGGCGATATCGAGGGTTCATGCGTTTAATCTTGTGTATGCTGATCTTCGATTAACTTAATTTATTTAATCTAATGTCCACAGAGGACTGCTGCTCACATACTAGATAATCCTTCCTGCCAACATGTTTCTTTGGATTTAGTCACCAGGTGGCAGCACAGAACAGCCCTCTGTGTAACGGACATGCTGTGAAATGGGGGGGGGGGGGGGGGGGGGTTTAGGCGCACCTTATTTTATACATATAAAAATATGGAATAATACTGCTTAATACTGTGGATTTTTACCTTCATTATGTATATTTAAAATGTTGTAGCATTCTCGGCACACATGTTTACCCGTGTCAGGTTGTCGAGCCCTCCATTTTGTAGGATCCTGTATCCCTCACCTTGTAATTTATTTTGGCATGGCGGACCAGAAAAAGTGTTATGGGAACAGTAGGCATGGCGGACCAGAAAAGTGTGATGTGAACAGTAGTCATGGCGAACCAGAAGAGTGTCATGTGAATAGTAGGCATGGCGGACCAGAAAAGTGTTATGTGAACAGTAGTCATGGCGGACCAGAAGAGTGTTATGTGAATAGTAGGCATGGCGGACCAGAAAAGTGTTATGTGAACAGTAGGCATTGCGAACCAGAAAAGTGTTATGTGAACAGTAGTCATGGTGGACCAGAAGAGTGTTATGTGAACAGTAGGCATGGCGGACCAGAAAAGTGTTATGTGAACAGTAGTCATGGCGGACCAGAAGAGTGTTATGTGAATAGTAGGCATGGCGGACCAGAAAAGTGTTATGTGAACAGTAGGCATGGCGGACCAGAAAAGTGTTATGTGAACAGTAGTCATGGTGGACCAGAAAAGTGTTATGTGAACAGTATGCATGGCGGACCAGAAAAGTGTTATGTGAACAGTAGGCATGGCGGACCAGAAAAGTGTGATGTGAACAGTAGTCATGGTGGACCAGAAAAGTGTGATGTGAATAGTAGGCATGGCGGACCAGAAAAGTGTTATGTGAACAGTAGTCATGGCGGACCAGAAAAGTGTGATGTGAATAGTAGGCATGGCGGACCAGAAAAGTGTTATGTGAACAGTAGTCATGGCGGACCAGAAAAGTGTGATGTGAATAGTAGGCATGGCGGACCAGAAAAGTGTTATGTGAACAGTAGTCATGGCGGACCAGAAGAGTGTTATGTGAATAGTAGGCATGGCGGACCAGAAAAGTGTTATGTGAACAGTAGTCATGGCGGACCAGAAGAGTGTTATGTGAATAGTAGGCATGGCGGACCAGAAAAGTGTTATGTGAACAGTAGTCATGGCGGACCAGAAGAGTGTTATGTGAATAGTAGGCATTGCGAACCAGAAAAGTGTTATGTGAACAGTAGTCATGGTGGACCAGAAGAGTGTTATGTGAACAGTAGGCATGGCGGACCAGAAAAGTGTTATGTGAACAGTAGTCATGGCGGACCAGAAGAGTGTTATGTGAATAGTAGGCATGGCGGACCAGAAAAGTGTTATGTGAACAGTAGGCATGGTGGACCAGAAAAGTGTGATGTGAAAAGTAGGCATGGCGGACCAGAAAAGTGTTATGTGAACAGTAGTCATGGCGGACCAGAAGAGTGTTATGTGAACAGTAGTCATGGCGGACCAGAAAAGTACGATGTGAACAGTAGGCATGGCGGACCAGAAAAGTGTTATGTGAACAGTAGTCATGGCGGACCAGAAGAGTGTTATGTGAATAGTAGGCATGGCGGACCAGAAAAGTGTTATGTGAACAGTAGGCATGGTGGACCAGAAAAGTGTGATGTGAACAGTAGGCATGGCGGGCCAGAAAAGTGTGATGAGAACAGTAGGCATGGCGGACCAGAAAAGTGTGTTGTGAACAGTAGGCATGGCGGACCGGAAAAGTGTGATGTAAACAGTAGGCATGGCGAACCAGAAAAATGTAATCGGAACAGTAGGCAGGGAGGACCAGAAAATTCTGATGTGATCAGTAGGCATAGCGGACCAGAAAAGTGTGTTGTGAACAGTAGGCATGGCGGACCAGAAAAGTGTGAGGTGAACAGTAGGCATGGCGAACCAGAAAAATGTAATCGGAACAGAAGGCAGGGCGGACCAGAAAATTCTGATGTGATCAGTAGGCATAGCGGACCAGAAAAGTGTGATGTGAACAGTAGGCATGGTGAACCAGAAAAGTGTGATGTGTACAGTAGGCATGGCGGACCAGAAAAGTGTGTTGTGAACAGTAGGCATGGCGGACCAGAAAAGTGTGATGTGAACAGTAGGCATGGCGAACCAGAAAAATGTAATCGGAACAGAAGGCAGGGCGGACCAGAAAATTCTGATGTGATCAGTAGGCATAGCGGACCAGAAAAGTGTGATGTGAACAGTAGGCATGGCGAACCAGAAAAGTGGGATGTGAACAGTAGGCATGGCGGACCAGAAAAGTGTGATGAGAACAGTAGGCATGGCGGACCAGAAAAGTGTGATGTGAACAGTAGGCATGACAGACCAGAAATGAGTGGTGTGAACAGTAGGCATGGCGGACCAGAAAAGTGTGATGTGAACAGTAGGCATGGCGGACCAAAATGTGTGATGTGAACAGTAGGCATAGCGGACCAAAATGTGTGATGTGAACAGTAGGCATGACGGACCAGAAATGAGTAATGTGAACAGTAGGCAAGGCGGACCAGAAAAGTGTGATGTGAACAGTAGGCATAGCGGACCAAAAAAGTGTGATGTGAACAGTAGGCATGATGGATCAAAATGTGTGATGTGAACAGTAGGCATGACGGACCAGATATGAGTGATGTGAACAGTAGGCAAGGCGGACCAGAAAAGTGTGATGAGAACAGTAGGCATGGCGGACCAGAAAAGTGTGATGTGAACAGTAGGCATGACAGACCAGAAATGAGTGGTGTGAACAGTAGGCATGGCGGACCAGAAAAGTGTGATGTGAACAGTAGGCATGGCGGACCAAAATGTGTGATGTGAACAGTAGGCATAGCGGACCAAAATGTGTGATGTGAACAGTAGGCATGACGGACCAGAAATGAGTAATGTGAACAGTAGGCAAGGCGGACCAGAAAAGTGTGATGTGAACAGTAGGCATAGCGGACCAAAAAAGTGTGATGTGAACAGTAGGCATGACGGACCAAAATGTGTGATGTGAACAGTAGGCATGACGGACCAGATATGAGTGATGTGAACAGTAGGCAAGGCGGACCAGAAAAGTGTGATGTGAACAGTAGGCATAGCGGACCAAAAAAGTGTGATGTGAACAGTAGGCATGACGGACCAGAAAAGTGTGATGTGAACAGTAGGCATGACGGACCAAAATGTGTGATGTGAACAGTAGGCATGACGGACCAGAAAAGTGTGATGTGAACAGTAGGCATAGCGGACCAAAATGTGTGATGTGAACAGTAGGCATGACGGACCAGAAATCAGTGATGTGAACAGTAGGCACGGCGGACCAGAAAAGTGTGATGTGAAGTGTAGGCAAGGCGGACCAAAAATCAGTGATGTGATCATGTGAACAGAATGCGCCAGAATATATCCGTACAATTCAACATCCTTCAGTAAATGAATCTGCCCAATTTCACAGCACAGGCGTACGTCAAGGTGAAAGAATTAAAAATACATTAATAGATAATGTATTGAGAGATTGAGCTCCCAAGCTCGCGAAATTAAACAGAACACACACACACCTCACACACTTCTATACACACACACACACCTACACACACTCCTACACCCTCATACATATGTCACCTACACACAAACACACACCTACACACAGAGTTTCAGAGGGTGGAGAGTAGTTAGTGGTTTCTTGGGCAAATCCGACTGTGACAAGCAATATACAAGACTTAACCTACGGCATGTTTTATAACGGCATATTCAAGTCACGAACTTTCTTTTTATCGTGAAATACAACCAAGCTTGTTTATAAACAATACATTAAAAGCACTTAACCACCCCTCTGAAAGTTCAACGTGGTTTACTTCAGATCAACGTTTCTGAAAATCCATCCGCCTTTCTCATCCACGGCAATAGTATCAAATCCCTTCACTAGGTGCCAGCATCAACCATGTTCGTTGCTATTAGTAGATTAACAATAAACAACAAGTGGTCTCTCATTCCTTCCCAGAGTCAAGGCAAAATAATTTATCAAAAACTCGTTAATTTATATATAGTATATGTAATGTCTGGTATATGATCAAACAGACAACGCAGGCAGAAAAACATGGACGAAAGTGTAGAATCTGTTCCCTTTCTTTGGTATGTATTAGGGCCCTATATTAGGTCTAAACTAAGCAAATTCGAATAATTTGGTCATCCAGACGACCTTTGCTGTAATTAATATGCGCAATATTTAAAACCAACTGTCATACAGTGTCCATACGCAGGTAACAGTAGCACGAAACGTCGAACAACTCTCAGATGGTTTATCCTCCTACGCTACAAATATAAAATACCTCATACGGTTACTGTTGTTACTGATATTATAATATTCATCAGTCATTGTCATAACTAAACAGGGATTCACAACCAAAAAGGAACACAGCCAGCACACTGCTCTCATTAAAAACTTACAGTGGCTGTTTGCTGTTTGCCTAGTTAGAAGTAAAATATTTGCAGTTTTGAAGATGTGATATTCAATTTTTTCAACGCTATTTAATGTTATTCGACAGCATGACTGTTCGCTAATTTGCCATGATTCTATCAATTGTTCAATTTTTGCGAAATATAGTAGTAAATCAAGCTAATTTAACGGAGAACTATGTTATAAAAGGGTATTATGTCCCTTACATGTGGTATGTAACAGTAACGCAGTGACAGGCAGAGACCGCGCTCGACAAGTCCCGTGACACAATCTTTACTTAAGTGGACCTTTGTCTGTAAGCCTCGTCTTTGATCTTTATATCTGAATCGGGTTATTTTACCAAAAACAATAGATAAAACAAAACAATGCGCATCAGCTACTAAGCTGGTAATATGTTTAAATTTCATCATTTTCCTATAGCATAATTAACGCATATGTCTACCAGTTCACATGGTGGTACGGTAGATAAAATCTAAGGGCTGGTGGGGGGGGGGGGGTAGCTTGCACGGATTGACTCGTGTGATCCAATGAAAAAGATGTAAGAATCCTGTAAAAATCATGAGCAACTCAGAGAAGAGAGAAAACACTGTTACGGAACCTAATAACAACAGATCCTGTAATCGTGATCAGCACAAATTTTGTTACGGAGATAAAAAAATCAGATTCTGTAACACTAGGCACGTAAAATATCTAGGGGAATGAATAAAGAAGTCAGTGGTTTTTTGCTAACAAATAATTATAATTTATTCTTAGAACAATCCTAACATTACAATACACTTAATCAATACAATTACACAGTATAACAATAAAGTGTACAGTACCAGAGTGTCCGGATCCTAGGCTTTGATTTCTGGATACCACCACTGTCAAAGCTCAACAAGAGTCCTTTAACATAAAAAATCCACGTAAATAGCAATAATCCAAAGGCAAACTGGAGACAGTACGTATTAAATCTGTATTAAGTCCGTTAAATATCTGACACCACTGCAATTATCGGTAAGATCCCAAAACTGACGAGAAAGTAACATTCTTAGTGCTCACTGATATTTTTCTTTCTGCCGGCTCTAAACACAGCCACTAATTTATAGCTTCTCATCCAAATATTCTAGAAACGGAAAATTCCCAAAGAACAATACACACTCACAAGAACAGTCCCGAAATATCTAGAACAAAGAACGCTATGTCTCTTCGCTTCAGACCCCACATGCGAGCCAGCGCCAAACAAGCGAGGTTCCCATAGCAACGAACTATGCCTGCGCTACACGAATCAGAATGTCAACGGACACATGTTACACTCCTGCGCACAATAAAATAGACACCTGTAACAACACATCAATACAACCTGCTGTCACTGAGGGGGAAAGGATGTCACATCCATCGTTCAAATGTCCCTGATTGTGTCACATCACTCAATCTCCGGTGTCTGAGCGGAGATGACTGTCACATTCCCTCAGTCGTGGGCCACTTGAGTGGGGATTGGTGTCACGTCCCTCAGTCCGGGTTCACTGAGTAGGGAAAGGTGTCACGTCCCCTCAGTCCGGGGTCACTGAGTGTGGAGTGGTGTCACATTTCCTATTTCTGGGGTCACTGAGTAGGGAGAGGTGTCACGTCCGCTCAGTCCGGGGTCACTGTGCGTGGAGTGATGTGACATCCCCTCAGTCCAAGGTCACTGAGTATGGAATGGTGTCACATACCCCAAGTCCGGGGTCAATGAGCGGAGAGTGATTTCACATTCCCTCAGTCTTCGGCCACTGATCGGAGAGTGCTGTCACATCCCCTCAGTCCGGGGTCACTGAACAGAGAGTGCTGTCACATTTCCTCGGTCCGGGGTCACTGAGTAGGGAGTGTTGTCACGTACCCTCAGTCCGGGGTCACTGTGCGTGGAGTGATGTGACATTTTCTCAGTCCGGGGTCACTGAGTTTGGAATGGTGTAACACTACCCCCCCCCCCAAGTCCGGGGCCAATGAGCGGAGAGTAATTTCACATTCCCTCAGTCTTCGGCCACTGATCGAAGAGTGCTGTCACATCCCCTCAGTCCGGGGTCACTGAACAGAGAGTGCTGTCACATTTCCTCGGTCTGGGGTCACTGAGTTGGGAGTGTTGTCACGTACCCTCAGTCCCGGGTCACTGAGTGTGGAATGGTGTCACATCCCGCGTGTCTGGGGTCACTGAGCTGAGAGTGCTGTAACATTACCTCAGTCCGGGGTCACTGAGCCGAGAGAGATTTCACATTCCCTCAGTCAAGGCTAATTGAGTGGAAAGTGATGTCACATTTCCTCATTCCGGGGTCACTGAGCGGAGAGTGCTGTCACATCAACTCAGTCCGGGGTCATTCAGCGGAGAGTTCTTTCACTTTCCCCAGTCATGGGCCACTGAGTGTAGAGTACTGTCACATTCCCTCAGTCTGGGGTCACTGAGTATAGAGTGGTGTCACATTTCCTCAGTCCGGGGCCACTGAGCAGAGAGTGCTGTCTCATTTCCTCAGTCCGGGGTCACTGAGCGGAGAGTGCTGTCACATCAACTCAGTCCGGGGTCATTGAGCGGAGAGTTCTTACACTTTCCCCAGTCATGGGCCACTGAGTGTAGAGTACTGTCACATTCCCTCAGTCTGGGGTCACTGAGTGTAGAGTACTGTCACATTCCCTCAGTCTGGGGTTACTGAGTATAGAGTGGTGTCACATTTCCTCAGTCCGGGGCCACTGAGCAGAGAGTGCTGTCTCATTTCCTCAGGGCGGGGTTACTGAGCGAAGAGTACTTTCTCTTTCCCCAGTCATGGGTCACTGAGTGTGGAGTTGTGTCACATTCCCTCAGTCCGGGGTGATTGACCGCGCTTTCTCATTTCCTTTGTCCTATGTCACGTCCCCCTGTCAGGAGTCACTGAGCATGGTGTGATTTCATGTTCCCCAAACAAGAGTCACTGAGCGTTGAGTAATGTCACGTCCCCAGTCAGGAGTCACTTAGCTAGGGGTGATGTCACATCCCCCCGTCAAGAGTCACTGAGCGTGTAGTGATGTCACGTCCACTCAATCCGGCGTCACCGAGTGAAGTGTTACATCATATTTCCTCAGTCCTGAATCAATGAGCGTAGAGTGATGTCACGTCCCCTCAGTCCCGGGTCACTGAGCATGGAGTGATTTCACGTCCCCTCAGTCCGGAGTCACTGAGCGTGGAGTGATGTCACGTCCCCTCAGTCCGGAGTCCCTGAGCATGGAGTGACGTCACATTATATCAGTCTGGGGTCACTGAGCGTGGAGTGATGTCACGTCCCCTCAGTCCGGGATGACTGAATGGAGTGTGATGTCACAATTCCTCAGTCCGAAGTCACTGAGCGGGGGAGTGATGTCACGTCCCCTCAGTCCGGGGTCACTGAATGGAGTGTGATGTCACATTTCCTCAGTCCGGAGTCACTGAGCGGGGGAGTGATGTCACATCCCCACAGTCCGGGGTTACTGAACGTGGAGTGATGTCACGTCCCCTCAGTCCGGGTCACCGAGTGGGGTGTGAAGTCACATTTCCTCAATCCGGGGTCACTGAGCGTGGGGTGATGTCACGTCGCCTCAGTCCGGGTCACCAAATGGAGTGTGATGTCACATTTCCTCAGTTCAGAGTCACTGAGCGGGGGAGTGATGTCAAATCCCCACAGTCCGGGGTTACTTAACATGGAGTGATGTTATGTCCCCTCAGTCGGGGGTCACTGAATTGAGTGTGATGTCACATTTCCTCAGTCCAGAGTCACTGAGCGGGGCAGTGATGTCACGTCCCCTCAGTCCGGGGTCACCGAATGGAGTGTGATGTCACATTTCCTCAGTCCGGAGTCACTGAGCGGGGGAGTGATGTCACATCCCCACAGTCCGGGGTTACTGAACGTGGAGTGATGTCACATCCCCTCAGTATGGGGTCACCGAATGGAGTGTGATGTCACATTTCCTCAGTCCGGAGTCACTGAGCGGGGGAGTGATGTCACATCCCCACAGTCCGGGGTTACTGAACGTGGAGTGATGTCACGTCCCCTCAGTCCGGGGTCACCGAATGGAGTGTGATGTCACATTTCCTCAGTCCGGAGTCACTGAGCGGGGGAGTGATGTCACATCCCCACAGTCCGGGGTTACTGAACGTGGAGTGATGTCACATCCCCTCAGTCCGGGTCACCGAATGGAGAGTGATGTCATATTCCTCAGTCCGGAGTCTCTGAGCGGGGGAGTGATGTCACATCCCCACAGTCCGGGGTTACTGAACGTGGAGTGATGTCACGTCTGCTCAGTCCGGGGTCACCGAATGGAGTGTGATGTCACATTTCCTCCGTCCGGCGTCACTGAGCGGGGGAGTGATGTCACATCCCAACAGTCCGGGGTTACTGAACGTGATTTGATGTCACGTCCCCTCAGTCTTGGTCACTGAGTGGGGTGTGAAGTTACATTTCCTCAATCCAGGGTCACTGAGCGTGGAGTGATGTCACGTCGCCTCAGTCCGGGGTCACCAAATGGAGTGTGATGTCACATTTCCTCAGTTCGGAGTCACTGAGCGGGGGAGTGATGTCACATCCCCACAGTCCGGGGTTACTGAACGTGGAGTGATGTCACGTACCCTCAGTCCGGGGTCACCGAATGGAGTGTGATGTCACATTTCCTCAGTCCGGAGTCACTGAGCGGGGGAGTGATGTCACATCCCCACAGTCCGGGGTTACTGAACGTGGAGTGATGTCACGTCCCCTCAGTCTGGGGTCACCGAATGGAGTGTGATGTCACATTTCCTCAGTCCGGAGTCACTGAGCGGGGAGTGATGTCACAACTCCACAGTCCGGGGTTACTGAACGTGGAGTGATGTCACGTCCCCTCAGTCCGGGGTCACCGAATGGAGTCTGATGTCACATTTCCTCAGTCCGGAGTCACTGAGCGGGGGAGTTATGTCACATCCCCACAGTCCGGGGTTACTGAACGTGGAGTGATGTCACGTCCCCTCAGTCCGGGGTCACCGAATGGAGTGTGATGTCACATTTCCTCAGTCCGGAGTCACTGAGCGGGGGAGTGATGTCACATCCCCACAGTCCGGGGTTACTGAACGTGGAGTGATGTCACGTCCCCTCAGTCTGGGGTCACCGAATGGAGTGTGATGTCACATTTCCTCAGTCCGGAGTCACTGAGCGGGGAGTGATGTCACAACTCCACAGTCCGGGGTTACTGAACGTGGAGTGATGTCACGTCCCCTCAGTCCGGGATGACTGAATGGAGTGTGATGTCACAATTCCTCAGTCCGAAGTCACTGAGCGGGGGAGTGATGTCACGTCCCCTCAGTCCGGGGTCACTGAATGGAGTGTGATGTCACATTTCCTCAGTCCGGAGTCACTGAGCGGGGGAGTGATGTCACATCCCCACAGTCCGGGGTTACTGAACGTGGAGTGATGTCACGTCCCCTCAGTCCGGGTCACCGAGTGGGGTGTGAAGTCACATTTCCTCAATCCGGGGTCACTGAGCGTGGGGTGATGTCACGTCGCCTCAGTCCGGGTCACCAAATGGAGTGTGATGTCACATTTCCTCAGTTCAGAGTCACTGAGCGGGGGAGTGATGTCAAATCCCCACAGTCCGGGGTTACTTAACATGGAGTGATGTTATGTCCCCTCAGTCGGGGGTCACTGAATGGAGTGTGATGTCACATTTCCTCAGTCCAGAGTCACTGAGCGGGGCAGTGATGTCACGTCCCCTCAGTCCGGGGTCACCGAATGGAGTGTGATGTCACATTTCCTCAGTCCGGAGTCACTGAGCGGGGGAGTGATGTCACATCCCCACAGTCCGGGATTACTGAACGTGGAGTGATGTCACATCCCCTCAGTATGGGGTCACCGAATGGAGTGTGATGTCACATTTCCTCAGTCCGGAGTCACTGAGCGGGGGAGTGATGTCACATCCCCACAGTCCGGGGTTACTGAACGTGGAGTGATGTCACGTCCCCTCAGTCCGGGGTCACCGAATGGAGTGTGATGTCACATTTCCTCAGTCCGGAGTCACTGAGCGGGGGAGTGATGTCACATCCCCACAGTCCGGG
Organism: Sipunculus nudus; assembly: GCA_026874595.1. Lineage (NCBI taxonomy): Eukaryota > Metazoa > Annelida > Sipuncula > Golfingiida > Sipunculidae > Sipunculus > Sipunculus nudus. Next base: position 996,793 of record CM049311.1, on the reverse strand, counting down.
GTTACTGAACGTGGAGTGATGTCACATCCCCTCAGTCCGGGTCACCGAATGGAGAGTGATGTCATATTCCTCAGTCCGGAGTCTCTGAGCGGGGGAGTGATGTCACATCCCCACAGTCCGGGGTTACTGAACGTGGAGTGATGTCACGTCTGCTCAGTCCGGGGTCACCGAATGGAGTGTGATGTCACATTTCCTCCGTCCGGCGTCACTGAGCGGGGGAGTGATGTCACATCCCAACAGTCCGGGGTTACTGAACGTGATTTGATGTCACGTCCCCTCAGTCTTGGTCACCGAGTGGGGTGTGAAGTTACATTTTCTCAATCCAGGGTCACTGAGCGTGGAGTGATGTCACGTCGCCTCAGTCCGGGGTCACCAAATGGAGTGTGATGTCACATTTCCTCAGTTCGGAGTCACTGAGCGGGGGAGTGATGTCACATCCCCACAGTCCGGGGTTACTGAAACTGAACGTGGAGTGATGTCACGTACCCTCAGTCCGGGGTCACCGAATGGAGTGTGATGTCACATTTCCTCAGTCCGGAGTCACTGAGCGGGGGAGTGATGTCACATCCCCACAGTCCGGGGTTACTGAACGTGGAGTGATGTCACGTCCCCTCAGTCTGGGGTCATCGAATGGAGTGTGATGTCACATTTCCTCAGTCCGGAGTCACTGAGCGGGGAGTGATGTCACAACTCCACAGTCCGGGGTTACTGAACGTGGAGTGATGTCACGTCCCCTCAGTCCGGGGTCACCGAATGGAGTGTGATGTCACATTTCCTCAGTCCGGAGTCACTGAGCGGGGGAGTTATGTCACATCCCCACAGTCCGGGGTTACTGAACGTGGAGTGATGTCACGTCCCCTCAGTCCGGGTTCACCGAATGGAGTGTGATGTCACATTTCCTCAGTCCGGAGTCACTGAGCGGGGGAGTGATGTCACAACTCCACAGTCCGGGGTTACTGAACGTGGAGTGATGTCACGTCCCCTCAGTCTGGGGTCACCGAATGGAGAGTGATGTCACATTTCCTCAGTCCGGAGTCACTGTGTGGGGGAGTGATGTCACATCCCCACAGTCCGGGGTTACTGAACGTGGAGTGATGTCACGTCCCCTCAGTCCGGGGTCACCGAATGGAGTGTGATGTCACATTTCCTCAGTCCAGGGTCACTGAGCGGGGTGTGATGTCACATCCCCACAGTCCGGGGTTACTGAACGTGGAGTGATGTCACGTCCCCTCAGTCCGGGGTCACCGAATGGAGCGTGATGTCACATTTCCTCAGTCCGGAGTCACTGAGCGGGGGAGTGTTGTCACATCCCCACAGTCCGGGGTTACTGAACGTGGAGTGATGTCACGTCCCCTCAGTCCGGGGTCACCGAATGGAGTGTGATGTCACATTTCCTCAGTCTGGAGTCTCTGAGCGGGGGAGTGATGTCACATCCCCACAGTCCGGGGTTACTGAACGTGGAGTGATGTCACGTCCCCCTGTCAGGAGTCACTGAACGCGGAGTGATTTCACGTCCCCTCAGTCCGGATCGCCAAGTGGGGTGTGAAGTCACATTTCCTCAATCCGGGGTCACTGAGCGTGGAGCGCTGTCACATTATATCAGTCCGGAGTCACTTAGTGTGCAGTGATTTCACGTCCCCTCAGTCTGGGGTCACTGAGCGTTAGATGTGACTTACCTAGCGGTTCTTTCGTGAGCTCCTTAGCGATGTGTGTCAGGTTACTGAACCCTGGCCTAGCCAACCCTGATTCAAACACACAGGTACACAACTGATTCCTGTCACATAGCCTGTGATCTCAGGTTCTTTAGCTACGAAAGCGTCAATGTCCGTAACTCGACTAGGGCTGGCTCGACATTAGAAAAACTCGCACGCATTCAAGGACTGCTGTATGAAATGCTGTCAGAGGTCGAAATATATATGTAGTGTTAGACTGGTTACATTTTGACTTATCAGCAATAACAGATGATTTATGAGTTTTACTTTATACTGCACACAGAAGGGTAAGTCACCAGGACTTCCCGCAGTCTGCTGTGACCCAGCAGGTCCCCTAATGAAACAGAGCTGTGTGTCAGGTTTCTGAATCACAGGTACTAGGTATGATCACTTGTATTTGGTTGAAGAGTGGCTGGCCTGATCATGAACACTGCAGTTTCCAAATTCAACATTATTTACAGCACAAGCATACCATAGTAACATGTTATCTGAGCCTGGGTTAGATTAAACTTGTAATGAAAACCTTATTTTTCTATTTCTTATATTTCTTTGTAATATTTCAAATATAATAAAGTTCACACACACATGAGGTTACACACACATACACACACATTATATATATATATATACGTGTGTGTGTTTACAAAAAGCCCCAGCCTATTCATATAAGTTTTCCCTTCCACCCTTGAACATAAATCGACGGCCCTGTTATTACATGTATAAAGGATTTAGTGCATTATCGAGCAAATTTTCATTACACTCTACAGATAATCATAATTCGGCCCGATAACCAAACTAATAAATTATTATTTCCTACGAAACCCCAAACAAAATAAAATGAAAGTCGACCTTGAAAAACAATAGCTATTAACCACCAGGGTTGTTCTATAATGTAAACACACATGATGTATAGGAGCACATTAGCAGTGTTAATCCTGTTTTTCGGTCATTCTCGCTGTTATCATTTACCGTTTTTACATCCCTGCCGTTTATTTTGTCTTGTTAACAAAACAAATGTTGATCAGCTGATGGAGGCGTCCTGTGTGTCGCTGCTAAATCTTCCTTATAAAAACATAAGTTTGTCGTGTAATCATAAAATATGTAACAACCTAATCGGGACCATATTGCTCACTGTGCAATAGAGAACTTGTGGTCTCTCTCTCTCTCTCTCACTGTCTCTCTCTCTCTGCCTCTCGTGAAAGCGCATTCGCAAAAAAAGAGCATCCTGCTCAAAGGGAAAATTATCATAAACACTCGAACTGTCCTGGGGTTCATGTCCTGGACGCTGTTTTGGTGAGAGCCCACTATCTCCAGTCAGCCAGCCATCTTCATAAAGAAACGATTAAATTCAATTTGTCTCCGAGAAAGTTAGTTGAGAAATCTCTCATCTACATTCAACCGACAACATCCCCCCCCCCCCCCCGACAGAAGAGTATGATCAGGAATGACTTCACGTCAGGTCTTCGCTGGTGCCATGTAAAACCACGCACAGGATACTTGTGAGCCAGGATTTCATATTCCTTCATGCGTGACGTCATGCTGGTATGGTAACCATTAAACGCTGTCAACATCTGCTCAAGATATATATAATTCAAACATATTTATATACGCTATATTGCTTCGGATGCATTTGATTAAAGAGAGTAAAGAAAATCTAATACTTATAAAAGGAATTCGGTTGACTTTTGTTCGCGATGTTCTCTATAACCGCGCTGTGTACAATATTGTGCCATACATTATTTTAAAGGTTATTATCCCCGCAGTGACATAGGCGATATGAAAATAAATAATTTTTAATATACATATAATTTTGAGTGATTTTTCCGGGTTTTTTTACCGAGCACAGCCGAACTGCCTTCGGCAATCACCGGAATGCGTGCATCGTGGTCACTTAACCTCTAACACTATAAGGACTATTGTTCGTATGAATAACGCTTGCTTTAAATGAGGGATTTGACCCACGTGCGTGGTCAGTAAAAGAGAAGAACACATGTTTCTTGCTTTATGAAATGGAGAGTTCAACCCAGGAGGATTTTTGACAAAACCTAATTCAAGGTCCCGATTTCTGGAACAGGGCTGGGGTGGTGTCGGGGGTTTCAGGCCCCAAAATTTGTCTGATACGATGAAATAAAAATTGCGGCGATTGAAAATGAATACGGACCCTCTGCATGGAGTCCCGTTGGGTCCGCTTCTGCTACTTACGAGGTATGCATATTTCTTTTTCTTTCTTCAGGAACAGTTTCCTTGCAACGTACATTTAATAAATCTTTCATGTGTTCCTCACATCAACCTAATCTTTATACGTCCAACGACAGAATCCAGTCAAATATCATCGAAAACTTGAATGCCCCCGCGTCTCATTCCGGTTCGCCATGTCAACACCATCACTGGCCAGGTCATCAAGGTAAACATACCAGGGTATAAATTTCTTGCCACGAGGACAGCCCCACAAAATAAATGTTGAAAATATAGGAGCGACTGCAGGATCACTCAGGCACTGTCTCCACCAGGTTATGAGTTTATTCGGACGGACGGTTTGATGTTTAGGATTCAGGTAATTTAAAAGTAAGTGGCAAAATTAAGATACAAGCAGCTGGACACAGAAATGTTTTCTGTTCACAGAAGTGTTGTGCCTCATAGAGGTGCGTGAGTTATTCTGCAGTTGTACCAAAATGTTTATACATATCTTATGGAGACAGTTTCCCACTGAAAACCTATATTTTCTGTTAACTTTTAGAATAAAAAAAAATGAGCCAACATTTCACATCTCAGTTAATAATATTATCTCCCCAACCTCGGTAATAAGCCCGGTATACCGGGTCTATCAGCTAGTCTAAAATAAATTACAAATCACCGAGTTTGAGAACCATAAGTGGTGAAGTCAGCGGGTACTTGTTATAAGAAGTCAACATAAGTAAAGTGGTTAAACACGAAAGACTGGCTAGTGTGAGCTGTAATTACAACCATTTACGGTTAATGTGAACGCACGAAACCATAACAAAGTGTTCTGGTTACAAGTAACCCTTTAATCAGGGATTCTACAACCAGTGCACGCACACTGCTCTCAGTATGGCCGCGCGGCCGAACACACAGTCAGGTGAAGTAATTACCCAGCCCCCCTCAATGTAGCCCGGTCACCCCAAGTGATGTCATTGTTACGTTACCAGGGGTAACACGCGCACTCTTTCAGCGCGAGTAAACCTATTAGTACCGTGTCAGAGGTCAAGAATGATGGCTCAATCATGTGTTACCTTATATTAAATCATATCACATAACTCAGGCTCGTCTCCTCTACTGTATACATGCGGGAGTTACCATGAGGAAAGTATAAACGCATGGACTCACTGAACGATATACATGACAAATCATAATGACTTTGCTGGGAAGAATCCAAGTCTATTTGTGAAGTGTCTGAAGACATGAAGCTCAGTTAAAGCTGTTCCAGTCTTATGCATTTACCTCATGAAGATAATGTTGACATTTTGATGTACAGTTCTGGTAGTGGGTGTGGAAAATTTAAAATAAAAAAATATGTTTGTTTAAAAATGTCCACTACATCAGTCCGTTAAAGGAAACTTAAGATGCATGATATAAAGAGCCTCCGTTTATTTGATTGATTTTCAAGACTCTCGGGTCCATTTTTTGTGCCTTAAATCAACTGCATGTGGGCAAGTGAACCATTCGTTTATTTATACATTAGTAAATAAAATGTATATTTCAAAGCAAGTCCGGTTTTACTGTCAAAACCAACTCAAGAAGGAAACATCACATGCGAGAACCTGTTTAATATTTTCATGCCGTCATTACTTTAATGTTTACAAGGTCCTGTTGTCTAGTGGTGAGGTATCATTTCTTCTTATAAAGATTTCATCTACGTATCACTAAATCTATTCAACCCATGCGGTCTTTATAGAATATTGGTATGTAGTACAGAAATATCCTCATACTCAATGGTGTATATTATCACAGTATAGGTCCTGTGACACAATTTGTTTTTGCTTATAACGTGGACTGATACTAATGATAAAATGTTGTGATACGCTCAATAATGCTGATATCGCGGAATGATGCATATCTCTGGAGGTTGTGATAGGGCAAGCTACTGTGGCGAGGAAATATTTTCTTAGTCGACTTGCGTATACGATGGTATGATATGACCGAAGCTCGTACAGACAATGGAACACTACGTCACCAAACACCAGAAACACATGAAAAGGACAAAATACACTAGTACCCATTAACGTATCATTAGTTATTATTAAAATAGACATAATGATGAAACGTTACACAAAGTGATGTCGCTGTGAGAGACGATACGTCATTACCACTTTAATATCTATACCAGACGTTGAGGTGGTGTTTAAAGTTATATACTTCATTTAAGTTATGCTGAATGTCTATGTACATTTTCTCTCTATGAGCCCAATGATTTTATTGCTTGCGTGGACCTTTGCATCATGTATTTATACAATTGTTTTGGTCCATTGCCATCTGGGCACGTTATTTATGATTTCTAGAAAGTTTTATTACAAGAAGTCCGTGACAGCTCCCTGCATCATAAATGAAAACCCGTCCTTATTCTTAGAAACATTGTGCGTGTTTTCCCTCGACAGGTTACAGTTATGTAGGTTTTTTTGTACGTGTAATGTGGGTAATACTTCTTAATAATTTAATTTTGACATATGGCGTTGTCATACCTAGTAAACATTAAAGCCTGATAATGACGGCTTATATTATCATTCTGCTGGCGCATCATCAGTTCTGGAAGAAATGACATGTTCCTGTGGAGACTCATTTGTTGACGACACACCAGATGCCGGAGCGTCCTCATCCCCGCATCAGTGAAACGCGCCGTATTCACAACATGTAAATCAGCAGGGAGTCGGGCAGTCTCCGTCTGGGATATACCTGTATACACTGATAGCATCTGATTGGTCCGGAGGTCTGTACTTTCCCACACTCGATACAGACATATGCTGAGGTTTTAATAATAGCGGGCTATTGAGGTCCACTGGGATACCAAGTCGCGTGTTCTCAGAGCCCTCACAGACATCTGCGAGACTGGCACGCACTTACAACAAAGCACATCTACAACATTCAACACAAGGCCATACGGTGTTACATTAGCTATATATGTGTTGGTCGGAGTTTATATATTATATGCCGAGTTAACTCTCGTGGATATGACAGTATTACTGGATCTACCAGCCACATACATGGTGCAACTCAAACTCTCATAGGAGAATGGGGTACAGAAACCAGACGCAGTAATATACATCTTTTTTATCAGGTGGGTGTATTTTATAATGTCAGTTACTAGTGTGTGTGTGTTAACTGTGTAAGACAGTATATATTAGAACTGAGTGAATATTAGGCGAAGCGTACACTATTACATAATGGCAGTATTGTGCTATTGCAATAAATAAGTCCGAAGAGCATAGTTCGGGTTGTGACAAAGTAGATAAATTTAGATTTTACTGTTAGAATTACGAATATCTCAAACTAAGGTGACCCATTATAAGTGTTTCTGAAAAATCAGCTTCTCATAAATTTAACTTTATTCTTTAAAGATAAAATAAATTAAACATTTCACGTGAAGATGCCAGTACTAATATGTGATAAGGTGCATTTAAACAGGAAACGCTGTTAATCATGCTCTAAAGTTATTAATGACGATCATTATTTTCATTGTTGTCATAATCGCTGAGCCTCTGTTTTATGAAACATTAAAGCGGTCACAGAGGAGAATGATATATCAGCTGTTGGACAATATTGGAGCTGTGCTGTCATGACAACAAAACATAACATACTATTATTCAAGGCCCAGTCATCAGCCTGAAACTTCCACATCTCATATATGTTTATGTGCAGATGCTTACTATAAAGATCTCGGTTTATTATACTGCTAGACAAACTGTTAAAATTAATTATATAAATTCCGTCCATCAATCTGAGGTAGGCTAACAATCACTTCAGGTTCATAGTTTTATAAACTGCGATGTCTCCTCTGGCCGCCGGTTATCATCTGGTGTTATGTTTGTTGCAACACATGCCATGTTTTTTAGACTATCCTGTGGCATGTTAAGGCTCACACTACATACTAGTGCAGGTTGTACCACTTGACAGTGTGCCACGGACGAGGACGAGGTTATGAATTCCTGCTTCAGGACACTTGTGTTGTGTTCTATATGAGACTTGGAAAGCTCAACAACCCAGGATCAAGTCTACCTTGTAGTGTTTCCATGTAGCTTATTCAAAAACAGACCAAGTAAGCACCCAACAAGAAGGCTACATCAGTACTTTTTATTGCAGGAATTGTGACACAGATTATCTGGTTTATCCTTGTGCTGCACTGAAACCCAACTGGAATCGGTGAGCTCTCAGATCTTGGTAAACTATATATATATTTATATTATGTCTTGTCTGGGTGGTGCATGTTTAAGTGTGTGGAAGTTACATATAGTTTGAATGGCTGGTTAAGGGAACTACCATTTACATATATGATGCTCAGGTTGATTAGCTGTTAATGGCTAAAAGCCTGTAAATAATATTTAGAGTTAATGTAAAAAGCAGATTAAGAATGAATGAAATGCTTTCTGATTTTATACAAGTGTTTACACATGATAGGAATAATTAAGATCATGTTATGTTTATTTACTGTGTTCTTTCATTTAGCAAGTCATATTCAAACAGTAAACTACACACTCGTACACCTTTGTTTGTTCATGACTGTGTTATACTTGCTGAAGTCTGTTATTATAGTGTTTACACATGTATTGGTCTTCAATCTCAGTGATGTTTAGCCCTCGGGTTACGTGTGATCTGTATGCGTGTGATGTTAAGACTTTGGCAAAGGCAAGGACCTTTAATTGTCAGCTTCCAGATAAACACAAGGTTGTTTGATTCATGACTTTATATGTTTTGTCTGCCTCCATCCTCATTAACTGGGTGTTGTATATATTTGGTCTTCAGGCCGTTTAGTTTAGCTTGAGGATAATCTCAAGGCCTACATCTGGTGTAAGATGCCTGGTTGTTGGCCATACTTGTGAGATAGTCAAGTTTACCGGTTGGCTTTGGCTGGCTATCTTAGTTAAGACACCTTGGGAAGGTCTACTGATATAAACTAAGAGGAAAACTGTATGATAATAATAATTTTGGTTTAATTAAAGGAATATCAAACCATGATGAGTCTGACCTGATTATATAGAAGTATTGTTACTACTGGAATCTGCCAAGCGGCCTAGGCACGGAATTAGAGCCTGGTTGGTTAGGCATAATATTCTGATATTCCAGGGGTGTCAATGAAAACTTCAAAGATCCAGGAATTTGCCAAGGGATCCATAATTATTTTTAGTATGTCTTAAACATTTCAGGACACGCCAGACAATTCTTGGAGATAAAGGGACACCCACACGTGTATAACTCGATGATTGTAACGGAATATCATCTTGAATGTAGGATTAATCATACTTTGTGCATTTAATTTCCAGAAGTCTGCCAGGGACTGCCTAAGTCAAGATCAAGGAAAAGTCAAGGCTACTCTTATGAAAAATGCTGCTTATTTCCATGGTTACCGCCATCTGTATAACCGGGATTTACAGCCAGAAATGTTTATCAGGTAAACGCAGACAGACACACATCGTTGCCATCATGTGTTTACGTGGTCAACTATTTACAGAAGTAATTTTACCTTTAACGATATAGTTAAACTACAGATTACTTTTGAGAAAAAAAAAAACCGGCATATACTGACACCCTGACATCTCCCGGCTGATAAACGAATGGTTCACACTGACGTAATTGACGGACAAGCATAATATTGTGTGTGTGTGTGTGAGAGAGAGAGAGAGAGAGAGAGTTGGACATATGCATGGTAGATAAACAAGGTAGATCCCATTCTTTACATATAACCCCTTTATTTATACGGTGCTAATATATATGATAAATAGCACCCTGCCCAAAGTTGGTCTCACCAGACAGGAGTCAAAAATAAGTGTCAAAGTTATAAAATCTTGCAGGCCTTTGCAAGAACTGTTTGTCTTAAAGGCTTTTCTAACTTAATTAAAATAACAATCAGGGAAATTGTACAAAATTAGGGAAATAAGGAAATCTTCAGTACAAATAAATCAAGAAAAATTATTACTTTGTAAATTCAAGTTTCTGTTTGTTAAGGCAAGCAGGTGTGATTCACAGTTCGCATGTTAGCTTTTGATATGGCTCACTCCCCACCAACATGTGTTGTTTTTGAATAGTAAAACTGGTTATATAACAGTCAGGTGTAGGTTACATACATAGACAGGTGGTCTAGTAAGCAGGTTTTGTTGTACATGTATGTATGTATGTATGTATGTATGTACATGAATTATTTATTGTGGTCGAACATTACAACTTTGTCAGCTGTTCTATTGTATACACCATGGTCGGACATAATGCAGACATCAGACAGGATACAGACATAATGCAGACATTATTGGGTCAGGACACAGCCATGAGTGGGTGGCGTGCTCTACCTCCTCACCTCTACAGGGACAAAAATGGAGAAAAATAAGTTTAAACAGATGGGCTGATCAATGGCAAAACAAGCCACAACACCTGTTTTCGTCAAAATCATTACCATCAACATCCTGTAAAACACATACTGCATGCGTCACTGAGCTTGCTAACAGCGACTTTTAACTGGTATCTTTATGGTGTCTTGAAAGTTGACCAGCCTTTTAATCTAAAGAAAATTTTGGAGCATGCAAATATCTAACATGCTGTAGTACACCAAGTCAACAATACGTACATTGTAAAGGCACAGCCGTACTACAGTCTGCTGTTGTTGGCACAGAAATCAGGCTTCAAGTGACTGATTTACTGTAGATTTGTATGATAAAGATTAAACCAATAAAGAGATTGAAGGAAAAAACTAAGTGAAAGTTACAAATACAAAACTGCAGATTTAGGTATCCAAAACGTCATAGATGTGATCATGTTACAGTTATATTAAGAGTAATCTTACCGTCAGACTAATCCAATTAACATTTTAGACATAAATCATTATTCTACCAATATGTAAATAAATATATTATATACATACATATATATATATAACAAACGCCAATATATACAAATATATCACAAACATGACATGTACTGTATTTGTTAAAGTGCATTTTTATATATGGTGCCCCTGGCCACTCTAACCCCCGATAGATCATTTCTGTTTATAATAATGCAGTCACAGGACTAACTGATACATTGAGTGTAACAGGTGGTAACAGGTGTACGTGCAGTATGCTGGCTGACACAGGTAACTGTAAACCCCAGTCACTAATATTTCAGATTAATCACATTAGCCAAGAACTCGGGTCTTTATATTAACCCTGCCCCGGCACATTTAGTTAGTAATGAGAAGCATTGACATCCGGACAGACTCGAGTACATTAACATGGTTCTTATTCGTGTATATCAATTAAACCAAGGCTCCCCTGTGTAGCAGGATTAACCAGCATGCGAGTTGTCACTGGCCGCTTGAACATTTGTTAATATGCTTGGCGTAACACATTTTTCACAAGTTTACATAAATAAACTATAACACATTTTTATAAGTTTGCATAAATAAACTTTTAAATTTCTTGGATATATCTTACTTGATTTTCACTTAATTTTCACTTAATTAATCACTTAATTTTCATATATTTAGACACAAACTCAAACCAACCAGATTTTTTTTATTAAATAAGGCATTTATTTGCCAAGGTAACTGAATTCCTACCAGCTACTGAGGCAAACGGTAGACGGGTTTCTCTTAAATAAGTTACCTAAGCTAGCCTAAATATTTACACACGCTAGAGATATGTTCTTTGCATAATAAATAGGTTCACTGTTCAGGTTCAGTTCACCTGGCTTGTCACAAGTGTGACTATTAGTCATACCTGAGCTCGTTAACAGGTGAGCTGATGAAGCGTGTAACATAATCATACACAGAATTATTTTTCTGTATACTCCGAATCTGATTATTATACAGTGATGAAGTCAGGGTAGGCACAACACAACATGGTAATGTGCGATATTTATCCAGTGTGACTAAAATTTGAAATCTTAGAATACTCTTGAAACATCTATATACACTCCTTTCAGCGTCTCGTAGCCCGCGGTATTGGTAATTTAAGTTCTCAATGTGGCTGGTCTTGTTTTCTATCTATACCAGTTTTTCTTTCGACCCAGTTCAGCTCATTATTTATTAAACTAGAGCCAAATAATTAGTGTTGATGGTTATTATTGTTTAGACCACAGTAGAGCGTTATGGCTGTAGTAGTAATTAACATAATTAATATCTCCCAGTCAAAATAACTATTAATATTCATAATACAACTGTGGACCATGCATGCATTTTTAACAAGGACATAATTTGGAAAATCAAAACCTTTATCTAGTTATTACCACGCGAGGAAGTTGCAAAATCCCTACAAATCTTTTCAATTTCTCTACATGCATAGAAAACTTAAAGGTGCCCATTCACCTACCTTTACAAAAAGAGATTTATGTGATTTTTGGCTTCCTCTGTACATATTAATGATCCAAGGGTAATTCTTGTTATGAAAAAGTTCTTATAAGGCCTCTTGGAAGGATTATGAACTTGTTTATCAACAACATGTTTGTAAACATGACAATGTTGCCAAACAGGAAAAACATGTAACCTAAGGTGGTAGGTTGCATATATGCGATGGTAGAAAGATCACTTGTTGCAAAGCGCCATCTGCAAAGCTATGGCTTATTTGACTTGCCGCCAGGTGCCCTTGTTGAATTTGTTTTATGTTTGCGGGCCCCTACGTATTATAAACATGTTGATATAAACAAAACAAGCAACCTGAGTGCGGTGATATCCACTTTTTCTGGCCTATTTTTACAAAAGCTCGAAGGGATTACCTTTAGTTTATAAGGGTCAGGTAGGTGATTGGGCCCCTTTGAGGTAAATGGCATATATAGTTACTATATGACATAATAATGAGGTAAATTACAACAGTACAAATTAATAATAAAAATAATACATATACTCGCACAAACATACCTATAAAACTGAACACCCTTATTTGTTACATATTATGTTATAAAAGTTAAGATGTAGGTCACGCAAATCTACACGTACTGGTGACAGCAAATACACCCAAGTATTTATTTCTGTATAGAGATCTCTGAACCAGAATTGGCCGTTCAGCGTCCAGTTCTTTACTAGGAGAGGTGTTTCTTATTGCATTTGGTTTGGTTTGTTTGTTTTAACATTTACAAATGTCAAATGTATTTTTATATTTGTTTGGACACATAAGCTTGTCTTTTGTGTTTTATTACATTAAGCTGATCCAGAATAAATTTAGACGAGAACACAAACTTAATTTTTGCAGATACTGTTTCAGCTGGTTTCCTCCGTCACCGTACAAAATACACCATTCGTATCCGGGACTATATCTAGAGAACCGTCCATTAAAAGTTTCCGAAGCTGATTCCTCATTGGTCTTGGTAAACTGATGTCTTTTTTGTGGGTGAAATCTGAAATTTGCATGTTTAAAAGCCTCAAACAGTTTTATCTTGTAAGTACACAGGTGGCGTCCTTTGACTGGTTTTGACCTTGACAATGTCCATTTTGTCTGTATACCAGTGTTTAAATCACACAGTCACAAAGGCCTTAGATAATCCTCACACAGCATTAACACTGACCTGTGGCTGTAAAGTCCTCACGTAGCATTAACACTGACCTGTGGCTGTTTAGTCCTCACACAGCATTGACACTGAACTGTGGCTGTAAAGTCCTCACACAGCATTGACACTGACCTGTGGCTGTAAAGTCCTCACACAGCATTGACACTGACCTGTGGCTGTATAGTCCTCACACAGCATTGACACTGATCTGTGGCTGTATAGTCCTCACACAGCATTGACACTGACCTGTGGCTGTAAAGTCCTCACACAGCATTGACACTGACCTGTGGCTGTAAAGTCCTCACACAGCATTGGCACTGACCTGTGGCTGTAAAGTCCTCACACAGCATTGACACTGACCTGTGGCTGTAAAGTCCTCACACAGCATTGACACTGACCTGTGGCTGTAAAGTCCTCACACAGCATTGACACTGACCTGTGGCTGTAAAGTCCTCACACAGCATTGACACTGTCCAATGGCTGTATAGTCCTCATACAGCAGTGGCACTGACTGTATACTCCATTCTTATTTATAAAAAAGGCACCAGGTGTTTGAACTGTTTATTGCAAGTCAGGCATTTTTCGTTGATGGTAGCAAGGGTGGATCATCTAGAGGGTCATAAATGTTTAGCCCAAACCCATAATAGGAAAAATTACTCTTTTATGAGTTTTACCATAATTTGTAAGACTACATCAAGCCCCCTCCTAGAGTTGAGAACATTTTATAGAGGATTATTTCCCTTTGCGTGTAGAGTTTTCCCCTCTTTTACAGGTAGCTCGGATCCGCCCCTGGGTTGTGGTATTATTCACCAGGCTTCACGTTATTCACGCCCCATTACGCCACGGCGGCTACATTCCATGTGTAGCAATCATAACAAACACACAAAAACTACACAGTAGTGCTTCATGCATTGATTTGTATCAGGAGTGGTTTTATCACGCTGATGTCACCCTCTATAAGTGTCAGGTGCCGGGAATCAGACCGACTCCAGGTGATGTTGTGTTAACAACACACACTGACATCTTTATACACTCTAACTTACAAACATGGTTGTTTATGAAGGTTTTTTCCTAGCAGCTTTGATATTATTATTCACTGTGATCTCTCAACAAATTCAATGGAAAGTTGTAAAGTAATCTATCAATACTACGTCCTGATTTAATAAAAGGCAGCCCTTCCTACCCGAACAGTGCCAGACACACTTCTCTCCTCACACTGCCAACTTCCTGCCCTTTACCAACCCTATATATGACCCTTTCCATCTGTTACGATACCAATGCACATGTTTAAACTCAATGTTCTAAATGTATATTACAATTCCAATCCTGTTAATATATGTAGGGACAAAGGGGCAAGTTCCTTTTTTTTTTGTTCATAATTCAGGTTTTGCTGCAGACTTTACTTAAAAGGAACGACAAGGCTGTCTCAAGTATTTAAGTATTTTCTAATTTTACTACTAGTGCTAAATAAAAGGAGTAACTTTTGATACAGTTTAATGAGTTTAAATCTTAACAAAATCATTCAATCGGTTCATCTCATATTTAACATTCTGTCTTTGTCATGTAATACCCGATTTAAATTTTTATTTAGGCATTCTGCATAAATAAAATAACCCATGACTTATTTTCCAAAAGTCAATTATATCACCTTATCTGCAGAGGGTTGTAGAAATCATTTGTTGTCTAAAACAATTAAATGACTGTAAAGAAAAATGTTACTAATTATTTCCCTGAAAAAATTTTTCATTTTCATATGTTATGGTAAATTATCCACGGTAGGGCTTTCTGCTTCTGTACTTATTAGTCTAACCCTAAATGGTGTGTCAAATTTGAAGAAAACATCTTCAGTACTTCCAAAGTTATAGGGTCATAATAAGCATGACATGCCAAGATTCGACCTTGAAGATCAAGGTTAAGGTCACCAGTACTCATAATATTCGGAGAACAGAGTGGAACCGACCACTGTGTCGAATGTGTGGGGAAAAAACGCATTACCTCATAAGTTATTGTGTTCAAAGGACATTAACTATAATTCGGCCTATTTGTCCTTGAAGATCCTAGTCGAAGTCACCGGTTTTTCGAACTCGTTCATGAACTTCGTCGAAAAAAGTTGTATTCCAAATTTGAGGACAGAATGTAAAAGATTTGTGGGGTTCACAATAATTTTACATTTCGGCTGATATGACCTTGAAAATGAAGGGCTGCGGGTCAATGAGCAGCAGTGATTGTGGTTATATGGCAGATGATCAGGTCGTGTCCATTATTATAAATGTCGAGAGGTTACAGAAACGTAACTCTACAAACCTAATCAAACTACTTCAGGCGGGGTCGTAATGACATCATCATACCCCAGTATCACATGACGCCATATTACTTACGATGTTTATCTGTGACACTCAGGTCTAGTCTTTTGTTCATAGATCACTCTATACACAGGGGACGACCTGTCACTAGGGAAGGTTTCTCTTTGTGATAATGCAAGGTATACACAGACTTAAAGGTTTAAATATAACGAACATCTGGTGAGAGAAATGAAATACTAACCAATAGATTATAGCAAGTCTATAAACTCTCTCTCTCTCTCTCTCTATATATATATATATATATATATATATATATATATATATATATATATATATATATATATATATATATATCAAATAGAACAGTTCAGAACAGAAGAGAAATTAAAAGTGAAATATGTGCACATTTTGATTTTTGTTGTAATGGAAACCACAACTGTGATGCTCCGTTCACATGCAGAGCAGCAGAGCTTACACATAATCATAAGTAATAAGTGTTAATGGTTCTATTATTCTATCATTAATATAATGTCAGATATTTTAAAATATGAAGGTTTATTAGGATTCGTTTTCAGTCATTCTCAACGCCCCTGCCATTTGTCTTTGTCACCACGTGATGCATGAATCAGTTATATAAAAGCAAGCATTACAAACACCTCGTTTATGAGGGTACTTACATTATACATTTAGCATTTCATCTTTGTTTTAACAACCTCAGGTCTAGCCCCATATCAGCTGTTGCATAATGTGTGTTATAACGCGTGCCTGGATTACTCAGCTAGAATCATGGTTATTAAGAAGACAAATATTCACCAAATGCTCGTAAAACCTGATGATGTATATGTCTGATAATATTCTTCTACTTTTTTCATCAAAATATACCAACACTTGCATCCTGGACAATGTATGGCATGAACGTGTCCTGTTTTAAGAAATTATACACACACATGTCATTATCCACACACACACAGATATATTTATATATATGAGAGAGAGAGAGAAAAATGTGCGTGGGTGTGGGTGTGTGTCTACAATATATACGTGTACAGTTATCAATACTTATTTTATTCATGAGTATGCAGATTAATCAGACATAGACATAGAATGTTAAGTGCTTTACGCAATGTTTCTTTATTGTACTGTCCTCCTTCATTAAGATTCTCAAAAGTAAAATATTGTGAAATAACATTTTTATTCAGATTTGACATTTTAAATGATGTAATAACATCTGTATTTATTGACTTTATTGCAGTCAATGAGGAGAAGTCATTTTGTTTAAGGAATGGTGCCCCGAGTTTGGAATGTCCAGTCGGTTTCTTGCTGAGTATCAGGTGGGCGGAGATCAGGATCACCAACCGACCATGTGACGACACAGCTGCAGACACAGCCCACCTGCAGGACAGCTGTGTCGTGGTGACGGGGGAGCTGAAAAAGCAGTGTGACAACCAGTTACGATGTTCCCCCGTGGTACCAGAGGGACAGACGTCAAGGTGTGGCGGGGACGGACGGAACACGCTGTTACAGATCTGGTACCAGTGCGACCAAGGTATGTTGTAATAAACTGTACAGCGTGTTCATCTGGTACTCTTGTTTGTACCTATGCATATGAGTTTATGTTTTCACTCCTGTCTGTCTGTCGGTTTATTATTTTTTTTGTGAGTTTTAGTAAAAACTACTCAATTAAATTTTCATGGAACTTTGTAAAAAAAGTGGGCCGTGAGTGAAGAAAGGGCTGATTAAATTTTGGTTTGGGTCAACGTGTAAAGAGTGCGTCTTTGGAGAAAATTATATTGACACCTTTAACATATACCTTTTATCTGTATAGTATATACACTGCATGTTAGTACAGGCATTATAATATTATCCTTGCTTCCCCCTACACTTTATCAATATATCATGTTGTCAGCCATATACATGGCCGTCTCCTACCGACTTCAACAATATTGGCTCTGGGTTTGTACATTGTCTGTCGGTTTATACACTGGCTCTAGGTCTAACTTGTTTTCATCAGAATATGACTATGTAGTTTCTGATATTGTTGTATTTTATATATTTTATGTGCCAGTTTAATTCAATCAGGAGTTGCTCAGATAAACAAGTAAAAGTTAGATATGTTAGACAAAATACCTGTGGTTTAGATGCGGATGTTCTGTGATGTTGTTATTCTACCAAATGTTTGCCCGTTAGTAGGATACTAGGATTACAGTTCCCATTAAACTTTTTATTTTTGGAACTTGGGATGAAATTTTGATCAAACTTTGGTGTGGATACTGAAAACATGGATCCTGGTTTGGATCCTGAAAACAGAACAGCTCCAGTAGTCCTGAGTGTTTTGTCATGTTCAAAAAGAATTACTCCAACAGACTGCCTTCTGTTGCCATCTGTCAGCTGATTTCAAAACTAAATGTAGAGGCGTTAGATAAAGTCAAGGAGAGACCCCTCCCCCATAATATATATCTGGCAGAAGGTATTAACCAAGCATGATTGTTTACATCTTGGCAGAGCTATGCACTTTATCAGACAGGGTCACTCTTACAAACCATCTTGACCCTGAAGGCAAATCGTGTTAATGCATGGCATACATGCAGACTATTCAAGGGCAATAAAAGGTTCTCAATTCAAATATGTTGTATGCCCAGCTGGCAAATGGACCAAAAGGCTTGAAAATTGATAGTTTCCATGGCAACCTCTGTTAATTATGCACTAATTCTGTTTAAATAAATGGCTGTAACTGTGTTGATTTTAAATATAGATAATTAAAATGTACACTATAATGTAACAAATCAAAATATTTTTCCTGCAAGTGCAATTTTGTAACATTGCATAAATTTATATATAATGCTGTATGCAAATATATATGCAAATGTTATTGTACAATTTAACAATTTTTCCAAAAAAAAAACTTTAAATCACTCTTTCTTTCAAAATATAACTTCCTTCAGCTTACAGTTTATTCTGGTAAAAGTAAACATCACTAGAGAAACAAACTTACAATTTTTTAAAGCTTTGTGCTAATATTTGCATACTATTTGCATATAATATTTGCTAATATTTCCATTTGAATAATCACAGCACCATGCATTCTAGATCTGCAAGTTACATTTTCATATATTCTGCCTAGTCTATATTGAGTGCCGTTTATTTCACTGTTATGGGTTTTCAGTTGATGAGTGACACTGTGGTCCGCGGTATGTGTGATATCTAGTTTACTGTTATTGTTTTTCAGTTGATATGAGTGACACCGTGGTCCGCGGTATGTTCGACAACTAGTTTACTGTTATTGTTTTTCAGTTGCTATAAGTGACACCGTGTTCAGCGGTATGTATGACAACTAGTTTACTGTTATTACTATTCAGTTGGTATGAGTGACACCGTGTTCCGCGGTATGTGTGACAACTAGTTTACTGTTTTTGCTTTTCAGTTGATATGAGTGACACCATGCTTCGCGGTATGTGTGACAACTAGTTTACTGTTATTGTTTTTCAGTTGCTATAAGTGACACCGTGTTCAGCGGTATGTATGACAACTAGTTTACTGTTTTTACTATTCAGTTGGTATGAGTGACACCGTGTTCCGCGGTATGTGTGACAACTAGTTTACTGTTTTTGCTTTTCAGTTGATATGAGTGACACCATGCTTCGCGGTATGTGTGACAACTAGTTTACTGTTTTTGCTTTTCAGTTGATATGAGTGACACCGTGTTTCGCGGTATGTGTGATATCTAGTTTACTGTTATTGTTTTTCAGTTGATATCAGTGACACCGTGTTTCGCGGTATGTGTGAAAACTAGTTTTCTTTTATTGTTTTTCAGTTGATATGAGTGACACAGTGTTCCGCGGTATGTGTGACAACTAGTTTACAGTAATTGTTTTTCAGTTGATGTGAGTGACACCGTGGTCCGCGGTGTGTGTGACAACTAGTTTACTGTTATTGTTTTTCAATTGATATAAGTGACACCGTGTTCCGCGGTATGTGTGACAACTAGTTTACACTTATTGCGTTTCAGTTGATATGAGTGACACCGTGTTCAGCGGTATGTGTGACAACTAGTTTACAGTTATTGCTTTTCAGTTGATATGAGTGACACCGTGTTCCGCGGTATGTGTGACAACTAGTTTACTGTTATTGTTTTTCAGTTGATATGAGTGACACCGTTGTCCGCGGTATGTGACAACTAGTTTACTGTTATTGTTTTTTCAGTTGATATGAGTGACACCGTGTTCCGCGGTATGTGTGACAACTAGTTTACTGTTATTACTATTTAGTTGGTATGAGTGACATCATGTTCCGCGGTATGTGTGACAACTAGTTTACTGTTTTTGCTTTTCAGTTGATATGAGTGACACCATGTTTCGCGGTATGTGTGACAACTAGTTTACTGTTATGGGTTTTCAATTGATATGAGTGACACCGTGTTCCGCGGTATGTGTGACATTTAGTTCACTGTTATGGGTTTTCAGTTGATGTGAGTAACACCGTGTTTCGCGGTATGTGTGACATCTAGTTTACTGTTATTGTTTTTCAGTTGATATGAGTGACACAATGTTTCGCGGTATATGTGATATCTAGTTTATTGTTATTTTTTTCAGTTGATATGAGTGAAACCGTGTTTCGCGGTATGTGTGATATCTAGTTTACTGTTATTGTTTTTCAGTTGATATCAGTGACACCGTGTTTCGAGGTATGAGTGACATCTAGTTAACTGTTATCGTTTTTCAGTTGATATGAGTGACACCGTGTTAAGCGGTATGTGTGATATCTAGTTTACTGTTATTGTTTTTCAGTTGATATGAGTCACACCATGTTTCGCGGTATGTGTGACATCTAGTTTACTGTTATTGTTTTTCAGTTGATATGAGTGACACAATGTTTCGCGGTATATGTGATATCTAGTTTATTGTTATTTTTTTCAGTTGATATGAGTGACACCGTGTTTCGCGGTATGTGTGATATCTAGTTTACTGTTATCGTTTTTCAGTTGATATGAGTGACACCGTGTTTCGCGGTATGTGTGACATCTAGTTTACTGTTATTGTTTTTCAGTTGATATGAGTGACACCATGTTTCGCGGTATGTGTGACTTCTAGTTTACTGTTATAACTTTTCAGTTGATATGAGTGACACCATGTTTCGCGGTATGTGTGATATCTAGTTAATGTTATTGTTTTTCAGTTGATATGAGTGACACCATGTTTCGCGGTATGTGTGACATCTAGTTTACTGTTATTGTTTTTCAGTTGATATGAGTGACACCATGTTTCGCGGTATGTGTGACATCTAGTTTACTGTTATTACTTTTCAGTTGATATGAGTGACACCGTGTTCCGCGGTATGTGTGACAGCAAGGAGAGGAACGGCTCTGTGCTCCACATTGACAGTGCTGTTGGCGTTCAGGACATCGGCTGTCGCTGCATCATCGCAGTCCCGGGTAACACTGAGGTCGAGCTGCTGGCCCAGCAGACCACAGATCTGACAAAAACCACGAAATGTCCCCAGATCATCCAGATACAGGACGTCGGGATGTCCAGGAAACAGTGCATGCCAAAGATGGGAGCCGTGGCTCAGATGAACTGTTACGGCTCCTCGCAGTACCTCACCATCTACTATACCCACGTCAAAATAAGAGGCCACGCACTCATTATCAGGGGTTAGTATCATCTATTACACCAACATCAAAATAAGAGGTCACGCACCCATTATCAGGGGTGTGTGTCATCTATTACACCAACATCAGAGTAAGAGGTCACGCACTCATTATCAGGGGTGAGTATCGTCTAATACCCCAACGTCAAAATAAGAGGCCACGCACTCATTATCAGGGGTGAGTATCATCTAATACCCCAACGTCAAAATAAGAGGTCACACACTTATTATCAGGGGTGAGTATCATCTATTACACCAACATCAAAGTAAGAGGTCACGCACTCATTATCAGGGGTGAGTGTCATCTATTACACCAACATCAAAGTAAGAGGTCACGCACTCATTATCAGGGGTGAGTATCATCTACTACACCAACGTCAAAATAAGAGGTCACCGAGTCATTATCAGGGTTGAGTATCATCTAATTCACCAACGTCAAAATAAGAGGTCACGCACTCATTATCAGGGTTGAGTATCAAATAATACACCAACTTCAAAATAAGAGGCCACGCACTCATTATCAGGGGTGAGAATCATCTATTATACCAACATCAAAGTAAGAGGTCACGCACTCATCATCAGAGGTGAGTGTCATCTAATACACCAACGTCAAAATAAGCGGTCACCGAGTCATTATCAGGGGTGAGTATCATCTACTACACAAACATCAAAATAAGAGGTCACCGAGTCATTATCAGGGGTGAGTATCATCTAATACACCAACGTCAAAAAAAGAGGTCACTGAGTCATTATCAGGGGTGAGTATCATCTATTACACCAACATCAAAGTAAGAGGTCACGCACTCATTATCAGGTGTGAGTGTCATCTAATACACCAACGTCAAAATAAGAGGTCACCGAGTCATTATCAGGGGTGAGTTTCATCTAATACACCAACGTCAAAGTAAGAGGTCACGCACTCATTATCAGGGGTGAGTATCATCTACTACACCAACGTCAAAATAAGAGGTCACCGAGTCATTATCAGGGGTGAGTATCATCTAATACACCAACGTCAAAATAAGAGGTCACCGAGTCATTTTCAGGGGTGAGTATCATCTAATTCACCAACGTCAAAATAAGAGGTCACACACTTATTATCAGGGGTGAGTATCATCTATTACACCAACATCAAAGTAAGAGGTCACGCACTCATTATCAGGGGTGAGTGTCATCTATTACACCAACATCAAAGTAAGAGGTCACGCACTCATTATCAGGGGTGAGTATCATCTACTACACCAACGTCAAAATAAGAGGTCACCGAGTCATTATCAGGGTTGAGTATCATCTAATTCACCAACGTCAAAATAAGAGGTCACGCACTCATTATCAGGGTTGAGTATCAAATAATACACCAACTTCAAAATAAGAGGCCACGCACTCATTATCAGGGGTGAGAATCATCTATTATACCAACATCAAAGTAAGAGGTCACGCACTCATCATCAGAGGTGAGTGTCATCTAATACACCAACGTCAAAATAAGCGGTCACCGAGTCATTATCAGGGGTGAGTATCATCTACTACACAAACATCAAAATAAGAGGTCACCGAGTCATTATCAGGGGTGAGTATCATCTAATACACCAACGTCAAAAAAAGAGGTCACCGAGTCATTATCAGGGGTGAGTATCATCTATTACACCAACATCAAACTAAGAGGTCACGCACTCATTATCAGGTGTGAGTGTCATCTAATACACCAACGTCAAAATAAGAGGTCACCGAGTCATTATCAGGGGTGAGTTTCATCTAATACACCAACGTCAAAGTAAGAGGTCACGCACTCATTATCAGGGGTGAGTATCATCTACTACACCAACGTCAAAATAAGAGGTCACCGAGTCATTATCAGGGGTGAGTATCATCTAATACACCAACATCAAAATAAGAGGTCACCGAGTCATTTTCAGGGGTGAGTATCATCTAATTCACCAACGTCAAAATAAGAGGTCACGCACTCATTATCAGGGTGTGTAGCACCTGCTAAACCCACGTCAAAATAGGAGGTCACGCACTCATTATCAGGGGCGAGTATCATCTAATTCACCAACGTCAAAATAAGAGGTCACGCACTCGTTATCAGGGTGTGTAGCACCTACTACACCAACATCAAAATACGAGGTCATGCACTCATTATCAGGGGTGAGTATCATCTAATATACTAACGTCAAAATAAGCGGTCACGCACTCATTATCAGGGTGTGTAGCACCTGCTACAACCACGTCAAAATAGGAGGTCACACACTCATTATCAGGGGTGAGTATCATCTTAAATACTAACGTCAAAATAAGAGGCCACGCATTCATTATCAGGGGCGAGTATCATCTAATATACTAACGTGAAAATAAGAGGCCACTGAGTCATTATAAGGGGTGAGTATCATCTAATACACCAACGTCAAAATAAGAGGTCACCGAGTCATTATCAGGGTTGAGTATCATCTAATTCACCAACGTCAAAATAAGAGGTCACCGAGTCATTATTAGGGTTGAGTATCATCTAATTCACCAACGTCAAAATAAGAGGTCACGCACTCATTATCAGGGTGTGTAGCACCTGCTAAGCCCACGTCAAAATAGGAGGTCACGCACTCATTATCAGGGGCGAGTATCATATAATTAACCAACGTCAAAATAAGAGGTCACGCACTCATTATCAGGGTGTGTAGCACCTGCTACACCCACGTCAAAATGGGAGGTCACGCACTCATTATCAGGGGCGAGTATCATCTAATATACTAACGTCAAAATAAGAGGCCACGCACTCATTATCAGGGTGTGTAGCACCTGCTACACCCACGTCAAAATAGGAGGTCACGCACTCATTATCAGGGGCGAGTATCATCTAATTAACCAACGTCAAAATAAGAGGTCACGCACTCATTATCAGGGTGTTTAGCACCTGCTACACCCACGTCAAAACAGGAGGTCACGCACTCATTATCAGGGACCAGTATCATCTAATTCACCAACGTCAAAATAAGAGGTCACGCACTCATTATCAGGGTGTGTAGCACCTGCTACACCCACGTCAAAATAGGAGGTCACGCACTCATTATCAGGGGCGAGTATCATCTAATATACTAACGTCAAAATAAGAGGCCACGCATTCTTTATCAGGGTAGAGTATCATCTAATTCACCAACGTCAAAATAAGAGGTCACGCATTTATTATCAGGGTGTTTAGCACCTGCTACACCCACGTCAAAATAGGAGGTTACGCACTCATTATCAGGGGCGAGTATCATCTAATATACTAACGTCAAAATAAGAGGCCACGCATTCATTATCAGGGTGTGTAGCACCTGCTACACCCACGTCAAAATAGGAGGTCACGCACTCATTATCAGGGGCGAGTATCATCTAATATACTAACGTCAAAATAAGAGGTCACGCATTCATTTTCAGGGTGTGTAGCACCTGCTACACCCACGTCAAAAGAGGAGGTCACGCACTCATTATCAGGGGTGAGTATCATATAATATATTAACGTCAAAATAAGAGGCCACGCATTCATTATCAGGGTGTGTAGCACCTGCTACATCCACGTCAAAATAGGAGGTCCAAACTCATTATCAGGGGTGAGTATCATCTAATATACTAACGTCAAAATAAGAGACCACGCATTCATTATCAGGGTGTGTAGCACCTGCTACACCCACGTCAAAATAGGAGGTCATGCACTCATTATCAGGGGCGAGTATCATCTAATATACTAACGTCAAAATAAGAGGGCACGCATTCATTATCAGGGGCGAGTATAATCTAATATACTAACGTCAAAATAAGAGGTCACGCACTTATTATCAGGGGCGAGTATCATCTAATATACTAACGTCACAATAAGAGGCCACGCATTCATTATCAGGGTAGAGTATCATCTAATTCACCAACGTCAAAATAAGAGGCCACGCATTCATTATCAGGGTGTGTAGCACGTGCTACACCAACATCAAAATACGAGGTCATGCACTCATTATCAGGGGTGAGTATCATCTAATATACTAACGTCAAAATAAGAGGCCACGCACTCATTATCAGGGTGTGTAGCACCTGCTACACCCACGTCAAAATAGGAGGTCACGCACTCATTATCAGGGGCGAGTATCATCTAATATACTAACGTCAAAATAAGAGGCCACGCACTCATTATCAGGGTGTGTAGCACCTGCTACACCAACATCAAAATACGAGGTCATGCACTCATTATCAGGGGCGAGTATCATCTAATATACTAACGTCAAAATAATAGGGCACGCACTCATTATCAGGGTGTGTAGCACCTGCTACACCAACATCAAAATACGAGGTCATGCACTCATTATCAGGGGTGAGTATCATCTTAAATACTAACGTCAAAATAAGAGGCCACGCATTCATTATCAGGGGCGAGTATCATCTAATATACTAACGTGAAAATAAGAGGCCACTGAGTCATTATAAGGGGTGAGTATCATCTAATACACCAACGTCAAAATAAGAGGTCACCGAGTCATTATCAGGGTTGAGTATCATCTAATTCACCAACGTCAAAATAAGAGGTCACCGAGTCATTATTAGGGTTGAGTATCATCTAATTCACCAACGTCAAAATAAGAGGTCACGCACTCATTATCAGGGTGTGTAGCACCTGCTAAGCCCACGTCAAAATAGGAGGTCACGCACTCATTATCAGGGGCGAGTATCATATAATTAACCAACGTCAAAATAAGAGGTCACGCACTCATTATCAGGGTGTGTAGCACCTGCTACACCCACGTCAAAATGGGAGGTCACGCACTCATTATCAGGGGCGAGTATCATCTAATATACTAACGTCAAAATAAGAGGCCACGCACTCATTATCAGGGTGTGTAGCACCTGCTACACCCACGTCAAAATAGGAGGTCACGCACTCATTATCAGGGGCGAGTATCATCTAATTAACCAACGTCAAAATAAGAGGTCACGCACTCATTATCAGGGTGTTTAGCACCTGCTACACCCACGTCAAAACAGGAGGTCACGCACTCATTATCAGGGACCAGTATCATCTAATTCACCAACGTCAAAATAAGAGGTCACGCACTCATTATCAGGGTGTGTAGCACCTGCTACACCCACGTCAAAATAGGAGGTCACGCACTCATTATCAGGGGCGAGTATCATCTAATATACTAACGTCAAAATAAGAGGCCACGCATTCTTTATCAGGGTAGAGTATCATCTAATTCACCAACGTCAAAATAAGAGGTCACGCATTTATTATCAGGGTGTTTAGCACCTGCTACACCCACGTCAAAATAGGAGGTTACGCACTCATTATCAGGGGCGAGTATCATCTAATATACTAACGTCAAAATAAGAGGCCACGCATTCATTATCAGGGTGTGTAGCACCTGCTACACCCACGTCAAAATAGGAGGTCACGCACTCATTATCAGGGGCGAGTATCATCTAATATACTAACGTCAAAATAAGAGGTCACGCATTCATTTTCAGGGTGTGTAGCACCTGCTACACCCACGTCAAAAGAGGAGGTCACGCACTCATTATCAGGGGTGAGTATCATATAATATATAAACGTCAAAATAAGAGGCCACGCATTCATTATCAGGGTGTGTAGCACCTGCTACATCCACGTCAAAATAGGAGGTCCAAACTCATTATCAGGGGTGAGTATCATCTAATATACTAACGTCAAAATAAGAGACCACGCATTCATTATCAGGGTGTGTAGCACCTGCTACACCCACGTCAAAATAGGAGGTCATGCACTCATTATCAGGGGCGAGTATCATCTAATATACTAACGTCAAAATAAGAGGGCACGCATTCATTATCAGGGGCGAGTATAATCTAATATACTAACGTCAAAATAAGAGGTCACGCACTTATTATCAGGGGCGAGTATCATCTAATATACTAACGTCACAATAAGAGGCCACGCATTCATTATCAGGGTAGAGTATCATCTAATTCACCAACGTCAAAATAAGAGGCCACGCATTCATTATCAGGGTGTGTAGCACGTGCTACACCAACATCAAAATACGAGGTCATGCACTCATTATCAGGGGTGAGTATCATCTAATATACTAACGTCAAAATAAGAGGCCACGCACTCATTATCAGGGTGTGTAGCACCTGCTACACCCACGTCAAAATAGGAGGTCACGCACTCATTATCAGGGGCGAGTATCATCTAATATACTAACGTCAAAATAAGAGGCCAAGCACTCATTATCAGGGTGTGTAGCACCTGCTACACCAACATCAAAATACGAGGTCATGCACTCATTATCAGGGGCGAGTATCATCTAATATACTAACGTCAAAATAATAGGGCACGCACTCATTATCAGGGTGTGTAGCACCTGCTACACCAACGTCAAAATAGGAGGTCACACACTCATTATCAGGGGCGAGTATCATCTAATATACTAACGTCAAAATAAGAGGCCACGCACTCATTATCAGGGTGTGTAGCACCTGCTACACCAACATCAAAATACGAGGTCATGCACTCATTATCAGGGGTGAGTATCATCTAATATACTAACGTCAAAATAAGAGGCCACGCACTCATTATCAGGGTGTGTAGCACCTGCTACACCCACGTCAAAATAGGAGGTCCAAACTCATTATCAGGGGCGAGTATCATCTAATATACTAACGTCAAAATAAGAGGCCACGCACTCATTATCAGGGTGTGTAGCACCTGCTAAGCCCACGTCAAAATAGGAGGTCACGCACTCATTATCAGGGGTGAGTATCATCTAATATACTAACGTCAAAATAAGAGGCCACGCACTCATTATCAGGGTGTGTAGCACCTGCTACACCCACGTCAAAATAGGAGGTCATGCACTCATTATCAGGGGCGAGTATCATCTAATATACTAACGTCAAAATAAGAGGCCACGCATTCATTATCAGGGTGTGTAGCACCTGCTACACCCACGTCAAAATAGGAGGTCACGCACTCATTATCAGGGGCGAGTATCATCTAATATACTAACGTCAAAATAAGAGGCCACGCATTCATTATCAGGGGTGAGTATCATCTACTTCACCAACATCAAAATACGAGGTCATGCACTCATTATCAGGGGTGAGTATCATCTAATATACTAACGTCAAAATAAGAGGTCACGCATTCATTATCAGGGTGTGTAGCACCTGCTACACCCACGTCAAAATAGGAGGTCACGCACTCATTATCAGGGGCGAGTATCATCTAATATACTAACGTCAAAATAAGAGGCCACGCATTCATTATCAGGGGTGAGTATCATCTACTTCACCAACATCAAAATACGAGGTCATGCACTCATTATCAGGGGCGAGTATCATCTAATACACCAACGTCAAAGTAAGAGGTCACGCACTCATTATCAGGGGTGAGTATCATCTAATACACCAACGTCAAAGTAAGAGGTCAAGCACTCATTATCAGGGTGTGTAGCACCTGCTACACCCACGTCAAAATAGGAGGTCCAAACTCATTATCAGGGGCGAGTATCATCTAATATACTAACGTCACAATAAGAGGCCACGCACTCATTATCAGGGTGTGTAGCACCTGCTACACCAACATCAAAATACGAGGTCATGCACTCATTATCAGGGGTGAGTATCATCTAATATACTAACGTCAAAATAAGAGGCCACGCACTCATTATCAGGGTGTGTAGCACCTGCTACACCCACGTCAAAATAGGAGGTCATGCACTCATTATCAGGGGCGAGTATCATCTAATATACTAACGTCAAAATAAGAGGCCACGCATTCATTATCAGGGTGTGTAGCACCTGCTACACCCACGTCAAAATAGGAGGTCACGCACTCATTATCAGGGGCGAGTATCATCTAATATACTAACGTCAAAATAAGAGGCCACGTATTCATTATCAGGGGTGAGTATCATCTACTTCACCAACATCAAAATACGAGGTCATGCACTCATTATCAGGGGTGAGTATCATCTAATATACTAACGTCAAAATAAGAGGTCACGCATTCATTATCAGGGTGTGTAGCACCTGCTACACCCACGTCAAAATAGGAGGTCACGCACTCATTATCAGGGGCGAGTATCATCTAATATACTTACGTCAAAATAAGAGGCCACGCATTCATTATCAGGGGTGAGTATCATCTACTTCACCAACATCAAAATACGAGGTCATGCACTCATTATCAGGGGTGAGTATCATCTAATATACTAACGTCAAAATAAGAGGCCACGCATTCATTATCAGGGGCGAGTATCATCTAATATACTAACGTCAAAATAAGAGGCCACGCACTCATTATCAGGGTGTGTAGCACCTGCTACACCAACATCAAAATACGAGGTCATGCACTCATTATCAGGGGCGAGTATCATCTAATATACTAACGTCAAAATAATAGGGCACGCACTCATTATCAGGGTGTGTAGCACCTGCTACACCAACATCAAAATACGAGGTCATGCACTCATTATCAGGGGTGAGTATCATCTTAAATACTAACGTCAAAATAAGAGGCCACGCATTCATTATCAGGGGCGAGTATCATCTAATATACTAACGTGAAAATAAGAGGCCACTGAGTCATTATAAGGGGTGAGTATCATCTAATACACCAACGTCAAAATAAGAGGTCACCGAGTCATTATCAGGGTTGAGTATCATCTAATTCACCAACGTCAAAATAAGAGGTCACCGAGTCATTATTAGGGTTGAGTATCA
Source organism: Sipunculus nudus (assembly GCA_026874595.1). Lineage (NCBI taxonomy): Eukaryota > Metazoa > Annelida > Sipuncula > Golfingiida > Sipunculidae > Sipunculus > Sipunculus nudus. The sequence continues at coordinate 966,732 of CM049311.1, read as the reverse complement.
TCTAATTCACCAACGTCAAAATAAGAGGTCACGCACTCATTATCAGGGTGTGTAGCACCTGCTAAGCCCACGTCAAAATAGGAGGTCACGCACTCATTATCAGGGGCGAGTATCATATAATTAACCAACGTCAAAATAAGAGGTCACGCACTCATTATCAGGGTGTGTAGCACCTGCTACACCCACGTCAAAATGGGAGGTCACGCACTCATTATCAGGGGCGAGTATCATCTAATATACTAACGTCAAAATAAGAGGCCACGCACTCATTATCAGGGTGTGTAGCACCTGCTACACCCACGTCAAAATAGGAGGTCACGCACTCATTATCAGGGGCGAGTATCATCTAATTAACCAACGTCAAAATAAGAGGTCACGCACTCATTATCAGGGTGTTTAGCACCTGCTACACCCACGTCAAAACAGGAGGTCACGCACTCATTATCAGGGACCAGTATCATCTAATTCACCAACGTCAAAATAAGAGGTCACGCACTCATTATCAGGGTGTGTAGCACCTGCTACACCCACGTCAAAATAGGAGGTCACGCACTCATTATCAGGGGCGAGTATCATCTAATATACTAACGTCAAAATAAGAGGCCACGCATTCTTTATCAGGGTAGAGTATCATCTAATTCACCAACGTCAAAATAAGAGGTCACGCATTTATTATCAGGGTGTTTAGCACCTGCTACACCCACGTCAAAATAGGAGGTTACGCACTCATTATCAGGGGCGAGTATCATCTAATATACTAACGTCAAAATAAGAGGCCACGCATTCATTATCAGGGTGTGTAGCACCTGCTACACCCACGTCAAAATAGGAGGTCACGCACTCATTATCAGGGGCGAGTATCATCTAATATACTAACGTCAAAATAAGAGGTCACGCATTCATTTTCAGGGTGTGTAGCACCTGCTACACCCACGTCAAAAGAGGAGGTCACGCACTCATTATCAGGGGTGAGTATCATATAATATATAAACGTCAAAATAAGAGGCCACGCATTCATTATCAGGGTGTGTAGCACCTGCTACATCCACGTCAAAATAGGAGGTCCAAACTCATTATCAGGGGTGAGTATCATCTAATATACTAACGTCAAAATAAGAGACCACGCATTCATTATCAGGGTGTGTAGCACCTGCTACACCCACGTCAAAATAGGAGGTCATGCACTCATTATCAGGGGCGAGTATCATCTAATATACTAACGTCAAAATAAGAGGGCACGCATTCATTATCAGGGGCGAGTATAATCTAATATACTAACGTCAAAATAAGAGGTCACGCACTTATTATCAGGGGCGAGTATCATCTAATATACTAACGTCACAATAAGAGGCCACGCATTCATTATCAGGGTAGAGTATCATCTAATTCACCAACGTCAAAATAAGAGGCCACGCATTCATTATCAGGGTGTGTAGCACGTGCTACACCAACATCAAAATACGAGGTCATGCACTCATTATCAGGGGTGAGTATCATCTAATATACTAACGTCAAAATAAGAGGCCACGCACTCATTATCAGGGTGTGTAGCACCTGCTACACCCACGTCAAAATAGGAGGTCACGCACTCATTATCAGGGGCGAGTATCATCTAATATACTAACGTCAAAATAAGAGGCCACGCACTCATTATCAGGGTGTGTAGCACCTGCTACACCAACATCAAAATACGAGGTCATGCACTCATTATCAGGGGCGAGTATCATCTAATATACTAACGTCAAAATAATAGGGCACGCACTCATTATCAGGGTGTGTAGCACCTGCTACACCAACGTCAAAATAGGAGGTCACACACTCATTATCAGGGGCGAGTATCATCTAATATACTAACGTCAAAATAAGAGGCCACGCACTCATTATCAGGGTGTGTAGCACCTGCTACACCAACATCAAAATACGAGGTCATGCACTCATTATCAGGGGTGAGTATCATCTAATATACTAACGTCAAAATAAGAGGCCACGCACTCATTATCAGGGTGTGTAGCACCTGCTACACCCACGTCAAAATAGGAGGTCCAAACTCATTATCAGGGGCGAGTATCATCTAATATACTAACGTCAAAATAAGAGGCCACGCACTCATTATCAGGGTGTGTAGCACCTGCTAAGCCCACGTCAAAATAGGAGGTCACGCACTCATTATCAGGGGTGAGTATCATCTAATATACTAACGTCAAAATAAGAGGCCACGCACTCATTATCAGGGTGTGTAGCACCTGCTACACCCACGTCAAAATAGGAGGTCATGCACTCATTATCAGGGGCGAGTATCATCTAATATACTAACGTCAAAATAAGAGGCCACGCATTCATTATCAGGGTGTGTAGCACCTGCTACACCCACGTCAAAATAGGAGGTCACGCACTCATTATCAGGGGCGAGTATCATCTAATATACTAACGTCAAAATAAGAGGCCACGCATTCATTATCAGGGGTGAGTATCATCTACTTCACCAACATCAAAATACGAGGTCATGCACTCATTATCAGGGGTGAGTATCATCTAATATACTAACGTCAAAATAAGAGGTCACGCATTCATTATCAGGGTGTGTAGCACCTGCTACACCCACGTCAAAATAGGAGGTCACGCACTCATTATCAGGGGCGAGTATCATCTAATATACTAACGTCAAAATAAGAGGCCACGCATTCATTATCAGGGGTGAGTATCATCTACTTCACCAACATCAAAATACGAGGTCATGCACTCATTATCAGGGGCGAGTATCATCTAATACACCAACGTCAAAGTAAGAGGTCACGCACTCATTATCAGGGGTGAGTATCATCTAATACACCAACGTCAAAGTAAGAGGTCAAGCACTCATTATCAGGGTGTGTAGCACCTGCTACACCCACGTCAAAATAGGAGGTCCAAACTCATTATCAGGGGCGAGTATCATCTAATATACTAACGTCACAATAAGAGGCCACGCACTCATTATCAGGGTGTGTAGCACCTGCTACACCAACATCAAAATACGAGGTCATGCACTCATTATCAGGGGTGAGTATCATCTAATATACTAACGTCAAAATAAGAGGCCACGCACTCATTATCAGGGTGTGTAGCACCTGCTACACCCACGTCAAAATAGGAGGTCATGCACTCATTATCAGGGGCGAGTATCATCTAATATACTAACGTCAAAATAAGAGGCCACGCATTCATTATCAGGGTGTGTAGCACCTGCTACACCCACGTCAAAATAGGAGGTCACGCACTCATTATCAGGGGCGAGTATCATCTAATATACTAACGTCAAAATAAGAGGCCACGTATTCATTATCAGGGGTGAGTATCATCTACTTCACCAACATCAAAATACGAGGTCATGCACTCATTATCAGGGGTGAGTATCATCTAATATACTAACGTCAAAATAAGAGGTCACGCATTCATTATCAGGGTGTGTAGCACCTGCTACACCCACGTCAAAATAGGAGGTCACGCACTCATTATCAGGGGCGAGTATCATCTAATATACTTACGTCAAAATAAGAGGCCACGCATTCATTATCAGGGGTGAGTATCATCTACTTCACCAACATCAAAATACGAGGTCATGCACTCATTATCAGGGGTGAGTATCATCTAATATACTAACGTCAAAATAAGAGGTCACGCATTCATTATCAGGGGTGAGTATCATCTAATATACTAACGTCAAAATAAGAGGTCACGCATTCATTATCAGGGTGTGTAGCACCTGCTACACCCACGTCAAAATAGGAGGTCACGCACTCATTATCAGGGGCGAGTATCATCTAATATACTTACGTCAAAATAAGAGGCCACGCATTCATTATCAGGGGTGAGTATCATCTACTTCACCAACATCAAAATACGAGGTCATGCACTCATTATCAGGGGTGAGTATCATCTAATATACTAACGTCAAAATAAGAGGCCACGCATTCATTATCAGGGTGTGTAGCACCTGCTACACCCACGTCAAAATAGGAGGTCACGCACTCATTATCAGGGGTGAGTATCATCTACTTCACCAACATCAAAATACGAGGTCATGCACTCATTATCAGGGGCGAGTATCATCTAATATACTTACGTCAAAATAAGAGGCCACGCATTCATTATCAGGGGTGAGTATCATCTACTTCACCAACATTAAAATACGAGGTCATGCACTCATTATCAGGGGTGAGTATCATCTAATATACTAACGTCAAAATAAGAGGCCACGCATTCATTATCAGGGTGTGTAGCACCTGCTACACCCACGTCAAAATAGGAGGTCACGCACTCATTATCAGGGGTGAGTATCATCTACTTCACCAACATCAAAATACGAGGTCATGCACTCATTATCAGGGGCGAGTATCATCTAATATACTAACGTCAAAATAAGAGGCCACGCATTCATTATCAGGGTGTGTAGCACCTGCTACACCCACGTCAAAATAGGAGGTCACGCACTCATTATCAGGGGCGAGTATCATCTAATATACTAACGTCAAAATAAGAGGCCACGCATTCATTATCAGGGGCGAGTATCATCTGCTTCACCAACATCAAAATACGAGGTCATGCACTCATTATCAGGGGCGAGTATCATCTAATACACCAACGTCAAAGTAAGAGGTCACGCACTCATTATCAGGGGTGAGTATCATCTACTTCACCAACATCAAAATACGAGGTCATGCACTCATTATCAGGGGCGAGTATCATCTAATATACTAACGTCAAAATAAGAGGCCACGCATTCATTATCAGGGTGTGTAGCACCTGCTACACCCACGTCAAAATAGGAGGTCACGCACTCATTATCAGGGGCGAGTATCATCTAATATACTAACGTCAAAATAAGAGGCCACGCATTCATTATCAGGGGCGAGTATCATCTACTTCACCAACATCAAAATACGAGGTCATGCACTCATTATCAGGGGCGAGTATCATCTAATATACTAACGTCAAAATAGGAGGTCACGCACTCATTATAAGGGGCGAGTATCATCTAATATACTAACGTCAAAATAAGAGGCCACGCACTCATTATCAGGGTGTGTAGCACCTGCTACACCCACGTCAAAATAGGAGGTCACGCACTCATTATCAGGGGTGAGTATCATCTACTTCACCAACATCAAAATACGAGGTCATGCACTCATTATCAGGGGCGAGTATCATCTAATACACCAACGTCAAAGTAAGAGGTCACGCACTCATTATCAGGGGTGAGTATCATCTAATACACCAACGTCAAAGTAAGAGGTCACGCACTCATTATCAGGGTGAGTACCATACACTACATCCACGTGAAAATAAGAGGTCATGCACTCATTATCAGGGGTGAGTATCATCTACTACACTGACGTCAAAATAAGAGGCCAATAAGTCATTATCCGGGGGAGTATCATCTTCTACATATTTACATTTTTGGAGCCGGTACGTGATGCGGGGGCATTCAGATACTCGAAGATCGTTGACTTCGAGAGTAAGAGTAAAACAGGAAAATATGCTGCCTTGACAAAAGAAGGCGGCCATCGAAAGAAGACAACACATCTGCACGTGCACAGGATCATACCGGTGAGGCCCGTAAAAAATTATTAGTGTGCACATGTAAATGGCATCCGGCGAATTTAAATACATGTACCTTTAGGAACACCGTAGGTTAATGTCATAGGAAAATCGGGACTAAGCATCTCAAGGTTTAGATACCTCTACCACGGATGATAATATCAGGGATTACTACCAGGTCTGCATCGACCAGAAGATGCGCGTGCATAGGAAAACCAGAATGCTACAGCAGCTGTTTTTTAAGATACGCTTACAACGTATTCGAATAGTATTGAGATGGGCAGTGGGATATATATGATATAAGGATTACTGTTTCAAATGACCATATATATGTATATAGTTAAAGTCAACATGGATTTATCTCGAACATGGTTGAAATTATGTATTATATGTCAATCCTGACAGCAATGCTTGAAAGACAGTCAGTGGGAAAATCGGAAATACTTTTTTTCTGCTATACAGTCCTATTATATAAATTATTTGGTGAAACCGTTGACCATGCAACTACGGAGGCCGATGATGCTGTGTAAGAGATTTAGTGTTAAATTGGGCAATCTGGGCCGCTCTGCTTGAATTCGAGAAACAATGGAAGATCCCTGGTGAAGGTTCCCTCCTTAATTTGGAAACATTCTATTGCATGATCATACTCTTTATTCCATACCTGTTTGTACCATATGTTGGTAATAACTTTGGCAATATCGGGGGATTAAAGACATTGAAATTTAAAATATGTTGAAATCAATTGTCAATTCATGAATAAAAACACCTGTAATAACACGACAGTATAATCGCTTGATAAAGGCCTCAAACGTTTTCTCCCCAACGTTTCTCTATGCACACGATATGAAAACCTTGATATAAATAATGCCTCCTGTATAGGGAGAACATTTTATATATGCAGTTTAAAGAGGAATATTTTGTGGCATTATTCACATAAGAAATATGAGGACTTTCTGCTCCACAACTATTATTCCATTAAATGTCTTTGGATAATGTGGTTAAACCTTAGTAGGGCTTAGCTTTAATATTTATATTTTTACAAGTTAAAGCTTAGGATATAAACTGCACGGTCCATACATTCAATTGTATGTTACATGTTGTTTCATCGGTAAAAATGCGCATCCAAGTTAACCACTCACAAAATATGAATACCTAGATTTAATTTTCATGGTAAAATAATTAATGTGGAAGTCTATGTTTTACTTTGCAAATTAAATGACTTCTGCAGTCTAGGCAGAGCACATGTAAGAGTAACAGCCGACACCAACCCAGGCTGGGCGCCCTGCAGACTAACGGGAAGACTGTACCTCACTCAGACAAAGGTGCAATTCGGGGATCCATACCCTGATGGTATGACCACGCAGAATGCAATTAAGGAAAGACCGCCTTCCTTAGTATCCTGTTACGGAACCTAATATAAACAGATCACGTATGCGTGATAAACACTAATTCTGTAACGGAGATAAAAAAAATCAGATTCTGTAACACTAGGCAGCGTGAAATGTCTAGGGGAATGAATAAGGAAGTCAGTGTTTTTTTGTTAACAAATAACTATAATTTATTCTTAAAACAACCCTTACATTACAATACACTAAATCAATACAATTATACAGTAAAACAGCGGTATTGCAACAAGTCATTTCAATCACATAGAAAATAATGTGCACAATACCTGGATACCAACACCATCACAACGATAAGTCCTTTAAATGTAAATTCTCGGAGAATGACAGTCCAGTGAAAAGTTCTTGCAACTACCCAGAAAGTAAACTGAAGTCCAAATGCATAAAATCCAGGAGAAAGTCTTTGAAAATCTATAATTGCCGCATTCATCGGATAAGGTCCTGACATACGCTTCTGCGTCCGCTGGAATCTGCTCAGCTCTCTCTCTGCCCTGGTTCTAAAAACAGCCCTTTTATATACCTTCACACCCCAAGCCGAGAATTTTCAACTTCTCGAACAGTCTATAAGGACCCTACTCAACAGGAAACACGCGTTTCAGGAATTCTCTAGAAAACATCGCCGTGCCTCTACACACCATGGTGTACACGTGATCTCGCCCTAAGCCAGCACGACAACAAAAGTTCAACCAGTACGGATTAAACATAGAATTTAATACGCGGCCAGACACGAGCGCCACAACAGGAGTTACGTCCGTGTCACATAATAAAAAGAGCACCTGTAACAATTCAAATATTTAGAAGTTATCTTCACAAATCACATATACGTCAATTAATAATTTAATTGCTTGGGAATAAAAATGAAATCCGAAAACAAAAATATTCACGAATAAATGGGAAAAGAATCAAATAACATGAGAGGTGTTAGCGCTCAACAGGCCGGGGAGGGGGTGACAGTTTTCACCACTGGAAACCGGTGATGGTTTACATTATTATGGCATTTGCATCCCCTGGTTAATGCACACTCGAAAGTGATTCCAACCAGGCGTAATGGGAAGGTCGTGCCCATCGGCCGTGTTTTACTCACAAACGAATGCGCCTTTCGGGGGATCCGTGGTGATATGTCCCAGCAATGGGGCTGATTACGCACCCAGGACCTGCGGATGCAGTAGTCATTGGAGCTTGGTTAACGCTAGGATATTAAATGAGAGGAAGCGTGTGATACTGCCCTTTCACGTAGTCCGAAACCGCAATGGAAATCTGCAGATGTACATGTATGTAGTTAAGTTTGCCTAATAAAAATGGAGGCGGCTACCTCCACCAAAAAAAAAGATTCCATCCGTGGTGTTGGCCTTTATGCCCGGATCTACATGGTCCATTTTATCCAACAAGTATACCGTAGAGATATTTGTATCGTGTAATGTGCAAACGTTCCTTTAGGAATAATGTGTACTCGTATGCCAATTAACATATACAGAAGTGCCTTTTTCTGCTGATCAAATATGGCTGATTAGTTTTGTTGTGTGCATTATTTGTCTCGTTTTAGCTTTTAGACGTACCTTATCTATAACATGTAATAATTAGACCTGTTTCGGCTCATATTCAGGTAAACTATATAGAAATATAAAATATCCAGAAAACAGTTCCTATTGATCCCCCTGTGCTTCCAAGGTATTTGGAATAGTTAGTATGACATGAATATTTCTGTATCATGACCACCAACAAGGCTTTTGGAATCTTGGAATCTTCCATATAACCACACAAATTATTTCTAAATGTTTGTTTTGCTGTAATTTGGTAGGCACCTAGACCACGTAGTACTACTATGAGAGAATCAGCAATATAAAAAAGAGATCACGAGCATTAATTTTATAAGGTCTATTTACTTTTGATCACCAGATCACATAACATATGACAGTGTAGTGCTCAAGATATTTTAACACTTTAAAATATCAGTAAATACATTTGACTCTGACCTTGCTGACCCTCTGTGAGCTTCCGACAACTCCTGGTAAGTTGCAATTGACGGAACACATTAAAAAAAAGTATAAATCGATCCAATTATCTAAAGTTTTATGGGACAGTTACACTATTTTATCATTATCTCTATGTTACGATTGCCATGGCCGCCCTTTTGGATTCTCTGGGGTCACAGAGCTCATAAAAACTCCTTTTTGGTCGCAATCGACAGAACACATAAAAAATACGTATAAATCCATCCAATATCATTAAGTTTTATGCGACAATTACAGTATAATAGCATTATCTCTATTATCTACCTATGTTAAGACTGCAGTGGTGGCCATCTTGGATTCCTTGGTGTCACAGGGTTCATAAAAGATTATAACCTGCCTTCATTCATCAGCTTAAGTGCAAATAAATTGAAAGCAAGCACTATCTATTCAATTCCTAAGAAAATTTTAACGTCGTTCCGTAATAATTCCCATGGGTGAAGGCGGCCATCTTTGATTTTCGGTGTTAGAGGGATCTGAAAATTTGATACCTAACATTTTTCATTAGTTCATGTCCTGCATGTTTATGCTAAATCAGCCATTTTCACAATTTTGGGCATCACATTCCTACGGAAATACATCCCGGTCCACACTATTACTTGACTCAACTATTTCCAGAATTGTTGGACATGTAAATGCAAGGTGCATTATAGTGCGGCGGTACTCGTTGTAGTCATTTAAAAAAAAGGATTACCTGGATTAATTGGGGGATTAACCAGTTTTGTTTGCTGACATAAGAAATGAGTGCCAAGGCATCGAGAGTCACATGTTTTTCACATTTACTGACTATGCAAGTAGGTCGGTGACTGGGTAAAATATATGTCACATGCATGTATCGTGATTAACCAGATTACCAAGCGCAGGCATTCCGGTTTTCCGAAGGAATTCGGCTGTTTTCGGTAATTACTTCCAAACAATTTAAAAAAAACAACAAAAATCGCTCAACCTTATGTGTACGTGAAAAAAAATTGTATTCTCGGATCGGCGACGTCACTGTGGGAAAAGAACCTTCAAAATGAGGTACAGCACAGTGCCATACGCAACGTGGTTTCAGAGAACATTTAGAGCAAAGTGGACCAACTTCAATTTATAAGTATTAGATGTATATAAAAATGTGAAATTTTTGTGTAAAGAAATCGGATGAGAGACGGAATATAGTTAAAACATTGAGAAACTTGTATGGGTTCAAGGGTTAATACATGCATCAAGATTTGGGCTATGTCGTAGGTGTAGTAACACCAATGAGGAGAATTTTGTTCTTTTCTTCTTCCGCTGGTGTTTGCGCTCGATCTGGAACACGACTGATTCGTCAAAAGTTTTGTGGGATTAACAATCACAGGTGACAGATTTGCTCCTGCTATTTATTTTTACCTTGACTTTATTTTCAAGGTCATGCACTTGAATATTTATAGAATATTCCCTATCATGGCACGGCAGATATATTCTGTACAGGCATATACATTTCTATATACTTAATTCAACACTGATCTATCTGATCTTTTTATCTGTATCGTGTATCATACAGTTTGATATTGGTTAAATTATGAGTCCTACATTTTTATTTTACAGCCTCCCATAACGCTCAGCTGACTGTGACTTGTGGAAAATTTCCTCCAAGTAGGAAAACATTACCAGCAGCAGCAAACAGGAACGAACCAGCGGTAAACCAGGAGAATGTACAGAGGGCTGGTCAGGACAAAGTGAGGGACCAGGCGGGGCGGACCACGGACCCTAACCAGCGGTCACTACCCAACGACAACAGTTAGTGCACAGTTACAGTGTTATTAATAAAAATATATATTATTTCTCCTTCAAATGTAAGCCGCATCCATCTATATAGATATGTTAAACTTGCGGTAAACTCTGTTCATAGACTGATCTTGCCGTGACCTCATATTCCTATATTAAACTAATCTCAATTCAGCTGGAAGAAAGTTGACTTCACTGCTAATACTGTTGTTTCAGGTGCTTTACTAGGTGGCGTTATCGGGGCTGCTGTTTGTCTCATCACCTTCCTCACTGCCGTTCTCGTCTATTTACTCTATCAAAGGTATGTAAAGTGTCATTATGAAATATGTCAGAAGTTTGATTTATCTTCATAATCTAATTGTTAATGGTATAAATGTCTCTTGTGTGCAAAATTTACTTGATGAACCCTTTAGTTATAACGAAGACATAATGAAGGACTATTTGGCTCCATTCACTGGGAATTGCAGAAGAATTTTGTCCGCAATCTTTAGAACTACATCTGTTGCAAATGTAGTCACTGGTGCTGCCACCTTGTATTGGTTTGTCACACTAACCTTTCATAAGGAACGTTATAATCACTGATTAATAGCGTATTTAAATTAGTTTAGGAAAGGAACGTTTTTATTTCCTTTGAACATTAAAAAATAAATAAAAAAATAACCGTTGAAAATTTAAAAAAGTATTTAGTATTTACATGTTACTGCAAATTTCCAATGAAGATTTCATAAATGTTTACTTATAAGAGTGTAAATCAGACCTGAAATTAATGATAATATTGATTTTGACGTTATTACTCAGTTTTTTTTACACAATTCATAACATTACTGACCTGACTGGAATGTGGTCTTGTTATTATGGGGACGGACCTGGAAGGTTCTTTCCTTAAACTAAACTGTCTGGTGAGCTCGGGACTTCCTGTCAAATTATCGAATCAGAACCATTTTCTTACTCAATAAAAATGGCGTAAATCTTGGATTATTCCAGGCCTATTATGCCGTATACAGGAAAAAAAATGTTTGTTTGTCCTCATTCATATTGTTCTACACTTAATAAGTGTGAACTTAATTAGGTCAGGACTGAAAGGAATATGATCAGAACCCGCTCTGTATTATGTTTTTAGGCGGATGGAAGGGACCAAGACCAGGACCATCAAAAACAGAGAGAACGCCATGATCGGCATGTCAGAAACGCCTGACCAGGACGACGTGACGCAGGCAGGAACACGCAGCACACGGACTGTGATCAGAGAATGTGATACTGGACACTGTCATGGCGATTATGATGCAAAAAACCAGAAACATCAGACTAGTGGTGGTTCAAATAATGAGCCATCAAGGTCACGTGGTTATATCTGTAGCGTACCGGAAGAAGGATCGTCTTCATACTCTTCAACGTCCGGCCATCAGAGTGTGCCGCCCTCTGATGGCAGGAAAATGGACTATTATCACAGTGACGGCTCTCACATGCTGGATTTACAGTATGCACGGGATGCTGAAGCCCCCGTTACTTCACAGTATTTACACTACGCTGCTGACAGTGCTGTGTGAGTAGTGGATGAATATAAATTAACCAGTAATTAATTTACATATTATTTAATTATCTCATTTTCAATACAGGCTACACAATACCTTGTGATCACAGGTCACGGAAGGTACCTCTTAGAGACAGAGGTGCTAAAACTGCTTGCTGTAGTAATGATTGTATACAGTGTCGAATGGGATGACGAATATCACGATAATTGTATGCAGTGTCAAACGGGATGGTGAATCTGCTTGCTGCAGTAATGATTGTATGCAATGTCAAACGGGATTATGAATCTGCTTGCTGCAGTAATGATTGTATGCAGTGTCAAACGGGATTATGAATCTGCTTGCTGCAGTAATGATTGTATGCAGTGTCAAAGGGGATGATGAATCTGCTTGCTGTTGTAATGATTGTATGCAGTGTCAAACGGGATGATGAATCTGCTTGCTGTTGTAATGATTGTATACGGTGTCAAACGGGATGATGAATTTCACGAGGAATTTCTTTCACAGAAAAAAAGAAAGAATAACATCATGGTTCGAGGAGAAGTCAGACACAACACTTCAACAAATGAGATTAACTTTTTAAATTAATCAAAGGCTAGACTAATGCCCGCCAGGGGGAGCTGTCGTCTGTGATGCGTCTTTGTGATGTATCCTTTAGTGTTTTAGATTCTGTTTTAGCATTATTATGCAATAATAGCGTGCGCCAGTCTCGGTCACCCTTCCGACAGAAGGCATTTCTACTCAAAAAGAACCTGGGACTGCAGTGTGCGACACCGGGGACTGCACTGTGCGACGCCTGGGGCTGCACTGTGCGACACTTGGGACTACTTGTTTCAACTGTCAAACTTTAAAATCAGAATTTGTGACATTTCACGGAAACACCTTCAGCTTACATTTCACATGCGGATACTTACAAAATATCACCTATTCCGTGAAGTCCTTTTCACAGAGACGCCTATGTTTGTGTAATTTACCTTGAAACAAGTCTTATCCACAGTATTTGCACGATTTACATTACCCCCTTCACTACATTAATACCTACGCCGTTGGTGTATTTAGAAGCCCAGGTGCATTTTGGGTCGCAGATTCTAAAGCGCATAAACCCTAAAGCCCCTTTCACGGATAGCATCACGGATCATCCCGGGTCAATGTTCCGGGATCATCCGTGTTATCTCGGGCATCACTGTGTTAATTCGGGCATCACCGTGCATCCGTAGTAATCCTTGGCGCACCAGTATGTTCGGAGAAAAAATTAAACCTGCGAAATTTTTCGTCCCGGAGTACACGGATGAAAAATCATCCGTATCACCTCTTATAGGCACAATGCACCTCCATGTTGACACCGTATTCATCCGGGAGTCTCCGTGTAGCCACCAGGAGCTCCGTATTGAGGCACTTTTTAACTTGCAGGTTTAAGTTTTTTCTCCGATCTTGCCGGTGCACCAAGGACCGTTACGAATGCAAAACGGTGTTAATTTGGGGATACCCGGTGTTTACACGGCAATGCCGTTGAAAACATGGATGATCCCGGAACGATCCTGAAATTTGGATTTGGAATTTATGATCTGCGTCTTTAACTGTACAATGTACTATGCATACTGGTCATTGACTAGTCAACAAGCTTCCCTGAGAGATGAGGGTGATATAAATAAACAAAATTAGGCCCAACACTCATCAATTTACTTTAGTAATCAGCAGGCTTCCTATGGGGAATAACTTGTTTCTCAGCCCGGTCACTGATGGTACAGATATTTCAGGGTAACATAACAACCGTTATGTACGAGAAACCAAGGGTAAATTCACAGACAAGCAGAATGTCAGTACAGAAATCTGTCATGTCAGGATGTCAGTACATAAATCTGTCATGTCAGGATGTCAGTACAGAAATCTGTCATGTCAGAATGTCAGTACAGAAATCTGTCATGTCAGGATGTCAGTACAGAAATCAGTCATTTCAGGATGTCAGTACAGAAATCTGTCATGTCAGGATGTCAGTACAGAAATCTGTCATGTCAGGATGTCAGTACAGAAATCTGTCATGTCAGAATGTCAGTACAGAAATCTGTCATTACAGGATGTCAGTACAGAAATCAGTCATTTCAGGGTGTCAGTACAGAAATCTGTCATGTCAGGATGTCAGTACAGAAATCTGTCATGTCAGGATGTTAGTACAGAAATCTGTCATGTCAGAATGTCAGTACAAAAATCTGTCATGTCAGGATGTCAGTACAGAAATCAGTCATGTCAGGATGTCAGTGCAGAAATCAGTCATTTCAGGATGTCAGTACAGAAATCTGTCATGTCAGAATGTCAGTACAAAAATCTGTCATGTCAGGATGTCAGTACAGAAATCAGTCATTTCAGGATGTCAGTACAGAAATCTGTCATGTCAGGATGTCAGTACATAAATCTGTCATGTCAGGATGTCAGTGCAGAAATCTGTCATATCAGGATGTCAGTACAGAAATATGTCACGTCAGGATGTCAGTACAGAAATCTTGTCGTGTCTGGATGTCAGCACAGAAATCTTTCATGTCAGGATGTCAGTACAGAAATATCTGTCATGTCAGGATGTCAGCACAGAAATCTGTCATGTCAGGATGTCAGTACAGAAATTTGTCATGTCAGGATGTCAGTACAGAAATCTGTCACGTCAGGATGTCAGTACAGAAATCTGTCGTGTCAGGATGTCAGCACAGAAATCTTTCATGTCAGGATGTCAGTACAGAAATATCTGTCATGTCAGGATGTCAGTACAGAAATATCTGTCATGTCAGGATGTCAGCACATATATATATATATATATATATATATATATATATATATATATATATATGATGTCAGTTCAGAAATATGTCATGTCAGGATGTCAGTACAGAAATCTGTCATGTCAAAGCTTAAAACGGTTAACTACATGTTTGCCTAAAAGAGTGTTTCATTACAACATCAGATAATACAAATTCAGTTGTAAACGCATAACATGTCAGGGGTTGTTAAAAGCTATGTAACAGACATAATACTTGAATAAAGAGGTGTTTGTTTGTGGCTCTAAAGAATATAAAGACTCAGCCTTTATCCCTGGTGTTAACATCCCCCCCCCCCGTTGTGTCATCAATAAAATGAATTCATCTCCACATGAACACTGAAGCATTAGTTATCTCAGAGACACGTCGGCGTCAGAGAATGAATTTCTTTCTCTTCAATGGAAGATTATCATTTGCCACAGGTAAATTTCTTACTTGACAACTCTAGGCATTAAATTACATCAGTTAATTTTAGCTTTCGAATACATGAGCTAACGCTACAACATATGGTGTCCATAGATAAACTTACAATTATGTATTTTAACCATATACAAGAGTCAACTGGGATTATTTGTTGTGATATGGCATATTCTTTATATTTTAGATTTTGACCCTTGATTGAAGAATACTTGCGTCTAATGACGTGTTCCATATTATATTATGTTCCAATTATGTGTTATTCATTAAAGGTACTTGCAGCTGTTAATGTCAGAAAGTTATGAGTAAAACAAACATTTTCTTATCTGACGAGGCATGTTAACTAATTTGAAATTCATGGTATATCAACGACAATAAATGGAGAAGTTAACATACAGCGTCATCCTAAAGAGCACACATATACATGATGTAAATTGGTATCATATTTAATAAAACTGTATGTATATCACAGTGGCAATCGTGGATGTTATGTCTTTGTTCCACAGGTGCTTGTCAGTATATGGAAGGTCGGGGAGTCGATATAACAAGTACTGGGGGACTCCTCCCCCTAACTGTCGTTTTAGCATATATCTTATCGATAATCAAACAGATTTTACTAATTTTGAGTACTGGTACCCATAAGAAAGAGGACGGTATGAAACCTGACATCTTGGAACGAGACGTCACGTCAAGTCTTCGTCTTGAATGTAGATGAATATATAAAAATATTATAAACACTTGGCCCATTAATGAAGATGTCTGCAGTTACACAGGGATGTGTCCGTTAATTAGCATAAGGAGGATAACCATAAAGGCCGGTCCATTTTATCCTACCCGCGCAATATCCCAAAGGGAATATTGCTAGATCTTTCTCAAATCACAAAGATTATTGATGCCTAAAAGGCCTTTATACCCTATTGAAAATACAGATCAATCGATAAACCAATATGGCCGCCAGAGCACAATTGGTAATTTTATTCGCGCGCAATGTCTCAAAGATGATATATTTGATCTTTCTCAAATTCACAGGGATGATTGGTGTCCTTAAGATCTTAAGCCCCATAAAATTACAGACCTGCCCATAGTCAAATAAGGCTGCCACAGAAAATTCAGTTTTCTTTCGAGCGCAGTATTCAAAGAGAGTATGTTCGACCACTTACAAATTAATTTGGGCGATTGGTGCCTAAGAGGGCTCAAGTCGTATCGAATTATCACAGACCTGCCTATAATCCAGTATGGCCGCCAGAGCACAATCAGTGATTTTCTTTTGAAAGAAAAAAGACAGAACATTGACACCTATGAGGGGATGTGTGCTTTCAAACGCCTGTTAAATCCAATATGGCTGCCCGGCAAATATATTTTAATCCTTTCTCAATTATTTTTAAGTTAATGATGTGATTTTTCTGAATATTTGTCTCTCTTAGATTAGTTGTGGTGATAAATTTTAGACCAATCTGACATCCAATTGACATCGCCCAAGGGTTACCATTTTAGGGAACTCGCGAACGTCCGGCCCAAACCTCTATTACTTTTATTACATGAGTTATATATCATGGTAATTTTAAAGGATATTTGGAAAAGCCATATGGGTGGTTTGTTTTAGATGTGAGACAAAAGTAGTCCTGGTTTCCCATATAATGACACTAAAGGTGACAGATTGACAAGTGTTTTCAGGCATGAACATTAATTACCTGGGTCATCCCAAATGTTAGAGATAAAAATCATACAAAGATATTTATCAAGTATCAGTGTTAGTCTGTATGTTATACAGTAGAATTGTTTCCTTTAGGAAAAGTTCAAAATAATAATAACAATAATAATAGAATAAATGTTTATGATAAAGATATATGTTATATTAAAGTAACTACATGTAATTATATTTAATAAATCGTCAACAGTTACAATTTCATTGAGATATTTAAATAAGGTAACTTAATACCATATTATTTAATAAGATATTCAAGGAAACACGTTTATGAATTATCAGTGTTTTAGTACGATGTTGATGTGGGCTGACCTTTGACCCTAAGAAGTAGACTGAAGGTTAAAGCACCAAGCAGCGATCCGAGCTCAAAGACTCTGTAATCATTCATATACCAATGAACTTGATGACTTGGGGAATCCGATTTAATCTATGTTTCAATGTGTGCCTGGATTTCTTAATTCATAGCTGTTTAAACAATAAAAATAAATAATAGTTAAAAAACAGAAACATATTATTATGTGGAGTCTCCTTCACCTGTGCCGAAAGCAGGTCATTATTAAGGATTACGAATAAAATATATGAGTCGCTGGGGGGGGGGGGGCGGGCGCGATCTCAGCGTAGTCCTTTCAGGAGATAAACCCACTACAGAGAATTCAAGCATAAACATGTTTTAGAGGATGTTACATGCAGGGACATGTGTTAAGACCTGCCATGTGATATGCATACAAGATCGTATGTCGTAAAGACAGTCTTTATCACAGAAATACCATGTATCTTTGATGATAGATTTCAGTCACCTTATCTTTGATCACTGTACGTGTATACTCATTCAGTCAGCCTTGTGTATTCCATTTATAGCACAGGTACATCACGATTTTGTATTGTACCACGCAACATTCAGTGACCCTTTTCTTACAGATCTGTACACACAGTCATTCAATCGCCAGCCTGGTTAGTCATACTCACTAAGTGTACGAGCTTGTCCAGTCTTGCATGAGATCTTGACCCAGTGGGAAGGCACCGGGTCCTGAGAAATCTAACGTATAGCTAATAATGTAGATATCCAATGTATACATACTGTGAGTGTATAGCGTCATCTGGTTTGTCATACCTGTACCATTTTCTAAAGTCATACCAATTAAGACCATATTATAGACACCCTATGGTGACTTTAAGTAATTTTAATTATAAAGTTAAGTGTTTTCCCTGTGTCTTTGTGCATCCGTTTCATATTTGTAGGCCTGCCTGCGTCTTGCAAAGACTTAATTGATATTATGGGGATACAAGTAGCAAGAGATACTGGACTTCGTTTAAAAATTTCTTCATGAATTGCTGAGGCATCTGATGTAGTAACAGCTGACATAATAATTAAAATTTACATGTATATTTGACAGGAACAGCCCTACAAAATCTAAGATGCCATCATCTCTGAATGACAAGTAGAAGTAACCTGAAGTTCAGTGGGTCAGGGGTACCTGAATGAAAATGAAAATCAATAATTACATAGTTTTGTTTTTGGAAAGTGATTACTCCAAGCATCGTCATTCACAATAATTATTATTGTCATATCGAGTAGAATTACTGAATTCCTATGTTTTCTGAAATTTAGATTTTATTACATTTTTTTCAATTTATTTGACTCTCAGTGCAAGGTTACACCTTTCAGTGGCGCCGATTTTTCTTCCAGGATGGGGATGACTTTGTATATATATACACAAACACACACTCACACACACACACATATATATATATATATATATATATATATATATATACCTTTTTCAGCGTCTCTGAGTGACATATATATATAATTATTATACATATATACTTAATAATATTTCAAATAATTATTATGTTTAAAATGTTTAGAAAATAAGTTATTTTGTGAATTCTAAGCAAGGTTGAGATATAACATTTTTAGTTAATGGATCCAAAGTCTTTGATTCTATTAATTAATATATTTCATTTGCAAATTATAATATATTTTTCTCTGAAAAGTGGGGGGATGATTACATTGACCATCCCCCCCCCCCCTTGCCAAAAGGTGGGGGTATATATACCCCACACCCCCTAATTGACGCCCCTGACTCCTTTACTTGTATTTCTCAACTGGCTGAATGACCTTAGGATTATATAAACGGTTACTGGTTTATATTCCAGGACTGATCCGTTAAAAAGATTGGCTTGCGAGCCATTTACTGTATTACACATGCATGTAATACACTCAAATGGTCCGGGTGATTATTCACACATAAACACAGGATTACGTTCAGGGGAACAACAAGTGCTATATATACACTAAGTGACCTCATTACTGTTGATGGTAAACATTGACTACCTCGCCAGACTGTTTTACCCCTGTAGACGGCGTGTGTATGAATGTGATCGCTCGGATGTCTCCTAACGTAGACTTGTAGGAGAACTGATCCAGAACCGAGTACACAGTGTGTGTCCGGGGTGGCTGAACAGAGTAAACAGGGTGTTACAGGAGAGAGCGTCGTCACCACGTGACACGCCGGGATACATATGATCACTGTGGACCTACCTGTGACCGGCTGTGGTTTTAACTGATGGAAACGTAACCGCAAGGTGTAATTAATGAATTCCAATGTTTTGTACTGACACCAGCGTGCCGGGTTTGACACAACGTAAGCATTTGAATTAACTTTTTTTCATCAAAGAAATAACGTTCGTGAAAGGTTAGTTTCCCTCTGTATACATGTGACTGTGAGCGGTTGATCTAGAAAAGAGTGCAGGTCACCACAGAGTCACCACAGGTCACCACAGAGTGCATATAGGTTTTACTTTTTTACAAGCTGCAAAAGCAAAGCCTCTAAGAATTTATAACTAGTGTTAACTGAAAAGCACAGATTTGCTTTTACAGAAAAAGTCAATAACAATAAAAATATTTTAAATACAATAATGAAGTGAGAATTATTTCAGTCAATAATAAAAAAAACTGAAGGTGTGCAGGAAACTTTGTAATTGTTAAGTTTTCTGCATCAATCATAATAATGACTTGTTAATATAACAGAAAGCCCTTCAAGGAATCCACATATGATTCCAATTATTATAAGAATGAAAATTTTATTAAACCATTACATTAGAAATAGGTACTGATTTTAAACCTCAACTTAGCTAATAACAGTTATTGTATTAAAGTGAGTTGTGACAGTGAGTTCCATAGTTCACAGGGACTCCTGTGTACCCATTGACCCTTTGATGATGTCATTTGACATATACACCTAATGACCTCATGCCCAGATGACCCTACATGACCCCGATAACCTGATCATCCGGGCGTGTAGAACGTTTTAGTATTTATAACCAGCTGTGATATTGTTCCGAATGTTGGATAATTATTTACTTGAGAGTTTATCTCGGGACTAATTTTTGAATGAATATTCGACCTTTTTTGCCATTGTGTACTGCCATATCGCAGTAATTTACGACTTGAATGTACGCCTTTAATTTGAAATGTGAAGTAACGGCCTAAGTTCTCCTGATATTCATATCTGGTTGCTAAAATAACATCAATATCAGCAACTTCCTGTTATTTATTGCCTTTCAAAAATACGTCACATTGCACTGCAGTATTCGCAGACATCTTTGAATTTACATAGAGGACAAAGTCTCCTTCTAATAAACATAGTCGCTAATTAAGAGGTCCATCAATGGCTCACTGACAATATATTTCGGCACCTGTAGCTGGTCTTGACAGTAAATGTTCAAGAGTGACCCTATTCTGAATGAAGCACACAATGAACAGCAAAGTATCATCTGTAAAATGATTAACATATGAACTCAATTAAAACGTGATGAAGAATGAGCCTTTTCCGCCAAGCGGTCTTATTGGAAGCTAATTTTGATTTTAAGTACCGGTACGCTTTTGAACACGAATTGTGAAACATCAGACAGAGGCCTCCTGGTACACGGAGCTGATAACCAGTTACCAATTATGATCCTTCGACGGAAATACATGTGGATTTTGCATAGTGCGACCATTTTTTAAAGCTCAGCTGATTTTCAATCATGCTGAGCTATGGTGATGGGTCATTGTCCGTCGTCCTTCCGTCAGGCCGTCCGGTAGCAGGGCACAAATCGTAACCGTAAGAGCTAGGATCATGAACCCTGTGCAGTCTTAGAGGTTCTAAAAAGATCTCCTTGGAAACCTGAAATTAGGTCACTACGACCTATATTCCTCGAAATACGAGGCGTGTTTACACCCCACAGAATTAATTCTTATAGCCAATATTATCATCTCAAACCTTCCATCTTTAATTTGCATATGGGTCACCTACCAACATAGGAAGAATTCAGGGGTAAATAAAAAATTTGTGCTGGCAAGTGCACTACTGTTTGAATTCATGCCCCCCCCTCCCCTCCCCCTCCCCCGAGTGTTTAAGGCTTACCCAAACGTAACGTCAATACAAGGATGATGTATTTTGTAAAGATCATTTCACCAATACCTGTGTGTAGCCTTTATCAGAATTTGTTTTTGTTTAGGATGTCTTTGCTGTGTTTGAATGTATAAGAAATAAATTTCAAGGACTACTTGTTTTCTTACAAGGACCAGCTAGTTTTGGATTGACTGGCCCTCCAGGCGAGTGTTTCTTTTCTGCATAACGTAGTTATGTTGACCTCTGATTGTGCATGCATATAAAATGTATTATCACACACACAGAGAAAATATAAAATATGTTATGCAATATATCTATCCATGTGTGATAGTAAAAAAATCCCATCTGTTCCAGGGAACAGTGATTAAATGAAGAGAATCAGCCTCTTCCAGTCGAATGGATTGGATGAAGAACAAGGTAACAAATCGTATCACTTTGTATCATTAAAAATTTGGTCCAATCAAATCTTATATTTAATCATTATGAATGTCACCGTGTGATTCCATATTGGAATGTCAAATCATTCACTAGTCTAAATCATTCAGCAAAGTGATGCTTCTGTGTTTAATGCCATATGGAAAATTCCATTAAGAAATAGTAACTAGCCACATGATATACTCACAAAAAAAGCTTATTCATCTCATTAGTTTCTTGTTTCAATTTATGAAAGAAAAATGCATTAAAAAAATTACACCATTTGTAAAGTTATAACTCGTATGGACAATCATGGTGTCGAAAGTGTGTTTCCTTCCTTTAAATGGATTCTGTGTATTTTACTCTTTGACTGGACATATATGACCAGTCACACTTGCTCTCTTGTGTAAGAAGATTTGAATAATCTTGGAAACCTTTCAAGTTTGGAAACCTTTATTTAAAATATAAAGACCTAGTATATTTATTGGTAATGTCCAGTTTTAGCAATTCCTGAAGATGGTGGTAACACCTATATTTTTTTCTTCTCTTCATGCATTCTTCCCTCTATTTTTGAGACAACAAATGACAGCTTTATATCAGTTGATCGACGACTGTGGTTTCATTTAGTGTCCTGAAAGTTCATATGCTTATTGATTACGACTATTTCTATCAGTTACTGAAGACAGGTGGCGCTACCTGTAATTATGAGCTCAGCTGAAAAAAAATCCTTGCAAACCTTAAGTAAGGTTATCTATACCTAAATCTATATTCTGCAAGCTGCGTGCTGGAAACATCAATTTCGCTGTTTGAACCAGTAGCAAATGTTCAGTCATGCCTAGTATCACTATTTTGCCCTGAACCATCAAGTCATGTGCTTTATGCGTACAAAAACTTCCTGCCCCTCCCCAAAATTTTCACATTTGCAATCATTTTCTTCTAAATAAAACAACAGTTGTAAAAATATAGCCATTATTTCATGCTTGTCAGAAAAGCGTCATGACCCATGAGTCACTTGTTATGTTAATGTCAAATGAATATAACATCTGTATGTAAGAAACCGCATCATGTGACAAGACACACGAACAGCTATACTTCAATATATGTGATATATAATCTAAAATCATAAACTTAACTTATTTACTAACTTTATTAAAACTTAAATGTCACCTTTCAGTTTCTATACGATATAAATTAAATTTTAGAATCAATGCGTTTCCTGATTTATCGAAATAAAAGTAATTTTCCTTTTTATTTAATTTTTAAAGAGTACCTAAAAAATGTTTGCCCGGATCTATGTTTCCAAGAAAAAAAGAAATTATATCTCGTGTGTTTACCACATCCTTTCATACCGTTATATCTCTTGTGTTTATCACATCCTTTATACCTTTATATCTCGTATGTTTACCACATCCTTTCATACCCTTATATCTTGTGTGTTTATCAAATGTTTTCATACCTTTAAATCTCGTGTGTTTACCACATCCTGTCATACCTTTGTATCTCGTGTGTTTATCAAATCCTTTCATACCTTTATATCTCGATAGTTTATCATATCCTTTCATACCCTTATATCTCGTGTGTTTATCACATGTTTTCATACCTTTTTGTCTCGTGTGTTTACCACATCCCTTCATACCTTTGTATCTCGTGTATTTATCACATCTTTTCATACATTTATATCTCGTGTGTTTACCACATCCTTTTATACCGTTATATCTCCTGCGTTTACCACATCCTTTCATACCGTTATTTCTCGTGTGTTTACCACATCTTTTCATACCGTAATATCTCGTAAGCCACCACATCCTTTCATACCTTTATATCTCGTGTGTTTATCACATCCTTTCATACCTTTATATATCTCGTGTGTTTACCACATCCTTTCATACCTTTGTATCTCACGTGTATATCTCATCCTTTCATACCTTTATATCTCGTGAGTTTATCACATTCTTTCATACCTTTATATCTCCTGCATTTACCCAATCCTTTCATACCGTTATTTCTCGTGTGTTTACCACATCTTTTCATACCTTTATATCTCGTAAGTCACCACATCCTTTCACACCTTTATATCTCGTGTGTTTATCACATCCTTTCATACCTTTATATCTCGTGAGTTTATCACATCCTTTCATACCTTTATATTTCGTGTGTTTACCACATCCTTTTATACCGTTATATCTCGTGTGTTTACCACATTCTTTCATACCGTTATAGCTCGTGTGTTTACCACATCTTTTCATACCCTTATATCTCGTAAGTCACCACATCCTTTCATACCCTTATATCTCGTGTGTTTATCACATCCTTTCATACCTTTATATTTCGTGTGTTTACCACATCCTTTTATACCGTTATATCTCGTGTGTTTACCACATTCTTTCATACCGTTATATCTCGTGTGTTTACCACATCTTTTCATACCGTTATATCTCGTGAGTCATCACATCCTTTCATACCCTTATATCTCTTGTGTTTATCACATCCTTTCATACCTTTTTATATCTCGTATGTTTACCACATCCTTTCATACCTTAATATCTCGTGTGTTTTTCACGTTTTCATACCTTTATATTTCTAGTGTTTACCACATCCTGTCATACCTTTGTATCTCGTGTGTTTATCACATCCTTTCATACATTTATATCTCGTTAGTTTACCATATCCGTTCTTACCCTTATATCTCGTGTGTTTATCACGTTTTCATACCCTTTTATCTGGTGTGATTATCACATGTTTTCATACCGTTATATCTCATGTTTACCACATCCTTTTATACCTTTATATCTCGTGTGTTTATCACATCCTTTCATACCTTTATATCTCGTTAGTTTACCATATCCTTTCATACCCTTATATCTCGTGTGTTTATCACATTTTTTATACCCTTATATCTCGTGTTTACCACATCCCTTCATACCTTTATATCTCGTGTGTTTATCACATCCTTTCATACCTTTATATCTCGTTAGTTTACCATATCCTTTCATACCCTTATATCTCGTGTGTTTATCACATTTTTTATACCCTTATATCTCGTGTTTACCACATCCCTTCATACCTTTATATCTCGTGTGGATCACATCCTTTCATACCTTTATATCTCATATGTTAACCACATCCTTTCATATCTTTGTATCTCGTGTGTTTACCACATCCTTTCATACCCGGTGTCAGTGATCCTAAGGAGGTTTATGAGAGTACATTTTCATGCCTGAACACTTTACAATGGAATATAATATATTGCTTATTAATTTATCCAGAAATCACCAGTCTTTCATGTCTATGCCTAATTTGGTATACATACCCCTTTTATGGACAACCATCATCCAGGCGAACTGTGTATTACATTGGAAAAGCTACGTCATTAATAGATCCAGCTACCCTATTCTTGAAAACGTTTCGTAAATTATACACAGAAAAACTGTTCTGAAACACAACATGCTTTCTTAGTTCATGATGATAAACCTAAACCTGAGTTTTCTGTTCCTAAAACATCCAAGCGCGATCGTTTCTTGCAACTTATCAATACTTTTTGTTTTGTGAGGCTCGTCAGCGTCCAGTTCAGGAGCGTAGAGACATCCATACATTCTATCCACCCGTTCTAATGAGAATTATCAAATTGACTCAAGAGTGAGTTTATCTGAACTGCAATTGTTGGCAGAAATTTAGCCCATATCCAAGCAGCGCTTTTAACTTTGTTTTCGGACAAAACTCCCAGTTGACAATGCTTGGTAATATTTATCTAGGGCTAAATTCCGTAACCGAGACAATATATGCCATAGTTTGCACATAATTAGGTCAAAGAACGCCAAAGTGACCCGTCGCCCTTTGCTGTGATTCCGTTGAAACTCAATCGAATAAATCTCACACTTTGACAACGACTGAAAGTCTGTCTCAGATAACCCCAGAACGTCCTGGTTTGTGTTTTGCCGCGTCCGAAATAAGTCATTTGGCAAGACTTATTTAATGTCGTATTGGTGTCAAGATTTGACTCTCTAGATCTAACTATTTAAGTTCTGCAAGGGCTCGCCAGGGTAGGCAGATGAATAGCAGAATAACTCATTACAATAGCTCACTATGACTTTGAGAGTCAGTAAAATCCGACAATGGATTAAATGTATAACAACATAATTTTCCCTTAGGAAGAGAGATGTCATTTCCGAAAAAAACGAATGGCCCATTATTTTTCAAACCTTATAAGATGATAAAACAGAAATTAGAATGCGACAAATAATTACAATTGTATAAGAAAATTCAAACAAAAGGCTGCTGAGCAAATAACTGTCACATGATCTTTGTATAGAGTTTGTTGGTCTCAAAATTAGCATCAGCTTTGGAGAAATTGTTGATGACACCAAGCTTAATGGAAAAGCTATTAAGATCAACATGCATGACACAATGTAATCAGTAATGAGAAGTTAATGTACCGGTTACAGTCAAATTTCGAGACTATTTCTTCAATAATGAAGAAGTGGTTGAACCATGACTATAACATATAGAGTTAATCAATTTTATTAACATTAACTGTCCTGATGTTGTCGGGTTGATATAAAGTTGGATAGAAGCTGTGTGCTGAAGTAAATGTCATCATCGTGCACATCGGACTAAGACCAGAATGAACTAAAAAAACACAGAATTCATGAATGGTTAAGAGAGCATAACAGTATAACACCGATACGACATGGTCTGGTTCCTGCTCATAAAACAGAGAAACCATGACTCTTTTCTTTACCCTGCTCTGCCTGGTCTTTATGAATGGGATTACTCACATCAGAGAGAGCTCAGTCTAAGATCACTGGAGTGTTCAGTGTTAGCTTTGCTATTGTTAACCAGAGCCTGAAAAGACAATGGTTAATAACACGGTATCATGTACTACTGGTATACATTTCTCTTTGGTTTAATATATATTGTCTGGTGTCTATGATAATTTATGGAAATCACATTGAGACTATCATGTCTGCAGCTACACTGAACTGCTACTCAGAGACACCAGCTGGGATTACACTCGCTGATCAGAGTCATCAGTTTCTGGTCAGGTAATCACGATTATGATTCTATATTTAAATGTTCATGTCTCGTCTTCTGTGATGTACAAATTACATAACTCAGGTGAGTAAGACCTCTCAGGTAAAACCTGAAATAATTTATCTCGCACAAATATTTATCATTGTTACATTCAACACAGAATTGAAGGATTACAAGAGTACATTTTTAGGCATTTGGGGTAGGTTAAAAACAAAATTAAATCAATTCAAGTTAAGTACATCTATATGCTTTTGTAACCAGTTTTAAGTACATGGTTAGGCAACCTGGAATTAATAAGCATGCCAAACATCAGGACAATCTACTGCGCTATCAAGAACATTTACTGAGGGACTGAAATAGGTTGATTTACATCGTTGTCAGACCTACCCTAAAAATCTGAATTGACCATAATTCCTCAAAGCTGATCTTTACAGCTACGATTATAGCATTAATGCATCATTTCGTTGCAACAATGTATTTGTAAAGGAACTTAATTTTTGTTACGGTGCTTTGGTCCTATTTCTATCACCAAGAACTGCCTACAACTCAGGTTTCAACCCTCATATATGTTATTAAGGATCTATGGCCAAGTGTAATTGATTCACATATGATTTAGTCGTACAAACATTAAAGCACATGGATACATAAAGTACATATAATAGATTTATATTATTCAGTGACAATCATTTCATACATTTAAGTTTGAAATTTATAAAGGAAAAATATCCTAGTGCTAGATGGAATTACATGAGAGTACTTTACTTGAACCAAGTAACAAACATGTAACATGACATAACCTTTGACCTTATTTCAGAGCATGGCAAACAGATTAGAGATACAGCTGTGGATACTCATCGCAGTCTGCTTTATCTTGATACAATCAACCAATCAAACGCCGGATAGCAGTGGTGAGTACAAACAACGAATCATACGCCGGATAACGGTCGTAAGTTCAAACAACCAATGAAAAGCCGGATAGCAGTGGTGAGTACAAACAACAATCATACGCCGGATAACGGTCGCAAGTACAAACAACCAATGAAACGTCGGATAACAGTTGAGTACAAACAACGAAAGAAACGTCGGACAACAGTGGTAAGTACAAACAGCCAGCCAATGAAAGGCCGGGTACCAGCAGTGAGTAAACAACCAATAAGAGTGCAGATTTCAAATAAAATTGTACAGCAAAATAATTAGAGTAGAGATAACAAGACTTATAAATAATGTGAAAAAACGAGAATTCAGGTAATAGTATTTAGTGAAATATACCCCAGACAACCAATGAGACTTCAAGTAAGAAACGACTGAAATACTGGAGTGACAAGATGAGGGTGGACCTGGCCTGTGGCAGCTGAGTTGTCCGTGTTCATCAAAGTTCATTAGAGTGTCTGTTCCTCCAGGTGTATTTCTTTGTGCATAGACATTGATTTTTCAGTTCAAGCATACAGGACATAAAAATATGGCAGAATTTTAATATATTGATAAGAAACTCAATGTAAAAAACGGACACTCGCCTCTGCAACTCCAGGTTAGTCACTCGTACACGCCAAACACATATACATACATTCAACTATATTTCAATCTGTTATATAAATACATAACTATTTTTATTGAATAAGGCTCATTACTAGAACATTATTAATTCCTACGAAACAATGCTTTCGAAACTGCGCATGCTCAGGTCCATCTGTTCTTTCGACGGAGTAAACGGAACGTTGCCTCCACGAGGTCTCATTGTTTTTTTTTATCAAAACTGTAGTCGTTATTGGGTTAACTCCCCTAATACATGACAGACTCAACATATTATTAATTAGTAAGTCCTTATTAAATATATAAGCAAAGCCTGGGCAAATTCACTAGGTCACACAGGTGTTCTTGTCCCCTGCTTGTTTTGGAAGTTCATTCATTCTTTTATTCTTGCTTGATCTAAATGTCCTTTGGAATAAGTTTTAACTTTATTCTGGTTAGAGCTGGATTCATGGATTAGAGCTGGATATATGGACATTGTCACCACGTGACCTACAAAAAATTTTTGGTAATCTGACGGATACTATTCCTTAGTACTACAAGCTTTGTAGGTTGATATAGCACAGTTTTGTTATTTAATTTAGAGAACTGTGAAGATACTACTACAATGGCCCAAGAACCCGAGGGTCACCGGGACATGTGTAGCTACCGAGAAGAAAAGTCTAAAAAATCCGTGCTGCTGGGGTCCCCTATGTACCCCGCGTGGAGTCAATCCACCGGATGTCACTGCTTCATCTATGTCCGTCCGTACAGTGACGTGCAAGTACGGATTCTGGATTTTGAAGGACGGAACTTTCAGGAGGAAGAGCTCTGCCTACACCAGCTCCACCTCGTAAAGGAGTCGGTACAGTCCAGTAAACATCACTTTAAGGGTCGTCCGCTCAGGGAACAGCATTTTTTCTACTGCGCTAATCCCGATCTAGAGTTTGAGCCATACAACATAAGTACGTCTAAACAGCACACCAGACTAACTGTTGATTACAAGAGGGTCAAATACCATGACGAGCCCGTTATCATGATGCTGATGATCAAGTGTAGGTAACTGCACACAAAAACCATACACAGACTGTATACCAAAACACAGAATGAACACCACAACACAGACTGTACACCATAACACAGACTATACAACACAACGCAGACTGTACAACACAAGACAGACTGTACAACGTAACAAGGAATGTACACCACAACACAGACTGTAAACCATAACACAGACTGTACACCATAACACAGAATGTACAACACAAGACAGACTGTACAACACAACACAGCCATTACACCATAACACATACTGTACAACATAACACAGATTGTACAACAAAACACATACTGTACACCATAACACAGACTATAAAACACAACACAGAATGTACACTATAACACATACTGTACAAAACAACACTCACTGAACAACACAAACAAACTGAACAACACAACACAGACTCTACAACACAACACAGACTGAACAACACAAAACAGATTGTACACAGTAACACATACGCTACACCAAAACACAGAGTCTACACCATATCACATACTGTACAACACAATACAGACTGAACACCATTACACAGAATGTACACCATAACACAGACTGTACAACACAACACAACACAGACTGTACAACACAACACGTAATGTACACCATAACACAGACTGTACAACACAACACAGACTGTACAACACAACACAAACTGTACAAAAAATCACAGACTGTAAACCATAACACAGAATGTACAACACAACATAGTCTCTACTCCATAACACAGACTGTTCACCACAACACAAAATGTACGCCACAAACAGACTGTTAACCATAGCACAGACTGTACAACACAACACAGACTGTACAACACAACACAGACTGTACAACACAAGAGAGAATTTACACCTTAACACAGAATGTACACCACAACATAGACTGTAAACCAGAACATAGACTGTGCACCATAACACAGACTGTACAACACAACACAGACTGTACAACACAACACAGACTGTACAACACAAAACAGACTGTACACCATAACACATACTGTACAAAACAACATAGAATGTACAACACAAACAAACTGAAGAATACAACACAGACTGTATAACACAACACAGCCTAACAGAGAATGTAGACCACAACACAGACTGTTAACCGTAACAGAGAATGTAGACCACAACACAGACTGTTAACCGTAACACAGAAAGTACAACACAACACAGACTGTACAACACAACACAGAATGTACAACACAAACTTACTGAACAACACAACACAGACTGTACAACACAACATAGACTGTAAACCATGATTAAGAGTGTACACCACAACACAGACTGTAAACCATTACACAGAATGTACAACGCATGACAGACTGTACACCATAACACATACTGTACAAAAGAACACAGAATGTACAACACAAACTAACTGAACAACACAACACAGACTGTACAACACAACATAGACTGTAAACCATAACGGAGAATGTAGACCACAACACAGACTGTTAACGATAACACAGAAAGTACAACACAACACAGACTGAACAACACAACACAGACTGTACACCATAACACAGAATGTACAACACATGACAGACTGTACACCATAACACATACTGTACAAAAGAACACAGAATGTACAACACAAACTAACTGAACAGCACAACACAGACTGTACAACACAACACAGCCTGAACACCATAACGGAGAATGTAGACCACAACACAGACTGTTAACCATAACACAGAAAGTACAACACAACACAGACTGTACGACACAACACAGACTGTACACCATAACACAGAATGTACAACACATGACAGACTGTACACCATAACACATACTGTACAAAGGAACACAGAATGTACAACACAAACTAACTGAACAACACAACACAGACTGTACACCATAACACAGAATGTACAACACATGACAGACTGTACACCATAACACATACTGTACAAAAGAACACAGAATGTACAACACAAACTAACTGAACAACACAACACAGACTGTACAACACAACACAGACTGTACACCATAACACTGAATGTACAACACATGACAGACTGTACACCATAACACATACTGTACAAAAGAACACAGAATGTACAACATAAACTAACTGAACAACACAACACAGACTGTACAACACAACATAGACTGTAACCCATAATTAAGAGTGTACACCACAACACAGACTGTAAACCATAACACAGAATGTACAACACATGACAGACTGTACACCATAACACATACTGTACAAAAGAACACAGAATGTACAACACAAACTAATTGAACAACACAACACAGACTGTACAACACAACATAGACTGTAAACCATAACGGAGAATGTAAACCACAACACAGACTGTTAACCATAACACAGAAAGTACAACACAACACAGACTGTACAACACAACACAGACTGTACACCATAACACAGAATGTACAACACATGACAGACTGTACACCATAACACATACTGTACAAAAGAACACAGAATGTACAACACAAACTAACTGAACAACACAACACAGACTGTACAACACAACACAGACTGTACACCATAACACTGAATGTACAACACATGACAGACTGTACACCATAACACATACTGTACAAAAGAACACAGAATGTACAACACAAACTAACTGAACAACACAACACAGACTGTACAACACAACATAGACTGTAAACCATAATTAAGAGTGTACACCACAACACAGACTGTAAACCATAACACAGAATGTACAACACATGACAGACTGTACACCATAACACATACTGTACAAAAGAACACAGAATGTACAACACAAACTAATTGAACAACACAACACAGACTGTACAACACAACACAGACTGTACACCATAACACTGAATGTACAACACATGACAGACTGTACACCATAACACATACTGTACAAAAGAACACAGAATGTACAACACAAACTAATTGAACAACACAACACAGACTGTACAACACAACATAGACTGTAAACCATAATTAAGAGTGTACACCACAACACAGACTGTAAACCATAACACAGAATGTACAACACATGACAGACTGTACACCATAACACATACTGTACAAAAGAACACAGAATGTACAACACAAACTAACTGAACAACACAACACAGACTGTACAACACAACACAGACTGTACACCATAACACTGAATGTACAACACATGACAGACTGTACACCATAACACATACTGTACAAAAGAACACAGAATGTACAACACAAACTAACTGAACAACACAACACAGACTGTACAACACAACATAGACTGTAAACCATAATTAAGAGTGTACACCACAACACAGACTGTAAACCATAACACAGAATGTACAACACATGACAGACTGTACACCATAACACATACTGTACAAAAGAACACAGAATGTACAACACAAACTAACTGAACAACACAACACAGACTGTACAACACAACATAGACTGTAAACCATAATTAAGAGTGTACACCACAACACAGACTGTAAACCATAACACTGAATGTACAACACATGACAGACTGTACACCATAACACATACTGTACAAAAGAACACAGAATGTACAACACAAACTAACTGAACAACACAACACAGACTGTACAACACAACATAGACTGTAAACCATAATTAAGAGTGTACACCACAACACAGACTGTACACCATAACACTGAATGTACAACACATGACAGACTGTACACCATAACACATACTGTACAAAAGAACACAGAATGTACAACACAAACTAACTGAACAACACAACACAGACTGTACAACACAACATAGACTGTAAACCATAATTAAGAGTGTACACCACAACACAGACTGTAAACCATAACACAGAATGTACAACACATGACAGACTGTACACCATAACACATACTGTACAAAAGAACACAGAATGTACAACACAAACTAACTGAACAACACAACACAGACTGTACAACACAACATAGACTGTAAACCATAATTAAGAGTGTACACCACAACACAGACTGTAAACCATAACACTGAATGTACCACACATGACAGACTGTACACCATAACACATACTGTACAAAAGAACACAGAATGTACAACACAAACTAACTGAACAACACAACACAGACTGTACAACACAACATAGACTGTAAACCATAATTAAGAGTGTACACCACAACACAGACTGTACACCATAACACTGAATGTACAACACATGACAGACTGTACACCATAACACATACTGTACAAAAGAACACAGAATGTACAACACAAACTAACTGAACAACACAACACAGACTGTACAACACAACATAGACTGTAAACCATAATTAAGAGTGTACACCACAACACAGACTGTAAACCATAACACAGAATGTACAACACATGACAGACTGTACACCATAACACATACTGTACAAAAGAACACAGAATGTACAACACAAACTAACTGAACAACACAACACAGACTGTACAACACAACATAGACTGTAAACCATAATTAAGAGTGTACACCACAACACAGACTGTACACCATAACACAGAATGTACAACACATGACAGACTGTACAAAAGAACACAGAATGTACAACACAAACTAATTGAACAACACAACACAGACTGTACAACACAACATAGACTGTAAACCATAACGGAGAATGTAGACCACAACACAGACTGTTAACCATAACACAGAAAGTACAACACAACACAGACTGTACAACACAACACAGACTGTACACCATAACACAGAATGTACAACACATGACAGACTGTACACCATAACACATACTGTACAAAAGAACACAGAATGTACAACACAAACTAACTGAACAGCACAACACAGACTGTACAACACAACACAGCCTGAACACCATAACGGAGAATGTAGACCACAACACAGACTGTTAACCATAACACAGAAAGTACAACACAACACAGACTGTACAACACAACACAGACTGTACACCATAACACTGAATGTACAACACATGACAGACTGTACACCATAACACATACTGTACAAAAGAACACAGAATGTACAACACAAACTAACTGAACAACACAACACAGACTGTACAACACAACATAGACTGTAAACCATAATTAAGAGTGTACACCACAACACAGACTGTAAACCATAACACAGAATGTACAACACATGACAGACTGTACACCATAACACATACTGTACAAAAGAACACAGAATGTACAACACAAACTAATTGAACAACACAACACAGACTGTACAACACAACATAGACTGTAAACCATAACGGAGAATGTAGACCACAACACAGACTGTTAACCATAACACAGAAAGTACAACACAACACAGACTGTACAACACAACACAGACTGTACACCATAACACAGTATGTACAACACATGACAGACTGTACACCATAACACATACTGTACAAAAGAACACAGAATGTACAACACAAACTAACTAAACAGCACAACACAGACTGTACAACACAACACAGCCTGAACACCATAACACAGACTGTAAAACACAACACAGACTGTAAAACACAACACATTCTGTGTTGTGTTGTACAGTCTGTGTTGTATTGTACAGTCTGTGCTATGGTTAACAGTCTGTTTGTGGCGTACATTTTGTGTTGTGGTGAACAGTCTGTGTTGTGGAGTACCGACTATGTTGTGTTGTACATTCTGTGTTATAGTTTACAGTCTGTGTTGTGGTGTACATTCTTTGTTATGGTGTTCAGGCTGTGTTGTGTTGCGTTCATTAAATGGTTCGTTTTTACTCATGCCAGTGCCCGAGCGCATGTACAGGTGATCATTGACAGAACAAATACGGGTACATACGTACCCGAATAGGTATAACCAAGGTTACATGCAGTGACGAAACGTCATGTCATTGGTTCATTTCAACTCATTTGCATAGCCCAAGACGGCACTCTCTTCCGAATATTGCCGACTAGCGACCGTGCATACAAGCTGGCCATTAATGAGGCCTTACGGAAAATGCATTTTTTCGGGGCTTAGGGCATATTTGAACGATCCAAAATCAGTTCTCAGACGGGTCACGGCTGTCAGACATTGGCGGAGGAGGCCACATGTTGTACACAGACTGTACAACACAACACAGACTGTACACCATAACAGAGAATGTACACCGCAACACAGACTGTAATCTATAACAAGACTGTACAACACAACACAGATTGTAAACAGTAACACCCCAAAACACAGAATGTACACCATATCACAGACTTTACAACACAACACAGTGTTTAACACAGCCTGTACATCATAACACCCTGTACACCATCACACAAACTGTACACCATTACACATACTGTTCATTATGACACAGACAGTACACCATAACACAGAGGGTATAACACAGCCTGTACGATACAACACGGACTGCACACTATAACACAGACTGCCAAACACAACATAGACTGTACGACACAACACAGACTGTACACCATAACACAGACTGTACACCATAACACAGAGGGTATAACACAGCCTGTACCACACAACACGGACTGCACACTATAACACAGACTGCCAAACACAACATAGACTGTACGACACAACACAGACTGTACATCATAACATACTGCACCCCACAACACAGTGCACACCATAACAGACTGTACACCACAACAGACTGTACACAGTCTGTGTTGTGTTGTACATTCTGTGTTATGAATTACAGTCTGTGTTGTGGTGTACATTCTGTGTTATGGTTTACAGTCTGTCTTGTGGTGTACAGTCTGTCTTGTACAGTTTGTGTTATGGTGTACGGTATATGTTGTGTTGTACAGTCTGTGTTATGTTGTACAGTATGTGTTATAGGGTACAGGCTATGTTGTGTTGTACAGTCTGTATTGTGTTGTACAGTCTGTGTTGTACATTCTGTGTTATGGTGTACATTCTGTGTTATGGTGTACAGTCTGTGTTGTGTTGTACAGTCTGTGTTGTGTTGTACAGTCTGTGTTGCGATGTACAGTTTGTGTTATGGTTTACAGTCTGTGTTGTGGTGTACATTCCATGTTACGGTGTACAGTCTGTATTGTGGTGTACATTCTGTGTTATGGTTTACAGTCTGTGTTATGGTGTTCAGTCTGTGTTGTGTTGTACAGTCTGTGTTGTGTTGTACTTTCTGTGTTGTGTTGTACATTCTGTGTTATGGTTTACAGTCTGTCTTGTGGTGTACAGTCTGTGTTGTGTTGTACAGTCTGTGTTGTGTTGTACTTTCTGTGTTACGGTTAACAGTCTGTGTTGTGGTCTACATTCTCTGTTATGGTGTTCAGGCTGTGTTGTGTTGTACAGTCTGTGTTGTGTTGTTCAGTTTGTTTGTGTTGTACATTCTTTGTCCAAATTTGCCTTAAGCCCCGAAAATTTGCATTCTCCGTAAGGCCTCATCAATGGCCAGCTTGTATGCACGGTCGCTAGTCGGCAGTATTCGGAAGAGAGTGCCGTCTTGGGCTATGCAAATGAGTTGAAATGAACCAATGACATGACGTTTCGTCACTACATGTAACCGTGGTTACCTATCCGGGTACGTATGTACCCGTATTTGTTCTGTCAATGATCACCTGTACATGCGCTCGGGCACTGGCATGAGTAAAAACGAACCATTTAATGAACGTTGGCCAGTCATTTAACGAAAAGTTATACGCTAAATTGGCGGTAACACGTGGTGATCATTTATTTTTGGCGATAATTTTTTGTACACAACGGCGGTAAATAATACCAGCATATTCATAACTGCGATGTCAAATTTGACACCGGCGGATTGCCGATGTACATTTCTTATTTTAAACAAATATACCGATGTTATGATCACATTATTTCCCCAACTTAATGCGTGCGTACTACTTCATAGTTCAACGGTGTCATTTCGCAGTTTTTGGGGGCGAATGAATGGCCGGCCGCTCATGTTAGCCTAAGAAGGTAAACCTGTCTGATCGCCAACTTTAATTATTTGTCAGCGACCAGCTGATCATTCCTTGAAAGTTACTTCGCTTCACTTTTTATAAGAGATTGATCAAACACCTATTTCTCGAAGAGAAAATGGTTCTAATGGGTCAATACTTTA
This sequence comes from Sipunculus nudus, assembly GCA_026874595.1. Lineage (NCBI taxonomy): Eukaryota > Metazoa > Annelida > Sipuncula > Golfingiida > Sipunculidae > Sipunculus > Sipunculus nudus. Next base: position 929,084 of record CM049311.1, on the reverse strand, counting down.
TCATACTGTACACGGATTGGCACAGATATGCATAAACATAATTCTATTTACCATTTTATTCTAAAAATATGTCGTATAAACTGAATAAAAAATAATAATTATAAATTCCCTACCTACCTACCCTATTTTTCTCTGGCATGTAATCGGAAACAAAGACTTTTTTTTTAGGCCTAATACCCTCTACACCATCACACACACTGTACACCATTACACCTACTGTTAATTATGACACAGACTGTACACCATAACACAGAGGGTATGACACAGCCTGTATGACACAACACAGACTGCACACTATAACACAGATTGCCCAACACAACATAGACTGTACGACACAACACAGACTGTACAACATCACACATAATGTACATCATAACACGGACTGTACACTATAACACAGATTGTACACCATTACACACACAGTACACCAGAACACACACAGTGCACCATAACACAGTCTGTTATTATAATTATCTCTTAATCTGTTTCTAATATATGTCTAAATATGTTACACCTACGTTTGAATATGTTTCAGCATCAACAGAATTTGAAAGAATAGAATGTTTTCGGAAGCCTCGAGAGCCAAACGTCCATCCCCCACCCACAGCGGTAGTAACTACAGCAGACATGATGAACACCGACATCAACACCACGGCCGCCGGCCATGTAGACAGGACGGGTGCCTCAGCTACCAAAACCAGCATCACTACGGCAGCAGGCGTGCTGGCAGACAACAACACAGTCTCCACTCCAGTCATACAGCCTAATGCTACGCCTGTGGTGGTTCATATCACAAACATGGGCCTCAATGCAGGTAATGTATCACAATCATATTTAGGACGTTGAAAACTTGTATTCTTTTAGGTTGGGTTCAGAGACGCCTGGTGGTGTGGGGGCTTACTAACTCAATATTTATGAATAAAGGCGACGCCTCGCGGATACCTTTAACACCACTTTTCAGCAGTTATCACATGCCCTCATGATGCCAGGCCAGAGCATTTTAATTTACTGAACATTGAACTTGGTTTTAGTCCTAATACATCTGAATCTAAAATTCAGTTTTTAGAATTAAGCTAATTAAGCTAAAATTATGTACATCAAGCTAACATAATAAAAAACAGTCAAGCTAAAATGAGAAAAATTCCCAGATTAAAAAGTAAAATTATGATTAAGCAATAATATCTAACTAAAATATAATAAATAAAGCTAAAATTATTTTTGAAATCAGGCTTATATAATTGGAAATAAAGCCAAAATTCATTTATTCATTAAATTATACAGAAAGACCCGTAGACCAGGTCTCGAATTTGATAACTATAATTACAAAACAAAAATTATAAGAACGTTATTGAATGATGGAAACAAAAAAGAATTCTCATTTTCTCAGTTCACGATCAGTTATTTCTATGATATATATAAAAAAGGAAGATTTAAACAAACATATAATGGACAATAAAACAAAAAAGGTTATTTTGCTTGCACAAATCAAGGAATCTTCAGACGAATCCAGCAGGTGGAGCCACTGTGACTTGGTGATATCAACCCCACCAAGAGTAGGTTACATTGCTTCACACAACATGCTTCATATCTGACCTGCCACTGGTGTCTTGATATAGCACAGTGGGTAATGTACTGTCCTTTCTAAAGTGTAGACATTTCAGTTGCTCGTGTGTCAGGTCGTATACTATAATTTCCAATCAGTAAGTATTGATATGGCTTTACATTTCTGTTTCAATAACTGAAGACTACCAAATATTGTAAGGCGTATTTTTTTCAGGTTCATGCTTACATGTCACCTGTATTTCACCTCAAAGTATATCTAAAAAATTCGCAAGATATACAACATCTACAACAAAACCTTACTTTACTCTGGTTGTATTTTAAATAGGCGTGGTTGAAAATTGACTGGAATATGACCTCATTGTATGTGACAATTTTTATCAAAGACCATCAGTCTTCAACTTCAAACAGCTGTGTCTGCTACAGGTACCATCAATCATGTACAGATGGCGCCACGTTACAGTGGTAAAAATAATCCTGATGTATCAGAGCATGAACTCTGTCTATGTATTACGCTTTTAAAAAATTATTTATATATATATAAATATTTGATATTTAATAGTTCCTGCTTTTCATTATGTTGTGAAGTCGAATAAAAACTGATCAAACTTTGAATAAGAACAGAACAAAGAAAACTTCTTGTTAACAGCTTAAAATATAATGGAAAGAAACGTGATCGTCATTTTCTCTCTCTCTCTCTCTTCCAGTGGCGTCCTGGTGGCTGGGTGTGACCGTCATTTTGTTTTATATCTTCCAGTGGCGTCCTGGTGGCTGGGTGTGACCGTCATTTTGTTTTTCTCTTCCTGTGGCGTCCTGGTGGCTGGATTTGACCGTCATTTTGTTTTTTATCTTCCAGTGGCGTCTTGGTGGCTGGGTGTGACCGTCATTTTGTTTTATATCTTCCAATGCCGTTTTGATGGCTGGGTGTGACCGTCATTTTGTTTTATATCTTCCAGTGGCGTCCTGGTGGCTGGGTGTGACCGTCATTTTGTTTTTCTCTTCCTGTGGCGTCCTGGTGGCTGGATTTGACCGTCATTTTGTTTTTTATCTTCCAGTGGCGTCTTGGTGGCTGGGTGTGACCGTCATTTTGTTTTATATCTTCCAATGCCGTTTTGATGGCTGGGTGTGACCGTCATTTTGTTTTATATCTTCCAAGCCGTTTAGGTGGCTGGGTGTGACCGTCATTTTGTTTTTCTCTTCCAGTGCCGTTCTTGTGGCTGGGTGAGATCGTCATTTTGTTTTTTTTTTCTCTTCTAGTACCGTTCTGGTGGCTGGGTGTGATCGTCATTTTGTTTTTCTCTTCCAGTGCCGTCCTGGTGACTGTGTGTGAACGTCATTTTGCTTTTTCTCTTCCTGTGTCGTTCTGGTGACTGTGTGTGATCGTCATTTGTTTTTTGTTTGTTTTTTTTCTCTTCCAGTGCCGTTCTGGTGGCTGGTGTGACCGACATTTTGTTTTTCTCTTCAAGTGATTATGGGTGGCTGGGTGTGACTGTCCTTTTTTTTTATCTTCCAGTGGCTAGGTGTGATTGTCATTTTGTTTTTCTCTTCAAGTGCCGTCCTGGTGACTGTGTGTGAACGTCATTTTGCTTTTTCTCTTCCTGTGTCGTTCTGGTGGCTAGGTGTGATCGTCATTTTGATTTTTCTCTTCTAGTGCCGTCCTGGTGGCTGTGTGTGGTCGTCATTTGTTTTTTCCCACTCTTTTAGTGCCGTCCTGGTGGTTGTGTGTGGTCGTCATTGGTTTTTCTTTCTGTTCAAGTGCCGTCCTGGTGACTGTGTGTGATCATCATTTTGCATTTCCTCTTCCTGTGTCGTTCTGCTGGTGGCTAGGTGTGATCGTCATTTTGCATTTTCTCTTCCTTTTTTTCTCATCTAGTGCCGTTTTGGTGGCTGGGTGTGATCGTCATTTTTTCTGTCTCTCTCTTCCATTGTCGTTCTGGTGGCTGTGTGTGATCGTTATTTTGCTTTTTCTCTTCTTGTGTCGTTCTGGTGGCTAGGTGTGATCGTCATTTTGTTTTTCTGTTCAAGTGATTTTGGGTGGCTGCCTGGCTGGGTGTGACCGTCATTTTGTTTTTTATCTTCCAGTGGCTGGGTGTGATCGTCATTTTGTTTTTCTAATCAAGCGCCGTTCTGGTGGCTGGGTGTGATATTCATTTTGCTTTTTCTCTTCCAGTGCCGTCCTGGTGGATATGTGTGATCGTCATTTTGCTTTTTCTCTTCCTGTGTCGTTCTGGTGGCTAGGTGTGATCGTCATTTTGTTTTTCTCATCTAGTGCCGTTCTGGTGGCTGGGTGTGATCGACATTTTTATTTTTCTTTTTAGTGCCGTCATGGTGGCTGCGTGTGGTCGTCATTTGTTTTTACCCCTCTCTTCTCGTGCCGTCCTGATGGCTGTGTGTGGTCGTCATTTGTTTTTTTTTCTCTTCCAGTGCCGTTTTGGTGGCTGGGTGTGATTGCCATTTTGCTTTGTCTCTTCCGGTGTCGTTCTGGTGGCTAGGTGTGATATTTATTTTGGTTTCTGTTCTAGGACCGTTCTGGTGGTGGGTGTGATCGTCATTTTGATTTTTCTCTTCTAGTGCCGTCCTGGTGGCTGTGTGTGGTCGTCATTTATTTTTTCCCACTCTTTTAGTGCCGTCCTGGTGGTTGTGTGTGGTCGTCATTGGTTTTTCTTTCTGTTCAAGTGCCGTCCTGGTGACTGTGTGTGATCATCATTTTGCATTTCCTCTTCCTGTGTCGTTCTGCTGGTGGCTAGGTGTGATCGTCATTTTGCTTTTTCTCTTCCTTTTTTTCTCATCTAGTGCCGTTTTGGTGGCTGGGTGTGATCGTCATTTTGTTTTTCTGTTCAAGTGATTTTGGGTGGCTGCCTGGCTGGGTGTGACCGTCATTTTGTTTTTTATCTTCCAGTGGCTGGGTGTGATCGTCATTTTGTTTTTCTAATCAAGCGCCGTTCTGGTGCCTGGGTGTGATATTCATTTTGCTTTTTCTCTTCCAGTGCCGTCCTGGTGGCTATGTGTGATCGTCATTTTGCTTTTTCTCTTCCTGTGTCGTTCTGGTGGCTAGGTGTGATCGTCATTTTGTTTTTCTCATCTAGTGCCGTTCTGGTGGCTGGGTGTGATCGACATTTTTATTTTTCTTTTTAGTGCCGTCATGGTGGCTGCGTGTGGTCGTCATTTGTTTTTACCCCTCTCTTCTCGTGCCGTCCTGATGGCTGTGTGTGGTCGTCATTTGTTTTTTTTTCTCTTCCAGTGCCGTTTTGGTGGCTGGGTGTGATTGCCATTTTGCTTTGTCTCTTCCGGTGTCGTTCTGGTGGCTAGGTGTGATATTTATTTTGGTTTCTGTTCTAGGACCGTTCTGGTGGTGGGTGTGATCGTCATTTTGATTTTTCTCTTCTAGTGCCGTCCTGGTGGCTGTGTGTGGTCGTCATTTATTTTTTCCCACTCTTTTAGTGCCGTCCTGGTGGTTGTGTGTGGTCGTCATTGGTTTTTCTTTCTGTTCAAGTGCCGTCCTGGTGACTGTGTGTGATCATCATTTTGCATTTCCTCTTCCTGTGTCGTTCTGCTGGTGGCTAGGTGTGATCGTCATTTTGCATTTTCTCTTCCTTTTTTTCTCATCTAGTGCCGTTTTGGTGGCTGGGTGTGATCGTCATTTTTTCTGTCTCTCTCTTCCATTGTCGTTCTGGTGGCTGTGTGTGATCGTTATTTTGCTTTTTCTCTTCTTGTGTCGTTCTGGTGGCTAGGTGTGATCGTCATTTTGTTTTTCTGTTCAAGTGATTTTGGGGGGCTGCCTGGCTGGGTGTGACCGTCATTTTGTTTTTTATCTTCCAGTGGCTGGGTGTGATCGTCATTTTGTTTTTTTTAATCTAGCGCCGTTCTGGTGGCTGGGTGTGATATTCATTTTGCTTTTTCTCTTCAAGTGCCGTCCTGGTGGCTATGTGTGATCGTCATTTTGCTTTTTCTCTTCCTGTGTCGTTCTGGTGGCTAGGTGTGATCGTCATTTTGTTTTTTTTTCATCTAGTGCCGTTCTGGTGGCTGGGTGTGATCGACATTTTTATTTTTCTCTTCTAGTGCCGTCATGGTGGCTGCGTGTGGTCGTCATTTGTTTTTACCCCTCTCTTCTCGTGCCGTCCTGATGGCTGTGTGTGGTCGTCATTTGTTTTTTTTTTCTCTTCCAGTGCCGTTTTGGTGGCTGGGTGTGATTGCCATTTTGCTTTGTCTCTTCCGGTGTCGTTCTGGTGGCTAGGTGTGATATTTATTTTGGTTTCTGTTCTAGGACCGTTCTGGTGGTGGGTGTGATCGCCATTTTGTTTTTTATCTTCCAGTGCCGTCCTGGTGGTTTGGTGTGATCGTCATTTTTTTCTCTTTCAGTGCCGTTCTGGTGGCTGGGGGTGATCGTCATTTTGTCGATGTTGCTGTTAATCACAGTTGGGATGCTAATACAGGGGTAAGTAATCATGGATTCAGTAATTTTCAGAAGGTAGCATGCAAGGTACGAAGTTAAGCCATAAATTCCCTTTTCTTAGAATGTATGTGATTTCTGGCTTACTCTGCTTAACATATTAATGAAATGCAGGTAAACTGAGTTTACAAAGTTCTTTGTAATGTTACGAAGACAAATTTCTTAGGGGAAAATACTGGACCGATTCCGGATTCGAACCCAAGTCCGAAGTACCAACCGCTTCGCTAGCAATTCGGTCCGCTTTTATGTGCACCCCGTAACAGTAATAAGTGTATTAGCTTGTTTATCTACAAACGGTTAGGTGGATGGTTGCATATGTACTGAAGCTGAAAGGACGGTAGCTGCTAATCGCCCTTTGCAAAACTCTGATTCGTCTAACTTGCGCTTCCCCACATGTCTGGACACGTCGATGTAAACAACGAACAGCCAGTGTGGGACAGGATTAGCGTCTTTTATCCATTTTTTATTAGATTCAAGGGGATATCTTTGATAAATATAAGTCGGATATACGGATAGGCAACTTTGAAATCTATGAAGGAATTGAAAAATACAACGTTCAGCTATCAGCATGTACAAATTATAACCAATAACCCTGAAAGTTCAAATGACTAGTTAGGTCACTGTGACTGAAACATGGACTTTTATGCTATGGCCTTTAAGAATATATCAGATACACCTTTGCATCATGCTCCAATGGCTATTTGTTATCATTATATTTGCTTTCATCATATTATAAAAAAGGCCCCGGATGATGCATCTCACGCGATATATGTGTGAACCACACGTATACTAAGTCGCTTGAATAAGGTACATAAAGTGTGACCGTTATGTCCAACAGAACACCAGCATGCGTGCTCTGTGTTTATTGTCAAGGCTAGAAGCCTTGAGCGTGTCTTTGAAGAACTGGAGACTTGATGTAGAGGTTACAACTTCATTGTTCGTAAGGCATCTGATTCTGTCGAGTTATTGATGTTATTAATAATGATCCAGACTATTAATTCTGCTCCCTGACCCCGCTGCGCGGCCAGGCGTCGAGATCAAACTGAAGAAACCGTGTTACCCCTCTCTCTGCATTATGCAGTTTCACTTCGTGTTTATTTGATTAAAAAGATGAATTTTCACATTTCCTTCTTTTATTTAAATACTGTATTACTTATTTCTTGATATATGATACTTGTTTGTATGGAACACACTCAAGCAATTATACCAGCAGTCAAACTTGCTCAAAGATGCGTCTGGCCGGAAAATATATGAATCTAACAGCTTCAGGGTCCTGAACAAATTTACTAGATTGTTCTCATAAACAAGAAATGTTGTTTCTACAGGTAATTTTTTAATATGTACATCTGAGTTTAAAATATGTTACAAGGAATCTTCCGTACAGCGATACCATTATCACAGCGATACCATTATCACAGCGATACCATTATCCATGTTTAATAGGACTATAAAGAACAGTAGGAAGTATAAGGTTTAGGTTATTGTGTGGCGTTATTGTCACAGGTAAGGTTTAGGTTATTGTGTGGCGTTATTGTCACAGGTAAGGTTTAAGTTATTGTGTGGCGTTATTGTCACAGGTAAGATTTAGGTTATTGTGTGGCGTTATTGTCACAGGTAAGGTTTAGGTTATTGTGTGGCGTTATTGTCACAGGTAAGGTTTAGGTTATTGTGTGGCGTTGTTGTCACAGGTAAGATTTAGGTTATTCTGTTGCGTTATTGTCACAGGTAAGGTTTAAGTTATTGTGTGGCGTTATTGTCACAGATAAGGTTTAGGTAATTGTGTGGCGTTATTGTCACAGGTAAGGTTTAGGTAATTGAGTGGCGTTGTTGTCACAGGTAAGGTTTAGGTAATTGTGTGGCGTTATTGTCACAGGTAAGATTTAGGTTATTGTGTGGCGTTGTTGTCAGAGGTAAGGTTTAGGTTATTGTGTGGCGTTGTTGTCACAGGTAAGGTTTAGGTTATTGTGTGGCGTTGTTGTCACAGGTAAGGTTTAGGTAATTGTGTGGCATTGTTGTCACAGGTAAGGTTTAGGTAATTGTGTGGCGTTGTTGTCACAGGTAAGGTTTAGGTTATTGTTTGGCGTTGTTGTCACAGGTAAGGTTTAGGTTATTGTGTGGCGTTATTGTCACAGGTAAGGTTTAGGTTATCGGGTGGCGTTAATGTCACAGGTAAGGTTTAGGTTATCGTGTGGCGTTATTGTCACAGGTATTGTGGTTCCATATACACCGAGAATGGTTAGAGGTCACCACGAACCTGTACAGACAAATATGTTAACTATTGTTTATATAAAAATGTTAATTGGTAATCAGGATGGAAGAATATAAACCAAGTTGGGGAGTGATATTAACATTGATTACCTTTTGGAATGTTTTTATTTTCTACAAACAAAAAGTGTGTTCTTAAACTTCATTATGAGCTGACAGTACTGACTGACAATTGAAGGTCAATATAGTTCTATTACACTGTAGAACAAATACCAAATATATCGAATCACAGAAGGCTGAGAATAAATGTGACAGCTCTGTGGATATAACATCTCAATCATTAAATGAGCTCTTCTTTGCTAAAATAATAACACAGCCCCAGCTGTTTGGCATAACCATGAAATAATGATATCATCTCGGTAACCATTACAGCTATAACTCACTTAACAAGGGGAACAAAGGTCTCCCCTTGTAACAACTGTGTTATCATTAGAAAAGTGTGGGTAACTTACCCGGAAGTAATATGATGAACATCAGAGGTTACCGACTGTGTTATCATTATACCTGAGGTTATACCTGACGTTATATAATCAGCTACAATGGGCAAACTGGTCATATACGGTATTGGTGCCTCATATCACAAAAGAGCAATGCCGCCCTGTATTACAGACAGGTTTTGTGGCATCATTTACATTACAGCTCTCACTCTGTCATTTGAATTTACCTGTATGTATTTATCTCACGTCGGACTAAGTTTATCGATGTTGCCCTTTGTACACCCTTTATTTTCATGTAAATATATATATATATATATATATATATATATATATATATATATATATATATCCTATAACACTTAATCTACAGAACAAATCAAATATGCACTGAAAAATAAATTTTATAGCCACAAACAACCTTTCTTATCTCTCAATGAGTGCGGTAAGCTTTCCTATCTCTTAATGCGTGTTGTTACCTTGGCACAGGAACCATTATCTTATAAACAATATACAAGGTATATTGGAATGTGAGTATTGTCAGTGTGGACACCTAATTGAGAGGTTAAACACCATTTGGTAGACTTTATTTTTAATTTGCTTCAGGATTCAAGTACACATGCTTCTCAATCAAGAAAATATTCATATTGCAATACTCGTAATTATTATCAACGTTGTAACTTTAATATTTTTCCAGGAGGTTTAAACGATCCAAGAGAAAGGACTCTCATCCTTTGAGAACCCGAGCACGCGGCGTCCAGGTGAATTCCTACATAGACATCGACGACCCCTGGTCTTTACCTGGGTATGCCCTACTTGATGCGTATAACCAGCTCAACACGTACGCCCAGCTCCACGGGTACAGCAGTCTGCAGCATCTTAATGGGTATGAGAGACTGCACTGGCCTCTTTATAATGATGAAGGGATATACGAACACTTAGGACCGTACCAGCACCTGCGACTTCCGGCCAGGCCTGAGAACGATTACTCTGATCTGCGTGCTCCGTACAGAAGAACTGTTAGTGATCCAGGAGATTACAACCTCGGCAGCTTACCTCTAGCTCCCCCACCACCAATACCACTAGCGGAATACGAGGAGTTTACAGGAACAGAGGAAATGGTGATAGACCCATACTCATGGGCGGGCTATCTCTACCCTAAACCACTAGCTATACATACATACATGACTACAATATTTAAAGACCCATACGGAAACAAATACCTGAGTCTGCATATACCAATAAAACCCAGTTCATCTGCAGCATCTTCTAGTTCCACAGACAGTAATGTACAATGGGCAGATACAGACAGTATGATTGAGTACGAGTTTTATTACCCAGAAATCTTCCATAAAAGGACTTCCCAATCATATAAAAGTGTGTATTTACCTGATGAGGGCTCAGAAATGGATTCGGCCATCGATATTTCAAGTATATCCATGCAGCCAACAGGACAGGCTGAGTCAGATGACAAAGCGTCTAAAGCAGACACGTATATATCACTACCGCCAAGGACAGCTAATACAACGTCCCATGTAAGGTTCATGAAATCAGAAAACGTGAAGAAACATTCAAAGAAACCACCTGTGCCGTGTGAAGTATTTAAAAAATCAGAGACAGGAACGAACAGACGGAAGTGGTCAAAAGTTGGCTTTGGATATGTCCAGACGAGTGACAATTCAATCAACCACGATGCGTCAAATTACATGACGCCTGAGACAGAACCTGGCCTGATGTTTAGGTCAACCTACATCCATACTCCAGTCTCCTATAATCCCGATAACTCTAAATACCTCTCATTAGATGTAGGTAGGGCCACTGTCGGTGATACTGGCTCAGGAGTACATCCACATTTATCAGGTCAGAGTTCACAAGACAGTGGCTTTGTCATGGGGGATGATTTTTATGAATATACAGAGAGCTTCAGAACTCATAAATCATCTGTCAGTGACTCGCACGCGTCTTCTGTAGAGTCCGCCCGGTCATTCAGTAGCACGCAGGGATTACTCTCAAAGGAACAAAAGTCCTAAAAATACTGCTCAGTTAAATATTCAAGTTTAAATGTGAAATAAGTATGAGTAGCCACAGTGATTTTTTTTCATTACACAGCTGTATTTAATTACACTAGGTGGACACGGGGGCTTTCTGATAACAGGAATAAGAGCTGTTCGAGTGATCCATGAATATGTTATCTAAGAATGAATCTACTGATGACCAAATAAGGATCATCCAGATCATTGCAGAATTAAGTTTCTTTTAATTTAATCTTCTTAATTGTAAGATAATATAACATCAAGATCTGGCAAAAAAATCAGAAGTCAGAAGAATCAAACGTATTTTAAAATGACAGCTGTGCTTCATTTTCTACGATTAAGTAATAACTAAACGTTATACCCCGTATAATTTGAACTTGAAAGTCTGTAAACTCTGGACTCGTATGAACAAACTTATTAACCGTACGTGCACACATGACTTGCCGTTGACTCGTCTTTAATAATCTGGTGAAGGTTAAAAGAACAGTCACGTGGTTGTCACGAGAAGAGTATTACACTTTAATCACTAACATGCATCAAACTCTGCTCAGTTGTTCTGTTTCATTCTTATTTACCTACTCATGCATCGTTATTTGCTGTGTATGTCAAGCCCATCGTATTATGTAAAGTGTAGATATTAAGACTGAATGCTTTAGAAATTCAGGTTTGAGAATCTGTGCATGACAGAAAATTATGCCATGTTATTGTACACCAAACTATCATTAAGCAGCTGAACTTAGGCTTAAATGTCTGTGCTTCTTTTTAGATGGGTAGTGAAGCATATAATCTATGTAAGAGAATTTCAGCTGTGTATGGACTGAATCCCTGTATATAATAACATGGTCCGTAATTCTCTCTGATCGAGCTGGTCTTTCAGGGATATTCCTTATGAATAATGTATATAGAGAATGAAAAAGGTACAAAAAGTGTGATATAATTAGTCATGTTGTGTAAAACGATGAAAATTTTAAATATTTAGTACAACTTTGAAGAAATTTGTTTGTTATAAATAAATGCTTTTCGAGTGAATAAATTTGCTTGTCATAAGTAAATGCTTTTGCTTATCTAGAATGATCTTGACTGTAGTTCAGTGTTATGAACACACCTCAACCATAATGTACTGGTACTCATAACCAAGGATTTCGGTTTCCTCACACCATAGTTAGAGTGACATGTACAGGTATATTTATGCTTATGGTAAGACTTGACAGATCCATAAATCCTACAGACAGATACAAAGTTTATTTTATACGAGGGGTATCACATATTATTTCTAACTTCAAACAAAGTTTACTCATTCCGAATCACCTTTACTTTAGTGAAAACAAAGCCACCTTCTGATTAATACCTGTATTTTCTCAAGACTGAAAAGGAGTACCCCTATTTGACATATCTGATATTATAACACCTACCACGTTTTAGTGTCAGATTATATCAAGCCCCCGGAAAGAAGAATAATAAAAAAAAGTCGAGATTCGTTTTGGAAAAAAAGAGGAACGTATCTGTGAACTTTTCACACGGGCATTGTGCTCATTTAGTTAAGAACACAGTATGTCAGTGATGTGACGTTTTATACCAATTTATTCGTAAAACAAACCCCCAGATGAGAGCAGACATGTACGTACCAGTCCGTACTGACTGACATTGACACAGTTCTATACAACCAGCGAGGATGAAATGCCTGCTTAAGGCCACTCGTTACACAAAACAAACGCCGGAAGTTACGCCGGAGACGGCGACCATGCGTTCTCCATTTCCTGTGAGAAACTGAGATTTATGACAACCAGTGTAGTTTCCTCTTATTTGTTGTATGATGGATTAAATACCGGTAATTGACTGTCATTGTATTACTTCCATCTTCTTTTGAAGCAAAAAAAGGTGATCTGTGGTAAAAATCTGGTATGTTCCCCGCTTGTTGTGGAAGTAGCTAGTCCTTCACGAGATGTATCTAAGAGGTGTATTTTATCCTTATCGCTGCTGTGCCCTTGAAAAGGTCTTCCATATTCGAAATGATCATAGCCCTTTATGAGGTGTATCAGTTGTGCCAGTTTGCCGACTCTGTTCAAATTCTTTTCAGGTTTTTGCGTTAACATCATTTTTGCATTATCGCCTCTGTGAACTTGTAAAAAGGCGTCAAGGTCATCCATCATCGAACTTGACCCAGCATTTCATAAGTTGCATCAATGTTGTGAGTATTGTGACCGATATTAATTTGGTTTTTTTTTTTTTTTTTTTTTTGCGTTATTGCGTTAACTTCATATCTGTGACGGACGGACGGAAAGACGGCCGGACGTTCACTATTTCTATGTGGACAACCCCGACAAAATCTCATCTCCAATACTTATAAACCTAGGTCTTTCAATATACTGTAAGATAAGTTCAACATTAAGGACTGCAGACCATATACGCGAGTCAAGTGATCTTTCTAAAAGCCTGTATATTCCGTAATTTAAAACTGAATGAAGATTATCTGTTTCCCTTGCTTTGTCATATCAGATGATTTATTTGTTCAAGCAGAATATTATACGGGCGTGATACACGAATCCTTTAGAAAATCAACGACAATTCTAGATGGCAAATGCTTTACTCATGAGTCAACTTCAGCATATACTCTGGGCAGTGGCCCGTGAATAAAAAACATGCCGGGCAACTGCAAAACAAGACAATTTCCATTTAGGAGTTATGAATAGTAAATAACTAGCATGTTGGTGACGACACTACAAAACAAAATACTGACTGGACATATCTGCACATGCCCGCTTCAGGGTCTTTAACATTTTAAAATCTTTGCTCGCTGTATGGAGGTTGCTTTACCTGACTGAGTTCAGGTCTCTGTGATGAATCACGCCTGGAAAATTATCAAACAGACGGCGGAAGACAGTCAGAAAGTTTGGACGGGGCGGTGTATATGCGTGGTGCATATATTTTATACCATATTCTATTTTGACGAGAAGATAATTTGCAGCTAGAATTATGCCCTTCATATCTCTGCTTGTGAGCATATCTAATTTAAGCTGTGGTGACAGTCTACGTGATGACGGCTAATGGGAAGATTCATGATCGCATGCTTGACACTATAGGCCATATTAATGCTAGGCATCATGTCTTTTTAATACTTTGAATTTTATCGTTTCATTTTCGAAACATAAAACATATAACATAACAGCAATTAAAATGACTTTTGCACATTCTATGATTCTTCTCGAGAGAAAGGAAGCTGTATATATATAAAAGTTATGTCTTTATGATTTAAAATTACATAGAAGCAACTTCATACTTATTTGAAATATACATGTGAAATATGAAACTAGTGTCTGCTTCTATACCTAGTACGTGGCATGGGGGACATGCGTTTCATTAACAGTAGCAGAACACAAAGGTGAAACACACCGTGCATGAACAAAAGTGAGAACAATCACGTGGCTTTTCTTTTAAAAGCATGACATCATGACACACTCTGACCATGTTAACGGTTAATATTATGTGTGAAACCAATAAATTTTGTTTCTTGGTCAAAAGTCGTTGTCTTAAAAGAGAACTCTCCCTTTTCGAGTAAACTACCGACGCATGCACGCATTGTCGGGCATTCTCTACCCCGTAAAAATGTCACGGATGGCCTGACAGGAGACCTCAGACTGAAAAGAGGTCACATTCCAGAGAGCGTTCCCAGTCAATTCATCTGGCAAGAAATATGAATAAATTATATGGTGAAACATAAAAAGAAGTACATAACATATGGAAATAAATATTATGCAATAACATATGCAATAAATGTTTTCGATTTAGAATAGAAATATTAAAAGAGTATCGCTCATTAACATGAATTTTAAAGCTAAATGAATATATTTATTAATTCCATAAATATATATAATAAATATATTTATTAATTCCATATTTATCAATAAGCCTGTGAAATGCTTATAAAAAAGATTCAAACTGTGTTTTTCAAATATCAGTTTTCATAAGAATTTTTTTATTTACAATATTAAAGTATATAAGATAGAAAGAAGCTTCCCTTAGAATATTTCAAAACAACATGGAATGTTTAATTTTGTAAACCGTGATGGCGACAGCTGCAGCTAGGTTATCACAGAGCAAAGACGGTTGTCACAGAGTAGTGTGTGTGTGTGTGTGTGTGGGTGGGTGGGTTGGGGGGGGGTGCATATTTGTATCCACTAGGTAGATAATGATGCTCCCGTTGTGTCCTTTACTAATTGACATTTTTTAAATTTGTCTTGTCCAAAAAACATCGCGGATTGATATTGTTTTATTGCGCCTCGACCATTCACGTCTAAGTACAAGACTTTAGAGAGAATGCAGGCAAATCTCTTTGCGCAGGTACCAAGTGCACTGCGACAGTTTGGATTATCGGATAATAACTGTTTCCTTAATGCCTTGAATGAATTAAAAAATTTTTTTTATTAAACTTTAGTAAGGCCCCTCAGCCATAAGGATTTATTTGTCGCTGGAGTCATGTTAAGCCCTCCTAGATGTACCTGTCATTAATAAAAGGCTTGTCGTCGCATGAAACAATTAATTATGTACATAGGTATGGCATTGACTTCAAATGTCCTTTCATGGTCACGACAAACAAGATAAAAATTACTTGTTCCCGCAAAAAAAAAAAAAAAAAGATATGAGAAAAGTTCTCTTTATATTTTCTTTATACTGATGCCGTTTTGTCTGAGGCCAAAATAAAAAAAAGTTATGGTTCTCAGGCACTTTTTTTCAGAAATCAGTGCGGGCCGGAGGTATTTTATTTTTTACCTTTTTTTGTATGTTTCCATAAAAATGTCACATGATTCTGGAAAAGCATGAAAATAACAATTTGTTTGCTAAACATGTAAAAGCACTACATAAATTGTACTTTTTATCTTATTGGAAGATAAAATAAAAATAAAAATGTTTGATGCGAGGTGTTAATATTGACGCGGGCGGTGCCTGAGAACCATACCTTTTATTTTTTTGGCCTTAACAGTTTGTTCACAGACATAAAAGTACAGGGGTTTTTTTATTCATTTGTACGTTCACTCATGAATGGGCTTTTTATGATGCACAGAGGAATGTCTCCCTCAGTGTTAAGAAACACTTAATAATCTATAAATCAGGGACCTTTATTAAGACAGGTGAACAACCGTGCTTTAAAGGACCCGTAATTATATACTGTTTTCTGTACTTTTTCACATCGTTTGGCTCCTCTACGCCTCATGGATTTTATATTTGTGAGCCGTCTGTATCGGTACTTTCCGCTCTGAAAAAAAAGTATGAGCAAATTGTCTTCTTTATAAGTAATCGCATTTTGTGGAAAACGGTATTTTATTTAAACGTAGTGAAGGATATTCGATTGGACAAAATTCTCCGGCCAGATCCGAGCCTTGATAAATTGGGCCCTGTTTATTGACCCTTGATTAGTACGAGCCAGGGTAACCTCATTACTAGTGGATCTGTTTGCTCACCCTTATTTGGTGTTGGGATCATAAGCTCCGCCGCCTTCAGAGTTTGACACTTACAGACATGACAGTTGGCAGTAAACTCACTTTTAATATACACGATAAATAATTAGGTGTCAAAAGGGGAAATAAATAAATCAGATGATAATATGGATTCATATTTTTAGGCGGGTGTGGGTGTTGAATATACGGGGTACCCTTTTTGAGGAGGGCGTGGGTTTTACGGGATCCTCTTTTTTGAGGAGGGTGTGGGTGTTGGATATACGGGGTCCCCTTTTTGCGGAGGGCGTGGGTTTACGGGGTCCCCTTTTTGAGGAGGGCGTGGGTGTTGGATATACGGGGTGCACTTTTTGAGGAGGGTGTGGGTTTTACGGGATCCTCCTTTCGAGGAGGGTGTGGGTGTTGGATATACGGGGTCCTCTTTTTGAGGAGGGTGTAGGTATTGGATATACGGGGTCCTCTTTTTGAGGAGGGTGTAGGTATTGGATATACGGGATCCTCTTTTTGAGGAGGGTGTAGGTATTGGATATACGGGATCCTCTTTTTGAGGAGGGTGTCGGTATTGGATATACGGGATCCTCTTTTTGAGGAGGGTGTAGGTATTGGATATACGGGGTCCTCTTTTTGAGGAGGGTGTAGGTATTGGATATACGGGATCCTCTTTTTGAGGAGAGTGTAGGTATTGGATATACGGGGTCCTCTTTTTGAGGAGGGTGTAGGTGTTGGATATACGGGGTCCTCTTTTTAAGGAGGGTGTGGGTGTTGGATATACGGGTTCCTCTTTTTGAGGAGGGTGTAGGTATTAGATATACGGGGTCCTCTTTTTGAGGAGGGTGTAGGTATTGGATATACGGGATCCTCTTTTTGAGGAGGGTGTAGGTATTGGATATACGGGATCCTCTTTTTGAGGAGGGTGTAGGTATTGGATATACGGGATCCTCTTTTTGAGGAGGGTGTAGGTATTGGATATACGGGGTCCTCTTTTTGAGGAGGGTGTAGGTATTGGATATACGTGGTTCTCTTTTTGAGGAGGGTGTAGGTATTGGATATACGGGGTCCTCTTTTTGAGGAGGGTGTAGGTATTGGATATACGGGGTCCTCTTTTTGAGGAGGGTGTAGGTATTGGATATACGGAGTCCTCTTTTTAAAGAGGGTGTAGGTATTGGATATACGGGGTCCTCTTTTTGAGGAGGGTGTGGGTATTGGATATACGGGATCCACTTTTTGAGGAGGGTGTAGGTATTGGATATACGGGGTCCTCTTTTTGAGGAGGGTGTAGGTATTGGATATACGGGGTCCTCTTTTTGAGGAGGGTATAGGTATTGGATATACGTGGTTCTCTTTTTGAGGAGGGTGTAGGTATTGGATATACGGGGTCCTCTATTTGAGGAGGGTGTAGGTATTGGATATACGGGGTTCTCTTTTTGAGGAGGGTGTGGGTATTGGACATACGGGGTCCTCTTTTTGACTAGGGTGTAGGTATTGGATATACGGGATCCTCTTTTTGAGGAGGGTGTAGGTATTGGATATACGGGGTCCTCTTTTTGAGGAGGGTGTAGGTAATAGGTATTGGATATACGGGGTCCTCTTTTTGCGGAGGGCGTGGGTTTTACGGGGTCCCCTTTTTGAGGAGGGCGTGGGTGTTGGATATACGGGGTGCACTTTTTGAGGAGGGTGTGGGTTTTACGGGATCCTCCTTTCGAGGAGGGTGTGGGTGTTGGATATACGGGGTCCTCTTTTTGAGGAGGGTGTAGGTATTGGATATACGGGGTCCTCTTTTTGAGGAGGGTGTAGGTATTGGATATACGGGATCCTCTTTTTGAGGAGGGTGTAGGTATTGGATATACGGGATCCTCTTTTTGAGGAGGGTGTCGGTATTGGATATACGGGATCCTCTTTTTGAGGAGGGTGTAGGTATTGGATATACGGGGTCCTCTTTTTGAGGAGGGTGTAGGTATTGGATATACGGGATCCTCTTTTTGAGGAGAGTGTAGGTATTGGATATACGGGGTCCCCTTTTTGAGGAGGGTGTAGGTGTTGGATATACGGGGTCCTCTTTTTAAGGAGGGTGTGGGTGTTGGATATACGGGTTCCTCTTTTTGAGGAGGGTGTAGGTATTGGATATACGGGGTCCTCTTTTTGAGGAGGGTGTAGGTATTGGATATACGGGATCCTCTTTTTGAGGAGGGTGTAGGTATTGGATATACGGGATCCTCTTTTTGAGGAGGGTGTAGGTATTGGATATACGGGATCCTCTTTTTGAGGAGGGTGTAGGTATTGGATATACGGGGTCCTCTTTTTGAGGAGGGTGTAGGTATTGGATATACGTGGTTCTCTTTTTGAGGAGGGTGTAGGTATTGGATATACGGGGTCCTCTTTTTGAGGAGGGTGTAGGTATTGGATATACGGGGTCCTCTTTTTGAGGAGGGTGTAGGTATTGGATATACGGGTTCCTCTTTTTAAAGAGGGTGTAGGTATTGGATATACGGGGTCCTCTTTTTGAGGAGGGTGTGGGTATTGGATATACGGGATCCACTTTTTGAGGAGGGTGTAGGTATTGGATATACGGGGTCCTCTTTTTGAGGAGGGTGTAGGTATTGGATATACGGGGTCCTCTTTTTGAGGAGGGTGTAGGTATTGGATATACGGGGTCCTCTTTTTGAGGAGGGTGTAGGTATTGGATATACGGGGTCCTCTATTTGAGGAGGGTGTAGGTATTGGATATACGGGGTTCTCTTTTTGAGGAGGGTGTGGGTATTGGACATACGGGGTCCTCTTTTTGACTAGGGTGTAGGTATTGGATATACGGGATCCTCTTTTTGAGGAGGGTGAAGGTATTGGATATACGGGGTCCTCTTTTTGAGGAGGGTGTAGGTAATAGGTATTGGATATTCGGGGTCCTCTTTTTGAGGAGGGTGTAGGTATTGGATATACGGGGTCTTCTTTTTAAGGAGGGTGTGGGCATTGAATTTACGGGGTCCTCTTTTTTAGGAGGGTGTAGGTATTGGATATACGGGATCCTCTTTTTGAGGAGGGTTTAGGTATTGGATATACGGGGTCCTCTTTTTAAGGAGGGTGTAGGTATTGGATATACGGGGTCCTCTTTTTGAGGAGGGTGTAGGTATTGGATATACGGGGTGCTCTTTTTGAGGAGGGTGTAGGTATTGGATATACGGGGTCCTCTTTTTGAGGAGGGTGTAGGTATTGGATATACGGGATCCTCTTTTTGAGGAGGGTGTGGGTATTGGATATACGGGGTCCTCTTTTTGAGGAGGGTGTAGGTATTGGATATACGGGGTCCTCTTTTTGAGGAGGGTGTAGGTATTGGATATACGGGGTCCTCTTTTTAAGGAGGGTGTAGGTATTGGATATACGGGGTCCTCTTTTTAAGGAGGGTGTAGGTATTGGATATACGGGGTCCTCTTTTTGAGGAGGGTGTAGGTATTGGATATACGGGATCCTCTTTTTAAGGAGGGTGTGGGTGTTGGATATACGGGGTCCTCTTTTTGAGGAGGGTGTGGGTGTTGGATATACGGGGTCCTCTTTTTGAGGAGGGTGTAGTTATTGGATATACGGGGTCCTCTTTTTGAGGAGGGTGTAGGTATTGGATATACGGGGTCCTCTTTTTAAGGAGGGTGTAGGTATTGGATATACGGGGTCCTCTTTTTTAGGAGGGTGTAGGTATTGGATATACGGGGTCCTCTTTTTGAGGAGGGTGTAGGTATTGGATATACGTGGTTCTCTTTTTGAGGAGGGTGTAGGTATTGGATATACGGGGTCCTCTTTTAAAGGAGGGTGTAGGTATTGGATATACGGGGTCCTCTTTTTGAGGAGGGTGTAGGTATTGGATATGCGGGGTCCTCTTTTTGAGGAGGGTGTAGGTATTGGATATACGGGATCCTCTTTTTGAGGAGGGTGTAGGTATTGGATATACGGGATCCTCTTTTTAAGGAGGGTGTAGGTATTGGATATACGGGGTCCTCTTTTTAAGGAGGGTGTAGGTATTGGATATACGAGGTCCTCTTTTTAAGGAGGGTGTAGGTATTGGATATACGAGGTCCTCTTTTTAAGGAGGGTGTAGGTATTGGATATACGGGGTCCTCTTTTTGAGGAGGGTGTAGGTATTGGATATACGGGATCCTCTTTTTGAGGAGGGTGTAGGTATTGGATATACGGGGTCCTCTTTTTAAGGAGGGTGTAGGTATTGGATATACCGGGTCCTCTTTTTAAGAAGGGGGTAGGTATTGGATATACGGGATCCTCTTTTTAAGGAGGGTGTAGGTATTGGATATACGGGATCCTCTTTTTGAGGAGGGTGTAGGTATTGGATATACGGGATCCTCTTTTTAAGGAGGGTGTAGGTATTGGATATACGGGGTCCTCTTTTTAAGGAGGGTGTAGGTATTGGATATACGGGGTCCTCTTTTTGAGGAGGGTGTAGGTATTGGATATACGGGGTCCTCTTTTTGAGGAGGATGTAGGTATTGGATATACGGGATCCTCTTTTTGAGGAGGGTGTAGGTATTGGATATACGGGATCCTCTTTTTGAGGAAGGTGTAGGTATTGGATATTCGGGATCCTCTTTTTGAGGAGGGTGTAGGTATTGGATATACGGGGTCCTCTTTTTGAGGAGGGTGTAGGTATTGGATATACGTGGTTCTCTTTTTGAGGAGGGTGTAGGTATTGGATATACGGGGTCCTCTTTTTGAGGAGGGTGTAGGTATTGGATATACGGGGTCCTCTTTTTAAAGAGGGTGTAGGTATTGGATATAGGGGTCCTCTTTTTGAGGAGGGTGTGGGTATTGGATATACGGGATCCACTTTTTGAGGAGGGTGTAGGTATTGGATATACGGGGTCCTCTTTTTAAGGAGGGTGTAGGTATTGGATATACGGGATCCTCTTTTTAAGGAGGGTGTAGGTATTGGATATACGGGGTCCTCTTTTTAAGGAGGGTGTAGGTATTTGATATACGAGGTCCTCTTTTTAAGAAGGGGGTAGGTATTGGATATACGGGATCCTCTTTTTAAGGAGGGTGTAGGTATTGGATATACGGGATCCTCTTTTTGAGGAGGGTGTAGGTATTGGATATACGGGATCCTCTTTTTAAGGAGGGAGTAGGTATTGGATATACGGGGTCCTCTTTTTAAGGAGGGTGTAGGTATTGGATATACGGGGTCCTCTTTTTGAGGAGGGTGTAGGTATTGGATATACGGGGTCCTCTTTTTGAGGAGGGTGTAGGTATTGGATATACGGGATCCTCTTTTTGAGGAGGGTGTAGGTATTGGATATACGGGATCCTCTTTTTTAGGAAGGTGTAGGTATTGAATATACGGGATCCTCTTTTTGAGGAGGGTATAGGTATTGGATATACGGGGTCCTCTTTTTGAGGAGGGTGTAGGTATTGGATATACGTGGTTCTCTTTTTGAGGAGGGTGAAGGTATTGGATATACGGGGTCCTCTTTTTGAGGAGGGTGTAGGTATTGGATATACGGGGTCCTCTTTTTGAGGAGGGTGTAGGTATTGGATATACGGGGTCCTCTTTTTAAAGAGGGTGTAGGTATTGGATATACGGGGTCCTCTTTTTGAGGAGGGTGTGGGTATTGGATATACGGGATCCACTTTTTGAGGAGGGTGTAGGTATTGGATATACGGGGTCCTCTTTTTGAGGAGGGTGTAGGTATTGGATATACGGGATCCTTTTTTTTGAGGAGGGTGTAGGTATTGGATATACGGGGTCCTCTTTTTGAGGAGGTTGTAGGTATTGGATATACGGGGTCCTCTATTTGAGGAGGGTGTAGGTATTGGATATACGGGGTTCTCTTTTTGAGGAGGGTGTGGGTATTGGATATACGGGGTCCTCTTTTTGACTAGGGTGTAGGTATTGGATATACGGGATCCTCTTTTTGAGGAGGGTGTAGGTATTGGATATACGGGGTCCTCTTTTTGAGGAGGGTGTAGGTATTGGATATACGGGGTCCTCTTTTTGAGGAGGGTGTAGGTATTGGATATACGGGGTCCTCTTTTTAAGGAGGGTGTGGGTATTGGATTTACGGGGTCCTCTTTTTGAGGAGGGTGTAGATATTGGATATACGGGATCCTCTTTTTGAGGAGGGTTTAGGTATTGGATATACGGGGTCCTCTTTTTGAGGAGGGTGTAGGTATTGGATATACGTGGTTCTCTTTTTGAGGAGGGTGTAGGTATTGGATATACGGGGTCCTCTTTTTGAGGAGGGTGTAGGTATTGGATATACGGGGTCCTCTTTTTGAGGAGGGTGTAGGTATTGGATATACGGGGTCCTCTTTTTGAGGAGGGTGTAGGTATTGGATATACGGGATCCTCTTTTTGAGGAGGGTGTAGGTATTGGATATACGGGATCCTCTTTTTGAGGAGGGTGTAGGTATTGGATATACGGGGTCCTCTTTTTGAGGAGGGTGTAGGTATTGGATATACGTGGTTCTCTTTTTGAGGAGGGTGTAGGTATTGGATATACGGGGTCCTCTTTTTGAGGAGGGTGTAGGTATTGGATATACGGGGTCCTCTTTTTGAGGAGGGTGTAGGTATTGGATATACGGGGTCCTCTTTTTAAAGAGGGTGTAGGTATTGGATATACGGGGTCCTCTTTTTGAGGAGGGTGTGGGTATTGGATATACGGGATCCACTTTTTGAGGAGGGTGTAGGTATTGGATATACGGGGTCCTCTTTTTGAGGAGGGTGTAGGTATTGGATATACGGGGTCCTCTTTTTGAGGAGGGTGTAGGTATTGGATATACGGGGTCCTCTTTTTGAGGAGGGTGTAGGTATTGGATATACGGGGTCCTCTATTTGAGGAGGGTGTAGGTATTGGATATACGGGGTTCTCTTTTTGAGGAGGGTGTGGGTATTGGACATACGGGGTCCTCTTTTTGACTAGGGTGTAGGTATTGGATATACGGGATCCTCTTTTTGAGGAGGGTGTAGGTATTGGATATACGGGGTCCTCTTTTTGAGGAGGGTGTAGGTAATAGATATTGGATATACGGGGTCCTCTTTTTGAGGAGGGTGTAGGTATTGGATATACGGGGTCCTCTTTTTAAGGAGGGTGTGGGCATTGAATTTACGGGGTCCTCTTTTTGAGGAGGGTGTAGGTATTGGATATACGGGATCATCTTTTTGAGGAGGGTTTAGGTATTGGATATACGGGGTCCTCTTTTTAAGGAGGGTGTAGGTATTGGATATACGGGGTCCTCTTTTTGAGGAGGGTGTAGGTATTGGATATACGGGGTCCTCTTTTTGAGGAGGGTGTAGGTATTGGATATACGGGGTCCTCTTTTTGAGGAGGGTGTAGGTATTGGATATACGGGGTCCTCTTTTTGAGGAGGGTGTGGGTATTGGATATACGGTGTCCTCTTTTTGAGGAGGGTGTAGGTATTGGATATACGGGGTCCTCTTTTTGAGGAGGGTGTAGGTATTGGATATACGGGGTCCTCTTTTTAAGGAGGGTGTAGGTATTGGATATACGGGATCCTCTTTTTAAGGAGGGTGTGGGTGTTGGATATACGGGGTCCTCTTTTTGAGGAGGGTGTGGGTGTTGGATATACGGGGTCCTCTTTTTGAGGAGGGTGTAGTTATTGGATATACGGGGTCCTCTTTTTGAGGAGGGTGTAGGTATTGGATATACGGGGTCCTCTTTTTAAGGAGGGTGTAGGTATTGGATATACGGGGTCCTCTTTTTTAGGAGGGTGTAGGTATTGGATATACGGGGTCCTCTTTTTGAGGAGGGTGTAGATATTGGATATACGTGGTTCTCTTTTTGAGGAGGGTGTAGGTATTGGATATACGGGGTCCTCTTTTAAAGGAGGGTGTAGGTATTGGATATACGGGGTCCTCTTTTTGAGGAGGGTGTAGGTATTGGATATACGGGGTCCTCTTTTTGAGGAGGGTGTAGGTATTGGATATGCGGGGTCCTCTTTTTGAGGAGGGTGTAGGTATTGGATATACGGGATCCTCTTTTTGAGGAGGGTGTAGGTATTGGATATACGGGATCCTCTTTTTAAGGAGGGTGTAGGTATTGGATATACGGGGTCCTCTTTTTAAGGAGGGTGTAGGTATTGGATATACGAGGTCCTCTTTTTAAGGAGGGTGTAGGTATTGGATATACGAGGTCCTCTTTTTAAGGAGGGTGTAGGTATTGGATATACGGGGTCCTCTTTTTGAGGAGGGTGTAGGTATTGGATATACGGGATCCTCTTTTTGAGGAGGGTGTAGGTATTGGATATACGGGGTCCTCTTTTTAAGGAGGGTGTAGGTATTGGATATACCGGGTCCTCTTTTTAAGAAGGGGGTAGGTATTGGATATACGGGATCCTCTTTTTAAGGAGGGTGTAGGTATTGGATATACGGGATCCTCTTTTTGAGGAGGGTGTAGGTATTGGATATACGGGATCCTCTTTTTAAGGAGGGTGTAGGTATTGGATATACGGGGTCCTCTTTTTAAGGAGGGTGTAGGTATTGGATATACGGGGTCCTCTTTTTGAGGAGGGTGTAGGTATTGGATATACGGGGTCCTCTTTTTGAGGAGGATGTAGGTATTGGATATACGGGATCCTCTTTTTGAGGAGGGTGTAGGTATTGGATATACGGGATCCTCTTTTTGAGGAAGGTGTAGGTATTGGATATTCGGGATCCTCTTTTTGAGGAGGGTGTAGGTATTGGATATACGGGGTCCTCTTTTTGAGGAGGGTGTAGGTATTGGATATACGTGGTTCTCTTTTTGAGGAGGGTGTAGGTATTGGATATACGGGGTCCTCTTTTTGAGGAGGGTGTAGGTATTGGATATACGGGGTCCTCTTTTTAAAGAGGGTGTAGATATTGGATATAGGGGTCCTCTTTTTGAGGAGGGTGTGGGTATTGGATATACGGGATCCACTTTTTGAGGAGGGTGTAGGTATTGGATATACGGGGTCCTCTTTTTAAGGAGGGTGTAGGTATTGGATATACGGGATCCTCTTTTTAAGGAGGGTGTAGGTATTGGATATACGGGGTCCTCTTTTTAAGGAGGGTGTAGGTATTTGATATACGAGGTCCTCTTTTTAAGGAGGGTGTAGGTATTGGATATACGGGGTCCTCATTTTGAGGAGGGTGTAGGTATTGGATATACGGGATCCTCTTTTTAAGGAGGGTGTAGGTATTGGATATACGGGGTCCTCTTTTTAAGGAGGGTGTAGGTATTGGATATACCGGGTCCTCTTTTTAAGGAGGGTGTAGGTATTGGATATACGGGGTCCTCTTTTTAAGAAGGGGGTAGGTATTGGATATACGGGATCCTCTTTTTAAGGAGGGTGTAGGTATTGGATATACGGGATCCTCTTTTTGAGGAGGGTGTAGGTATTGGATATACGGGGTCCTCTTTTTGAGGAGGGTGTAGGTATTGGATATACGGGGTCCTCTTTTTGAGGAGGGTGTAGGTATTGGATATGCGGGGTCCTCTTTTTGAGGAGGGTGTAGGTATTGGATATACGGGATCCTCTTTTTGAGGAGGGTGTAGGTATTGGATATACGGGATCCTCTTTTTAAGGAGGGTGTAGGTATTGGATATACGGGGTCCTCTTTTTAAGGAGGGTGTAGGTATTGGATATACGAGGTCCTCTTTTTAAGGAGGGTGTAGGTATTGGATATACGAGGTCCTCTTTTTAAGGAGGGTGTAGGTATTGGATATACGGGGTCCTCTTTTTGAGGAGGGTGTAGGTATTGGATATACGGGGTCCTCTTTTTAAGGAGGGTGTAGGTATTGGATATACGGGGTCCTCTTTTTAAGGAGGGTGTAGGTATTGGATATACCGGGTCCTCTTTTTAAGGAGGGTGTAGGTATTGGATATACGGGGTCCTCTTTTTAAGAAGGGGGTAGGTATTGGATATACGGGGTCCTCTTTTTAAGGAGGGTGTAGGTATTGGATATACGGGATCCTCTTTTTGAGGAGGGTGTAGGTATTGGATATACGGGATCCTCTTTTTAAGGAGGGTGTAGGTATTGGATATACGGGATCCTCTTTTTAAGGAGGGTGTAGGTATTGGATATACGGGGTCCTCTTTTTGAGGAGGGTGTAGGTATTGGATATACGGGGTCCTCTTTTTGAGGAGGGTGTAGGTATTGGATATACGGGGTCCTCTTTTTGAGGAGGGTGTAGGTATTGGATATACGGGATCCTCTTTTTGAGGAGGGTGTAGGTATTGGATATACGGGATCCTCTTTTTTAGGAAGGTGTAGGTATTGAATATATGGGATCCTCTTTTTGAGGAGGGTGTAGGTATTGGATATACGGGGTCCTCTTTTTGAGGAGGGTGTAGGTATTGGATATACGGGGTTCTCTTTTTGAGGAGGGTGAAGGTATTGGATATACGGGGTCCTCTTTTTGAGGAGGGTGTAGGTATTGGATATACGGGGTCCTCTTTTTGAGGAGGGTGTAGGTATTGGATATACGGGATCCTCTTTTTGAGGAGGGTGTAGGTATTGGATATACGGGGTCCTCTTTTTGAGGAGGGTGTAGGTATTAGATATACGTGGTTCTCTTTTTGAGGAGGGTGTAGGTATTGGATATACGGGGTCCTCTTTTTGAGGAGGGTGTAGGTATTGGATATACGGGGTCCTCTTTTTGAGGAGGGTGTAGGTATTGGATATACGGGGTCCTCTTTTTAAAGAGGGTGTAGGTATTGGATATACGGGGTCCTCTTTTTGAGGAGGGTGTGGGTATTGGATATACGGGATCCACTTTTTGAGGAGGGTGTAGGTATTGGATATACGGGGTCCTCTTTTTGAGGAGGGTGTAGGTATTGGATATACGGGGTCCTCTTTTTGAGGAGGGTGTAGGTATTGGATATACGGGGTCCTCTTTTTGAGGAGGGTGTAGGTATTGG
Source organism: Sipunculus nudus (assembly GCA_026874595.1). Lineage (NCBI taxonomy): Eukaryota > Metazoa > Annelida > Sipuncula > Golfingiida > Sipunculidae > Sipunculus > Sipunculus nudus. The sequence goes on along the minus strand of CM049311.1, from coordinate 901,998 downwards.
ATATACGGGGTCCTCTATTTGAGGAGGGTGTAGGTATTGGATATACGGGGTTCTCTTTTTGAGGAGGGTGTGGGTATTGGACATACGGGGTCCTCTTTTTGACTAGGGTGTAGGTATTGGATATACGGGATCCTCTTTTTGAGGAGGGTGTAGGTATTGGATATACGGGGTCCTCTTTTTGAGGAGGGTGTAGGTAATAGATATTGGATATACGGGGTCCTCTTTTTGAGGAGGGTGTAGGTATTGGATATACGGGGTCCTCTTTTTAAGGAGGGTGTGGGCATTGAATTTACGGGGTCCTCTTTTTGAGGAGGGTGTAGGTATTGGATATACGGGATCATCTTTTTGAGGAGGGTTTAGGTATTGGATATACGGGGTCCTCTTTTTAAGGAGGGTGTAGGTATTGGATATACGGGGTCCTCTTTTTGAGGAGGGTGTAGGTATTGGATATACGGGGTCCTCTTTTTGAGGAGGGTGTAGGTATTGGATATACGGGGTCCTCTTTTTGAGGAGGGTGTAGGTATTGGATATACGGGGTCCTCTTTTTGAGGAGGGTGTGGGTATTGGATATACGGTGTCCTCTTTTTGAGGAGGGTGTAGGTATTGGATATACGGGGTCCTCTTTTTGAGGAGGGTGTAGGTATTGGATATACGGGGTCCTCTTTTTAAGGAGGGTGTAGGTATTGGATATACGGGATCCTCTTTTTAAGGAGGGTGTGGGTGTTGGATATACGGGGTCCTCTTTTTGAGGAGGGTGTGGGTGTTGGATATACGGGGTCCTCTTTTTGAGGAGGGTGTAGTTATTGGATATACGGGGTCCTCTTTTTGAGGAGGGTGTAGGTATTGGATATACGGGGTCCTCTTTTTAAGGAGGGTGTAGGTATTGGATATACGGGGTCCTCTTTTTTAGGAGGGTGTAGGTATTGGATATACGGGGTCCTCTTTTTGAGGAGGGTGTAGATATTGGATATACGTGGTTCTCTTTTTGAGGAGGGTGTAGGTATTGGATATACGGGGTCCTCTTTTAAAGGAGGGTGTAGGTATTGGATATACGGGGTCCTCTTTTTGAGGAGGGTGTAGGTATTGGATATACGGGGTCCTCTTTTTGAGGAGGGTGTAGGTATTGGATATGCGGGGTCCTCTTTTTGAGGAGGGTGTAGGTATTGGATATACGGGATCCTCTTTTTGAGGAGGGTGTAGGTATTGGATATACGGGATCCTCTTTTTAAGGAGGGTGTAGGTATTGGATATACGGGGTCCTCTTTTTAAGGAGGGTGTAGGTATTGGATATACGAGGTCCTCTTTTTAAGGAGGGTGTAGGTATTGGATATACGAGGTCCTCTTTTTAAGGAGGGTGTAGGTATTGGATATACGGGGTCCTCTTTTTGAGGAGGGTGTAGGTATTGGATATACGGGATCCTCTTTTTGAGGTGGGTGTAGGTATTGGATATACGGGGTCCTCTTTTTAAGGAGGGTGTAGGTATTGGATATACCGGGTCCTCTTTTTAAGAAGGGGGTAGGTATTGGATATACGGGATCCTCTTTTTAAGGAGGGTGTAGGTATTGGATATACGGGATCCTCTTTTTGAGGAGGGTGTAGGTATTGGATATACGGGATCCTCTTTTTAAGGAGGGTGTAGGTATTGGATATACGGGGTCCTCTTTTTAAGGAGGGTGTAGGTATTGGATATACGGGGTCCTCTTTTTGAGGAGGGTGTAGGTATTGGATATACGGGGTCCTCTTTTTGAGGAGGATGTAGGTATTGGATATACGGGATCCTCTTTTTGAGGAGGGTGTAGGTATTGGATATACGGGATCCTCTTTTTGAGGAAGGTGTAGGTATTGGATATTCGGGATCCTCTTTTTGAGGAGGGTGTAGGTATTGGATATACGTGGTCCTCTTTTTGAGGAGGGTGTAGGTATTGGATATACGTGGTTCTCTTTTTGAGGAGGGTGTAGGTATTGGATATACGGGGTCCTCTTTTTGAGGAGGGTGTAGGTATTGGATATACGGGGTCCTCTTTTTAAAGAGGGTGTAGATATTTGATATAGGGGTCCTCTTTTTGAGGAGGGTGTGGGTATTGGATATACGGGATCCACTTTTTGAGGAGGGTGTAGGTATTGGATATACGGGGTCCTCTTTTTAAGGAGGGTGTAGGTATTGGATATACGGGATCCTCTTTTTAAGGAGGGTGTAGGTATTGGATATACGGGGTCCTCTTTTTAAGGAGGGTGTAGGTATTTGATATACGAGGTCCTCTTTTTAAGGAGGGTGTAGGTATTGGATATACGGGGTCCTCATTTTGAGGAGGGTGTAGGTATTGGATATACGGGATCCTCTTTTTAAGGAGGGTGTAGGTATTGGATATACGGGGTCCTCTTTTTAAGGAGGGTGTAGGTATTGGATATACCGGGTCCTCTTTTTAAGGAGGGTGTAGGTATTGGATATACGGGGTCCTCTTTTTAAGAAGGGGGTAGGTATTGGATATACGGGATCCTCTTTTTAAGGAGGGTGTAGGTATTGGATATACGGGATCCTCTTTTTGAGGAGGGTGTAGGTATTGGATATACGGGGTCCTCTTTTTGAGGAGGGTGTAGGTATTGGATATACGGGGTCCTCTTTTTGAGGAGGGTGTAGGTATTGGATATGCGGGGTCCTCTTTTTGAGGAGGGTGTAGGTATTGGATATACGGGATCCTCTTTTTGAGGAGGGTGTAGGTATTGGATATACGGGATCCTCTTTTTAAGGAGGGTGTAGGTATTGGATATACGGGGTCCTCTTTTTAAGGAGGGTGTAGGTATTGGATATACGAGGTCCTCTTTTTAAGGAGGGTGTAGGTATTGGATATACGAGGTCCTCTTTTTAAGGAGGGTGTAGGTATTGGATATACGGGGTCCTCTTTTTGAGGAGGGTGTAGGTATTGGATATACGGGGTCCTCTTTTTAAGGAGGGTGTAGGTATTGGATATACGGGGTCCTCTTTTTAAGGAGGGTGTAGGTATTGGATATACCGGGTCCTCTTTTTAAGGAGGGTGTAGGTATTGGATATACGGGGTCCTCTTTTTAAGAAGGGGGTAGGTATTGGATATACGGGGTCCTCTTTTTAAGGAGGGTGTAGGTATTGGATATACGGGATCCTCTTTTTGAGGAGGGTGTAGGTATTGGATATACGGGATCCTCTTTTTAAGGAGGGTGTAGGTATTGGATATACGGGATCCTCTTTTTAAGGAGGGTGTAGGTATTGGATATACGGGGTCCTCTTTTTGAGGAGGGTGTAGGTATTGGATATACGGGGTCCTCTTTTTGAGGAGGGTGTAGGTATTGGATATACGGGGTCCTCTTTTTGAGGAGGGTGTAGGTATTGGATATACGGGATCCTCTTTTTGAGGAGGGTGTAGGTATTGGATATACGGGATCCTCTTTTTTAGGAAGGTGTAGGTATTGAATATATGGGATCCTCTTTTTGAGGAGGGTGTAGGTATTGGATATACGGGGTCCTCTTTTTGAGGAGGGTGTAGGTATTGGATATACGGGGTTCTCTTTTTGAGGAGGGTGAAGGTATTGGATATACGGGGTCCTCTTTTTGAGGAGGGTGTAGGTATTGGATATACGGGGTCCTCTTTTTGAGGAGGGTGTAGGTATTGGATATACGGGGTCCTCTTTTTAAAGAGGGTGTAGGTATTGGATATACGGGGTCCTCTTTTTGAGGAGGGTGTGGGTATTGGATATACGGGGTCCACTTTTTGAGGAGGGTGTAGGTATTGGATATACGGGATCCTTTTTTTGAGGAGGGTGTAGGTATTGGATATACGGGGTCCTCTTTTTGAGGAGGGTGTAGGTATTGGATATACGGGGTCCTCTATTTGAGGAGGGTGTAGGTATTGGATATACGGGGTTCTCTTTTTGAGGAGGGTGTGGGTATTGGATATACGGGGTTCTCTTTTTGAGGAGGGTGTAGGTATTGGATATACGGGATCCTCTTTTTGAGGAGGGTGTAGGTATTGGATATACGGGATCCTCTTTTTGAGGAGGGTGTAGGTATTGGATATACGGGGTCCTCTTTTTGAGGAGGGTGTAGGTATTGGATATACGGGGTCCTCTTTTTAAGGAGGGTGTGGGTATTGGATATACGGGGTCCTCTTTTTGAGGAGGGTGTGGGTATTGGATTTACGGGGTCCTCTTTTTGAGGAGGGTGTAGATATTGGATATACGGGATCCTCTTTTTGAGGAGGGTTTAGGTATTGGATATACGGGGTCCTCTTTTTGAGGAGGGTGTAGGTATTGGATATACGTGGTTCTCTTTTTGAGGAGGGTGTAGGTATTGGATATACGGGGTCCTCTTTTTGAGGAGGGTGTAGGTATTGGATATACGGGGTCCTCTTTTTGAGGAGGGTGTAGGTATTGGATATACGGGGTCCTCTTTTTGAGGAGGGTGTAGGTATTGGATATACGGGATCCTCTTTTTGAGGAGGGTGTAGGTATTGGATATACGGGATCCTCTTTTTGAGGAGGGTGTAGGTATTGGATATACGGGGTCCTCTTTTTGAGGAGGGTGTAGGTATTGGATATACGTGGTTCTCTTTTTGAGGAGGGTGTAGGTATTGGATATACGGGGTCCTCTTTTTGAGGAGGGTGTAGGTATTGGATATACGGGGTCCTCTTTTTGAGGAGGGTGTAGGTATTGGATATACGGGGTCCTCTTTTTAAAGAGGGTGTAGGTATTGGATATACGGGGTCCTCTTTTTGAGGAGGGTGTGGGTATTGGATATACGGGATCCACTTTTTGAGGAGGGTGTAGGTATTGGATATACGGGGTCCTCTTTTTGAGGAGGGTGTAGGTATTGGATATACGGGGTCCTCTTTTTGAGGAGGGTGTAGGTATTGGATATACGGGGTCCTCTTTTTGAGGAGGGTGTAGGTATTGGATATACGGGGTCCTCTATTTGAGGAGGGTGTAGGTATTGGATATACGGGGTTCTCTTTTTGAGGAGGGTGTGGGTATTGGACATACGGGGTCCTCTTTTTGACTAGGGTGTAGGTATTGGATATACGGGATCCTCTTTTTGAGGAGGGTGTAGGTATTGGATATACGGGGTCCTCTTTTTGAGGAGGGTGTAGGTAATAGATATTGGATATACGGGGTCCTCTTTTTGAGGAGGGTGTAGGTATTGGATATACGGGGTCCTCTTTTTAAGGAGGGTGTGGGCATTGAATTTACGGGGTCCTCTTTTTGAGGAGGGTGTAGGTATTGGATATACGGGATCATCTTTTTGAGGAGGGTTTAGGTATTGGATATACGGGGTCCTCTTTTTAAGGAGGGTGTAGGTATTGGATATACGGGGTCCTCTTTTTGAGGAGGGTGTAGGTATTGGATATACGGGGTCCTCTTTTTGAGGAGGGTGTAGGTATTGGATATACGGGGTCCTCTTTTTGAGGAGGGTGTAGGTATTGGATATACGGGGTCCTCTTTTTGAGGAGGGTGTGGGTATTGGATATACGGTGTCCTCTTTTTGAGGAGGGTGTAGGTATTGGATATACGGGGTCCTCTTTTTGAGGAGGGTGTAGGTATTGGATATACGGGGTCCTCTTTTTAAGGAGGGTGTAGGTATTGGATATACGGGATCCTCTTTTTAAGGAGGGTGTGGGTGTTGGATATACGGGGTCCTCTTTTTGAGGAGGGTGTAGGTGTTGGATATACGGGGTCCTCTTTTTGAGGAGGGTGTAGTTATTGGATATACGGGGTCCTCTTTTTGAGGAGGGTGTAGGTATTGGATATACGGGGTCCTCTTTTTAAGGAGGGTGTAGGTATTGGATATACGGGGTCCTCTTTTTTAGGAGGGTGTAGGTATTGGATATACGGGGTCCTCTTTTTGAGGAGGGTGTAGGTATTGGATATACGTGGTTCTCTTTTTGAGGAGGGTGTAGGTATTGGATATACAGAGTCCTCTTTTAAAGGAGGGTGTAGGTATTGGATATACGGGGTCCTCTTTTTGAGGAGGGTGTAGGTATTGGATATGCGGGGTCCTCTTTTTGAGGAGGGTGTAGGTATTGGATATACGGGATCCTCTTTTTGAGGAGGGTGTAGGTATTGGATATACGGGATCCTCTTTTTAAGGAGGGTGTAGGTATTGAATATACGGGGTCCTCTTTTTAAGGAGGGTGTAGGTATTGGATATACGAGGTCCTCTTTTTAAGGAGGGTGTAGGTATTGGATATACGGGGTCCTCTTTTTGAGGAGGGTGTAGGTATTGGATATACGGGATCCTCTTTTTGAGGAGGGTGTAGGTATTGGATATACGGGGTCCTCTTTTTAAGGAGGGTGTAGGTATTGGATATACCGGGTCCTCTTTTTAAGAAGGGGGTAGGTATTGGATATACGGGATCCTCTTTTTAAGGAGGGGGTAGGTATTGGATATACGGGATCCTCTTTTTGAGGAGGGTGTAGGTATTGGATATACGGGATCCTCTTTTTAAGGAGGGTGTAGGTATTGGATATACGGGGTCCTCTTTTTAAGGAGGGTGTAGGTATTGGATATACGGGGTCCTCTTTTTGAGGAGGGTGTAGGTATTGGATATACGGGGTCCTCTTTTTGAGGAGGGTGTAGGTATTGGATATACGGGATCCTCTTTTTGAGGAGGGTGTAGGTATTGGATATACGGGATCCTCTTTTTGAGGAAGGTGTAGGTATTGGATATACGGGATCCTCTTTTTGAGGAGGGTGTAGGTATTGGATATACGGGGTCCTCTTTTTGAGGAGGGTGTAGGTATTGGATATACGTGGTTCTCTTTTTGAGGAGGGTGTAGGTATTGGATATACGGGGTCCTCTTTTTGAGGAGGGTGTAGGTATTGGATATACGGGGTCCTCTTTTTGAGGAGGGTGTAGGTATTGGATATACGGGGTCCTCTTTTTGAGGAGGGTGTAGGTATTGGATATAGGGGTCCTCTTTTTGAGGAGGGTGTGGGTATTGGATATACGGGATCCACTTTTTGAGGAGGGTGTAGGTATTGGATATACGGGGTCCTCTTTTTAAGGAGGGTGTAGGTATTGGATATACGGGATCCTCTTTTTAAGGAGGGTGTAGGTATTGGATATACGGGGTCCTCTTTTTAAGGAGGGTGTAGGTATTGGATATACGAGGTCCTCTTTTTAAGGAGGGTGTAGGTATTGGATATACGGGGTCCTCATTTTGAGGAGGGTGTAGGTATTGGATATACGGGATCCTCTTTTTGAGGAGGGTGTAGGTATTGGATATACGGGGTCCTCTTTTTAAGGAGGGTGTAGGTATTGGATATACCGGGTCCTCTTTTTAAGGAGGGTGTAGGTATTGGATATACGGGGTCCTCTTTTTAAGAAGGGTGTAGGTATTGGATATACGGGATCCTCTTTTTAAGGAGGGTGTAGGTATTGGATATACGGGATCCTCTTTTTGAGGAGGGTGTAGGTATTGGATATACGGGATCCTCTTTTTAAGGAGGGTGTAGGTATTGGATATACGGGGTCCTCTTTTTAAGGAGGGTGTAGGTATTGGATATACGGGGTCCTCTTTTTGAGGAGGGTGTAGGTATTGGATATACGGGGTCCTCTTTTTGAGGAGGGTGTAGGTATTGGATATACGGGATCCTCTTTTTGAGGAGGGTGTAGGTATTGGATATACGGGATCCTCTTTTTTAGGAAGGTGTAGGTATTGGATATACGGGATCCTCTTTTTTGAGGAGGGTGTAGGTATTGGATATACGGGGTCCTCTTTTTGAGGAGGGTGTAGGTATTGGATATACGTGGTTCTCTTTTTGAGGAGGGTGAAGGTATTGGATATACGGGGTCCTCTTTTTGAGGAGGGTGTAGGTATTGGATATACGGGGTCCTCTTTTTGAGGAGGGTGTAGGTATTGGATATACGGGGTCCTCTTTTTGAGGAGGGTGTGGGTATTGGATATACGGGATCCACTTTTTGAGGAGGGTGTAGGTATTGGATATACGGGGTCCTCTTTTTGAGGAGGGTGTATGTATTGGATATACGGGGTCCTCTTTTTGAGGAGGGTGTAGGTATTGGATATACGGGGTCCTCTATTTGAGGAGGGTGTAGGTATTGGATATACGGGGTTCTCTTTTTGAGGAGGGTGTGGGTATTGGATATACGGGGTCCTCTTTTTGACTAGGGTGTAGGTATTGGATATACGGGATCCTCTTTTTGAGGAGGGTGTAGGTATTGGATATACGGGGTCCTCTTTTTGAGGCGGGTGTAGGTATTGGATATACGGGGTCCTCTTTTTGAGGAGGGTGTAGGTATTGGATATACGGGGTGCTCTTTTTAAGGAGGGTGTGGGTATTGGATTTACGGGGTCCTCTTTTTGAGGAGGGTGTAGATATTGGATATACGGGATCCTCTTTTTGAGGAGGGTTTAGGTATTGGATATACGGGGTCCTCTTTTTGAGGAGGGTGTAGGTATTGGATATACGTGGTTCTCTTTTTGAGGAGGGTGTAGGTATTGGATATACGGGGTCCTCTTTTTGAGGAGGGTGTAGGTATTGGATATACGGGGTCCTCTTTTTGAGGAGGGTGTAGGTATTGGATATACGGGGTCCTCTTTTTAAAGAGGGTGTAGGTATTGGATATACGGGGTCCTCTTTTTGAGGAGGGTGTGGCTATTGGATATACGGGATCCACTTTTTGAGGAGGGTGTAGGTATTGGATATATGGGGTCCTCTTTTTGAGGAGGGTGTAGGTATTGGATATACGGGGTCCTCTTTTTGAGGAGGGTGTAGGTATTGGATATACGGGGTCCTCTTTTTGAGGAGGGTGTAGGTATTGGATATACGGGGTCCTCTATTTGAGGAGGGTGTAGGTATTGGATATACGGGGTTCTCTTTTTGAGGAGGGTGTGGGTATTGGACATACGGGGTCCTCTTTTTGACTAGGGTGTAGGTATTGGATATACGGGATCCTCTTTTTGAGGAGGGTGTAGGTATTGGATATACGGGGTCCTCTTTTTGAGGAGGGTGTAGGTAATAGGTATTGGATATACGGGGTCCTCTTTTTGAGGAGGGTGTAGGTATTGGATATACGTGGTTCTCTTTTTGAGGAGGGTGAAGGTATTGGATATACGGGGTCCTCTTTTTGAGGAGGGTGTAGGTATTGGATATACGGGGTCCTCTTTTTGAGGAGGGTGTAGGTATTGGATATACGGGATCCTCTTTTTGAGGAGGGTGTAGGTATTGGATATACGGGATCCTCTTTTTTAGGAAGGTGTAGGTATTGGATATACGGGATCCTCTTTTTGAGGAGGGTGTAGGTATTGGATATACGGGGTCCTCTTTTTGAGGAGGGTGTAGGTATTGGATATACGTGGTTCTCTTTTTGAGGAGGGTGAAGGTATTGGATATACGGGGTCCTCTTTTTGAGGAGGGTGTAGGTATTGGATATACGGGGTCCTCTTTTTGAGGAGGGTGTAGGTATTGGATATACGGGGTCCTCTTTTTAAAGAGGGTGTAGGTATTGGATATACGGGGTCCTCTTTTTGAAGAGGGTGTGGCTATTGGATATACGGGATCCACTTTTTGAGGAGGGTGTAGGTATTGGATATACGGGGTCCTCTTTTTGAGGAGGGTGTAGGTATTAGATATACGGGATCCTTTTTTTTGAGGAGGGTGTAGGTATTGGATATATGGGGTCCTCTTTTTGAGGAGGGTGTAGGTATTGGATATACGGGGTCCTCTATTTGAGGAGGGTGTAGGTATTGGATATACGGGGTTCTCTTTTTGAGGAGGGTGTGGGTATTGGATATACGGGGTCCTCTTTTTGACTAGGGTGTAGGTATTGGATATACGGGATCCTCTTTTTGAGGAGGGTGTAGGTATTGGATATACGGGGTCCTCTTTTTGAGGAGGGTGTAGGTATTGGATATACGGGGTCCTCTTTTTGAGGAGGGTGTAGGTATTGGATATACGGGGTCCTCTTTTTAAGGAGGGTGTGGGTATTGGATTTACGGGGTCCTCTTTTTGAGGAGGGTGTAGATATTGGATATACGGGATCCTCTTTTTGAGGAGGGTTTAGGTATTGGATATACGGGGTCCTCTTTTTGAGGAGGGTGTAGGTATTGGATATACGGGATCCTCTTTTTGAGGAGGGTGTAGGTATTGGATATACGGGATCCTCTTTTTAAGGAGGGTGTAGGTATTGGATATACGGGGTCCTCTTTTTAAGGAGGGTGTAGGTATTGGATATACGGGGTCCTCTTTTTGAGGAGGGTGTAGGTATTGGATATACGGGGTCCTCTTTTTGAGGAGGGTGTAGGTATTGGATATACGGGATCCTCTTTTTGAGGAGGGTGTAGGTATTGGATATACGGGATCCTCTTTTTTAGGAAGGTGTAGGTATTGGATATACGGGATCCTCTTTTTTGAGGAGGGTGTAGGTATTGGATATACGGGGTCCTCTTTTTGAGGAGGGTGTAGGTATTGGATATACGTGGTTCTCTTTTTGAGGAGGGTGAAGGTATTGGATATACGGGGTCCTCTTTTTGAGGAGGGTGTAGGTATTGGATATACGGGGTCCTCTTTTTGAGGAGGGTGTAGGTATTGGATATACGGGGTCCTCTTTTTTAGGAGGGTGTGGGTATTGGATATACGGGATCCACTTTTTGAGGAGGGTGTAGGTATTGGATATACGGGGTCCTCTTTTTGAGGAGGGTGTATGTATTGGATATACGGGGTCCTCTTTTTGAGGAGGGTGTAGGTATTGGATATACGGGGTCCTCTATTTGAGGAGGGTGTAGGTATTGGATATACGGGGTTCTCTTTTTGAGGAGGGTGTGGGTATTGGATATACGGGGTCCTCTTTTTGACTAGGGTGTAGGTATTGGATATACGGGATCCTCTTTTTGAGGAGGGTGTAGGTATTGGATATACGGGGTCCTCTTTTTGAGGCGGGTGTAGGTATTGGATATACGGGGTCCTCTTTTTCAGGAGGGTGTAGGTATTGGATATACGGGGTGCTCTTTTTAAGGAGGGTGTGGGTATTGGATTTACGGGGTCCTCTTTTTGAGGAGGGTGTAGATATTGGATATACGGGATCCTCTTTTTGAGGAGGGTTTAGGTATTGGATATACGGGGTCCTCTTTTTGAGGAGGGTGTAGGTATTGGATATACGTGGTTCTCTTTTTGAGGAGGGTGTAGGTATTGGATATACGGGGTCCTCTTTTTGAGGAGGGTGTAGGTATTGGATATACGGGGTCCTCTTTTTGAGGAGGGTGTAGGTATTGGATATACGGGGTCCTCTTTTTAAAGAGGGTGTAGGTATTGGATATACGGGGTCCTCTTTTTGAGGAGGGTGTGGCTATTGGATATACGGGATCCACTTTTTGAGGAGGGTGTAGGTATTGGATATATGGGGTCCTCTTTTTGAGGAGGGTGTAGGTATTGGATATACGGGGTCCTCTTTTTGAGGAGGGTGTAGGTATTGGATATACGGGGTCCTCTTTTTGAGGAGGGTGTAGGTATTGGATATACGGGGTCCTCTATTTGAGGAGGGTGTAGGTATTGGATATACGGGGTTCTCTTTTTGAGGAGGGTGTGGGTATTGGACATACGGGGTCCTCTTTTTGACTAGGGTGTAGGTATTGGATATACGGGATCCTCTTTTTGAGGAGGGTGTAGGTATTGGATATACGGGGTCCTCTTTTTGAGGAGGGTGTAGGTAATAGGTATTGGATATACGGGGTCCTCTTTTTGAGGAGGGTGTAGGTATTGGATATACGTGGTTCTCTTTTTGAGGAGGGTGAAGGTATTGGATATACGGGGTCCTCTTTTTGAGGAGGGTGTAGGTATTGGATATACGGGGTCCTCTTTTTGAGGAGGGTGTAGGTATTGGATATACGGGATCCTCTTTTTGAGGAGGGTGTAGGTATTGGATATACGGGATCCTCTTTTTTAGGAAGGTGTAGGTATTGGATATACGGGATCCTCTTTTTGAGGAGGGTGTAGGTATTGGATATACGGGGTCCTCTTTTTGAGGAGGGTGTAGGTATTGGATATACGTGGTTCTCTTTTTGAGGAGGGTGAAGGTATTGGATATACGGGGTCCTCTTTTTGAGGAGGGTGTAGGTATTGGATATACGGGGTCCTCTTTTTGAGGAGGGTGTAGGTATTGGATATACGGGGTCCTCTTTTTAAAGAGGGTGTAGGTATTGGATATACGGGGTCCTCTTTTTGAAGAGGGTGTGGCTATTGGATATACGGGATCCACTTTTTGAGGAGGGTGTAGGTATTGGATATACGGGGTCCTCTTTTTGAGGAGGGTGTAGGTATTAGATATACGGGATCCTTTTTTTTGAGGAGGGTGTAGGTATTGGATATATGGGGTCCTCTTTTTGAGGAGGGTGTAGGTATTGGATATACGGGGTCCTCTATTTGAGGAGGGTGTAGGTATTGGATATACGGGGTTCTCTTTTTGAGGAGGGTGTGGGTATTGGATATACGGGGTCCTCTTTTTGACTAGGGTGTAGGTATTGGATATACGGGATCCTCTTTTTGAGGAGGGTGTAGGTATTGGATATACGGGGTCCTCTTTTTGAGGAGGGTGTAGGTATTGGATATACGGGGTCCTCTTTTTGAGGAGGGTGTAGGTATTGGATATACGGGGTCCTCTTTTTAAGGAGGGTGTGGGTATTGGATTTACGGGGTCCTCTTTTTGAGGAGGGTGTAGATATTGGATATACGGGATCCTCTTTTTGAGGAGGGTTTAGGTATTGGATATACGGGGTCCTCTTTTTGAGGAGGGTGTAGGTATTGGATATACGTGGTTCTCTTTTTGAGGAGGGTGTAGGTATTGGATATACGGGGTCCTCTTTTTGAGGAGGGTGTAGGTATTGGATATACGGGGTCCTCTTTTTGAGGAGGGTGTAGGTATTGGATATACGGGGTCCTCTTTTTAAAGAGGGTGTAGGTATTGGATATACGGGGTCCTCTTTTTGAGGAGGGTGTGGGTATTGGATATACGGGATCCACTTTTTGAGGAGGGTGTAGGTATTGGATATACGGGGTCCTCTTTTTGAGGAGGGTGTAGGTATTGGATATACGGGGTCCTCTTTTTGAGGAGGGTGTAGGTATTGGATATACGGGGTCCTCTTTTTGAGGAGGGTGTAGGTATTGGATATACGGGGTCCTCTATTTGAGGAGGGTGTAGGTATTGGATATACGGGGTTCTCTTTTTGAGGAGGGTGTGGGTATTGGACATACGGGGTCCTCTTTTTGACTAGGGTGTAGGTATTGGATATACGGGATCCTCTTTTTGAGGAGGGTGTAGGTATTGGATATACGGGGTCCTCTTTTTGAGGAGGGTGTAGGTAATAGGTATTGGATATACGGGGTCCTCTTTTTGAGGAGGGTGTAGGTATTGGATATACGGCGTCCTCTTTTTAAGGAGGGTGTGGGTATTGAATTTACGGGGTCCTCTTTTTTAGGAGGGTGTAGGTATTGGATATACGGGATCCTCTTTTTGAGGAGGGTTTAGGTATTGGATATACGGGGTCCTCTTTTTAAGGAGGGTGTAGGTATTGGATATACGGGGTCCTCTTTTTGAGGAGGGTGTAGGTATTGGATATACGGGGTCCTCTTTTTGAGGAGGGTGTAGGTATTGGATATACGGGGTCCTCTTTTTGAGGAGGGTGTAGGTATTGGATATACGGGGTCCTCTTTTTGAGGAGGGTGTGGGTATTGGATATACGGGGTCCTCTTTTTGAGGAGGGTGTAGGTATTGGATATACGGGGTCCTCTTTTTGAGGAGGGTGTAGGTATTGGATATACGGGGTCCTCTTTTTAAGGAGGGTGTAGGTATTGGATATACTGGGTCCTCTTTTTAAGGAGGGTGTAGGTATTGGATATACGGGGTCCTCTTTTTGAGGAGGGTGTAGGTATTGAATATACGGGATCCTCTTTTTAAGGAGGGTGTAGGTATTGGATATACCGGGTCCTCTTTTTAAGGAGGGTGTAGGTATTGGATATACGGGGTCCTCTTTTTAAGAAGGGGGTAGGTATTGGATATACGGGATCCTCTTTTTAAGGAGGGTGTAGGTATTGGATATACGGGATCCTCTTTTTGAGGAGGGTGTAGGTATTGGATATACGGGATCCTCTTTTTAAGGAGGGTGTAGGTATTGGATATACGGGGTCCTCTTTTTAAGGAGGGTGTAGGTATTGGATATACGGGGTCCTCTTTTTGAGGAGGGTGTAGGTATTGGATATACGGGGTCCTCTTTTTGAGGAGGGTGTAGGTATTGGATATACGGGATCCTCTTTTTGAGGAGGGTGTAGGTATTGGATATACGGGATCCTCTTTTTTAGGAAGGTGTAGGTATTGGATATACGGGATCCTCTTTTTTGAGGAGGGTGTAGGTATTGGATATACGGGGTCCTCTTTTTGAGGAGGGTGTAGGTATTGGATATACGTGGTTCTCTTTTTGAGGAGGGTGAAGGTATTGGATATACGGGGTCCTCTTTTTGAGGAGGGTGTAGGTATTGGATATACGGGGTCCTCTTTTTGAGGAGGGTGTAGGTATTGGATATACGGGGTCCTCTTTTTGAGGAGGGTGTGGGTATTGGATATACGGGATCCACTTTTTGAGGAGGGTGTAGGTATTGGATATACGGGGTCCTCTTTTTGAGGAGGGTGTATGTATTGGATATACGGGGTCCTCTTTTTGAGGAGGGTGTAGGTATTGGATATACGGGGTCCTCTATTTGAGGAGGGTGTAGGTATTGGATATACGGGGTTCTCTTTTTGAGGAGGGTGTGGGTATTGGATATACGGGGTCCTCTTTTTGACTAGGGTGTAGGTATTGGATATACGGGATCCTCTTTTTGAGGAGGGTGTAGGTATTGGATATACGGGGTCCTCTTTTTGAGGCGGGTGTAGGTATTGGATATACGGGGTCCTCTTTTTGAGGAGGGTGTAGGTATTGGATATACGGGGTGCTCTTTTTAAGGAGGGTGTGGGTATTGGATTTACGGGGTCCTCTTTTTGAGGAGGGTGTAGATATTGGATATACGGGATCCTCTTTTTGAGGAGGGTTTAGGTATTGGATATACGGGGTCCTCTTTTTGAGGAGGGTGTAGGTATTGGATAATACGTGGTTCTCTTTTTGAGGAGGGTGTAGGTATTGGATATACGGGGTCCTCTTTTTGAGGAGGGTGTAGGTATTGGATATACGGGGTCCTCTTTTTGAGGAGGGTGTAGGTATTGGATATACGGGGTCCTCTTTTTAAAGAGGGTGTAGGTATTGGATATACGGGGTCCTCTTTTTGAGGAGGGTGTGGCTATTGGATATACGGGATCCACTTTTTGAGGAGGGTGTAGGTATTGGATATATGGGGTCCTCTTTTTGAGGAGGGTGTAGGTATTGGATATACGGGGTCCTCTTTTTGAGGAGGGTGTAGGTATTGGATATACGGGGTCCTCTTATTGAGGAGGGTGTAGGTATTGGATATACGGGGTCCTCTATTTGAGGAGGGTGTAGGTATTGGATATACGGGGTTCTCTTTTTGAGGAGGGTGTGGGTATTGGACATACGGGGTCCTCTTTTTGACTAGGGTGTAGGTATTGGATATACGGGATCCTCTTTTTGAGGAGGGTGTAGGTATTGGATATACGGGGTCCTCTTTTTGAGGAGGGTGTAGGTAAT
This sequence comes from Sipunculus nudus, assembly GCA_026874595.1. Classification (NCBI taxonomy): domain Eukaryota; kingdom Metazoa; phylum Annelida; class Sipuncula; order Golfingiida; family Sipunculidae; genus Sipunculus; species Sipunculus nudus. The sequence goes on along the minus strand of CM049311.1, from coordinate 886,321 downwards.
AGGTATTGGATATACGGGGTCCTCTTTTTGAGGAGGGTGTAGGTATTGGATATACGTGGTTCTCTTTTTGAGGAGGGTGAAGGTATTGGATATACGGGGTCCTCTTTTTGAGGAGGGTGTAGGTATTGGATATACGGGGTCCTCTTTTTGAGGAGGGTGTAGGTATTGGATATACGGGATCCTCTTTTTGAGGAGGGTGTAGGTATTGGATATACGGGATCCTCTTTTTTAGGAAGGTGTAGGTATTGGATATACGGGATCCTCTTTTTGAGGAGGGTGTAGGTATTGGATATACGGGGTCCTCTTTTTGAGGAGGGTGTAGGTATTGGATATACGTGGTTCTCTTTTTGAGGAGGGTGAAGGTATTGGATATACGGGGTCCTCTTTTTGAGGAGGGTGTAGGTATTGGATATACGGGGTCCTCTTTTTGAGGAGGGTGTAGGTATTGGATATACGGGGTCCTCTTTTTAAAGAGGGTGTAGGTATTGGATATACGGGGTCCTCTTTTTGAAGAGGGTGTGGCTATTGGATATACGGGATCCACTTTTTGAGGAGGGTGTAGGTATTGGATATACGGGGTCCTCTTTTTGAGGAGGGTGTAGGTATTAGATATACGGGATCCTTTTTTTTGAGGAGGGTGTAGGTATTGGATATATGGGGTCCTCTTTTTGAGGAGGGTGTAGGTATTGGATATACGGGGTCCTCTATTTGAGGAGGGTGTAGGTATTGGATATACGGGGTTCTCTTTTTGAGGAGGGTGTGGGTATTGGATATACGGGGTCCTCTTTTTGAGGAGGGTGTAGGTATTGGATATACGGGATCCTCTTTTTAAGGAGGGTGTAGGTATTGGATATACGGGGTCCTCTTTTTAAGGAGGGTGTAGGTATTGGATATACGGGGTCCTCTTTTTGAGGAGGGTGTAGGTATTGGATATACGGGGTCCTCTTTTTGAGGAGGGTGTAGGTATTGGATATATGGGGTCCTCTTTTTAAGGAGGGTGTAGGTATTGGATATACCGGGTCCTCTTTTTAAGAAGGGGGTAGGTATTGGATATACGGGATCCTCTTTTTAAGGAGGGGGTAGGTATTGGATATACGGGATCCTCTTTTTGAGGAGGGTGTAGGTATTGGATATACGGGATCCTCTTTTTAAGGAGGGTGTAGGTATTGGATATACGGGGTCCTCTTTTTAAGGAGGGTGTAGGTATTGGATATACGGGGTCCTCTTTTTGAGGAGGGTGTAGGTATTGGATATACGGGGTCCTCTTTTTGAGGAGGGTGTAGGTATTGGATATACGGGATCCTCTTTTTGAGGAGGGTGTAGGTATTGGATATACGGGATCCTCTTTTTGAGGAAGGTGTAGGTATTGGATATACGGGATCCTCTTTTTGAGGAGGGTGTAGGTATTGGATATACGGGGTCCTCTTTTTGAGGAGGGTGTAGGTATTGGATATACGTGGTTCTCTTTTTGAGGAGGGTGTAGGTATTGGATATACGGGGTCCTCTTTTTGAGGAGGGTGTAGGTATTGGATATACGGGGTCCTCTTTTTGAGGAGGGTGTAGGTATTGGATATACGGGGTCCTCTTTTTAAAGAGGGTGTAGGTATTGGATATACGGGGTCCTCTTTTTGAGGAGGGTGTGGGTATTGGATATACGGGATCCACTTTTTGAGGAGGGTGTAGGTATTGGATATACGGGGTCCTCTTTTTAAGGAGGGTGTAGGTATTGGATATACGGGATCCTCTTTTTAAGGAGGGTGTAGGTATTGGATTTACGGGGTCCTCTTTTTAAGGAGGGTGTAGGTATTGGATATACGAGGTCCTCTTTTTAAGGAGGGTGTGGGTATTGGATATACGGGGTCCTCTTTTTGAGGAGGGTGTAGGTATTGGATATACGGGATCCTCTTTTTGAGGAGGGTGTAGGTATTGGATATACGGGGTCCTCTTTTTAAGGAGGGTGTAGGTATTGGATATACCGGGTCCTCTTTTTAAGGAGGGTGTAGGTATTGGATATACGTGGTCCTCTTTTTAAGAAGGGGGTAGGTATTGGATATACGGGATCCTCTTTTTAAGGAGGGTGTAGGTATTGGATATACGGGATCCTCTTTTTGAGGAGGGTGTAGGTATTGGATATACGGGATCCTCTTTTTAAGGAGGGTGTAGGTATTGGATATACGAGGTCCTCTTTTTAAGGAGGGTGTAGGTATTGGATATACGGGGTCCTCTTTTTGAGGAGGGTGTAGGTATTGGATATACGGGGTCCTCTTTTTGAGGAGGGTGTAGATATTGGATATACGGGATCCTCTTTTTGAGGAGGGTGTAGGTATTGGATATACGGGTTCCTCTTTTTGAGGAAGGTGTAGGTATTGGATATACGGGATCCTCTTTTTGAGGAGGGTGTAGGTATTGGATATACGGGGTCCTCTTTTTGAGGAGGGTGTAGGTATTGGATATACGTGGTTCTCTTTTTGAGGAGGGTGTAGGTATTGGATATACGGGGTCCTCTTTTTGAGGAGGGTGTAGGTATTGGATATACGGGGTCCTCTTTTTGAGGAGGGTGTAGGTATTGGATATACGGGGTCCTCTTTTTAAAGAGGGTGTAGGTATTGGATATACGGGATCCTCTTTTTGAGGAGGGTGTGGGTATTGGATATACGGGATCCACTTTTTGAGGAGGGTGTAGGCATTGGATATACGGGGTCCTCTTTTTGAGGAGGGTGTAGGTATTGGATATACGGGATCCTTTTTTTTTAGGAGGGTGTAGGTATTGGATATACGGGGTTCTCTTTTTGAGGAGGGTGTGGGTATTGGATATACGGGGTCCTCTTTTTGACTAGGGTGTAGGTATTGGATATACGGGGTCCTCTTTTTGAGGAGGGTGTAGGTATTGGATATACGGGGTCCTCTTTTTGAGGAGGGTGTAGGTATTGGATATACGGGGTCCTCTTTTTGAGGAGGGTGTAGGTATTGGATATACGGGGTCCTCTTTTTAAGGAGGGTGTGGGTATTGGATTTACGGGGTCCTCTTTTTGAGGAGGGTGTAGATATTGGATATACGGGATCCTCTTTTTGAGGAGGGTGTAGATATTGGATATACGGGATCCTCTTTTTGAGGAGGGTTTAGGTATTGGATATACGGGGTCCTCTTTTTGAGGAGGGTGTAGGTATTGGATATACGGGGTCCTCTTTTTAAGGAGGGTGTAGGTATTGGATATACGGGGTCCTCTTTCTGAGGAGGGTGTAGGTATTGGATATACGGGGTCCTCTTTCTGAGGAGGGTGTAGGTATTGGATATACGGGGTCCTCTTTCTGAGGAGGGTGTAGGTATTGGATATACGGGGTCCTCTTTTTGAGGAGGGTGTAGGTATTGGATATACGGGGTCCTCTTTTTGAGGAGGGTGTGGGTATTGGATATACGGGGTCCTCTTTTTAAGGAGGGTGTGGGTATTGGATATACGGGGTCCTCTTTTTGAGGAGGGTGTAGGTATTGGATAGACGGGGCCCTCTTTTTGAGGAGGGTGTAGGTATTCTATATACGGGATCCTCTTTTTAAGGAGGGTGTAGGTATTGGATATACGGGGTCCTCTTTTTGAGGAGGGTGTAGGTATTGGATATACGGGATCCTCTTTTTAAGGAGGGTGTAGGTATTGGATATACGGGATCATCTTTTTGAGGAGGGTGTAGGTAATGGATATACGGAGTCCTCTTTTTAAGGAGGGTGTAGGTATTGGATATACGGGGTCCTCTTTTTGAGGAGGGTGTAGGTATTGGATATACGGGATCCTCTTTTTGAGGAGGGTGTAGGTATTGGATATACGGGATCCTCTTTTTGAGGAGGGTGTAGGTATTGGATATACGGGATCCTCTTTTTGAGGAGGGTGTAGGTATTGGATATACGGGGTCCTCTTTTTAAGGAGAGTGTAGGTATTGGATATACCGGGTCCTCTTTTTAAGGAGGGTGTAGGTATTGGATATACGGGGTCCTCTTTTTAAGAAGGGGGTAGGTATTGGATATACGGGATCCTCTTTTTGAGGAGGGTGTAGGTATTGGATATACGGGATCCTCTTTTAAGGAGGGTGTAGGTATTGGATATACGGGGTCCTCTTTTTAAGGAGGGTGTAGGTATTGGATATACGGGGTCCTCTTTTTGAGGAGGGTGTAGGTATTGGATATACGGGGTCCTCTTTTTGAGGAGGGTGTAGGTATTGGATATACGGGATCCTCTTTTTGAGGAGGGTGTAGGTATTGGATATACGGGATCCTCTTTTTGAGGAAGGTGTAGGTATTGGATATACGGGATCCTCTTTTTGAGGAGGGTGTAGATAGTGGATATACGGGGTCCTCTTTTTGAGGAGGGTGTAGGTATTGGATATACGTGGTTCTCTTTTTGAGCAGGGTGTAGGTATTGGATATACGGGTTCCTCTTTTTGAGGAGGGTGTAGGTATTGGATATACGGGTTCCTCTTTTTGAGGAGGGTGTAGGTATTGGATATACGGGGTCCTCTTTTTAAAGAGGGTGTAGGTATTGGATATACGGGGTCCTCTTTTTGAGGAGGGTGTGGGTATTGGATATACGGGATCCACTTTTTGAGGAGGGTGTAGGTATTGGATATACGGGGTCCTCTTTTTAAGGAGGGTGTAGGTATTGGATATACGGGATCCTCTTTTTAAGGAGGGTGTAGGTATTGGATATACGGGGTCCTCTTTTTAAGGAGGGTGTAGGTATTGGATATACGAGGTCCTCTTTTTAAGGAGGGTGTAGGTATTAGATATACGGGGTCCTCTTTTTGAGGAGGGTGTAGGTATTGGATATACGGGATCCTCTTTTTGAGGAGGGTGTAGGTATTGGATATACGGGGTCCTCTTTTTAAGGAGGGTGTAGGTATTGGATATACGGGATCCTCTTTTTGAGGAGGGTGTAGGTATTGGATATACGGGGTCCTCTTTGTGAGGAGGGTGTAGGTATTGGATATACGGGGTCCTCTTTTTGAGGAGGGTGTAGGTATTGGATATACGGGGTCCTCTTTTTAAGGAGGGTGTGGGTATTGGATTTACGGGGTCCTCTTTTTGAGGAGGGTGTAGATATTGGATATACGGGATCCTCTTTTTGAGGAGGGTTTAGGTATTGGATATACGGGGTCCTCTTTTTGAGGAGGGTGTAGGTATTGGATATACGGGGTCCTCTTTTTAAGGAGGGTGTAGGTATTGGATATACGGGGTCCTCTTTTTGAGGAGGGTGTAGGTATTGGATATACGGGGTCCTCTTTCTGAGGAGGGTGTAGGTATTGGATATAGGGGGTCCTCTTTTTGAGGAGGGTGTAGGTATTGGATATAGGGGGTCCTCTTTTTGAGGAGGGTGTGGGTATTGGATATACGGGGTCCTCTTTTTGAGGAGGGTGTAGGTATTGGATATACGGGGTCCTCTTTTTGAGGAGGGTGTAGGTATTGGATATACGGGGTCCTCTTTCTGAGGAGGGTGTAGGTATTGGATATACGGGGTCCTCTTTTTGAGGAGGGTGTAGGTATTGGATATACGGGATCCTCTTTTTGAGGAGGGTGTAGGTATTGGATATACGGGGTCCTCTTTTTGAGGAGGGTGTGGGTATTGGATATACAGGGTCCTCTTTTTAAGGAGGGTGTGGGTATTGGATATACAGGATCCTCTTTTTGAGGAGGGTGTAGGTATTGGATATACGGGGTCCTCTTTTTAAGGAGGGTGTAGGTATTGGATATACCGGGTCCTCTTTTTAAGGAGGGTGTAGGTATTGGATATACGGGGTCCTCTTTTTAAGAAGGGGGTAGGTATTGGATATACGGGATCCTCTTTTTAAGGAGGGTGTAGGTATTGGATATACGGGATCCTCTTTTTGAGGAGGGTGTAGGTATTGGATATACGGGATCCTCTTTTTAAGGAGGGTGTAGGTATTGGATATACGGGGTCCTCTTTTTAAGGAGGGTGTAGGTATTGGATATACGGGGTCCTCTTTTTGAGGAGGGTGTAGGTATTGGATATACGGGGTCCTCTTTTTGGGGAGGGTGTAGGTATTAGATATACGGGGTCCTCTTTTTAAAGAGGGTGTAGGTATTGGATATACTGGGTCCTCTTTTTGAGGAGGGTGTGGGTATTGGATATACGGGATCCACTTTTTGAGGAGGGTGTAGGTATTGGATATACGGGGTCCTCTTTTTAAGGAGGGTGTAGGTATTGGATATACGGGATCCTCTTTTTAAGGAGGGTGTAGGTATTGGATATACGGGGTCCCCTTTTTTAGGGGGGGGATAGGTATTGGATATACGGGATCCTCTTTTTAAGGAGGGTGTAGGTATTGGATATACGGGGTCCTCTTTTTGAGGAGGGTGTAGGTATTGGATATACGGGATCCTCTTTTTGAGGAGGGTGTAGGTATTGGATATACGGGGTCCTCTTTTTAAGGAGGGTGTAGGTATTGGATATACGGGGTCCTCTTTTTGAGGAGGGTGTAGGTATTGGATATACGGGGTCCTCTTTTTAAGGAGGGTGTAGGTATTGGATATACGGGGTCCTCTTTTTGAGGAGGGTGTAGGTATTGGATATACGGGGTCCTCTTTTTGAGGAGGGTGTAGGTATTGGATATACGGGGTCCTCTTTTTGAGGAGGGTGTAGGTATTGGATATACGGGGTCTTCTTTTTAAGGAGGGTGTGGGTATTGGATTTACGGGGTCCTCTTTTTGAGGAGGGTGTAGATATTGGATATACGGGATCCTCTTTTTGAGGAGGGTTTAGGTATTGGATATACGGGGTCCTCTTTTTGAGGAGGGTGTGGGTATTGGATATACGGGGTCCTCTTTTTAAGGAGGGTGTAGGTATTGGATATACGAGGTCCTCTTTTTGAGGAGGGTGTAGGTATTGGATATACGGGGTCCTCTTTCTGAGGAGGGTGTAGGTATTGGATATAGGGGGTCCTCTTTTTGAGGAGGGTGTAGGTATTGGATATACGGGGTCCTCTTTTTGAGGAGGGTGTGGGTATTGGATATACGGGGTCCTCTTTTTGAGGAGGGTGTAGGTATTGGATATACGGGGTCCTCTTTCTGAGGAGGGTGTAGGTATTGGATATACGGGGTCCTCTTTTTGAGGAGGGTGTAGGTATTGGATATACGGGGTCCTCTTTTTGAGGAGGGTGTGGGTATTGGATATACGGGGTCCTCTTTTTAAGGAGGGTGTGGGTATTGGATATACGGGGTCCTCTTTTTGAGGAGGGTGTAGGTATTGGATATACGGGATCCTCTTTTTGGGGAGGGTGTGGGTATTGGATATACGGGGTCCTCTTTTTGAGGAGGGTGTAGGTATTGGATAGACGGGGTCCTCTTTTTGAGGAGGGTGTAGGTATTCTATATACGGGATCCTCTTTTTAAGGAGGGTGTAGGTATTGGATATACGGGGTCCTCTTTTTGAGGAAGGTGTAGGTATTGGATATACGGGATCCTCTTTTTAAGGAGGGTGTAGGTATTGGATATACGGGATCATTTTTTTGAGGAGGGTGTAGGTAATGGATATACGGGGTCCTCTTTTTGAGGAGGGTGTAGGTATTGGATATACGGGTCCTCTTTTTGAGGAGGGTGTAGGTATTCTATATACGGGATCCTCTTTTTAAGGAGGGTGTAGGTATTTGATATACGGGGTCCTCTTTTTGAGGAGGGTGTAGGTATTGGATATACGGGATCCTCTTTTTAAGGAGGGTGTAGGTATTGGATATACGGGATCCTCTTTTTGAGGAGGGTGTAGGTAATGGATATACGGAGTCCTCTTTTTAAGGAGGGTGTAGGTATTGGATATACCGGGTCCTCTTTTTAAGGAGGGTGTAGGTATTGGATATACGGGGTCCTCTTTTTGAGGAGGGTGTAGGTATTGGATATACGGGATCCTCTTTTTGAGGAGGGTGTAGGTATTGGATATACGGGATCCTCTTTTTGAGGAGGGTGTAGGTATTGGATATACGGGATCCTCTTTTAAGGAGGGTGTAGGTATTGGATATACGGGGTCCTCTTTTTAAGGAGGGTGTAGGTATTGGATATACCGGGTCCTCTTTTTAAGGAGGGTGTAGGTATTGGATATACGGGGTCCTCTTTTTAAGAAGGGGGTAGGTATTGGATATACGGGATCCTCTTTTTGAGGAGGGTGTAGGTATTGGATATACGGGATCCTCTTTTTGAGGAGGGTGTAGGTATTGGATATACGGGATCCTCTTTTAAGGAGGGTGTAGGTATTGGATATACGGGGTCCTCTTTTTAAGGAGGGTGTAGGTATTGGATATACGGGGTCCTCTTTTTGAGGAGGGTGTAGGTATTGGATATACGGGGTCCTCTTTTTGAGGAGGGTGTAGGTATTGGATATACGGGATCCTCTTTTTGAGGAGGGTGTAGGTATTGGATATACGGGGTCCTCTTTTTAAAGAGGGTGTAGGTATTGGATATACGGGATCCTCTTTTTGAGGAGGGTGTAGATAGTGGATATACGGGGTCCTCTTTTTGAGGAGGGTGTAGGTATTGGATATACGTGGTTCTCTTTTTAAGGAGGGTGTAGGTATTGGATATACGGGTTCCTCTTTTTAAGGAGGGTGTAGGTATTGGATATACGGGGTCCTCTTTTTAAGGAGGGTGTAGGTATTGGATATACGGGGTCCTCTTTTTAAGGAGGGTGTAGGTATTAGATATACGGGATCCACTTTTTGAGGAGGGTGTAGGTATTGGATATACGGGGTCCTCTTTTTGAGGAGGGTGTAGGTATTGGATATACGGGATCCTCTTTTTAAGGAGGGTGTAGGTATTGGATATACGGGATCCTCTTTTTGAGGAGGGTGTAGGTATTGGATATACGAGGTCCTCTTTTTGAGGAGGGTGTAGGTATTGGATATACGGGGTCCTCTTTTTGAGGAGGGTGTAGGTATTGGATATACGGGATCCTCTTTTTAAGGAGGGTGTGGGTATTGGATATACGGGGTCCTCTTTTTGAGGAGGGTGTAGGTATTGGATATACGGGATCCTCTTTTTGAGGAGGGTTTAGGTATTGGATATACGGGGTCCTCTTTTTGAGGAGGGTGTAGGTATTGGATATACGGGGTCCTCTTTTTAAGGAGGGTTTAGGTATTGGATATACGGGGTCCTCTTTTTGAAGAGGGTGTAGGTATTGGATATACGGGGTCCTCTTTTTAAGGAGGGTGTAGGTATTGGATATACGGGGTCCTCTTTTTGAGGAGGGTGTAGGTATTGGATATACGGGGTCCTCTTTCTGAGGAGGGTGTGGGTATTGGATATACGGGGTCCTCTTTTTGAGGAGGGTGTAGGTATTGGATATAGGGGGTCCTCTTTTTGAGGAGGGTGTAGGTATTGGATATACGGGGTCCTCTTTTTGAGGAGGGTGTAGGTATTGGATATACGGGGTCCTCTTTTTGAGGAGGGTGTAGGTATTGGATATACGGGGTCCTCTTTCTGAGGAGGGTGTAGGTATTGGATATACGGGGTCCTCTTTTTGAGGAGGGTGTGGGTATTGGATATACGGGATCCTCTTTTTAAGGAGGGTGTGGGTATTGGATATACGGGGTCCTCTTTTTGAGGAGGGTGTGGGTATTGGATATACAGGGTCCTCTTTTTAAGGAGGGTGTGGGTATTGGATATACCGGGTCCTCTTTTTAAGGAGGGTGTAGGTATTGGATATACGGGGTCCTCTTTTTAAGAAGGGGGTAGGTATTGGATATACGGGATCCTCTTTTTAAGGAGGGTGTAGGTATTGGATATACGGGGTCCTCTTTTTAAGAAGGGGGTAGGTATTGGATATACGGGATCCTCTTTTTAAGGAGGGTGTAGGTATTGGATATACGGGATCCTCTTTTTGAGGAGGGTGTAGGTATTGGATATACGGGATCCTCTTTTTAAGGAGGGTGTAGGTATTGGATATACGGGGTCCTCTTTTTAAGGAGGGTGTAGGTATTGGATATACGGGGTCCTCTTTTTGAGGAGGGTGTAGGTATTGGATATACGGGGTCCTCTTTTTGAGGAGGGTGTAGGTATTAGATATACGGGGTCCTCTTTTTAAAGAGGGTGTAGGTATTGGATATACTGGGTCCTCTTTTTGAGGAGGGTGTGGGTATTGGATATACGGGATCCACTTTTTGAGGAGGGTGTAGGTATTGGATATACGGGGTCCTCTTTTTAAGGAGGGTGTAGGTATTGGATATACGGGATCCTCTTTTTAAGGAGGGTGTAGGTATTGGATATACGGGGTCCCCTTTTTTAGGGGGGGGATAGGTATTGGATATACGGGATCCTCTTTTTAAGGAGGGTGTAGGTATTGGATATACGGGGTCCTCTTTTTGAGGAGGGTGTAGGTATTGGATATACGGGATCCTCTTTTTGAGGAGGGTGTAGGTATTGGATATACGGGGTCCTCTTTTTAAGGAGGGTGTAGGTATTGGATATACGGGGTCCTCTTTTTGAGGAGGGTGTAGGTATTGGATATACGGGGTCCTCTTTTTAAGGAGGGTGTAGGTATTGGATATACGGGGTCCTCTTTTTGAGGAGGGTGTAGGTATTGGATATACGGGGTCCTCTTTTTGAGGAGGGTGTAGGTATTGGATATACGGGGTCCTCTTTTTGAGGAGGGTGTAGGTATTGGATATACGGGGTCCTCTTTTTGAGGAGGGTGTAGGTATTGGATATACGGGGTCTTCTTTTTAAGGAGGGTGTGGGTATTGGATTTACGGGGTCCTCTTTTTGAGGAGGGTGTAGATATTGGATATACGGGATCCTCTTTTTGAGGAGGGTTTAGGTATTGGATATACGGGGTCCTCTTTTTGAGGAGGGTGTAGGTATTGGATATACGGGGTCCTCTTTTTAAGGAGGGTGTAGGTATTGGATATACGAGGTCCTCTTTTTGAGGAGGGTGTAGGTATTGGATATACGGGGTCCTCTTTCTGAGGAGGGTGTAGGTATTGGATATAGGGGGTCCTCTTTTTGAGGAGGGTGTAGGTATTGGATATACGGGGTCCTCTTTTTGAGGAGGGTGTGGGTATTGGATATACGGGGTCCTCTTTTTGAGGAGGGTGTAGGTATTGGATATACGGGGTCCTCTTTCTGAGGAGGGTGTAGGTATTGGATATACGGGGTCCTCTTTTTGAGGAGGGTGTAGGTATTGGATATACGGGGTCCTCTTTTTGAGGAGGGTGTGGGTATTGGATATACGGGGTCCTCTTTTTAAGGAGGGTGTGGGTATTGGATATACGGGGTCCTCTTTTTGAGGAGGGTGTAGGTATTGGATATACGGGATCCTCTTTTTGGGGAGGGTGTGGGTATTGGATATACGGGGTCCTCTTTTTGAGGAGGGTGTAGGTATTGGATAGACGGGGTCCTCTTTTTGAGGAGGGTGTAGGTATTCTATATACGGGATCCTCTTTTTAAGGAGGGTGTAGGTATTGGATATACGGGGTCCTCTTTTTGAGGAAGGTGTAGGTATTGGATATACGGGATCCTCTTTTTAAGGAGGGTGTAGGTATTGGATATACGGGATCATCTTTTTGAGGAGGGTGTAGGTAATGGATATACGGAGTCCTCTTTTTGAGGAGGGTGTAGGTATTGGATATACGGGGTCCTCTTTTTAAGGAGGGTGTAGGTATTGGATATACGGGGTCCTCTTTTTGAGGAGGGTGTAGGTATTGGATATACGGGATCCTCTTTTTGAGGAGGGTGTAGGTATTGGATATACGGGATCCTCTTTTTGAGGAGGGTGTAGGTATTGGATATACGGGATCCTCTTTTTGAGGAGGGTGTAGGTATTGGATATACGGGGTCCTCTTTTTAAGGAGGGTGTAGGTATTGGATATACCGGGTCCTCTTTTTAAGGAGGGTGTAGGTATTGGATATACGGGGTCCTCTTTTTGAGGAGGGTGTGGGTATTGGATATACGGGATCCACTTTTTGAGGAGGGTGTAGGTATTGGATATACGGGGTCCTCTTTTTAAGGAGGGTGTAGGTATTGGATATACGGGATCCTCTTTTTAAGGAGGGTGTAGGTATTGGATATACGGGGTCCTCTTTTTAAGGAGGGTGTAGGTATTGGATATACGAGGTCCTCTTTTTAAGGAGGGTGTAGGTATTAGATATACGGGGTCCTCTTTTTGAGGAGGGTGTAGGTATTGGATATACGGGATCCTCTTTTTGAGGAGGGTGTAGGTATTGGATATACGGGGTCCTCTTTTTAAGGAGGGTGTAGGTATTGGATATACGGGATCCTCTTTTTGAGGAGGGTGTAGGTATTGGATATACGGGGTCCTCTTTTTGAGGAGGGTGTAGGTATTGGATATACGGGGTCCTCTTTTTGAGGAGGGTGTAGGTATTGGATATACGGGGTCCTCTTTTTAAGGAGGGTGTGGGTATTGGATTTACGGGGTCCTCTTTTTGAGGAGGGTGTAGATATTGGATATACGGGATCCTCTTTTTGAGGAGGGTTTAGGTATTGGATATACGGGGTCCTCTTTTTGAAGAGGGTGTAGGTATTGGATATACGGGGTCCTCTTTTTAAGGAGGGTGTAGGTATTGGATATACGGGGTCCTCTTTTTGAGGAGGGTGTAGGTATTGGATATACGGGGTCCTCTTTCTGAGGAGGGTGTAGGTATTGGATATAGGGGGTCCTCTTTTTGAGGAGGGTGTAGGTATTGGATATAGGGGGTCCTCTTTTTGAGGAGGGTGTGGGTATTGGATTTACGGGGTCCTCTTTTTGAGGAGGGTGTAGATATTGGATATACGGGATCCTCTTTTTGAGGAGGGTTTAGGTATTGGATATACGGGGTCCTCTTTTTGAAGAGGGTGTAGGTATTGGATATACGGGGTCCTCTTTTTAAGGAGGGTGTAGGTATTGGATATACGAGGTCCTCTTTTTGAGGAGGGTGTAGGTATTGGATATACGGGGTCCTCTTTCTGAGGAGGGTGTAGGTATTGGATATAGGGGGTCCTCTTTTTGAGGAGGGTGTAGGTATTGGATATACGGGGTCCTCTTTTTGAGGAGGGTGTGGGTATTGGATATACGGGGTCCTCTTTTTGAGGAGGGTGTAGGTATTGGATATACGGGGTCCTCTTTCTGAGGAGGGTGTAGGTATTGGATATACGGGGTCCTCTTTTTGAGGAGGGTGTAGGTATTGGATATACGGGGTCCTCTTTTTGAGGAGGGTGTGGGTATTGGATATACGGGGTCCTCTTTTTAAGGAGGGTGTGGGTATTGGATATACGGGGTCCTCTTTTTGAGGAGGGTGTAGGTATTGGATATACGGGATCCTCTTTTTGGGGAGGGTGTGGGTATTGGATATACGGGGTCCTCTTTTTGAGGAGGGTGTAGGTATTGGATAGACGGGGTCCTCTTTTTGAGGAGGGTGTAGGTATTCTATATACGGGATCCTCTTTTTAAGGAGGGTGTAGGTATTGGATATACGGGGTCCTCTTTTTGAGGAAGGTGTAGGTATTGGATATACGGGATCCTCTTTTTAAGGAGGGTGTAGGTATTGGATATACGGGATCATCTTTTTGAGGAGGGTGTAGGTAATGGATATACGGAGTCCTCTTTTTGAGGAGGGTGTAGGTATTGGATATACGGGGTCCTCTTTTTAAGGAGGGTGTAGGTATTGGATATACGGGGTCCTCTTTTTGAGGAGGGTGTAGGTATTGGATATACGGGATCCTCTTTTTGAGGAGGGTGTAGGTATTGGATATACGGGATCCTCTTTTTGAGGAGGGTGTAGGTATTGGATATACGGGATCCTCTTTTTGAGGAGGGTGTAGGTATTGGATATACGGGGTCCTCTTTTTAAGGAGGGTGTAGGTATTGGATATACCGGGTCCTCTTTTTAAGGAGGGTGTAGGTATTGGATATACGGGGTCCTCTTTTTGAGGAGGGTGTGGGTATTGGATATACGGGATCCACTTTTTGAGGAGGGTGTAGGTATTGGATATACGGGGTCCTCTTTTTAAGGAGGGTGTAGGTATTGGATATACGGGATCCTCTTTTTAAGGAGGGTGTAGGTATTGGATATACGGGGTCCTCTTTTTAAGGAGGGTGTAGGTATTGGATATACGAGGTCCTCTTTTTAAGGAGGGTGTAGGTATTAGATATACGGGGTCCTCTTTTTGAGGAGGGTGTAGGTATTGGATATACGGGATCCTCTTTTTGAGGAGGGTGTAGGTATTGGATATACGGGGTCCTCTTTTTAAGGAGGGTGTAGGTATTGGATATACGGGATCCTCTTTTTGAGGAGGGTGTAGGTATTGGATATACGGGGTCCTCTTTTTGAGGAGGGTGTAGGTATTGGATATACGGGGTCCTCTTTTTGAGGAGGGTGTAGGTATTGGATATACGGGGTCCTCTTTTTAAGGAGGGTGTGGGTATTGGATTTACGGGGTCCTCTTTTTGAGGAGGGTGTAGATATTGGATATACGGGATCCTCTTTTTGAGGAGGGTTTAGGTATTGGATATACGGGGTCCTCTTTTTGAAGAGGGTGTAGGTATTGGATATACGGGGTCCTCTTTTTAAGGAGGGTGTAGGTATTGGATATACGGGGTCCTCTTTTTGAGGAGGGTGTAGGTATTGGATATACGGGGTCCTCTTTCTGAGGAGGGTGTAGGTATTGGATATAGGGGGTCCTCTTTTTGAGGAGGGTGTAGGTATTGGATATAGGGGGTCCTCTTTTTGAGGAGGGTGTGGGTATTGGATATACGGGGTCCTCTTTTTGAGGAGGGTGTAGGTATTGGATATACGGGGTCCTCTTTTTGAGGAGGGTGTAGGTATTGGATATACGGGGTCCTCTTTCTGAGGAGGGTGTAGGTATTGGATATACGGGGTCCTCTTTTTGAGGAGGGTGTAGGTATTGGATATACGGGATCCTCTTTTTGAGGAGGGTGTAGGTATTGGATATACGGGGTCCTCTTTTTGAGGAGGGTGTGGGTATTGGATATACAGGGTCCTCTTTTTAAGGAGGGTGTGGGTATTGGATATACAGGATCCTCTTTTTGAGGAGGGTGTAGGTATTGGATATACGGGGTCCTCTTTTTAAGGAGGGTGTAGGTATTGGATATACCGGGTCCTCTTTTTAAGGAGGGTGTAGGTATTGGATATACGGGGTCCTCTTTTTAAGAAGGGGGTAGGTATTGGATATACGGGATCCTCTTTTTAAGGAGGGTGTAGGTATTGGATATACGGGATCCTCTTTTTGAGGAGGGTGTAGGTATTGGATATACGGGATCCTCTTTTTAAGGAGGGTGTAGGTATTGGATATACGGGGTCCTCTTTTTAAGGAGGGTGTAGGTATTGGATATACGGGGTCCTCTTTTTGAGGAGGGTGTAGGTATTGGATATACGGGGTCCTCTTTTTGAGGAGGGTGTAGGTATTAGATATACGGGGTCCTCTTTTTAAAGAGGGTGTAGGTATTGGATATACTGGGTCCTCTTTTTGAGGAGGGTGTGGGTATTGGATATACGGGATCCACTTTTTGAGGAGGGTGTAGGTATTGGATATACGGGGTCCTCTTTTTAAGGAGGGTGTAGGTATTGGATATACGGGATCCTCTTTTTAAGGAGGGTGTAGGTATTGGATATACGGGGTCCCCTTTTTTAGGGGGGGGATAGGTATTGGATATACGGGATCCTCTTTTTAAGGAGGGTGTAGGTATTGGATATACGGGGTCCTCTTTTTGAGGAGGGTGTAGGTATTGGATATACGGGATCCTCTTTTTGAGGAGGGTGTAGGTATTGGATATACGGGGTCCTCTTTTTAAGGAGGGTGTAGGTATTGGATATAGGGGGTCCTCTTTTTGAGGAGGGTGTAGGTATTGGATATACGGGGTCCTCTTTTTAAGGAGGGTGTAGGTATTGGATATACGGGGTCCTCTTTTTGAGGAGGGTGTAGGTATTGGATATACGGGGTCCTCTTTTTGAGGAGGGTGTAGGTATTGGATATACGGGGTCCTCTTTTTGAGGAGGGTGTAGGTATTGGATATACGGGGTCTTCTTTTTAAGGAGGGTGTGGGTATTGGATTTACGGGGTCCTCTTTTTGAGGAGGGTGTAGATATTGGATATACGGGATCCTCTTTTTGAGGAGGGTTTAGGTATTGGATATACGGGGTCCTCTTTTTGAGGAGGGTGTAGGTATTGGATATACGGGGTCCTCTTTTTAAGGAGGGTGTAGGTATTGGATATACGAGGTCCTCTTTTTGAGGAGGGTGTAGGTATTGGATATACGGGGTCCCCTTTCTGAGGAGGGTGTAGGTATTGGATATAGGGGGTCCTCTTTTTGAGGAGGGTGTAGGTATTGGATATACGGGGTCCTCTTTTTGAGGAGGGTGTGGGTATTGGATATACGGGGTCCTCTTTTTGAGGAGGGTGTAGGTATTGGATATACGGGGTCCTCTTTTTGAGGAGGGTGTAGGTATTGGATATACGGGGTCCTCTTTTTAAGGAGGGTGTAGGTATTGGATATACGGGGTCCTCTTTTTGAGGAGGGTGTAGGTATTGGATATACGGGGTCCTCTTTCTGAGGAGGGTGTAGGTATTGGATATAGGGGGTCCTCTTTTTGAGGAGGGTGTAGGTATTGGATATACGGGGTCCTCTTTTTGAGGAGGGTGTGGGTATTGGATATACGGGGTCCTCTTTTTGAGGAGGGTGTAGGTATTGGATATACGGGGTCCTCTTTTTGAGGAGGGTGTAGGTATTGGATATACGGGATCCTCTTTTTGAGGAGGGTGTAGGTA
Source organism: Sipunculus nudus (assembly GCA_026874595.1). NCBI lineage: Eukaryota > Metazoa > Annelida > Sipuncula > Golfingiida > Sipunculidae > Sipunculus > Sipunculus nudus. The sequence goes on along the minus strand of CM049311.1, from coordinate 869,555 downwards.
TTGGATATACGGGATCCTCTTTTTGAGGAGGGTGTGGGTATTGGATATACGGGGTCCTCTTTTTAAGGAGGGTGTGGGTATTGGATATACGGGGTCCTCTTTTTGAGGAGGGTGTAGGTATTGGATATACGGGATCCTCTTTTTGAGGAGGGTGTAGGTATTGGATATACGGGGTCCTCTTTTTGAGGAGGGTGTAGGTATTGGATATACGGGGTCCTCTTTTTGAGGAGGGTGTAGGTATTGGATATACGGGGTCCTCTTTTTGAGGAGGGTGTAGGTATTGGATATACGGGGTCCTCTTTTTAAGGAGGGTGTAGGTATTGGATATACGGGATCCTCTTTTTGAGGAGGGTGTAGGTATTGGATATACGGGGTCCTCTTTTTGAGGAGGGTGTAGGTATTGGATATACGGGATCCTCTTTTTGAGGAGGGTGTAGGTAATGGATATACGGGGTCCTCTTTTTGAGGAGGGTGTAGGTATTGGATTTACGTGGTTCTCTTTTTAAGGAGGGTGTAGGTATTGGATATACGTGGTCCTCTTTTTAAGGAGGGTGTAGGTATTGGATATACGGGGTCCTCTTTTTGAGGAGGGTGTAGGTATTGGATATACGGGATCCTCTTTTTCAGGAGGGTGTAGGTATTGGATATACGGGGTCCTCTTTTTGAGGAGGGTGTAGGTATTGGATATACGGGATCCTCTTTTTAAGGAGGGTGTAGGTATTGGATATACGGGGTCCTCTTTTTAAGGAGGGTGTAGGTATTGGATATACGAGGTCCTCTTTTTAAGGAGGGTGTAGGTATTGGATATACGGGGTCCTCTTTTTGAGGAGGGTGTAGGTATTGGATATACGGGATCCTCTTTTTGAGGAGGGTGTAGGTATTGGATATACGGGGTCCTGTTTTTAAGGAGGGTGTAGGTATTGGATATACCGGGTCCTTTTTTTAAGGAGGGTGTAGGTATTGGATATACGGGGTCCTCTTTTTAAGAAGGGTGTAGGTATTGGATATACGGGATCCTCTTTTTAAGGAGGGTGTAGGTATTGGATATACGGGATCCTCTTTTTGAGGAAGGTGTAGGTATTGGATATACGGGATCCTCTTTTTGAGAAGGGTGTAGGTATTGGATATACGGGGTCCTCTTTTTGAGGAGGGTGTAGGTATTGGATATACGGGATCCTCTTTTTGAGGAGGATGTAGGTATTGGATATACGGGGTCCTCTTTTTGAGGAGGGTGTAGGTATTGGATATACGGGGTCCTCTTTTTGAGGAGGGTGTAGGTATTGGATATACGGGGTCCTCTTTTTAAGGAGGGTGTAGGTATTGCATATACGGGGTCCTCTTTTAAAGGAGGGTGTAGGTATTGGATATACGAGGTCCTCTTTTTAAGGAGGGTGTAGGTATTGGATATACGAGGTCCTCTTTTTGAGGAGGGTGTAGGTATTGGATATACGGGGTCCTCTTTTTGAGGAGGGTGTAGGTATTGGATATACGGGATCCTCTTTTTAAGGAGGGTGTGGGTATTGGATATACAGGATCCTCTTTTTAAAGAGGGTGTAGGTATTGGATATACGGGGTCCTCTTTTTAAGGAGGGTGTAGGTATTGGATAAACGGGATCCTCTTTTTAAGGAGGGTGTAGGTATTGGATATACGGGGTCCTCTTTTTGAGGAGGGTGTAGGTATTGGATATACGGGATCCTCTTTTTAAGGAGGGTGTAGGTATTGGATATACGGGGTCCTCTTTTTAAGGAGGGTGTAGGTATTGGATATACGGGGTCCTCTTTTTGAGGAGGGTGTAGGTATTGGATATACGGGGTCCTCTTTTTGAGGAGGGTGTAGGTATTGGATATACGGGGTACTCTTTTTGAGGAGGGTGTAGGTATTGGATATACGGGATCCTCTTTTTGAGGAGGGTGTAGGTATTGGATATACGGGGTCCTCTTTTTGAGGAGGGTGTGGGTATTGGATATACAGGGTCCTCTTTTTAAGGAGGGTGTGGGTATTGGATATACAGGATCCTCTTTTTGAGGAGGGTGTAGGTATTGGATATACGGGGTCCTCTTTTTAAGGAGGGTGTAGGTATTGGATATACCGGGTCCTCTTTTTAAGGAGGGTGTAGGTATTGGATATACGGGGTGCTCTTTTTAAGAAGGGGGTAGGTATTGGATATACGGGATCCTCTTTTTAAGGAGGGTGTAGGTATTGGATATACGGGATCCTCTTTTTGAGGAGGGTGTAGGTATTGGATATACGGGATCCTCTTTTTAAGGAGGGTGTAGGTATTGGATATACGGGGTCCTCTTTTTAAGGAGGGTGTAGGTATTGGATATACGGGGTCCTCTTTTTGAGGAGGGTGTAGGTATTGGATATACGGGGTCCTCTTTTTGAGGAGGGTGTAGGTATTAGATATACGGGGTCCTCTTTTTAAAGAGGGTGTAGGTATTGGATATACTGGGTCCTCTTTTTGAGGAGGGTGTGGGTATTGGATATACGGGATCCACTTTTTGAGGAGGGTGTAGGTATTGGATATACGGGGTCCTCTTTTTAAGGAGGGTGTAGGTATTGGATATACGGGATCCTCTTTTTAAGGAGGGTGTAGGTATTGGATATACGGGGTCCCCTTTTTTAGGGGGGGGGATAGGTATTGGATATACGGGATCCTCTTTTTAAGGAGGGTGTAGGTATTGGATATACGGGGTCCTCTTTTTGAGGAGGGTGTAGGTATTGGATATACGGGATCCTCTTTTTGAGGAGGGTGTAGGTATTGGATATACGGGGTCCTCTTTTTAAGGAGGGTGTAGGTATTGGATATACGGGGTCCTCTTTTTGAGGAGGGTGTAGGTATTGGATATACGGGGTCCTCTTTTTAAGGAGGGTGTAGGTATTGGATATACGGGGTCCTCTTTTTGAGGAGGGTGTAGGTATTGGATATACGGGGTCCTCTTTTTGAGGAGGGTGTAGGTATTGGATATACGGGGTCCTCTTTTTGAGGAGGGTGTAGGTATTGGATATACGGGGTCTTCTTTTTAAGGAGGGTGTGGGTATTGGATTTACGGGGTCCTCTTTTTGAGGAGGGTGTAGATATTGGATATACGGGATCCTCTTTTTGAGGAGGGTTTAGGTATTGGATATACGGGGTCCTCTTTTTGAGGAGGGTGTAGGTATTGGATATACGGGGTCCTCTTTTTAAGGAGGGTGTAGGTATTGGATATACGAGGTCCTCTTTTTGAGGAGGGTGTAGGTATTGGATATACGGGGTCCTCTTTCTGAGGAGGGTGTAGGTATTGGATATAGGGGGTCCTCTTTTTGAGGAGGGTGTAGGTATTGGATATACGGGGTCCTCTTTTTGAGGAGGGTGTGGGTATTGGATATACGGGGTCCTCTTTTTGAGGAGGGTGTAGGTATTGGATATACGGGGTCCTCTTTTTGAGGAGGGTGTAGGTATTGGATATACGGGGTCCTCTTTTTAAGGAGGGTGTAGGTATTGGATATACGGGGTCCTCTTTTTGAGGAGGGTGTAGGTATTGGATATACGGGGTCCTCTTTCTGAGGAGGGTGTAGGTATTGGATATAGGGGGTCCTCTTTTTGAGGAGGGTGTAGGTATTGGATATACGGGGTCCTCTTTTTGAGGAGGGTGTGGGTATTGGATATACGGGGTCCTCTTTTTGAGGAGGGTGTAGGTATTGGATATACGGGGTCCTCTTTTTGAGGAGGGTGTAGGTATTGGATATACGGGATCCTCTTTTTGAGGAGGGTGTAGGTATTGGATATACGGGATCCTCTTTTTGAGGAGGGTGTGGGTATTGGATATACGGGGTCCTCTTTTTAAGGAGGGTGTGGGTATTGGATATACGGGGTCCTCTTTTTGAGGAGGGTGTAGGTATTGGATATACGGGATCCTCTTTTTGAGGAGGGTGTAGGTATTGGATATACGGGGTCCTCTTTTTGAGGAGGGTGTAGGTATTGGATATACGGGGTCCTCTTTTTGAGGAGGGTGTAGGTATTGGATATACGTGGTCCTCTTTTTGAGGAGGGTGTAGGTATTGGATTTACGTGGTTCTCTTTTTGAGGAGGGTGTAGGTATTGGATATACGTGGTCCTCTTTTTAAGGAGGGTGTAGGTATTGGATATACGGGGTCCTCTTTTTGAGGAGGGTGTAGGTATTGGATATACGGGATCCTCTTTTTCAGGAGGGTGTAGGTATTGGATATACGGGGTCCTCTTTTTGAGGAGGGTGTAGGTATTGGATATACGGGATCCTCTTTTTAAGGAGGGTGTAGGTATTGGATATACGGGGTCCTCTTTTTAAGGAGGGTGTAGGTATTGGATATACGAGGTCCTCTTTTTAAGGAGGGTGTAGGTATTGGATATACGGGGTCCTCTTTTTGAGGAGGGTGTAGGTATTGGATATACGGGATCCTCTTTTTGAGGAGGGTGTAGGTATTGGATATACGGGGTCCTGTTTTTAAGGAGGGTGTAGGTATTGGATATACCGGGTCCTTTTTTTAAGGAGGGTGTAGGTATTGGATATACGGGGTCCTCTTTTTAAGAAGGGGGTAGGTATTGGATATACGGGATCCTCTTTTTGAGGAGGGTGTAGGTATTGGATATACGGGATCCTCTTTTTCAGGAGGGTGTAGGTATTGGATATACGGGATCCTCTTTTTAAGGAGGGTGTAGGTATTGGATATACGGGGTCCTCTTTTTAAGGAGGGTGTAGGTATTGGATATACGGGGTCCTCTTTTTGAGGAGGGTGTAGGTATTGGATATACGGGGTCCTCTTTTTGAGGAGGGTGTAGGTATTGGATATACGGGATCCTCTTTTTGAGGAGGGTGTAGGTATTGGATATACGGGATCCTCTTTTTGAGGAAGGTGTAGGTATTGGATATACGGGATCCTCTTTTTGAGGAGGGTGTAGGTATTGGATATACGGGGTTCTCTTTTTGAGGAGGGTGTAGGTATTGGATATACGTGGTTCTCTTTTTGAGGAGGATGTAGGTATTGGATATACGGGGTCCTCTTTTTGAGGAGGGTGTAGGTATTGGATATACGGGGTCCTCTTTTTGAGGAGGGTGTAGGTATTGGATATACGGGGTCCTCTTTTTAAGGAGGGTGTAGGTATTGCATATACGGGGTCCTCTTTTTAAGGAGGGTGTAGGTATTGGATATACGAGGTCCTCTTTTTAAGGAGGGTGTAGGTATTGGATATACGAGGTCCTCTTTTTGAGGAGGGTGTAGGTATTGGATATACGGGGTCCTCTTTTTGAGGAGGGTGTAGGTATTGGATATACGGGATCCTCTTTTTAAGGAGGGTGTAGGTATTGGATATACCGGGTCCTCTTTTTAAGGAGGGTGTAGGTATTGGATATACGAGGTCCTCTTTTTGAGGAGGGTGTAGGTATTGGATATACGGGGTCCTCTTTTTGAGGAGGGTGTAGGTATTGGATATACGGGATCCTCTTTTTAAGGAGGGTGTAGGTATTGGATATACCGGGTCCTCTTTTTAAAGAGGGTGTAGGTATTGGATATACGGGGTCCTCTTTTTAAGAAGGGTGTAGGTATTGGATATACGGGATCCTCTTTTTAAGGAGGGTGTAGGTATTGGATATACGGGATCCTCTTTTTGAGGAGGGTGTAGGTATTGGATATACGGGATCCTCTTTTTAAGGAGGGTGTAGGTATTGGATATACGGGGTCCTCTTTTTTAGGAGGGTGTAGGTATTGGATATACGGGGTCCTCTTTTTGAGGAGGGTGTAGGTATTGGATATACGGGGTCCTCTTTTTGAGGAGGGTGTAGGTATTGGATATACGGGGTACTCTTTTTGAGGAGGGTGTAGGTATTGGATATACGGGATCCTCTTTTTGAGGAGGGTGTAGGTATTGGATATACGGGATCCTCTTTTTGAGGAAGGTGTAGGTATTGGATATACGGGATCCTCTTTTTGAGGAGGGTGTAGGTATTGGATATACGGGGTCCTCTTTTTGAGGAGGGTGTAGGTATTGGATATACGGGGTTCTCTTTTTGAGGAGGGTGTAGGTATTGGATATACGGGGTCCTCTTTTTGAGGAGGGTGTAGGTATTGGATATACGGGGTCCTCTTTTTGAGGAGGGTGTAGGTATTGGATATACGGGGTCCTCTTTTTAAAGAGGGTGTAGGTATTGGATATACGGGGTCCTCTTTTTGAGGAGGGTGTGGGTATTGGATATACGGGATCAGCTTTTTGAGGAGGGTGTAGGTATTGGATATACGGGGTCCTCTTTTTGAGGAGGGTGTAGGTATTGGTTATACGGCATCCTTTTTTTTGAGGAGGGTGTAGGTATTGGATATACGGGGTCCTCTTTTTGAGGAGGGTGTAGGTATTGGATATACGGGGTCCTCTATTTGAGGAGGGTGTAGGTATTGGATATACGGGGTCCTCTATTTGAGGAGGGTGTAGGTATTGGATATACGGGGTTCTCTTTTTGAGGAGGGTGTGGGTATTGGATATACGGGGTCCTCTTTTTGACTAGGGTGTAGGTATTGGATATACGGGATCCTCTTTTTGAGGAGGGTGTAGGTATTGGATATACGGGGTCCTCTTTTTGAGGAGGGTGTAGGTATTGGATATACGGGGTCCTCTTTTTGAGGAGGGTGTGGGTATTGGATATACGGGGTCCTATTTTTAAGGAGGGTGTGGGTATTGGATATACGGGGTCCTCTTTTTGAGGAGGGTGTAGGTATTTGATATACGGGATCCTCTTTTTGAGGAGGGTGTGGGTATTGGATATACGGGGTCCTCTTTTTGAGGAGGGTGTAGGTATTTGATATACGGGGTCCTTTTTTTGAGGAGGGTGTAGGTATTGGATATACGGGATCCTCTTTTTAAGGAGGGTGTAGGTATTGGATATACGGGATCCTCTTTTTAAGGAGGGTGTAGGTATTGGATATACGGGGTCCTCTTTTTGAGGAGGGTGTAGGTATTGGATATACGGGATCCTCTTTTTGAGGAGGGTGTAGGTATTGGATATACGGGATCCTCTTTTTGAGGAGGGTGTAGGTATTGGATATACGGGATCCTCTTTTTAAGGAGGGTGTAGGTATTGGATATACGGGGTCCTCTTTTTAAGGAGGGTGTAGGTATTGGATATACGGGGTCCTCTTTTTAAGGAGGGTGTAGGTATTGGATATACGGGGTCCTCTTTTTGAGGAGGGTGTAGGTATTGGATATACGGGATCCTCTTTTTGAGGAGGGTGTAGGTATTGGATGTACGGGGTCCTCTTTTTAAGGAGGGTGTAGGTATTGGATAAACGGGGTCCTCTTTTTAAGGAGGGTGTAGGTATTGGATATACGGGGTCCTCTTTTTAAGGTGGGTGAAGGTATTGGATATACGGGATCCTCTTTTTGAGGAGGGTGTAGGTATTGGATATACGGGATCCTCTTTTTAAGGAGGGTGTAGGTATTGGATATACGGGGTCCTCTTTTTAAGGAGGGTGTAGGTATTGGATATACGGGGTCCTCTTTTTGAGGAGGGTGTAGGTATTGGATATACGGGATCCTCTTTTTAAGGAGGGTGTGGGTGTTGGATATACGGGATCCTCTTTTTAGGAGGGTGTGGGTGTTGTATATACGGGGTCCTCTTTTTGAGGAGGGTGTAGTTATTGGATATACGGGGTCCTCTTTTTGAGGAGGGTGTAGGTATTGGATATACGGGGTCCTCTTTTTAAGGAGGGTGTAGGTATTGGATGTACGGGGTCCTCTTTTTGAGGAGGGTGTAGGTATTGGATATACGGGGTCCTCTTTTTGAGGAGGGTGTAGGTATTGGATATACGTGGTTCTCTTTTTGAGGAGGGTGTAGGTATTGGATATACGGGGTCCTCTTTTTAAGGAGGGTGTAGGTATTGGATATACGGGGTCCTCTTTTTGAGGAGGGTGTAGGTATTGGATATACGGGATCCTCTTTTTGAGGAGGGTGTAGGTATTGGATATACGGGATCCTCTTTTTGAGGAGGGTGTAGGTATTGGATATACGGGATCCTCTTTTTAAGGATTGTGTAGGTATTGGATATACGGGGTCCTCTTTTTAAGGAGGGTGTAGGTATTGGATATACGAGGTCCTCTTTTTAAGGAGGGCGTAGGTATTGGATATACGGGGTCCTCTTTTTGAGGAGGGTGTAGGTATTGGATATACGGGATCCTCTTTTTGAGGAGGGTGTAGGTATTGGATATACGGGGTCCTCTTTTTAAGGAGGGTGTAGGTATTGGATATACGGGGTCCTCTTTTTAAGGAGGGTGTAGGTATTGGATATACGGGGTCCTCTTTTTAAGAAGGGGGTAGGTATTGGATATACGGGATCCTCTTTTTAAGGAGGGTGTAGGTATTGGATATACGGAATCCTCTTTTTGAGGAGGGTGTAGGTATTGGATATACGGGATCCTCTTTTTAAGGAGGGTGTGGGTGTTGGATATACGGGATCCTCTTTTTGAGGAGGGTGTAGGTATTGGATATACGGGGTCCTCTTTTTGAGGAGGGTGTAGGTATTGGATATACGGGATCCACTTTTTGAGGAGGGTGTAGGTATTGGATATACGGGGTCCTCTTTTTGAGGAGGGTGTAGGTATTGGATATACGGGATCCTCTTTTTGAGGAGGGTGTAGGTATTGGATATACGGGGTCCTCTTTTTGAGGAGGGTGTAGGTATTGGATATACGGGGTCCGCTTTTTGAGGAGGGTGTGGGTGTTGGATATACGGGGTCCTCTTTTGAAGGAGGGTGTAGGTATTGGATATACGGGTTCCTCTTTTTAAGTAGGGTGTAGGTATTGGATATACGGGTTCCTCTTTTTGAGGAGGGTGTGGGTGTTGGATATACAGGGTCCTCTTTTTGAGGAGGGTGTAGGTATTGGATATACGGGGTCCTCTTTTTGAGGAGGGTGTAGGTATTGGATATACGGAGTCCCCTTTTTGAGGAGGGCGTGGGTTTTACGGGATCCTCTTTTTTGAGGAGGGTGTGGGTGTTGGATATACGGGGTCCTCTATTTGAGGAGGGTGTGGGTATTGGATATACGGGGTCCTCTTTTTGAGGAGGGTATGGGTGTTGGATATACGGGGTCCTCTTTTTGAGGAGGGTGTAGGTATTGGATATACGGGGTCCTCTTTTTGAGGAGGGTGTGGGTGTTGGATATACGGGGTCCTCTTTTTTAAGGAGGGTGTGGGTGTTGGATATACGGGGTCCTCTTTTTTAGGAGGGTGTAGGTATTGGATATACGGGGTCCTCTTTTTGAGGAGGGCGTGGGTTTTAAGGGATCCTCTTTTTTTTAGGAAGGTGTGGGTGTTGGATATACGGGGTCCTCTTTTTTAAGGAGGGTGTGGGTGTTGGATATACGGGGTCCTCTTTTTGTGGAGGATGTAGGTATTGGATATACGGGGTCCTCTTTTTGAGGAGGGCGTGGGTTTTACGGGATCCCCTTTTCGAGGAGGGTGTGGGTGTTTGATATACGGGGTCCCCTTTTTGAGGAGGGTGTGGATGTTGGATATACGGGGTCCCCTTTTTTAAGGAGGGTGTTTGATATACGGAGTCGTTATGTTGGGGAGTGTCAGGGCTACGTTATAGTGTCATTTCTAAGTTACGGACCGGATGTCATGTCAAAAGCTGTAAATAACATATATACGTTTAACACTTTGAAGTTATCTAAATAGTAAATGGATGAATGGTCGGTAAAGTATACTGACTGGATATTTTAATTATTTAAGTATGAATGTTACATACATATTCCCTTTGTCAGTACAACTGTAACTGGCAAAATTTTCTTCAGGAGAAATCTTTGAAAAGATGACATGATAAGAAATTTCCGCAGGCGCTTCAAGAATCCCTATTAGTTTAAATGTTAGCATTAACTGATTTCAGTCTACCTTACAAACATTCCTTTGCCATTTACAGAGCTCGAAAATAATGGTTAATGTGACCAGGAATATGTTTATAAAGAGGGGCGCAAGGACGGAATCTTCGTTTGCAACTGCATTGAATCAATTAAATAGTAGCCCCGCAAAGAATATTTGTCAACTTACGATTGACTAAAAACAAAAAAAAAAAACATATAGGGTAACCAGCCCCATACTGTCAGTCTAGTCACGAGGTTGCAAATAATTTTGTGCGGTTCTGCTATTAGGGAAAGACAATGCAGCTGCAAATGTATCTTTTTCTAAATAAACACGTTACTGGTAAGCCATATTTCCTGGTTGAGCCCTCATTAAAATTATGGGGATGTCTGAAAACACTTCAGCCAATATAAGTACAATTAGGGATTCAAGCGCCTGTGATTTTTTCCCCGTATAAAGCCAAGTTCATTTGATTTTCTCTATAATATAGCGTCTGGGTCTCTGTCTAGCTCTGTATGACCACACAGTGGGTCCATTACCGCCGTCAATACATATATACTGGGTAAACCGCCACGTGCATGAAAAACGGGGAGAAATATCATCATGGCATTTCTTTTAAAAGCATGACATCATGACAAACTGTGACAATGGTAACGGCATAATTGATCTTTGTGCATTTGTGTGAGACCTATAAATTGGTTGTGCGCTGAGAAGTCATTGTCTTAAAAGATAACAATTTTCACACTGAGAACCGGACCGTTCTCCACGAGCTACGTTAACGCGTTCCTTGACTTGTAATCGAAACTGTTGTGAGGTCGTTCTTTGCCTTGAAATCGTACATTTGTGGGAGTCGTTTCTTGCCTTGAAATCGTACATATGTGGGGTCGTTCTTTGACTTGTAATCATACCGTTGTGGGGTCGTTCTTTGCCTCATAATCGTATTGTTTTGGGGTCGTTCCTTGCCTCATAATCGTACTGTTGAGGGGTCGTTCTTTGCCTTGAAATCGTACTGTTCTAGGGTCGTTCTTTGACTTGTTAACGTACAGTTTTGGGGTCACCCATTGACTTATAATCGTACGGGTGTGGGGTCCTTCCTTGCCTTGTAATCGTACTGTTGTGGGGTCGTTCTTTGCCTTGAAATCGTACATTTTGGGGGGAGGGGTCGTTTCTTGACTTGTAATCGTATTGTTGTGGGATCGCTTCTTGACTCATAATCGTACTGTTGTGGGATCGCTCCTTGACTTGTTATCGTACTGCTTTGGGGTCGTTCCTTGACTTGAAATCGTACTGTTGTGGGATCGCTTCTTGACTGGTAATCGTACTGTTGTGGGGTCGCTCATTGACTTGTAATCGTACTGTTGTGGGATCGCTTCTTGACTGGTAATCGTACTGTTGTGGGGTCGCTCATTGACTGGTAATCGTACTGTTGTGGGATCGCTTCTTGACTGGTAATCGTACTGTTGTGGGGTCGCTCATTGACTTGTAATCGTACTCTTGTGGGGTCGCTTCTTGACTGGTAATCGTACTGTTGTGGGGTCGTTCATTGACTTGTAATCTTACTGTTGTGGGGTCGCTCATTGACTTGTAATCTTACTGTTGTGGGATCGCTTCTTGACTGGTAATCGTACTGTTGTTGGATCGCTTCTTGACTGGTAATCGTACTGTTGTGGGATCGCTTCTTGACTGGTAATCGTACTGTTGTGGGGTCGCTCATTGACTTGTAATCGTACTGTTGTGGGGTAGCTCATTGACTGGTAATCGTACTGTTGTGGGATCGCTTCTTGACTGGTAATCGTACTGTTGTGGGGTCGCTCATTGACTGGTAATCGTACTGTTGTGGGGTCGCTTCTTGACTGGTTATCGTACTGTTGTGGGGTCGCTCATTGACTTGTCATCGTACTGTTGTGGGATCGCTCATTGACTGGTAATCGTACTGTTGTTGGATCGCTTCTTGACTGGTAATCGTACTGTTGTGGGGTCGCTCATTGACTTGTAATCGTACTGTTTTGGGGTCGCTTCTTGACTGGTTATCGTACTGTTGTGGGGTCGTTCTTTGCCTTGAAATCGTACTGTTGTGGGGTCGTTCATTGACTGGTAATCGTACTGTTGTGGGGTCGCTTCTTGACTTGTTATCGTACTGTTGTGGGATCGCTTCTTGACTGGTAATCGTACTTTTGTGGGGTCGCTCATTGACTTGTAATCGTTCTGCTTTTGGGTCGCTTCTTGACTTGTAATCGTTCCGTTGTTGGTTCGATCTTTGACTTGATATCGTACTTGTGGGGTCGGTCCGTGTCCCGTCCTGACCGTTCTTCATTCGGGTTTTAGCTTTACCTAATGTAAGTCATCTGATATACAGACTGCATTTGTTACTTTTAATTTATTTACCATCTATATATTCTTTGAGTGGATGTGAACTGTGATTGCTGGTAGTTGAATAATAAACTGTTCACATTAAAGACAGTACAGAAGTGCAGTCCGGTGGGAAACAGGGGGTTGGGGGCCTTAGTGGATTTACTTTATTCCCCTCCTTGATATTAACAAATAAGAAAATGTCATTTTGGAATAGAAAAAGGGTTATTTATAAAAATTTGTAACAATTTTGTGAAATGTCAAAGAGTGTAATCTTTCAGATATAACTAACAAACTTACTGAAAGGATGGCTGATTGTATATCACTCTTTTGCCTGACATTGTGGGACCCAAATATTAAAGTACAAAATAGAATTATCTGTCAATTCGAGAATTTAAACATGAACTTAAAGTTCTATTGTGAAAAACCAAAGGCGGATCCAAGGGTGCGGGTGGTTATTTGCTTTTCAAATTGCTGTAAACCAGCTTCAAAATTGCAATAAAATGATATAAAATATTTTAATGTTTTGTAAGAGTAAGGTATATGAAGCAAATGAAATGTCATTAAAATCTGTGTTACCTTCTGACAAAAGTACTTCATCCATGTTACATTTGAGACAATGTGTCAAATAAACTGACTGAATTTTCAGTCAATTTGTAAAATGCCTGAAAATTTCAGTCATTTATAAATTGCCTTAATAAATAAGGCACTTTGTAAATTGACTGAAAATTTCAGGCATTTTACAAATTGACTGATTTTACACATTGACTGTAACATATATATATATATGTATACATATGTATATATATTGGTATATGGGTACATACATGTCATGCTACATCATCTCATTAAAGTCAGGTTGTGCCACAGATTTTGGCACAGGATTATATAGTTCTGACAAACACATACACACTTTTCACATATACACACAGTCAAGGCTTATGTTGACAGTGTATATCAATAGACGAGGGCGGCTGCCTGTGGATGTACGTGCGGACACACGATTGACACCACGCTCCTGACCTTTGATATGAATGTAGCCCACGCTCTGGTTACCACAGAGAAAACTGTCACGTCCTGAACAATCTGCTCCTGTTGATTTATCTGAGGATCTGACATCATTCATCGCCGTAAACCTGTGCTCCAGGCAGGGAATACCTTCACCTCAAATACAGATATGATCATTCTGACTGCTGAGTTGTGGTTGTATTTCAATCCTGTCATCTCAAGTGTCCAAACAACACTATCGAGTCCAAACAACACTACCGAGTCCAAACAGCACTCCGAGTCCAAACAGCACTCCGAGTCCAAACAGCACTCCGAGTCCAAACAACACTACCGAGTCCAAACAACACTACCGAGTCCAAACAACACTACCGAGTCCAAACAGCCCTCCGAGTCCAAACAGCACTCCGAGTCCAAACAACACTCCGAGTCCAAACAACACTACCAAGTCCAAACAACACTACCGAGTCTACGAACCATACAAATCTTTAAAAAAGTTACAGATGTCAGGAATTATTTACGTGGCAGTGTGTTTGGGGGTTTATGATTCAAGACCTCAGATGACCTACATAGGTGTCTGTTTTCTTGTACAAATCGCAAATACTCACGTCTCTCTGGTGATGATGACTTTTATACGTCTATGCTTTGTGCACTTCGTTTTTGTAGAGTTTTCCATTAGCGTATTACATATATAAATATATATATATATACTATATTAATTATAATCATTATAATAAATATAATCATTATTATTAACATTATCATATAAATACAATCTAATACTTATAACAGGAATTTGGTCACCTGTGTTCGCAATGTTCTCTAAAACCACGTTGCGTATGATACTGTGCGATACTTCATTTTAAAAAGTTTTTGTTCCCGCATGGTTCCTGTCGATATGAGAATAAATAATTTTTAATGTACACATCATTTTGAGTGAATTTTGCATTTTTTTTTCTTGATCTGCATGGAGGTTTCCACCGAAAACAGCCGAACTGCCTCCGACAAAGACCGGATTGCCCGTGCGGTCCAATGCAGTATAGGATTAAGGACAATATTGCGCAAATGAATAACCCAAGTTTTCAGTGAGGGGTTGACATTTGACCCCGGCTCTGACCCATTGTGCGTGGTCAGTAAATGAGAAAAAAACAATAATTCTCGCTTTTTGAAAAGGAGGGGTTCAACCCAGGGGGATAAATGACCAAATACAAGGTCCCCATTTACGGAAAAGCCAGGGGTGGGGTGGGGGCAGGGCTTCCGGGACTCAAAATCGGTCTGATACGAAAAAAAAGGTTCCGACTTCACTTGGGTCCGCTTCTGCTACTAACGAAGTATGCATATTTCCGTATCTTTCTTAAAACGAACATTAAATTCATCGTTCATGTCTTCTTCACATCAACTTATTTTTTATACGTCCAACAATAGTAACCAGTCAAAGATCATCAAAAACCAAAATGCCCCCGCGTCCCATTCCGGTTCGCAAATGTTTACATCACTCGCCAGGTCTTCAAGGTAAACATACCGGTATATGATTTCTTGCCCTGACCGCAGCGCCTAAAAATAAATGCAAAAATAATATTTGTACATATCTTATTATGAGAGTATCCCACTGAAAATCTATATTTTTTTTACTTATAGAATAAAAAACTGAGCCAACATTCCTCATATTAGTTAATTCATATCCCAAACCCTGGTAACAAGCTCGGTATACCGGGTTTATCAGCTGGTATATATATATATAATGATTATAATAATTATAATAATAATTGAAATCATCACTTGTACTATCGTTATTATTAATATTTTTATTGTTTTTATAATTATTACTATTATTATTATTATTATTATTATTATTATTTATATTATTATTACCTTTGACTGATACTGGCTTGACATTCCTTGATTTCAAAAGAATCTTTGACTCAAGCCGGCTCTTAATCCCTTTAAGTAAGCTGGACATTTTATCTTTGACCAAAGCAGATTCCTAATCCCTTAAACTTGACTTTCACAAGAGCCCTTTACTAATACTGGTTCTTATAAGTGATCAACAGAGAAGGTGAATGGACAGGTTTGTGAAAACAACCAAAATCTTGGTGAGATTGTAATCAGAGACAGCGCCAGATAGTAAGAACAGATAGCGCGTATGGCTGATTATCCAGTAAAAACTGTACCCGTCTTTGTATGAAACCTGTGTCTGGTAAAGTGTTACCACCGGTCCACAAATTATCTGCCGTGAGTCATCTCCAAATAAAGTCCTCCATGCATGGTTATGGAAGCCTATTGTATATTATTAATAATAAGGAAATAAAGGTAAAGCTGATCTCCACGGGACATGTTTATATGTGTACACACTGGGGCTTTGTATATGGGAATTAGGACGGACGACTTTTCACATCTGAGTGACTGAGCTTCCTTTGGTTCAGTCCCCTAAGCAGTTGTGTCGTTTTTAGGAGGTTTTTGTGGCGACACGCACTGGTTAGTTAGGGCGGCAGGCTATATGATTACACTGTAACCTGTAATCTAATTGCCAAGTTGGTTTAATGTTGGTCCCCGTGTTGAAAGTTGCCTCCCGCCACGGCTCGCTGAAGCACACACGTATATCAATTGTACAAAGTTAGCGAGCATGACCACTGGCTGTGACCTCACCAGTGCATCTCGCACAAACCCGACATGGTTCCCGTCCGACATTCTCCGTGAGGGCCCCGTGTTCAGCACCACTGAACCGTGCCAGCTAAATGAACAGTACGGCCACCTAATGACCAAGTCCTCAGCTCGCCGTCAAAGGTGTGACACGCACAGTTTTTCGTTCTTCTAATATTACAATATGGAATATTTCTGGGTTCTGGCGGTTGTTTTGGCTTTACTCGGGAGGTACATCACCTGTAAATCTGATACTGGTAAGTTTTTTTAATATAGAAATAACATGGAGAAATAAGTGAAAAACAATCGTCGTGTGAACTGAATACCAATACCTGTGTACTTAACGCAAGACATGACCCAAGTGTGTATACCTGTCTGTATGTTCTCTCATTCCCTTCCCCCTCTTGAGTACTTTAGTAATCAGTATAACGGACATAGGTATACGTATGCACCCAAATACGTAAACAGAGACACATTTAGATATGTGTATGTCTTTGTTCCGTATAAAAGATGAATATATAAAAAAAAATAATAAAATGATAATCAAATAATAAACTTTAAAAATATATTTTATATAATTTTCATATATATATATTTATATATAATATATAATTTTTACATGAACGTGTAATGTATCAGCGTATGTACAGACATGCACGAACAACACCCTCAGGTAAACGTAAGTGCAATCATTTACATCATTACATCAATGACGTGATAAACAATTAGAGCCCTGTGTACAACAAATAATGTGCTACCCGCCGTGTTTATTAATCATGTACAATAACACCATGGTAGTACTCTGTATAAGCTTTCCCCCTTTGTACATTTTCGGCTAATCAGCTTACTACTGCGGTACTCTTACATATATGTGGCTCCTGTTGACTCTCGACGTCGCCTGGTCGACATGTAATCATTTTCTTAGACACGCAAGTCCCCGTGTGTATTAATTAATGAGGATTCTGCTGACTCACCATCCCACAATCACAGATTATTGACTTCACCATGTGTTCCTTTTTCAACCTTGTGTTTATTTTGGCACACCTGACTTTGTGTCTGTGTATTATGGCACACCTGACTTTTATGTCTGTGTATTATGGCACACCTGACTTTGTGTCTGTGTATTATGGCACACCTGACTTTGTGTCTGTGTATTATGGCACACCTGACTTTATGTCTGTGTATTATGGCACACCTGACTTTATGTCTGTGTATTATGGCACACCTGACTTTGTGTCTGTGTATTATGGCACACCTGACTTTATGTCTGTGTATTATGGCACACCTGACTTTATGTCTGAGTATTATTGCACACCTGACTTTATGTTTGTGTATTATGGCACACCTGACTTTATGTCTGTGTATTATGGCACACCTGACTTTATGTCTGTGTATTATGGCACACCTGACTTTGTGTCTGTGTATTATGGCACACCTGACTTTGTGTCTGTGTATTATGGCACACCTGACTTTATGTCTGTGTATTATGGCACACCTGGCTTTGTGTCTGTGTATTATGGCACACCTGACTTTATGTCTGAGTATTATGGCACACCTAACTTTATGTCTGTGTATTATGGCACACCTGACTTTATGTCTGTGTATTATGGCACACCTGAATTTATGTCTGTGTATTATGGCACACCTGACTTTGTGTCTGTGTATTATGGCACACCTTACTTTGTGTCTGTGTATTATGGCACACCTGACTTTATGTCTGTGTATTTTGGCACACCTGGCTTTGTGTCTGTGTATTATGGCACACCTGACTTTATGTCTGAGTATTATGGCACACCTAACTTTATGTCTGTGTATTATGGCACACCTGACTTTATGTCTGTGTATTATGGCACACCTGAATTTATGTCTGTGTATTATGGCACACCTGACTTTGTGTCTGTGTATTATGGCACACCTGACTTTGTGTCTGTGTATTATGGCACACCTGACTTTATGTCTGTGTATTATGGCACACCTGACTTTATGTCTGTGTATTATGGCACACCTGACTTTGTGTCTGTGTATTATGGCACACCTGACTTTGTGTCTGTGTATTATGGCACACCTGACTTTGTGTCTTTGTATTATGGCATACCTGACTTTGTGTCTGTGTATTATGGCACACCTGACTTTGTGTCTGTGTATTATGGCACACCTGACTTTATGTCTGTGTATTATGGCACACCTGACTTTGTGTCTGTGTATTATGGCACACCTGACTTTATGTCTGTGTGCGACACTTCTGTAACAATGTTGTTACCAACGTTTAAATTCAATTCATCATTACATAATAAGATCTTATATGAAAAACGAAAAAGAGTTAGAAAAGCAGTTAAATCAACGAGCCTCTATATCTGTTATTCTGTCACAATTTCTGTGACTTGATGCCGTCTTCATCCTCTCACTCTTCTCTATTTGTGTGATTCTGCTGATATCCAGGTCTGGAAATGCCTGCGCGCTTGTGCAGGAGTCCCGTATTTTATACACCTTTTTCAAAGAGCATCTGAAGACCGTTTCTTTTACTTATATAAAACTCATAATGTCCTCTTGTCATCATGAAGTTATCTTTTTGTGAGAGCCTCTTTTTCTCAGCTCCGCCATACCGAATATTATTTAGGCGGTCGAAAATAGATTTGACTTTATTTTACCTAGACATGCTTCAGTTAATATGTAAACTCTCATAAAATGACTCCTACTTTCAACGAGTGACTTGTGATGGGAATCATGATATACTGGAAGCTCTGTACATCCAGGGTATAATACACATATCTAAACAAAGATATAATACAAATCTAAACAGCAGGCAGGTTGAATCATCTTTGTCCCAGATGGATGGTTTGTTGGCTGAGCGCCTACAGATTTGTCAACTTCCCGGTTAAGAACATAAAGACTACACTTAAATAAATGTCCAGTCGATACACTTGTCTCCCTTCACATGATTTATGTATAAATGTAAATTTTGACGATGTCTACAAGGTATGTGTAGACAAGATTAAGCTAAGCATTGCACATAGACTTATTTCTATAAATGTTCAAATATTTTCAATGATTTTACGTCGATAAGGTTCATGCCTTTCTCTGTGTCATTGATTTTACGTCGATGAGGTACATGCCTTTCTCTGTGTCATTGATTTTACGTCGATGAGGTACATGCCTTTCTCTGTGTCATTGATTTTACGTCGATGAGGTACATGCCTTTCTCTGTGTCATTGATTTTACGTCGATGAGGTACATGCCTTTCTCTGTGTCATTGATTTTACGTCGATGAGGTACATGCCTTTCTCTGTGTCTATGTTTATTACGTCGATGAGGTACATGCCTTTCTCTGTGTCTATGTTTATTACGTCGATGAGGTACATGCCTTTCTCTGTGTCTATGTTTATTACGTCGATGAGGTACATGCCTTTCTCTGTGTCTATGTTTATTACGTCGATGAGGTACATGCCTTTCTCTGTGTCTATGTTTATTACGTCGATGAGGTACATGCCTTTCTCTGTGTCTATGTTTATTACGTCGATGAGGTACATGCCTTTCTCTGTGTCATTGATTTTACGTCGATGAGGTACATGCCTTTCTCTGTGTCATTGATTTTACGTCGATGAGGTACATGCCTTTCTCTGTGTCATTGATTTTACGTCGATGAGGTACATGCCTTTCTCTGTGTCTATGTTTATTACGTCGATGAGGTACATGCCTTTCTCTGTGTCATTGATTTTACGTCGATGAGGTACATGCCTTTCTCTGTGTCATTGATTTTACGTCGATGAGGTACATGCCTTTCTCTGTGTCTATGTTTATTACGTCGATGAGTTACATGCCTTTCTCTGTGTCTATGTTTATTACGTCGATGAGGTACATGCCTTTCTCTGTGTCTATGTTTATTACGTCGATGAGGTACATGCCTTTCTCTGTGTCTATGTTTATTACGTCGATGAGGTACATGCCTTTCTCTGTGTCTATGTTTATTACGTCGATGAGGTACATGCCTTTCTCTGTGTCTATGTTTATTACGTCGATGAGGTACATGCCTTTCTCTGTGTCTATGTTTATTACGTCGATGAGGTACATGCCTTTCTCTGTGTCATTGATTTTACGTCGATGAGGTACATGCCTTTCTCTGTGTCATTGATTTTACGTCGATGAGGTTCATGCCTTTCTCTGTGTCATTGATTTTACGTCGATGAGGTACATGCCTTTCTCTGTGTCTATGTTTATTACGTCGATGAGGTACATGCCTTTCTCTGTGTCATTGATTTTACGTCGATGAGGTACATGCCTTTCTCTGTGTCATTGATTTTACGTCGATGAGGTACATGCCTTTCTCTGTGTCTATGTTTATTACGTCGATGAGTTACATGCCTTTCTCTGTGTCTATGTTTATTACGTCGATGAGGTACATGCCTTTCTCTGTGTCTATGTTTATTACGTCGATGAGGTACATGCCTTTCTCTGTGTCTATGTTTATTACGTCGATGAGGTACATGCCTTTCTCTGTGTCTATGTTTATTACGTCGATGAGGTACATGCCTTTCTCTGTGTCTATGTTTATTACGTCGATGAGGTACATGCCTTTCTCTGTGTCTATGTTTATTACGTCGATGAGGTACATGCCTTTCTCTGTGTCATTGATTTTACGTCGATGAGGTACATGCCTTTCTCTGTGTCATTGATTTTACGTCGATGAGGTACATGCCTTTCTCTGTGTCATTGATTTTACGTCGATGAGGTACATGCCTTTCTCTGTGTCTATGTTTATTACGTCGATGAGGTACATGCCTTTCTCTGTGTCTATGTTTATAACGTCGATGAGGTACATGCCTTTCTCTGTGTCATTGATTTTACGTCGATGAGGTACATGCCTTTCTCTGTGTCATTGATTTTACGTCGATGAGGTACATGCCTTTCTCTGTGTCATTGATTTTACGTCGATGAGGTACATGCCTTTCTCTGTGTCATTGATTTTACGTCGATGAGGTACATGCCTTTCTCTGTGTCATTGATTTTACGTCCATGAGGTACATGCCTTTCTCTGTGTCATTGATTTTACGTCGATGGGGTACATGCCTTTCTCTGTGTCATTGATTTTACGTCGATGAGGTACATGCCTTTCTCTGTGTCTATGTTTATTACGTCGATGAGGTACATGCCTTTCTCTGTGTCTATGTTTATTACGTCGATGAGGTACATGCCTTTCTCTGTGTCTATGTTTATTACGTCGATGAGGTACATGCCTTTCTCTGTGTCATTGATTTGACGTCGATGAGGTACATGCCTTTCTCTGTGTCATTGATTTTACGTCGATGAGGTACATGCCTTTCTCTGTGTCATTGATTTTTAGTCGATGAGGTACATGCCTTTCTCTGTGTCATTGATTTTACGTCGATGAGGTACATGCCTTTCTCTGTGTCATTGATTTTACGTCGATGAGGTACATGCCTTTCTCTGTGTCATTGATTTTACGTCGATGAGGTACATGCCTTTCTCTGTGTCATTGATTTTACATCGATGAGGTACATGCCTTTCTCTGTGTCTATGTTTATTACGTCGATGAGGTACATGCCTTTCTCTGTGTCTATGTTTATTACGTCGATGAGGTACATGCCTTTCTCTGTGTCATTGATTTTACGTCGATGAGGTACATGCCTTTCTCTGTGTCATTGATTTTACGTCGATGAGGTACATGCCTTTCTCTGTGTCATTGATTTTACGTCGATGAGGTACATGCCTTTCTCTGTGTCATTGATTTTACGTCGATGAGGTACATGCCTTTCTCTGTGTCATTGATTTTACGTCGATGAGGTACATGCCTTTCTCTGTGTCATTGATTTTACGTCGATGAGGTACATGCCTTTCTCTGTGTCTATGTTTATTACGTCGATGAGGTACATGCCTTTCTCTGTGTCTATGTTTATTACGTCGATGAGGTACATGCCTTTCTCTGTGTCTATGTTTATTACGTCGATGAGGTACATGCCTTTCTCTGTGTCATTGATTTTACGTCGATGAGGTACATGCCTTTCTCTGTGGCTATGTTTATTACGTCGATGAGGTACATGCCTTTCTCTGTGTCATTGATTTTACGTCGATAAGGTACATGCCTTTCTCTGTGTCTATGTTTATTACGTCGATGAGGTACATGCCTTTCTCTGTGTCTATGTTTATTACGTCGATGAGGTACATGCCTTTCTCTGTGTCATTGATTTTACGTCGATGAGGTACATGCCTTTCTCTGTGTCTATGTTTATTACGTCGATGAGGTACATGCCTTTCTCTGTGTCTATGTTTATTACGTCGATGAAGTACATGCCTTTCTCTGTGTCTATGTTTATAACGTCGATGAGGTACATGCCTTTCTCTGTGTCTATGTTTATTACGTCGATGAGGTACATGCCTTTCTCTGTGTCTATGTTTATTACGTCGATGAGGTACATGCCTTTCTCTGTGTCTATGTTTATTACGTCGATGAGGTACATGCCTTTCTCTGTGTCTATGTTTATTACGTCGATGAGGTACATGCCTTTCTCTGTGTCTATGTTTATTACGTCGATGAGGTACATGCCTTTCTCTGTGTCTATGTTTATTACGTCGATAAGGTACATGCCTTTCTCTGTGTCTATGTTTATTACGTCGATAAGGTACATGCCTTTCTCTGTGTCTATGTTTATTACGTCGATAAGGTACATGCCTTTCTCTGTGTCTATGTTTATTACGTCGATGAGGTACATGCCTTTCTCTGTGTCTATGTGTATTTGCCTTTGCTTGACGTGTTTATCACACCAAGCTTGTTTATTACACAGTCTGTATGAGCTCGCGCGGAGTTTTAACCTTCATTAAAAACCAACTTCTATTATTATTATATTTCCAGCATATCTTCTGTTTATTGTGGATAATGCCTTTGAAATACTTTCGCCGTTTCAGGGTGGCATTTTGAGCGATATAATGGTTTAACCGGTATATTTAACAAAAGCATCACGTGAAATGGCTATAATAGTCACTTAATAAGAGTCAGCATGCGGGAAAGTCCTCGTACGAGAGGTCCAGGTGAGGGCCATTATAAGCACGTGCTGTAGCTTTACTGGGCCAGCGGAACAAGAAGGCCTAATTTAATTGCTTTGTGCTATTGATTAATAAATCGTCTTTGATATTGTTCAATAACCCTCGACATGCTTTCCATACTATTATTCTTGAGCAATTGGGAAAATGGGCGATAATATAGTATTTTGAACAACAAGGATTAAACAAGTGGGATTGCTGGGTCGTCGGTGTTACTACACATGCGTTGGTTCTGTGGTTGGCTTTTTTGCAGGTGAGAAAAATGAAAACATATATACGTAACATATATTATACAAATGACTAAAAAGAATGAGCAAGTTTAAAATCAACTCCTTAAAAAAATAGGCTCTGTATGTCATATAGCGCCATATCGGCCCTCTGACATTGTAACCAGATTACTGACTGCCTTTACATCTAGGTCAGAGGAACGCATTATAAGGCCCCATTGATTGAATTGTTTTCGTCATTTTTGACAACGCCTCATGGCATACAGGTACACTGTCACTTGACATAAACCAGACTAATCGTTAGCATTTTTAGTGTACTTTCTAACAACACCAAACCTGAGCGAGAAAAATTCCGTTTTAACTCAGCATATTGGTAAAACCTCGGCATTTTTGTTGAATTAATGACCGCATGAACATAGGCAAGGCTCGCACGGGTAACTAGAAGCAGCCAATTTGTACGCGATACAGGAAATGACTCGTTACCATAGATACGAGGTTTAAGTTTGGGTTGTGAGGTCACCTGTATTCTCTTGCGTTAACTCTTCATTCGTAGCATAATGTTAAGATTATGGGATGTTTACCACAATATGAATGCATCATGATGGAAGACCACTGCGATGCATTCCTATATATTGCTTGTATCACGACTCGAGTAGGATTACCGGCCCATTTATCATTGCCTACGGAGTCGGGTTGTCTTGGCTATGCCTGTCACTGATCAAGACTGATCGAAAAACAAAAATTTTGTAACATATTTTCACATATTATCCTTATTGAATATTGATTAATGGTCGACTTGCATTTAAAAGCTAATTTCAAAAACATATCACATATTACAAGTAGTTAAGAGTAAGCTCGAAACTTAAAACGATACAGGTTCTTAATACAATGGACACAGGGGCGGATCCAGGATTTTGGAAAAAGGAGGGGTCTAACCCAGGAGGACGAATGACAAAGCCCAATAAAAGGTTCCCAGGTCCGACAAAGGGGGGGGGGGGGCGGGGTCCAGGTAACAAACAGTGGTCTGAAACCCTTTAAACAAGGTTGCAGTGGCCCGAAAAAGGGGATGGGGGGGGGGGGGGGCGACGCCCTCAACCCTCCCCTTGGATCCGCTTCTTTGACATGTCTTGGTGTTAAACAGAATGACTTCACAAATGTCGATATTACACGGACAAATCTGAGCATATGATACGTTCTGAGACTTTCACTGTTAAACAGTTGTACCCTTAGTTTTGCCTTTGTTTAGAGGGACCCGCAGTGAGTCAGTGAGTTTGTATGCGCGTGAAGGATACTCCTCCGAGCCAGCGGAAAGACCTTGCATATTTTACTGTTTACAGATGAGTGGTGTAGATATACCGCTGCATGTGGGGTGCGAACCTATCATTCAATGACTAACAAGAACCATGGAATATCAGCTTTATAATAAATGAGGGACAATCACGGGACAGTATATATGAAGCTGTTCCTTGTGTTATAACCTTTTCTAATCTCTGAATATTATTATCCGAATATTGTGAACTTGTATTTAAAGCTAGTATAAAAGCCATTTATTTTATTTAAAGCCAAGTATTTTGCTCAAGCCTCTGCGGCTACCATTAATACATTTTATGCTTTTTAACCATTGTCAGCAAACCCATGAATCTCATGGTTTGTTTGTGCGTCACCAAGCATTATTGTGTGTGAGATGTAATTATCCAGCGCTAGATGTTCAGGGGTAATCACTAAGACAGTTGCATGACACACGTATACTGGTTCTAGTCAGTCTGAATGTAGTCAGTCATTACAACAGTCGTCTATCAGAAAGAACATGGAACACAGCAATCAAACCTTGTTACACATGCGACCAGAGGGATCTAGCCGGCAGCCCGTGTATAGACTTAAATCAGAAGTAAAAGCCACACACTGTATCAAATTGTCCTGATCTTCTTGGACTTAAAAATTAAAACAAATAACCACTTCAGAATGAAAAATCTATAATTTTACGCAAGTTGGATGGCCCATTCATCAGGTGACGACACGTCTGCTGTATTTCATGTCATTTTAAGTAACAGATTTTGGTTGGAGACATCCTTCTACGAAAAAAATGAACATCTTTGTCCCGATTACTGTCTTTGATAGTTCTTCCGTTTTTCTTTAATTACTCAGTCTATAACGGCATTGTTCGTTTTCCTTAGATTACTTAGCCTATAATGGTATTGTCTTTTTTTATCATTGTATAGTTTGTTATGGTAAGATCTGTTTTCTTTGTGGTATGGTCTGTTATGGTATTACCTGTTTTTCTGTGATTTTTGTATGGTATGTTATAATATTGTCTGTTTTTCTTTAATTGTTGTATGGCCTGCTATGGAATTGTCCGTGTTTCTTTGATTGTTGTATGGTCTGTTATGATATTACTGGTTTTTCAGAGTACAGAGAAAAAGCCGAGTGCAAGCCCTTCGAGTTTGAATGTAAAGCCGGTGAGATGCTACACGTCGTGGATGCCGCCATCGTCAGTAACCGTAACACTGAGATGTGTGACGGACAGATCTTCCGTAAAAAGTTTGACTGTCGCTGCTCCATGCAGCAGTTGGCCGAGTACTGTAACATGAAAAAATCATGTGATTTCGGGATGTTTCTTGAGCCTGGGATTTGTGGCGAATGTGTACACACCAAACATTATTATGTCAAGTATAGATGCCTGAATGGTAAGTTAAAACAAAGTTAAATTATCTCTCAGGTATTGAATACTAATAATTATTTTCTCATTTAACTGACCAACAGCGTAAAGTTTTATTTTTTTTTAAAGAATGCAGCAAATTGGACATTTATTTCGAATTAAGTGAACTGCTCACTCAGGATTAAATCATAATTTGCCTCCGTCAAATCTTAAAGATTGTGCTCTGCACTGTCTAAACAATCGATATTATTTCATGGTTTGAGAGATGACCGCAAGCTGTGTCAGACGTGTGTTCCCCAAGCTGCCCTCCCCACCTGATTTTAAAACTTAATACTTAATAACTGTTTCTCCCCAAACCTTCATCCAGAAATGCATTCATAAGCATTCTAGGAGACCTGTATCTGTGTGTTTCAGAGAGATTAGGAGAGGATATGCCAACTTTCAGAGACCGCGGGATGCTTAGAAATAGGAGAGATATAATGATAAAGAGTTATCATTACGGCGAGCTGACCAATGTCCCTAAAAACCAGTGTCGTCTTGACGTGAAGCCCGGCACCAAGATCCAGATAGAAGTGCTGGACTTTACCACCAACAAGAAGTCGTGTGATGATTTGTCCTTGTGGATAACACGAGTGACGTCAGGACAGCCCGAGGAGGACCAGCCGCCGTCTATTTGTCCAAAAGAGTTCCCGCATCAGTACGGAGTACACGACGATAAAGTCAACGTCCTCACCTACGTCTACATCAGACCCAAAGAAATCACATCCAACTCCAACTACCGCGCGTGGCTGTATGTTTCTGGTGAGTGTTCCTTGTTGCCCTGAAAATAAGAACGCACACATGACACACCAAGTACAATATAACCACGTTTCAATGCCCCCGTTCTTTCCCCCAGTTCGCCAGCCGCAAGAATGAAAAAAAAAAAAACATTCCAAGAGTTCTGTTCCTTTTTTTTGTCTGGACTATTTGCTGACTCATTGTCCCCAAACAAACAAGGTGTGTGAAGGTACGTCGTTTTCGACATTTCCCAGACCTGAATAAAAAATCCCAAATGAATTTAGTTTTAATTATGAAAAAAAGTATTTAAAAGTGTCCCTTTGTTATTTGTCCTCGTTTACCACCTGTCCTCGGAACCCTCGGTCCACCGCCGTCCTCAAGTACCACTTGTAACTCTCGCGGTGAAGATGCTAGCGAGAGAACGAGGTTCAACAGCTTATGAAAGACAAAAATTGCGTTCGTAAAGTTCAAAAGTTTAAATAGGTAGTTAACTTACATTCCATTAATTAGGTGTATCCTGCACATAACATCCTTCTTACGATTGTTCCAGAGTAAACAAATTTAACGTGAAAAAAAAAAATACGTGTCAGTAGTACACATTTTTCAAGGAATGATGTTGATAAAACCTCCTCTTCTCATAGGTCCCGTTATCATCCAGATCGCATGTGATAGTTCAAAATGGGAGCAAACGTCATTCGTGTATTATTTCTATTCCGTTCTGGAAAGTGGTTCACAAAGCAGCCGAGTAATAACTAGTTGTTGTTGTAGTATATTTGTGGTCATGGTGGGACGGTGTTGAGAGGAATCATGCAAAGGACAGTATACATCAAAGGGGTAACATCCTTCTGATGCAAAGCTCATTGATCCATAGGTGTTGCGGAATTCTTCCATCTACCAATCAAGAAATAATGACGTTAGACAGGGAGTTTCAGATCGGTTTGTAAGTTGACTGAACCAGTATCGCATGATTTTCAGGGCAATACGCAATGCACAGAATATGTCCGAAACCTCATCTTGGGTATTTGGACAAAATAGCACTGAAAGACGCCATGTAATACAAATAACAAGATGAGAAATCTGTCAAAATACTCAAGTTAAACATGTAGACTAGAAATTACACAAAGAATAACATCTATGCACAAATCCTCTTATCTTTTAAAACTGACATTATTAAAGGACAACACTGACATTCAAAAAGAAAACATTCCTGAATTTTTTTAAATAGTTCCTCACACCTTGCTTTTTAGTTTTGAAAAGAAAGAGGGTGTAAAATGCTCCGTCACATTTACTCTCAGGTTTCCAAACATTCTATGAACAATTCTGAAAATTTTACTGATTTTCCCTGTTGTATTTTAAATAATACAAGAGAATTATTTCTTTCTATTTACAGTTTGATGTGTCTTCTGCGTTTTTGCCATTAGGAATATTGACAGTGAGGAGAGTAAATCTAGAGTTAGTCACTTTCAAGAAGAAACTAAAGACTTTCTTGTTCAGTTAACAAGATTAATGATGTATGAATAATCGTGATGAATTGTACACTAAGTTTTCCCTCTAGTGACAATGAGCTATTTTTAGTCAAATCATTTTAGCATAAATTAAATCTAGTATATTTTATGTTTTATCTCACTAATTTTTATGAATTTCTTTGTATTTTAAATAGCAATCTACAGCACATTTTGTGGATAGACGCATTTTTAAATAAACTATCATTATTATTTTTATTATTATTAAAAACAGTCCAGTTGAAATACAGTTCGGACATGAAGCATAATATCTCTTTTGGGAGCTTTTCATTTCCCCTCACTTGTCTCTAACTAGGGCCATTTTTTTTTCAAATTTCATGACATTTCCTTGTCCAGAACATAAATGTCCATTTTCATGGTTTCCCTGACTTCCAGGATGTTCTGGTGGAGAAACCTGAATCAATATTCCCTGAAGCTGACATTGGTAATAAGAATAAGGCCGGCCGAATGACAATTATCAAGCCGCCTGATTTTCAAGTGCAAAAAGCATGAAATGGTCAAAAAGTAGAATTAGTAACAGATGCCATTGAGAGAATTCTGTCACAGGCGTACTTCCACTGTGTAGGCTGTGTATGTAGCTGCTAGGTTCCTTTTCTTTATTACTTCCAATAACGATTCACTCCTGTTCATGTGAACTCCTGGAACTAATTAAAAATGTTATTTTCTGTTTGTGTTTATCAGCATCCGAACCAATTGATGTTCACTGTGGACTGGGCTTGCAAACAGAAGCGCCCAACGTTTTCTTCACCCCTCTCGTACCGGGGAGAACGCCGTCGTCGACGCCTGAGAGAGGTAAAGCGCGTATACCGGGGATGGACAGGAGCACCCGATCCCCAACCACCACGGAGACGAAGAACGTGGCTGTGGATCCGGAAACAAACAAAGCCGTGGCCAACCAGGACGGCCGATGTAAGTCCGGTTGTTATAAAACTCCACTTATTACAGTAAAACGCATATTAATTAACGGTAAAGGTTCTACGAGGACAACATTCATACAGAGTTTTCCTTGATGAATTGAGTACATAAAACACCATGTAGTACTGGAAAGGACAAGTTCATGACCTGTTGGTAACATTCTCTTTTTAACGAAGGTAAAGGTTTATTGTACGAGGTGAATGACATGCTACTGTTAAGCCTTCTCGATTTCGTTTTTTTATTTCATGCATTTATCATCTCTGAGGTTCTGTCTAGATTTAGAATTTTAGTCGTGATAAATGGGCGGGTACGAACCGGGTGACTTCATTCCGTAGTTTAACGCCAACAACAAGGCTGCGTCCTGCCCCAGCGTCCATATAGTTACGGTAAACAGGAGCGTATTAATTTTTATAATTCCAACATGACAATAATGAAATTAAATGTCAAACCTTTGGTGGTTCATTGTTTTGTACATCCGTTTTGCTATACCCTTTCCTGCTGTATTTAATATTTTTGTTTCAGACACGGTTGTTGTCGGATCTCTGGTTGGTACATCCGTTTTGCTTGGTTGTCTCATATTGTACGCCCTCATCCTGTTGTTCTACAATACATTAAGGTAAGACGTTCAACGACTCTCCAGACAGGTGGTATCTTCATGAATTACATGTTATATGGATAGACGGTTCGATGTTTAATGGATATAAGCATGATATGAAAATATCAAATTGCAATCAAATTCACCATATTGTCCGAATCTGTTACTTACAGGGTCAAGCAGTAGCAAGTGTTTCAGTATTTATTTACGATGACACCGGTTCTCTTTTCTGAAAATCCACGTTTTCTACTTCACGTGAGCGAACCGAATGGATAAGAAGAAGGATTTGTTATAATTTTGATAGTATTATTCATAAAAGCAAAGATGTAAGATTAATTTACACGACTTGAGAGTGATTTTTTTATTATTCTCCAGGAAACACAGGAACCCGGAGCATGGCGTGACTGGTATGAACACTGCCCCTTTAAGGTACACAAATGGAACGCTGGCGAGTACCACGCCGTCAGCGATCATGTCCTATCCGACGTTCGGCCATGACGGTCGTCTGGAAATTTACCCGGCAGAAAAATCAGAGACATTAGCGACAGGACCTCGCGTGCACAGGTCTTCCAAATCTGGAACGCGTCGGCCCAGCGTCACAAGTTCCAAATCGGGGCAGAGGAAAGGTAGCATTGCAAGTTCTACTCCTTCTATTTCGGCTCGCGTGGATCATATCGTCCTCCCGAGCAAACAGACTCGTCATAAGTATCAGACCTCATCTAGAAGACCTTCAGGTAGTGAATCTCACGCGTCCGTATCTCACATCACTGATACCACAGTACTGTCAGCGAATACAAGTAAATCATCAGTCCCCCCGCCAGGTTCAGCGCCTGATGCCAGAACCTGGGCCCAGGCTCACAATAACCTCCTAACAGACGACGATATATACGAGAGCATAGATAAATACGACAAACGTGGTCCTCTGGCAGGGCATCGTCGACAGCAACAGCCTCACGGTACAACTCTCCCCAACAACGCCACCATGGGTCAGATCTTCACAGAAAACACATATGCACCAAATTTTGCGACGCTTGGCAACCCGCATTTGACTGGTTTATCTTCCATGCCAAGTCACACCATGCCTTACAACAGCAGGCTATGATGCTAACGCTGGATTTTACCTCAGCCTGGACAATCATGTTAGGAATGTCTGGCTTGGCTAGAGGTTTCCGTGCACTGTGGTTTGGTGATAACGGGTCCTTTCATTGGCAAAGGTGTGACTATAACTTGAGAAAGCTTGCCGCTTGGAGACCATTGTGTGTTCGAGTTTACTCAGGGAAAACCAAGGGCATAGATGACTGGTGACCAGTAAAAGTTACTGCAAAGAAAATGCCACCAATAACATGGGGTGTGTAGTTCCTTATCCCATGACATGGGTATGTTGTTCCTCAGCCTATAACATGGGGTGTGTTGTTCCTCACCCCATGACATGGGTATGTATTTCCCCACCCATGACATGGGGTATGTAGTTCCGCACCTGTTAATGTTTAACTGCGATATTGTATCTGTCCTTAAACCTAAGACTGTGTTGGTGTACATTACTGAATTTCACAAAAAGGGCATTTACGTGCTGTCTAATTGCAGAAGATTATTTAATAGTACTTTAAAATATTATATTCAATGTACTATATGACAATTGTCTTATTATTTAATTGTTTACTGAAATAAGATCAACCAAGCGGGGCACATTTCGGAATTGGCATTTAAATGGGCACGGGTTTAACAATAAGTCTCTTATAACATGTCGATATTTAAGTTGGTAATTCAGTGAAGGTTAATCAG
The DNA here is from genome assembly GCA_026874595.1 of Sipunculus nudus. NCBI lineage: Eukaryota > Metazoa > Annelida > Sipuncula > Golfingiida > Sipunculidae > Sipunculus > Sipunculus nudus. Next base: position 838,174 of record CM049311.1, on the reverse strand, counting down.
ACGAAGAGTTTATACTTGTACCATCACTTTTCTCATCATGAGCAGTTTCATGACGTCATCACTTTTCTCATGATGTACTTGTAATTCAGTTTTCTTTTTTATGAGGTACCAATTGTTATTAAAAAGATTGCTAAAATAGACATAAACCCCGAATTGGGTGCTTCAACAAATAGCAATTAAGTTCTTTTTATCAGACAAATACACACATGAAAATATATTTTGTGTGTGTGCTGTGTGGGGAGCCCTGTCGTGGCCTTGGCACATAGCGGTTCATCCGGTCCTGTGGTTTCTTTTCACCGGGACGGAGGTAACACCTTTAGAATACCAGATCCCAGGTACAGACACACGAGACCTCGTTATCACGTCCTTAAAGGAATTTTGAAGCATGTACTAACCACTGAAGCAAGCAGCGTGCAGTCTGTGTATATGTAACAGTACGTGTGTATACATGAGCGCGTAGACGGTCTTGTTACCTGCTCATATTTTGTGATTTTTATCTTGGCTCCTTTTGTTCTTGTTCATGAAGCGTCCCCGGATGTCGGTGTACCGGCATGTACCGCCTGTACACACCCACGTCATCAAGTAGGGGCGGATCCAAGTACCACCAATACACACCCACGATATCAAATGGGGGCGGATCCAAGTACCGACGGGACACACCCACGTCCATAAGTAGGGGGCGATCCACATAGGTAGTGGGGGTGCGACTTTGTTTCATATCCATTTTGCTCTCTAATTAAAAAATAACCGTAATTCCCCAACTGTTTATATGCTAAGGAGAGAATTACCATTTTAACCGAAAAGGGTGACTGGTTTCAAAGTCATCCAGCCTTACCCTTATTAGGGATGATATATGGAGTTTAATTTGACAAAGTTCAATATGTTTGAAGGGACTTGATTAACAGTTGAAACCATCGTCCCCTCCAGTCACAGAACCAGCCAGCGCGGTACAACGTGGATAACTTAATATTGTTGAACATCTTTGAACGTATACTCGGTTATATCAGCAAGTGAAGTACATCATACTACATTGAATGAAAAAGATTTTTTATAGAAGCTACATTTAGCCGCCAAGTTATACAATTAATAAGCAAAACATTGATGCAACGGCGGATGGCACCTGATGCAAAGAACAATAGTATTGCTTACTTAATAATAAGGGAAAACATGATGCCTAAATCAAACAGTAAATATCCGCTATAGTATGTATTGCTATACAAGTTCATTCAGGGAACCCTCACATTCTTATTGAGTATACAGTCATCAAATAATATTTTACAAAGTTTCATTCTTCTAATTTTTTTTTGCGTAAAACAATATCTTTCAGAATTAATCAGTGGTATTCACCCAGATTATTATGTGTTGTATTTCACCTGAGATTAACTATAGATCGGATATACTAAGTTCTCTATATTTAGAAATATTATATACATGTATACTTTATTAGATAGCCATTCTAGCATTATGGATTCAGAATGAAGCAAAGTGTTCTGTATGTATTAACATATCAGTAATTAAATATGAAGTTATATACATACATCATTTATTCAAACAAAATGTAAAAGAAAAGGAGTTTAAAGTCAACGAAAGTAGATGACGTCACATTATCACAGAGGTGTAAAAGACGTGATTAGTAACATCCTCCTTCAGTGTATATATGATATACCTGTAAACCTATCATGCCAAGTAATTGTTAATAATATTATAACAACCTTGTATCCTCTAGTCCAAACGCATTTGAATAATCTAAGTGTATATAAGTCTGATGTTACGCTCAATTAGCAGCAACTTTATGTACATAGAGACTTTCATATTTATCACTGAACAATAGAGAATTGACTATAATATATAGAAAGACGTTCTAATTGTGTATAGCTGATGTATACCTGAAGGGTTGTGCTAATATATTAGTGCCATGTCAGTGTTATTTATACTTGTCATGTTTATTTAATATTTTGTTTAATAAACAAACATTTATTAATCAAACGTTGTGTTTGTGTGTATGCACTGTGTATACGCGTGTATGGGTGCACTTCTTGGTGGGAAGAATTTAAAAAGGTATTTGAAGCTTTGTGTTGACAAGAAAACACTGCGTGGAGTATAGTGATCTGAATAGTTGTTATTGTAACCCATAAATATATACAGAAACACAACAGGGTACCTTTGTTCGGTTTAGTTTTGACTGTACTACATCTTTACATAGGTAAAGCTGACTTGATATGAGAAATACCAATAACAATGTTTGTAAAATCTACCTTATAATCATACATACAATAATACCACGGTACCTGAACAAGTTCAGCTAATAATCGTACACAACTTGGATGTAATGTTAAAGCATTAGACAGTGTAAGAGCAAAATAAATATCTTTATTTAAACTTAGGGATAAAAACCAAAATATATATTATACCGTGTGACCGTAAAATAACTGCCGGTACAGGTAAACAAAGTCCTGTATGATATAAAGCTGTCACATAAACATGGAAGGTTGATATAATGTAGGAAACTGCAGTATCTTTCTTTATATTACACTGTTATGACGCAGCAAAATGTATCCTACAATTTTAGTCATCTGAATACAAAACATTCGTATTGTGCTGTTAGGAAAACTCTAGAAAACGTGTTTGTATATACACGTAGATCATTTATTAGACGACGGCGGCTTTAGTTGCAGCTGTTCACAAGGACAGTAAACCAAGCAATGGATTATTATATAATATGCTATTGTCAGTCGTTTCATTACCTAAGGTTTCCAGAGAATTTACGCCTTCTAAGCTAAATGATTTCATCTGTATAACAAATTTCAAGTTCATCATAGATAGGGACCTTAGGAAATTTCTTTGACACTCTAAGTACGAAAATAATCCTTATTAAGGATTATGAATCACTTAAAAAAATAATCGTTCTGAGAATGTGTATAAAGATATAATATATATATATATATATATATATATATATATATATAAATATATATATATATATATATATATATATATTACCTAAACTACAGATCCTCCAAATAGCCAGCTCTGCTGTTAGAAGGACACTGATAACGCTTATTATAGCTTAACAGAATCGTATTACGGTGACATGGGTACTTTAGTGCCGAATATATAATTATATAAGAATGCCGTCGCAGATTGTATTTATGTGCGTTGTCATGGTATTCACGCATACACGGGGACACTGACACGTCAAGTGCAGAGAGTGCAGAAAGGTTGTATATAAACCATTTAATATGAATATTCACACACTGGAAAGTTACAAATTTAAGATTAGAATTGATTTTTGTCATTCTCTGGTGTTAATGCAAATCATAATGTAATAACTTAACGTCCCTCCTCAACGATATGAAACTATTTATAAATATCTTGGAGAATGGAACTATTTATAAATGTATGAGAGAATGTGTTTTCAGACACTTCCTGAAAAAAGGAGTCTGGTTAAATTTAAACCATTTTCAACCTCAAAGAATTTTAACGTCGAGGCACATAGGATCTTCAATAAAATATGGATTACACTAGCACAACTAGCTTTAGAATGATATCCCGAGCAAATTTATCCATTAGTCATAGAGTATTTTTGCGCCTCGATGCCTTCACAATATGTAATGTCTGGACAACTCATATCACACTGTCATAATACACACAACGTGGTATGACAAGCTTGAGTCAGCGAACTCCCCTATTGTTACCCGTGTCAAAATCCGTACCGCCCGCTCACTGTCTGCTTGATAGGGTGGTCATGTGACCCTGAAAACATCACAAACATCCGTCAGGCAGGGTGGACTGTGACGCCGGACCACGCTGAGGGGCTCGTCAAACAAACATCTGCTCAAAATCATTAAAAAGATATATGGATCTTTTCGAAAAGGTAAACAGAATTTATCGTCAGTTGCCTGAACACCATCAAAATAAAAATATAATGCGATGAAGAGGGATTTAATGAAGAGATAATGTAGAAGCCCGTGCTTAGCTACTGAAAGAGACGAGAATTTCAAATAAATCTGCGCGGATCCTGATCCTTGTTCGTGCGTGTGTGTGGGTATGTGCTGGTAGATCCTACCTGAGTAGAGTTTGTGTGTGTGTGCGTGTGTGTGGGTATGTGCTGGTGGATCCTGATTGAGTAGTGTATGTGTGTGCGTGTGTGTGGGTATGTGCTGGTGGATCCTCAATGAGTAGTGTATGTGTGTGTGTGGGTATGTGCTGGTGGATCCTGATTGAGTAGTGTTCGTGTATACGTGTGTGTGGGTATGTGTTGATGGATCCTGATTGAGTAGTGTTCGTGTGTGCGTGCGTGTGGGTATGTGCTGATGGATCCTGATATAGTAGTGTTCGTGTGTGCGTGTGTGTGGGTATGCGCTGGTGGATCCTCACTGAGTAGTGTATGTGTGTGCGTGTGTGTGGGTATGTGCTGGTGGATCCTGGTTGAGAAGTGTTTGTGTGTGCGTGTGTGTGGGTATGTGCTGGCGGATCCTGATTGAGTAGTGTTCGTGTACGCGTGTGTGTGAGTATGTGCTGGTGGATCCTGATCGAGTAGTGTTTGTGTGTGCGTGTATGGCTATGTGCTGCCGGATCCTGATTGAGTAGTGTTTCTGTGTGCATGTGTAAGGGTATGTGCTGGTGGATCCATATTGAGTAGTGTTTGTGTGTGCGTGTGTGGGTATGTGCAGGCGGATCCTGATTGAGTAGTGTTCGTGTATACGTGTGTGTGGGTATGTGCTGGTTGATCCTGATTGAGTAGTGTTCGTGTATACGTGTGTGTGGGTATGTGCTGATGGATCCTGATTGAGTAGTGTTCGTGTATACGTGTGTGTGGGTATGTGCTGGTTGATCCTGATTGAGAAGTGTTTGTGTGTGCGTGTGTGTGGGTATGTGCTGGTGGATCCTGATTGAGTAGTGTTTGTGTGTGCGTGTGTGTGGGTATATGTTGATGGATCCTGATTGAGTAGTGTGAGTGTTTGAGTGTGTGTTGGTATGTGCTGGTTCTTGAATGAAAATCAAAAAGCTATAAAATATACAACGAGTGAATGGTAGGTGTAACCACATTGCCCCCCCCCCGTGTTGTAACACTTAACAACTCCTGTGTTGCACAAAAAATTTCGGCATGTTGTGTTTCGTGTTTCGTAGTTTGTTGAAGCCAGGGAGACATGGCAGCCACCCTTCGGCCAAAGGTCATTTCTACTCCAAACGACTCTCTTTTAGTTTTACATTGTGAGGATTGCCGGGACCACTTGTCTCAAGTGTCAATGTTTTACATCCTTATTTGCTACTGTTCAAGGAAACATTTTCTGTTTTAATTTTACATGCGCATTCTTACAAAATATTATTCATACCGCGAAATCCTTTGTGCATTGATCTTTTAAATATACCAATGGCATCAGTATGGCAACTAGTTCCATTTGGTATGCACCCTGTGATCCGGTTTTCTCTTGCAATGTGACAAATTTGATTTTAGTTTGACCATTGAGACAAGTGGTCCTGGTCGTCTCAGTCACATTACCTGAATGGAGGAGGGTCGAAATAAAATTTTTGATTAGAAATTTTGAATAGAAACTACCTCCTGCGTAAGGGTACCTTTTTGTGTCAAGAGACTTTGCTGACCCAAATGCCACGCATAATTCTGAATGACGCCCAGAAACAGGGTTTCGGGCGCAAATGGTACATGGAAGGTGTGACATTTGTTGTCAGTAGAGGGGTCCATGTAAACATGTTCGTGGGGATAGAATTATGGTATAACAATTTTTTTACAGACCAATTTTCAAAATCTCGAGTACATTTTTAGCGCAGACGCACAGATGGACGCACTGCAGAAAGGAAAGGTCAGAGGTCAACTAAAAATGGTTAGGCACCAGTTCACGTGCGAGCCGATAATGAAGTCAAGTTTCGGAAAAAATCGGTGTAGTGGTCTCAGAAGAGTTCTCCGGAAACAAACGCGGCGGAGACGGCGGCGGCGGAACCCGGTAAAAAACATAGTATCCTCAAAACGTTTTTTTTGTGATACAATAAATAAAAAAGCTGTAAGGCTGATGTAAGATTGTAAGGATATTTATGAGCTTTTTCAAAATATGTTTCAGGTGACCTAACCTTTGACCTATCGACCAAAAATCTGAGAAGTTACTTTCCTTGAACATACAGCTTTTAGATTATCTTAACAATCTTTGAAAAATGTGATGTTGACCGCGGACCAGGAAACCTCAGAATCACATATTTCTTCCACATTGGGCAGGTAAGCCATGTGTGAAAGATGGAAAGTTCGGGATGAAAAGTTTTAGCAATATGCGCAAGATGAAAAATGATGAAGACAGCATACACGTTCTATTTTATAGCAAGTTCCGAGAGTTTCACCGCAAGTCCTGGACTCGGTCTTGTCTTTGGAGGCCAGGACTGGACCCTGTAGGCCCCGTACCACCTCGAATTGAGTATTTAAATTTATGCTGCCAACAAGTATACACTGCTTCATTATTAAAAAAAGGACCCATGGGTCACGTCGCTCAGCTGAATTTTTGAAAAAAAAAAATATATATATATATATATATATATATATATTGATTTACAATTCAAAATGGATCCATTTGACCAACAAATTAGTCTGGATGCAAGGAGAAAGGAGGAGGAGTAGGAGAGAGGGGGGGGGGGGGTAGTGCTTAACAGAGCTTTAAGGAAAATAATAATTATTATATATTTAATGAAAAACAGAGGCGGACAGATAGAGCTTATCAGATATTGTCCCATTCTGTTGAGGCAAGAATATGATATATGTTTCAATTAGATCCTAAATGTTTTATTACACTTTTTGATCTCATTTAATTAATCCTTACAGTTGCTATAAAACTAATTGGCAAGACCACAGGTGCAAGGGCTCAATGGCAAGGTGGTGGGGCGGGGGGGGGGGGGGGGGGGGGGTTAATGTTGAGAGTGACGTACAACACTGCATATACAAACAGGATATGAAATTTAAGGTAACAATGCTTTGAGCAGGAAACGTTTATTCATTATTATTTAAATACAGTAGTATTGAAATATAGTATTGAAAAACAGACGGAGAGATGGACCAAAAAAGCCAATCACTTTATTTCACATTCTGCTGAGGCAGGAGAATAATGAACAAATGTTTGCATTAATTCTTCATTCTTTTCATAACACCATTTTTTTCAAAATATAACATATGTATCTGAATATATAAGTTGATTTACAATTCAAAATTGCATTTAAAAACAAAATTATCTGAAATGTAACTTTATTTGAATATTTACAGTTATAAATTTATCAATAATTTGGCTCATATATTATCAAATTATGCTTCCTGGTATAAGGGTTTAATAATATTTTAATTTGTTAAAATTATTTAAAAGGAAAATAATTTCTTTAAAAATGTTTCAGTTCCACAACATGGCATTATGAATTTCTCCTTGATTCAGAATAGTTTTTAACTAAGGCGTTGAAACAGCTTTACAATTAAGGAAATACATTTGAAACAATAACACTTTTTGCATTACACTTGGTGAGGATGGGGTAAGGTGGGTGATATGAGAATAACTGTACACCTGTGACCCCTGCTCCACCAGTGACCCATTAAAAATCAGTAAGAGAGAGCCGCACTGAATGACATCCAATGACCAAAGTGGGTTGCTTGACAATGCATGTAAATACATTAAGAGCCTCCAAAAAATGTTCAATAACTAGCCTAATTTTGAAGCTTTTACTTTCAAATTTCAGATTTTAACAGAATAAATCCTTATTTGTACATGCTGTGAAAATTAAATCCACAGTACTTACAGGAAATTTAAAACGTGCCGTGGACGAATTTGGACAAAATCAAGGTACTTTTTTATATAAATGCTAATAACTTGCAAAATTCACATCTTATGTTGGGTATACAATTGAATCTTGATTAAATAAAGTTATATCCCTTAAAAAGTCTCTATAGCTTCAAAATTTCTCATTTTAAGTGAGTAAATATCTTTCCTGATTTTTTGACAAAGTGCATTATGTTCGGGCCCATAATGTGAAGAAATAACACAATACTGACACAATTTCTGGTATGCACATAGGAAATATATAGAGGAATATTTATGTTAATATGGCCAAAAACAGTTCAGTGGTTTTGATATTAGGCAGTCTTGAAGTGTAACGATGGGTTTTTAAAGAAACATAGAGGTTTTTACTTAATATCTCAAAGGGCCTACATGTTCATGATCCTTTCCTTGCACTTGTCTTGCACAAGTTGACTGCAGATATCATATGTCAGTAATACTACAGTTGGACATTTTGTCTCTGGAAAGTTTTCCTCTGAGACTGTGGAGATCAAGGGTGATTCGCACCATGATCTTCCCGGCATTAACACAAGGGATGTGTTCAGTTCTCCGCTGTCTGCACGGAGTATGAAGGTGTTTTTAGGAGACATGAACATTTGAAAATTCCCACACCTGTCACTGACAGCGCTCTCCTCTTATAACAAAACGACACTGGAATACACATTATCGTATACCGTGAAGGATGAAGATTGTTCTTGATGGTGCATACACTTGATGGTGATGAAGTTTTAGCATAATGCTGGGCTCAGTATGCCTTTCATAGTTGCAGCATAATGCTGGGCTCAGTATGCCTTTCATAGTTGCAGCATAATGCTGGGCTCAGTATGCCTTTCACAGTTGCAGCATAACGCTGGGCTCAGTATGCCTTTCATAGTTGCAGCATAACGCTGGGCTCAGTATGCCTTTCACAGTTGCAGCATAACGCTGGGCTCAGTGTGCCTTTCATAGTTGCAGCATAACGCTGGGCTCAGTATGCCTTTCATAGTTTCAGCATAATGCTGGGCTCAGTATGCCTTTCATAGTTTCAGCATAATGCTGGGCTCAGTATGCCTCTCACAGTTTCAGCATAATGCTGGGCTCAGTATGCCTCTCATAGTTGCAGCATAACGCTGGGCTCAGTATACCTTTTACAGTTTCAGCATAACGCTGGGCTCAGTATGCCTTTCATAGTTGCAGGATAACGCTGGGCTCAGTATGCCTTTCACAGTTGCAGCATAATGCTGGGCTCAGTATGCCTTTCACAGTTGCAGCATACCGCTGGGCTCAGTATGCCTTTCACAGTTGCAGCATAACGCTGGGCTCAGTATGCCTTTCATAGTTGCAGCATAATGCTGGGCTCAGTATGCCTTTCACAGTTGCAGCATAATCCTGGGCTCGGTATGCCTTTCATAGTTTCAGCATAATCCTGGGCTCAGTATGCCTTTCATAGTTTCAACATAATGCTGGGCTCAGTATGCCTTTCACAGTTTCAGCATAACGCTGGGCTCAGTATGCCTTTCATAGTTGCAGCATAACGCTGGGCTCAGTATGCCTTTCCTAGTTGCAGCATAATGCTGGGCTCAGTATGCCTTTCATTGTTGCAGCATAATGCTGGGCTCAGTATGCCTTTCACAGTTGCAGCATAATGCTGGGCTCAGTATGCCTTTCATAGTTGCAGCATAATGCTGGGCTCAGTATACCTTCAACAGTTTCAGCATAACGCTGGGCTCAGTTTGCCTTTCATAGTTGTAGCATAATGCTGGGCTCAGTATGCCTTTCATAGTTGCAGCATAACGCTGGGCTCAGTATGCCTTTCATAGATTCAGCATAATGCTGGGATCAGTATGCCTTTCATAGTTTCAGCATAATGCTGGGCTCAGTATGCCTTTCACAGTTTCAGCATAACGCTGGGCTCAGTATGCCTTTCATAGTTGCAGCAAAATGCTGGGCTCAGTATGCCTTTCATAGTTGCAGCATAATGCTGGGCTCAGTATGGCTTTCACAGTTTCAGCATAACGCTGGGCTCAGTATGCCTTTCAGAGTTGTAGCATAATGCTGGGCTCAGTATGCCTTTCATAGTTTCAGCATAATGCTGGGCTCAGTATGCCTTTCATAGTTGCAGCATAATGCTGGACTCAGTATGCCTTTCACAGTTTCAGCATAACGCTGGACTCAGTATGCCTTTCATAGTTGTAGCATAATGCTGGGCTCAGTATGCCTTTCATAGTTGCAGCATAACGCTGGGCTCAGTATGCCTTTCATAGTTGCAGCATAATGCTGGGCTCAGGATGCCTTTCACAGTTTCAGCATAACGCTGGGCTCAGTATGCCTTTCATAGTTGCAGCATAATGCTGGGCTCAGTATGCCTTTCATAGTTGCAGGATAACGCTGGGCTCAGTATGCCTTTTACAGTTTCAGCATAACGCTGGGCTCAGTATGCCTTTCATAGTTGCAGCATAACGCTGGGCTCAGTATGCCTTTCATAGTTGCAGCATAACGCTGGGCTCAGTATGCCTTTCACAGTTTCAGCAAAATGCTGGGCTCAGTATGCCTTTCATAGTTTCAGCAAAATGCTGGGCTCAGTATGCCTTTCATAGTTGCAACATAATGCTGGGCTCAGAATGCCTTTCACAGTTGCAGCATAATGCTTGGCTCAGAATGCCTTTCACAGTTTCAGCATAACGCTGGGCTCAGTATGCCTTTCATAGTTGCAGCATAATGCTGGGCTCAGTATGCCTTTCATAGTTGCAGCATAAGGCTGGGCTCAGTATCCCTTTCACAGTTTCAGCATAACGCTGGGCTCTGTATGCCTTTCATAGTTGTAGCATCATGCTGGGCTCAGTATGCCTTTCATAGTTGCAGCATAACGCTTTGCTCAGTATGCCTTTCACAGTTTCAGCATAACGCTGGGCTCAGTATGCCTTTTATAGTGGCAGCATAATGCTGGGCTCAGTATGCCTTTCATAGTGGCAGCTTAATGCTGGGCTCAGTATGCCTTTCACAGTTTCAGCATAACGCTGGGCTCAGTATGCCTTTCATAGTTGCAGCATAATGCTGGGCTCAGTATGCCTTTCATAGTTGCAGCATAATGCTGGGCTCAGTATGCCTTTCACAGATTCAGCATAACGCTGGGCTCAGTATGCCTTTCATAGTTGCAGCATAATGCTGGGCTCAGTATGCCTTTCATAGGTGCAGCATAATGCTGGGCTCAGTATACCTTTCATAGTTGCAGCATAATGCTGGGCTCAGTATGCCTTTCATATTTTCAGCATAACGCTGGGCTCAGTATGCCTTTCACAGTTTCAGCATAACGCTGGGCTCAGTACGCCTTTCATAATTTCAGCATAACGCTGGGCTCAGTATGCCTTTCATAGTTTCAGCATAATGCTGGGCTCAGTATGCCTTTTATAGTTGCAGCATAATGCTGGGCTCAGTATACCTTTCATAGTTGCAGCATAATGCTGGGCTCAGTATGCCTTTCACAGTTTCAGCATAACGCTGGGCTCAGTACGCCTTTCATAATTTCAGCATAACGCTGGGCTCAGTATGCCTTTCATAGTTTCAGCATAATGCTGGGCTCAGTATGCCTTTCACAGTTGCAGCATAATGCTGGGCTCGGTATGCCTTTCATAGTTTCAGCATAATCCTGGGCTCAGTATGCCTTTCATAGTTTCAACATAATGCTGGGCTCAGTATGCCTTTCACAGTTTCAACATAACGCTGGGCTCAGTATGCCTTTCATAGTTGCAGCATAACGCTGGGCTCAGTATGCCTTTCCTAGTTGCAGCATAATGCTGGGCTCAGTATGCCTTTCATAGTTGCAGCATAATGCTGGGCTCAGTATGCCTTTCACAGTTGCAGCATAATGCTGGGCTCAGTATGCCTTTCATAGTTGCAGCATAATGCTGGGATCAGTATGCCTTTCATAGTTTCAGCATAACGCTGGGCTCAGTATGCCTTTCACAGTTTCAGCATAACGCTGGGCTCAGTATGCCTCCCACAGTTGCAGCAAAACGCTGGGCTCAGTATGCCTTTCACAGTTGCAGCATAATGCTGGGCTCAGTGTACCTTTCACAGTTGCAGCATAATGCTGGGCTCAGTATGCCTTTCTTAGTTGCAGCATAATGCTGGGCTCAGTATGCCTTTCATAGTTGCAGCATAATGCTGGGCTCAGTATGCCTTTCACAGTTTCAGCATAATGCTGGGCTCAGTATGCCTTATATAGTTGCAGCATAATGCTGGGCTCAGTATGCCTTTCATAGTTCCAGCATAATGCTGGGCTCAGTATGCCTTTCATAGTTCCAGCATAATGCTGGGCTCAGTATGCCTTTCATAGTTCCAGCATAATGCTGGGCTCAGTATGCCTTTCATAGTTCCAGCATAACGCTGGGCTCAGTATGCCTTTCACAGTTTCAGCATAACGCTGGGCTCAGTATGCCTTTCATAGTTGCAGCATAATGCTGGGCTCAGTATGCCTTTCATAGTTTCAGCATAATGCTGGGCTCAGTATGCCTTTCATAGTTTCAGCATAATGCTGGGCTCAGTATGCCTTTCATAGTTTCAGCATAATCCTGGGCTCAGTATGCCTTTCATAGTTTCAGCATAATGCTGGGCTCAGTATGCCTTTCACAGTTTCAGCATAACGCTAAGCTCAGTATGCCTTTCATAGTTGCAGCATAATGCTGGGCTCAGTATGCCTTCAACAGTTTCAGCATAACGCTGGGCTCAGTATGCCTTTCATAGTTGTAGCATAATGCTGGGCTCAGTATGCCTTTCATAGTTGCAGCATCACGCTGGGCTCAGTATGCCTTTCATAGATTCAGCATAATGCTGGGCTCAGTATGCCTTTCATAGTTTCAGCATAATGCTGGGCTCAGTATGCCTTTCACAGTTTCAGCATTACGCTGGGCTCAGTATGCCTTTCATAGTTGCAGCATAATGCTGGGCTCAGTATGCCTTTCATAGTTGCAGCATAATGCTGGACTCAGTATGCCTTTCACAGTTTCAGCATAACGCTGGGCTCAGTATGCCTTTCAGAGTTGTAGCATAATGCTGGGCTCAGTATGCCTTTCATAGTTTCAGCATAATGCTGGGCTCAGTATGCCTTTCATAGTTGCAGCATAATGCTGGACTCAGTATGCCTTTCACAGTTGCAGCATAACGTAGGGCTCAGTATGCCTTTCATAGTTGTAGCATAATGCTGGGCTCAGTATGCCTTTCATAGTTGCAGCATAATGCTGGGCTCAGTATGCCTTTCATAGTTGCAGCATAAGGCTGGGCTCAGAATCCCTTTCACAGTTTCAGCATAACGCTGGGCTCGGTATGCCTTTCATAGTTGTAGCATCATGCTGGGCTCAGTATGCCTTTCATAGTTGCAGCATAACGCTTTGCTCAGTATGCCTTTCACAGTTTCAGCATAACGCTGGGCTCAGTATGCCTTTTATAGTGGCAGCATAATGCTGGGCTCAGTATGCCTTTCATAGTGGCAGCATAATGCTGGGCTCAGTATGCCTTTCACAGTTTCAGCATAACGCTGGGCTCAGTATGCCTTTCATAGTTGCAGCATAATGCTGGGCTCAGTATGCCTTTCATAGTTACAGCATAATGCTGGGCTCAGTATGCCTTTCACAGATTCAGCATAACTCTGGGCTCAGTATGCCTTTCATGGTTGCAGCATAATGCTGGGCTCAGTATGCCCTTCATAGTTGCAGCATAATGCTGGGCTCAGTATACCTTTCATAGTTGCAGCATAATGCTGGGCTCAGTATGCCTTTCATAGTTTCAGCATAACGCTGGGCTCAGTATGCCTTTCACAGTTTCAGCATAACGCTGGGCTCAGTACGCCTTTCATAATTTCAGCATAACGCTGGGCTCAGTATGCCTTTCATAGTTTCAGCATAATGCTGGGCTCAGTATGCCTTTCACAGTTTCAGCATAACGCTGGGCTCAGTATTAATTTCACAGTTTCAGCATAATGCTGGACTCAGTATGAATTTCTTGGTTGCAGCATAATGCTGGGCTCAGTATGAATTTCATAGTTGCAGCATAATGCTGGGCTCAATATGGCTTTCATAGATGCAGCATAATGCTGGGCTCAGTAGCCTTTCATAGTTGCAGCATAATGCTGGGCTCAGTATGCCTTTCATAGTTGCAGCATAATGCTGGGCTCAGTATGCCTGTTGCGTGTAGCACAAAACATCCCCGAGTTCCACTCACACAACGAAGATGTTAAATGAAAAACTGACTCACAAATATAGTACAAAATATATATAATTATTTAAACAAACATTATTTACAATATATACAATACATGAACACAAAGTCTCTAACAAATAATAACTAAATCTTGGTGCGGTACAAATGAAGAAATACTTATCTGCTGTAAATCAAAGTCACTGGTGCTGGTTTGACGAAATAAAAATGACTCCGGGGTTGCTCTGAGGAGTCATAACGAAAGTTCAGTTCATAATCCGTGCACAGCCATAATAAAGTTCAAAACGTCCAAAATGTCTCCATCTTATCACAAGGAGACTACACATCATCAGGCCTGGATATCCCTGGATATCAGTTCTTGTTTGCAACCCAATTCAAAATCACTAAATGAAGGGTATTTATAGTGTCTGTGGACCTTAACGCAATATCGATCGATCCACTTTTAAATTCCAGTTCAGGTTGTTTAACCGCTGTTAATGAATGAATGAAAACGTTCTCTTTGTCCGTTTATTTGTTGTTGCCGAAGTTCAATAGATGACTGTAAGCGACACGGGTCAACGCGTTCCTGTTGTTCCTGGGTCAATGGTTCTAAGGTCCTTCCGTGAGTGCCCTGCCATCGCGTACGGACATACATCACACCATCCTCCTAAAAAGAAAATTTTATGATATTTTCATGCGTAAAATTTTATAATATCTGAAATATATACCTTTGGGCGATATGATATATATATGAGAAATATAATTATGTTAACATGAGGATACAAACTTTTATAATCTACAATATCATTTATAATTGACATCAATAGCCATCCTTTCTTTTCTTGCAAACATATGCAAATAATCTTTCCAATTCATTTTAACTTCACTTTGCTAATACACACACTAATAACTCACACAACCATCGAACATTACTACGACTTGTGCAAAATAATATCCCTGTGACTAATGCACAATTCATCCTACTAGCTTATAATGCATAATAGCTACTGCATCTCAATGTAACATCTTCATCCATACCCATCTCTAACAATACAATTCATATACAAATTTATCAATAACATCTAGATAATGCGTCAGCGATGACATTATCCTTTCCTCTTATGTGTTTCACATTGATGTCATACTCTTGTAAGAGTAGACTCCAATTTAATAACCTCCTGTTCTTGTTCTTCATTCTACTCAAGAACACTAAAGGGTTATGATCAGTATAAATCACTGATGGATGAGAAACTGATCTCACATAGATTTCAAAATATTGCAGTGCTAAGATAAGCGCTAATAATTCTTTTTCAATGGTGGAATAATTTCTCTGGTAATCTTTAAATTTCTTTGAGAAATAACAGACAGGATGATCAATCCCTTGTTCATCTTCTTGAATCAATATAGCACCAGCTGCTTGTTCGCTAGCATCAACACATAACTTAAAATCTTTGTCAAAATCAGGTGCTTTCAAGACAGGTGTATTGATCATCATCGACTTCAATTTCTCGAATGCTGCTTCGCAGTCATCAGTCCAAATATATATCTCCTTTTTCTTTAACAAATTTGTGAGAGGGGTAGTTATCTCAGCAAAGTTTTTACAAAACCTTCTATAATACCCAGTCATGCCTAGAAATCTTTGTAAACTCTTTTTTGACGTAGGTCTCTGGAAATTGATTATTTCTACATCACCTTGTCCTATGACATGACCTAAATAAATGACCTTGGCCTTCCCAAAATCACTTTTTGTCAAATTAACTGTAAGAATAGCTTCAGCCAGTCTTTGAAACAGTTTCTCAAGTCTATACAAGTGTTCAGACAACGTATCACTATATACAATCAAGTCATCAATGTAACCTTCAACACCTTCAAGATGGTTTATACAAATATTAATCAAACGTTGGAATGAAGCTCCACTATTCTTCATTCCAAACAGCATTACATTATATTCATATAATCCGTCAGGAATAACAAAAGCAGAGATCTTTCTCGCTCTTTCAGTTAGAGGAACACCCCAATATCCTTTCAGTAAGTCACATTTTGTTACATATTTAGCTTTACCAATCCTATCTATACAATCATCAACTCTTGGTATGGGATACGTATCTGTTTTAGTGACAGCATTCACTTTTCTGAAATCAGTACAAAATCTATAACTTTTATCTGGTTTTGGAACTAATATACATGGAGAACTCCATTCACTTTGGCTCTCTCTGATGATGTCATTTTGTAACATGTAATCTATTTCTTTTCTTAAGTTGGCAAGAGTTTCGGGATTAACCCTGTATGGATGTTGTTTTATTGGTTTTGCATCACCGACATCCACATCATGATATATGACATTTGTTCTACTAGGTACATCTGGAAATATTTGTTTATATTTTCTCAACATTTTTTACAAATCTTGAGATTTTTCAGACGACAGATGTTCTAGTTTCACATCTAAGTTTGCCAATATCTCTGAATTACCTAATTTTGGTTTTTCATTCTTGTTTTCACTTGTTTCAAAATCTTTGAAAATATCAGTAGTTTCTGATATTTCATTATCATCAGATGTTATACAAACAGGTTTCACTAATGTATCGTTCCTCTCAAAATATGGTTTGAGCATATTCACATGACATAATTGAGTTCCCTTACGTCTATCTGGAGTTTTGATGATGTAATTGACATTGTTAATCTTTCTATAAATCTCATAGGGTCCATGATATCTTGATTGTAATGGACCTTCTTTACTTGGTAACAATGGAGGAACCTTATCTCCTACATTCAATTCCTGATGTCTTGCTTTCTTATCATACCATGTTTTCATCTTGGTTTGAGCTTTAGCCAAATTCTGTCTTGCTAATTCACATGTATCATTCAACCGTTCTTTGAATGTGACAACATAATCTAAAAAGGTTTTCCGTCTGTTTCGTTCACTAAGCCATTGATCTTTGATTACATTCAATGGGCCTCTAATAGTGTGGCCAAAAATGAGTTCAAACGGAGTAAATTCGAGTGACTCCTGGACTGAATCCCTAACCGCAAATAACAATAGCGGGACCCCTTCGTCCCAATCCCTCTTGTTATGAAAACAATAAGTCTTCAACATGGTTTTCAGAGTAGAATGAAATCTCTCTAAAGCACCCTGGGATTGCGGATGATATGCACTTGACAAGATCTGATTAACACCTAATTCATTTGTCAACTGTTGTAATAATCCAGATGTAAAATTTGACCCTTGATCTGATTGAATTTCTTTAGGCATACCAAACATTGTAAACAATTTTATCAAAGCTTTAGTGATAGTTTTGGTTTTGATATTTCTCAAAGGAATGGCCTCTGGAAATCTTGTTGCAGTACACATGATGGTCAACAAATATTGATTTCCATTTTTAGTTTTTGACATTGGACCAACACAGTCTATAATAATACTTGACATGGCTTCTTCCATGACTGGAATTGGTTGTAATGGAGCTTTTGGTGAATCATGATTGTATTTTCCTACCATTTGACAAGTATGACAAGTTTTACAAAACCTAGCTATATCTTGATTCATTCTTGGCCAAAAGAAATGCCTTAGTATCCTTTCTTTAGTCTTGTTTACACCAAAATGTGCTGACAAAGGTGATTCATGGGCTATCTTCATTATTTCTGATCTATACACTCATACACTTTCATAGTTGCAGCATAATGCTGGGCTCAGTATGCCTTTCATAGTTTCAGCATAACGCTGGGCTCAGTATGCCTTTCATAGTTTCAGCATAATGCTAGGCTCAGTATGCCTTTCATAGTTTCAGCATAACGCTGAGCTCAGTATGCCTTTCACAGTTGCAGCATAACGCTGGGCTCAGTATGCCTTTCATAGTTGCAGCATAATGTTGGGCTCAGTATGCCTTTCATAGTTTCAGCATAATGCTGGGCCCAGTATGCCTTTCATAGTTTCAGCATAATGCTGGGCCCAGTATGCCTTTCATAGTTTCAGCATAATGCTGGGCCCAGTATGCCTTTCATAGTTTCAGCATAATGCTGGGCCCAGTATGCCTTTCATAGTTTCAGCATAATGCTGGGCTCAGTATGCCTTTCACAGTTTCAGCATAACGCTGGGCTCAGTATGCCTTTCATAGTTGCAGCATAATGCTGGGCTCAGTATGCCTTTCATAGTTGCAGCATAATGCTGGGCTCAGTATGCCTTTCACAGTTTCAGCATAATGCTGGGCTCAGTATGGCTTTCACAGTTTCAGCATAACGCTGGGCTCAGTATGCCTTTCATAGTTTCAGCATAATGCTGGGCTCAGTATGCCTTTCATAGTTTCAGCATAATGCTGGGCTCAGTATGCCTTTCACAGTTTCAGCATAACGCTGGGCTCAGTATGCCTTTCATAGTTGCAGCATAACGCTGGGCTCAGTATGCCTTTCTTAGTTGCAGCATAATGCTGGGCTCAGTATGCCTTTCATAGTTGCAGCATAATGCTGGGCTCAGTATGCCTTTCATAGTTGCAGCATAATGCTGGGCTCAGTATGCCTTTCACAGTTGCAGCATAACGTAGGGCTCAGTATGCCTTTCACAGTTGCAGCATAATGCTGGGCTCAGTATGCCTTTCATAGTTGCAGCATAATGCTGGGCTCAGTATGCCTTTCACAGTTCCAGCATAACGCTGGGCTCAGTATGCCTTTCATAGTTGCAGCATAATGCTGGGCTCAGTATGCCTTTCATAGTTGCAGCATAATGCTGGGCTCAGTATGCCTTTCACAGTTTCAGCATAATGCTGGGCTCAGTATGCCTTTCACAGTTTCAGCATAACGCTGGGCTCAGTATGCCTTTCATAGTTTCAGCATAATGCTGGGCTCAGTATGCCTTTCACAGTTGCAGCATAACGCTGGGCTCAGTATGCCTTTCATAGTTGCAGCATAATGCTGGGCTCAGTATGCCTTTCATAGTTGCAGCATAACGCTGGGCTCAGTATGCCTTTCATAGTTGCAGCATAATGCTCGGCTCAGTATGCCTTTCATAGTTGCAGCATAATGCTCGGCTCAGTATGCCTTTCATAGTTGCAGCATAGTGCTCGGCTCAGTATGCCTTTCATAGTTGCAGCATAATGCTGGGCTCAGTATGCCTTTCATAGTTGCAGCATAAAGCTGGGCTCAGTATGCCTTTCACAGTTGCAGCATAAAGCTAGGCTCAGTATGCCTTTCATAGTTGCAGCATAATGCTGGACTCAGTATGCCATTATAGTTTCAGCAAAATGCTGGACTCAATATGCCTTGCATTCTTCATGCAGCTGGGGCTGCTTGAGCCCGATTCTTCAGCTGTTTATTGATGTGATTTTGAAAAGGCTGCGAAGGCCTTCTGTTTATCCTCATCAGGTTCTATGAATCTTTTGACTATACTGAATCATTTTGGAGCCGAGTGTTGACTGAACGATCTCCTTAATCTTAAGTTCTAGACTGGTCTCTCTGTATGTGTTGAGCTTCTTCAGCAGATCCGTAGGAGATCAGCTTGATGACCAGGTTGTATGATTCTCTGGACTG
This sequence comes from Sipunculus nudus, assembly GCA_026874595.1. Classification (NCBI taxonomy): domain Eukaryota; kingdom Metazoa; phylum Annelida; class Sipuncula; order Golfingiida; family Sipunculidae; genus Sipunculus; species Sipunculus nudus. The sequence goes on along the minus strand of CM049311.1, from coordinate 818,672 downwards.
GTCTGACCGTTGTGTGGAGCTTCCTCAGGAGATCCGTAGGAGATCGGCTTGATGACCAGGTTGTATGATTCTCTGGACTGGTCTGACCGTTGTGTTGAGCTTCCTCAGGAGATCCGTAGGAGGTCAGCTTGAAGACCAGGTTGTATGATTCTCTGGACTGGTCTGACCGTTGTGTTGAGCTTCTTCAGGAGATCCGTGGGAGATCAGCTTGATGTCCAGTTTGTATGATTCACTGGACTGGTCTGACTGTTGTGTTGAACTTCCTGAGGAGATCCGTAGGAGGTCAGCTTGATGTCCAGGTTGTATGATTCTCTGGACTGGTGTGACCGTTGTGTTCAGCTCCCTGAGGAGATCCGTAGGAGGTCAGCTTGATTTCAAGGTTGTATGATTCTTTAGACTGGTCTGACTGTTGTGTTGAGCTTCCTCAGAAGATCCGTAGGAGTTCAGCTTGATGTCCAGGTTGTATGATTCTCTTGACTGGTCTGACTGTTGTGTTGAACTTCCTGAGGAGATTCGTAGGAGGTCAACTTGATGTCCAGGTTGTATTATTCTCTGGACTGGTGTGACTGTTGTGTTAAGCTTCCTCAGGAGATCCGTAGGAGGTCAGCTTGATGTCCAGGTTGTATGATTCTCTGGACTGGTCTGACTGTTTTGTTGAGCTTCCTCAGGAGATCCGTAGGAGGTCAGCTTGATGTCCAGGAAGTATGATTCTCTGGACTGGTGTGACTGTTGTGTTGAGCTTCCTCAGGAGATCCGTAGGAGGTCAGCTTGATGTCCAGGTTGTATGATTCTCTGGACCGGTCTGACTGTTGTATTGAGCTTCCTCAGGAGATCCGTAGGAGGTCGGCTTGATGTCCAGGAAGTATGATTCTCAGACTGATCTGACTGTTGTGTTGAGCTTCCTCAGGAGATCAGTAGGAGTCAGCATGATGTCCAAGTTTAATGATTCTCTGGACTGGTCTGACTGTTGTGTTTAGCTTCCTCAGCAGATCCGTAGGAGGTCGGCTTGATGTCCAGGAAGTATGATTCTCAGGATTGATCTTACTGTTGTGTTGAGCTTTCTCAGGAGATCCGTAAGAAGTCAGCTTGATGTCCAGGTTGTATGATTTTCTGGACTGATGTGACTGTTGTGTTGAGCTTCCTCGGGAGATCCGTAGGAGGTCGGCTTGATGTCCAGGAAGTATGATTCTCAGGATTGATATGACTGTTGTGTTGAGCTTCCTCAGGAGATCCGTAGGAGGTCAGCTTGATGTCAAGGTTGTATGATTTTCTGGACTGGTGTGACTGTTGTGTTGAGCTTCCTCAGGATATCCGTAGGAGGTCGGCTTGATGTCCAGGTTGAATGAATTTTTGGACTGGTGTGACAGTGTATTGAGCTTCCTCAGGATATTCGTAGGAGGTCTGCTTGATGTCCAGGTTGTATGATTTTCTGGACTGGTGTGACTGTTGTGTTAAGCTTCCTCAGGAGATCCGTAGGAGGTCAGCTTGATGTCAAGGTTGTATGATTTTCTGGACTGGTGTGACTGTTGTGTTGAGCTTCCTCAGGATATCCGTAGGAGGTCGGCTTGATGTCCAGGTTGAATGAATTTTTGGACTGGTGTGACAGTGTATTGAGCTTCCTCAGGATATTCGTAGGAGGTCGGCTTGATGTCCAGGTTGTATGATTTTCTGGACTGGTGTGACTGTTGTGTTAAGCTTCCTCAGGATATCCGTAGGAGGTCAGCTTGATGTCAAGGTTGTATGATTTCCTGGACTGGTGTGACTGTTGTGTTGAGCTTCCTCAGGAGATCCGTAGGAGGTCAGCTTGATGCCCAGGTTGTATGATTTTCTGGACTGGTGTGACTGTTGTGTTGAGCTTCCTAAGGAGATCCGTAGGAGGTCAGCTTGATGTCCAGGTTGTATGATTTTCTGGACTGGTGTGACTGCTGTGTTGAGCTTCCTAAGGAGATCCGTAGGAGGTCAGCTTGATGTCCAGGTTGTATGATATTCTGGACTGGTGTGACTGTTGTGTTGAGCCTCCTCAGGAGATCCGTAGAAGGTCGGCTTGATGTCCAGGAAGTATGATTCTCAGGACTGATCTGACTGTTGTGTTGAGCTTCCTCAAGAGATCCGTAGGAGGTCAGCTTGATGTCCAGGTTGTATGATTCTCTGGACTGGTCTGACCGTTGTGTTGAGCTTCCTCAGAAGATCCGTAGGAGATCAGCTTGATGTCCAGGTTGTATGATTCTCTGGACTGGTCTGTTTTGTTGAGCTTCCTCAGGCGATCCGTAGGAGGTCAGCTTGATGTCAAGGTTGGAGACAAAGCGGTAAAGATGTTTGTTTGTTTCAACTTACAAATGTCTGATTTTCTAAGATATTTAGTATGTTTTCCTCATGTCAAATAGGAACACAGACCTTGAATTAATTTTTTAAAAGTCTTTGTTAGGTTATACTGAAGATTGGGTATAACTATATGTACTAGAAATGCTGTTGAAAACTAGTCTGTAGAACATTTATTATACCACCATAATAATCATTCTAAACGTTTGGCGAACCGCATTCCTATATATCACGAGCAGTTTAACGAATAATGTTTAATAAACATGTAACGATGGTGAAAAAACAGATGCATAACAAATTCTCATGAAAAGAATTATAGGCTTTTTAAAAAACATAATTCTCCACAACCCCGAACATCAGGCATCGTGCTAAATGTGGCGTCACGAGCTCAAGTGGTAATTATATAGTTGGCTGACTTCAGTATAATTATATATAATCCACAAACATGTCACATTCGATAACCTCGTATTTACGCATGAAGTGTTCGTGACAAAACTTATCAATGACAGGACCAGGAAAAATATACACAAGAATCTAAAGAGTAAACTTTTACTGACGTACTCCGGGATGTTTATGTGAGGGGTTGACATCCGACTTACTTTTTAAAAGTAGTAGATGCGACATTACATACAATATTATATAATTCATGCGATATACCTTTGCACACGGTTATTTCATTTTCAGAGTTATTTATGCTGTTTACTTTTACGGCTGACGATATGTACATTCTATCTTTCTTTTTTTTTATCTTTCATGCCATAGGTTTGAGTTCGGGTTAAGGTTTCTGATTGTTGGTGAGCCGCGTTAAATTATGTAACTATTTATATGTAGTCAGTGTTTTGATGAAGGTTAACATGATAACAAACAGTCCTCCGTGAATTAAACAACATGATAACAAACAGTCCTCCGTGAATTAAACAACATGATAACAAACAGTCCTCCGTGAATTAAACAACATGATAACAAACAGTCCTCCGTGAATTAAACAACATGATAACAAACAGTCCTCCGTGAATTAAACAACTACAGCTTGATGTCCAAGTTTAATGATTCTCTGGACTGGTCTGACTGTTGTGTTGAGCTTTCTCAGGAGATCCGTAGGAGGTCAGCTTGATGTCCAGGTTGTATGATTTTCTGGACTGATGTGACTGTTGTGTTGAGCTTCCTCAGGAGATCCGTAGGAGGTCGGCTTGATGTCCAGGAAGTATGATTTTCAGGATTGATCTGACTGTTGTGTTGAGCTTCCTCAGGAGATCCGTAGGAGGTCAGCTTGATGTCAAGGTTGTATGATTTTCTGGACTGGTGTGACTGTTGTGTTGAGCTTCCTCAGGATATCCGTAGGAGGTCGGCTTGATGTCCAGGTTGTATGATTTTCTGGACTGGTGTGACATTTGTGTTGAGCTTCCGCAGGATATCCGTAGGAGGTTGGCTTGATGTCCAGGTTGTATGATTTTCTGGACTGGTGTGACTGTTGTGTTGAGCTTCCTCAGGAGATCCGTAGGAGGTCAGCTTGATGTCAAGGTTGTATGATTTTCTGGACTGGTGTGACTGTTGTGTTGAGCTTCCTCAGAAGATCCGTAGGAGATCAGCTTGATGTCCAGGTTGTATGATTCTCTGGACTGGTCTGTTTTGTTGAGCTTCCTCAAGCGATCCGTAGGAGGTCAGCTTGATGTCCAGGTTGGAGACAAAGCGGTAAAGATGTTTGTTTGTTTCAACTTACAAATGTCTGATTTCCTAGGATATTGAGTATGTTTTCCTCATGTCAAATAGGACCACAGACCTTGAATTAATTTTTTAAAATTCTTTGTTAGGTTATACTGCAGATTGGGTATAACTATATGTACTCGAAATGGTGTTGAAAACTAGTCTGTAGAACATTTATTATACCACCATAATAATCATTCTAAACGTTTGGCGAACCGCATTCCTATATATCACGAGCAGTTTAACGAATAATGTTTAATAAACATGTAACGATGGTGAAAAACAGATGCATAACAAATTCTCATGAAAAGAATTATAGGCTTTTCTCTGGACTAGTCTGTTTTGTTGAGCTTCCTCAGGCGATCCGTAGGAGGTCAGCTTGATGTCCAGGTTGGAGACAAAGCGGTAAAGATGTTTGTTTGTTTCAACTTACAAATGTCTGATTTCCTAAGATATTTAGTATGTCTTTGTTTAGGCTTTTTTACAAAACATAATTCTTCAAAACCCCGAACATCAGGCATCGTGCTAAATGTGGCGTCACGAGCTCAAGTGGTAATTATATAGTTGGCTGACTTCAGTATAATTATATATAATCCACAAACATGTCACATTCGATGACCTCGTATTTACGCATGAAGTGTTCGTGACAAAACTTATCAATGACAGGACCAGGAAAAATATACACAAGAATCTAAAGAGGAAACTTTTACTGACGTACTCCGGGATGTTTATGTGAGGGGTTGACATCCGACTTACTTTTTAAAAGTAGTAGATGCGACATTACATACAATATTATATAATTCATGCGATATACCTTTGCACACGGTTATTTCATTTTCAGAGTTATTTATGCTGTTTACTTTTACGGCTGACGATATGTACATTCTATCTTTCTTTTTTTTATCTTTCATGCCATAGGTTTGAGTTCGGGTTAAGGTTTCTGATTGTTGGTGAGCCGCGTTACATTATGTAACTATTTATATGTAGTCAGTGTTTTGATGAAGGTTAACATGATAACAAACAGTCCTCCGTGAATTAAACAATATGATAACAAACAGTCCTCCGTGAATAAACAACATGATAACAAACAGTCCTCCGTGAATTAAACAACATGATAACAAACAGTCCTCCGTGAATTAAACAACATGATAACAAACAGTCCTCCGTGAATTAAACAACTACAGCTTGATATCCAAGTTTAATGATTCTCTGGACTGGTCTGACTGTTGTGTTGAGCTTTCTCAGGAGATCCGTAGGAGGTCAGCTTGATGTCCAGGTTGTATGATTTTCTGGACTGGTGTGACTGTTGTGTTGAGCTTCCTCAGGAGATCCGTAGGAGGTCGGCTTGATGTCCAGGAAGTATGATTTTCAGGATTGATCTGACTGTTGTGTTGAGCCTCCTCAAGAGATCCGTAGGAGGTCAGCTTGATGTCCAGGTTGTATGATTCTCTGGACTGGTCTGACCGTTGTGTTGAGCTTCCTCAGAAGATCCGTAGGAGATCAGCTTGATGTCCAGGTTGTATGATTCTCTGGACTGGTCTGTTTTGTTGAGCTTCCTCAAGAGATCCGTAGGAGGTCAGCTTGATGTCCAGGTTGTATGATTCTCTGGACTGGTGTGACTGTTGTGTTGAGCTTCCTCAGATGATCCGTAGGAGATCAGCTTGATGTCCAGGTTGTATGATTCTCTGGACTGGTCTGTTTTGCTGAGCTTCCTCAGGCGATCCGTAGGAGGTCAGCTTGATGTCCAGGTTGGAGACAAAGCGGTAAAGATGTTTGTTTGTTTCAACTTACAAATGTCTGATTTCCTAAGATATTTAGTATGTTTTCCTCATGTCAAATAGGACCACAGACCTTGAATTAATTTTTTAAAATTCTTTGTTAGGTTATACTGCAGATTGGGTATAACTATATGTACTCGAAATGCTGTTGAAAACTAGTCTGTAGAACATTTATTATACCACCATAATAATCATTCTAAACGTTTGGCGAACCGCATTCCTATATATCACGAGCAGTTTAACGAATAATGTTTAATAAACATGTAACGATGGTGAAAAACAGATGCATAACAAATTCTCATGAAAAGAATTATATGCTTTTTACAAAACATAATTCTCCAAAACCCCGAACATCAGGCATCGTGCTAAATGTGGCGTCACGAGCTCAAGTGGTAATTATATAGTTGGCTGACTTCAGTATAATTATATATAATCCACAAACATGTCACATTCGATGACCTCGTATTTACGCATGAAGTGTTTGTGACAAAACTTATCAATGACAGGACCAGGAAAAATATACACAAGAATCTAAAGAGGAAACTTTTACTGACGTACTCCGGGATGTTTATGTGAGGGGTTGACATCCGACTTACTTTTTAAAAGTAGTAGATGCGACATTACATACAATATTATATAATGCGATATACCTTTGCACACGGTTATTTCATTTTCAGAGTTATTTATGCTGTTTACTTTTACGGCTGACGATATGTACATTCTATCTTTCTGTTTTTTTTATCTTTCATGCGATAGGTTTGAGTTCGGGTTAAGGTTTCTGATTGTTGGTGAGCCGCGTTAAATTATGTAACTATTTATATGTAGTCAGTGTTTTGATGAAAGTTAACATGATAACAAACAGTCCTCCGTGAATTAAACAATATGATAACAAACAGGCCTCCGTGAATAAACAACATGATAACAAACAGTCCTCCGTGAATTAAACAACATGATAACAAACAGTCCTCCGTGAATTAAACAACATGATAACAAACAGTCCTCCGTGAATTAAACAACTACAGCTTGATGTCCAAGTTTAATGATTCTCTGGACTGGTCTGACTGTTGTGTTAAGCTTTCTCAGGAGATCCGTAGGAGGTCAGCTTGATGTCCAGGTTGTATGATTTTCTGGACTGATGTGACTGTTGTGTTGAGCTTCCTCAGGAGATCCGTAGGAGGTCGGCTTGATGTCCAGGAAGTATGATTTTCAGGATTGATCTGACTGTTGTGTTGAGCTTCCTCAGGAGATCCGTAGGAGGTCAGCTTGATGTCAAGGTTGTATGATTTTCTGGACTGGCGTGACTGTTGTGTTGAGCTATCTCAGGATATCCGTTGGAGGTCGGCTTGATGTCCAGGTTGTATGATTTTCTGGACTGGTGTGACTGTTGTGTTGAGCTTCCTCACGATATCCGTAGGAGGTCGGCTTGATGTTCCAGGATGTATGATTTTCTGGACTGGTGTGACTGTTGTGTTGAGCTTCCTCAGGAGATCCGTAGAAGGTCAGCTTGATGTCAAGGTTGTATGATTTTCTGGACTGGTGTGACTGTTGTGTTGAGCTTCCTCAGGAGATCCGTAGGAGGTCAGCTTGATGTCCAGGTTGTATGATTTTCTGGACTGGTGTGACTGTTGTGTTGAGCTTCCTCAGGAGATCCGTAGGAGATCAGCTTGATGTCCAGGTTGTATTATTTTCTGGACTGGTGTGACTGCTGTGTTGAGCTTCCTAAGGAGATCCGTAGAAGGTCAGCTTGATGTCCAGGTTGTATGATATTCTGGACTGGTGTGACTGTTGTGTTGAGCTTCCTCAGGAGATCCGTAGGAGGTCAGCTTGATGTCAAGGTTGTATGATTTTCTGGACTGGTGTGACTGTTGTGTTGAGCTTCCTCAGGAGATCCGTAGGAGGTCAGCTTGATGTCCAGGTTGTATGATTTTCTGGACTGGTGTGACTGTTGTGTTGAGCTTCCTAAGGAGATCCGTAGGAGGTAAGCTTGATGTCCAGGTTGTATGATTTTCTGGACTGGTGTGACTGCTGTGTTGAGCTTCCTAAGGAGATCCGTAGGAGGTCAGCTTGATGTCCAGGTTGTATGATTTTCTGGACTGGTGTGACTGTTGTGTTGAGCTTCCTCAGGAGATCCGTAGGAGGTCGGCTTGATGTCCAGGAAGTATGATTCTCGGGACTGATCTGACTGTTGTGTTGAGCTTCCTCAGGAGATCCGTAGGAGGTCAGCTTGATGTCTAGGTTGTATGATTCTCTGGACTGGTCTGACCGTTGTGTTGAGCTTCCTCAGAAGATCCGTAGGAGATCAGCTTGATGTCCAGGTTGTATGATTCTCTGGACTGGTCTGTTTTGTTGAGCATCCTCAGGCGATCCGTAGGAGGTCAGCTTGATGTCCAGGTTGGAGACAAAGCGGGAAAGATGTTTGTTTGTTTCAACTTACAAATGTCTGATTTCCTAAGATATTTAGTATGTTTTCCTCATGTCAAATAGGACCACAGACCTTGAATTAATTTTTTAAAATTCTTTGTTAGGTTATACTGCAGATTGGGTATAACTATATGTACTCGAAATGCTGTTGAAAACTAGTCTGTAGAACATTTATTATACCACCATAATAATCATTCTAAACGTTTGGCGAACCGCATTCCTATATATCACGAGCAGTTTAACGAATAATGTTTAATAAACATGTAACGATGGTGAAAAACAGATGCATAACAAATTCTCATGAAAAGAATTATAGGCTTTTCTCTGGACTAGTCTGTTTTGTTGAGCTTCCTCAGGCGATCCGTAGGAGGTCAGCTTGATGTCCAGGTTGGAGACAAAGCGGTAAAGATGTTTGTTTGTTTCAACTTACAAATGTCTGATTTCCTAAGATATTTAGTATGTCTTTGTTTAGGCTTTTTTACAAAACATAATTCTTCAAAACCCCGAACATCAGGCATCGTGCTAAATGTGGCGTCACGAGCTCAAGTGGTAATTATATAGTTGGCTGACTTCAGTATAATTTTATATAATCCACAAACATGTCACATTCGATGACCTCGTATTTACGCATGAAGTGTTCGTGACAAAACTTATCAATGACAGGACCAGGAAAAATATACACAAGAATCTAAAGAGGAAACTTTTACTGACGTACTCCGGGATGTTTATGTGAGGGGTTGACATCCGACTTACTTTTTAAAAGTAGTAGATGCGACATTACATACAATATTATATAATTCATGCGATATACCTTTGCACACGGTTATTTCATTTTCAGAGTTATTTATGCTGTTTACTTTTACGGCTGACGATATGTACATTCTATCTTTCTTTTTTTTATCTTTCATGCCATAGGTTTGAGTTCGGGTTAAGGTTTCTGATTGTTGGTGAGCCGCGTTACATTATGTAACTATTTATATGTAGTCAGTGTTTTGATGAAGGTTAACATGATAACAAACAGTCCTCCGTGAATTAAACAATATGATAACAAACAGTCCTCCGTGAATAAACAACATGATAACAAACAGTCCTCCGTGAATTAAACAACATGATAACAAACAGTCCTCCGTGAATTAAACAACATGATAACAAACAGTCCTCCGTGAATTAAACAACTACAGCTTGATATCCAAGTTTAATGATTCTCTGGACTGGTCTGACTGTTGTGTTGAGCTTTCTCAGGAGATCCGTAGGAGGTCAGCTTGATGTCCAGGTTGTATGATTTTCTGGACTGGTGTGACTGTTGTGTTGAGCTTCCTCAGGAGATCCGTAGGAGGTCGGCTTGATGTCCAGGAAGTATGATTTTCAGGATTGATCTGACTGTTGTGTTGAGCCTCCTCAAGAGATCCGTAGGAGGTCAGCTTGATGTCCAGGTTGTATGATTCTCTGGACTGGTCTGACCGTTGTGTTGAGCTTCCTCAGAAGATCCGTAGGAGATCAGCTTGATGTCCAGGTTGTATGATTCTCTGGACTGGTCTGTTTTGTTGAGCTTCCTCAAGAGATCCGTAGGAGGTCAGCTTGATGTCCAGGTTGTATGATTCTCTGGACTGGTGTGACTGTTGTGTTGAGCTTCCTCAGATGATCCGTAGGAGATCAGCTTGATGTCCAGGTTGTATGATTCTCTGGACTGGTCTGTTTTGCTGAGCTTCCTCAGGCGATCCGTAGGAGGTCAGCTTGATGTCCAGGTTGGAGACAAAGCGGTAAAGATGTTTGTTTGTTTCAACTTACAAATGTCTGATTTCCTAAGATATTTAGTATGTTTTCCTCATGTCAAATAGGACCACAGACCTTGAATTAATTTTTTAAAATTCTTTGTTAGGTTATACTGCAGATTGGGTATAACTATATGTACTCGAAATGCTGTTGAAAACTAGTCTGTAGAACATTTATTATACCACCATAATAATCATTCTAAACGTTTGGCGAACCGCATTCCTATATATCACGAGCAGTTTAACGAATAATGTTTAATAAACATGTAACGATGGTGAAAAACAGATGCATAACAAATTCTCATGAAAAGAATTATAGGCTTTTTACAAAACATAATTCTCCAAAACCCCGAACATCAGGCATCGTGCTAAATGTGGCGTCACGAGCTCAAGTGGTAATTATATAGTTGGCTGACTTCAGTATAATTATATATAATCCACAAACATGTCACATTCGATGACCTCGTATTTACGCATGAAGTGTTTGTGACAAAACTTATCAATGACAGGACCAGGAAAAATATACACAAGAATCTAAAGAGGAAACTTTTACTGACGTACTCCGGGATGTTTATGTGAGGGGTTGACATCCGACTTACTTTTTAAAAGTAGTAGATGCGACATTACATACAATATTATATAATGCGATATACCTTTGCACACGGTTATTTCATTTTCAGAGTTATTTATGCTGTTTACTTTTACGGCTGACGATATGTACATTCTATCTTTCTGTTTTTTTTATCTTTCATGCGATAGGTTTGAGTTCGGGTTAAGGTTTCTGATTGTTGGTGAGCCGCGTTAAATTATGTAACTATTTATATGTAGTCAGTGTTTTGATGAAAGTTAACATGATAACAAACAGTCCTCCGTGAATTAAACAATATGATAACAAACAGGCCTCCGTGAATAAACAACATGATAACAAACAGTCCTCCGTGAATTAAACAACATGATAACAAACAGTCCTCCGTGAATTAAACAACATGATAACAAACAGTCCTCCGTGAATTAAACAACTACAGCTTGATGTCCAAGTTTAATGATTCTCTGGACTGGTCTGACTGTTGTGTTAAGCTTTCTCAGGAGATCCGTAGGAGGTCAGCTTGATGTCCAGGTTGTATGATTTTCTGGACTGATGTGACTGTTGTGTTGAGCTTCCTCAGGAGATCCGTAGGAGGTCGGCTTGATGTCCAGGAAGTATGATTTTCAGGATTGATCTGACTGTTGTGTTGAGCTTCCTCAGGAGATCCGTAGGAGGTCAGCTTGATGTCAAGGTTGTATGATTTTCTGGACTGGCGTGACTGTTGTGTTGAGCTATCTCAGGATATCCGTTGGAGGTCGGCTTGATGTCCAGGTTGTATGATTTTCTGGACTGGTGTGACTGTTGTGTTGAGCTTCCTCACGATATCCGTAGGAGGTCGGCTTGATGTTCCAGGATGTATGATTTTCTGGACTGGTGTGACTGTTGTGTTGAGCTTCCTCAGGAGATCCGTAGAAGGTCAGCTTGATGTCAAGGTTGTATGATTTTCTGGACTGGTGTGACTGTTGTGTTGAGCTTCCTCAGGAGATCCGTAGGAGGTCAGCTTGATGTCCAGGTTGTATGATTTTCTGGACTGGTGTGACTGTTGTGTTGAGCTTCCTCAGGAGATCCGTAGGAGATCAGCTTGATGTCCAGGTTGTATTATTTTCTGGACTGGTGTGACTGCTGTGTTGAGCTTCCTAAGGAGATCCGTAGAAGGTCAGCTTGATGTCCAGGTTGTATGATATTCTGGACTGGTGTGACTGTTGTGTTGAGCTTCCTCAGGAGATCCGTAGGAGGTCAGCTTGATGTCAAGGTTGTATGATTTTCTGGACTGGTGTGACTGTTGTGTTGAGCTTCCTCAGGAGATCCGTAGGAGGTCAGCTTGATGTCCAGGTTGTATGATTTTCTGGACTGGTGTGACTGTTGTGTTGAGCTTCCTAAGGAGATCCGTAGGAGGTAAGCTTGATGTCCAGGTTGTATGATTTTCTGGACTGGTGTGACTGCTGTGTTGAGCTTCCTAAGGAGATCCGTAGGAGGTCAGCTTGATGTCCAGGTTGTATGATTTTCTGGACTGGTGTGACTGTTGTGTTGAGCTTCCTCAGGAGATCCGTAGGAGGTCGGCTTGATGTCCAGAAAGTATGATTCTCGGGACTGATCTGACTGTTGTGTTGAGCTTCCTCAGGAGATCCGTAGGAGGTCAGCTTGATGTCTAGGTTGTATGATTCTCTGGACTGGTCTGACCGTTGTGTTGAGCTTCCTCAGAAGATCCGTAGGAGATCAGCTTGATGTCCAGGTTGTATGATTCTCTGGACTGGTCTGTTTTGTTGAGCATCCTCAGGCGATCCGTAGGAGGTCAGCTTGATGTCCAGGTTGGAGACAAAGCGGTAAAGATGTTTGTTTGTTTCAACTTACAAATGTCTGATTTCCTAAGATATTTAGTATGTTTTCCTCATGTCAAATAGGACCACAGACCTTGAATTAATTTTTTAAAATTCTTTGTTAGGTTATACTGCAGATTGGGTATAACTATATGTACTCGAAATGCTGTTGAAAACTAGTCTGTAGAACATTTATTATACCACCATAATAATCATTCTAAACGTTTGGCGAACCGCATTCCTATATATCACGAGCAGTTTAACGAATAATGTTTAATAAACATGTAACGATGGTGAAAAACAGATGCATAACAAATTCCCATGAAAAGAATTATAGGCTTTTCTCTGGACTAGTCTGTTTTGTTGAGCTTCCTCAGGCGATCCGTAGGAGGTCAGCTTGATGTCCAGGTTGGAGACAAAGCGGTAAAGATGTTTGTTTGTTTCAACTTACAAATGTCTGATTTCCTAAGATATTTAGTATGTCTTTGTTTAGGCTTTTTTACAAAACATAATTCTTCAAAACCCCGAACATCAGGCATCGTGCTAAATGTGGCGTCACGAGCTCAAGTGGTAATTATATAGTTGGCTGACTTCAGTATAATTATATATAATCCACAAACATGTCACATTCGATGACCTCGTATTTACGCATGAAGTGTTCGTGACAAAACTTATCAATGACAGGACCAGGAAAAATATACACAAGAATCTAAAGAGGAAACTTTTACTGACGTACTCCGGGATGTTTATGTGAGGGGTTGACATCCGACTTACTTTTTAAAAGTAGTAGATGCGACATTACATACAATATTATATAATTCATGCGATATACCTTTGCACACGGTTATTTCATTTTCAGAGTTATTTATGCTGTTTACTTTTACGGCTGACGACATGTACATTCTATCTTTCTTTTTTTTATCTTTCATGCCATAGGTTTGAGTTCGGGTTAAGGTTTCTGATTGTTGGTGAGCCGCGTTACATTATGTAACTATTTATATGTAGTCAGTGTTTTGATGAAGGTTAACATGATAACAAACAGTCCTCCGTGAATTAAACAATATGATATCAAACAGTCCTCCGTGAATAAACAACATGATAACAAACAGTCCTCCGTGAATTAAACAACATGATAACAAACAGTCCTCCGTGAATTAAAGAACATGATAACAAACAGTCCTCCGTGAATTAAACAACTACAGCTTGATATCCAAGTTTAATGATTCTCTGGACTGGTCTGACTGTTGTGTTGAGCTTTCTCAGGAGATCCGTAGGAGGTCAGCTTGATGTCCAGGTTGTATGATTTTCTGGACTGGTGTGACTGTTGTGTTGAGCTTCCTCAGGAGATCCGTAGGAGGTCGGCTTGATGTCCAGGAAGTATGATTCTCAGGATTGATCTGACTGGTGTGTTGAGCTTCCTCAAGAGATCCGTAGGAGGTCAGCTTGATGTCCAGGTTGTATGATTCTCTGGACTGGTCTGACCTTTGTGTTGAGCTTCCTCAGAAGATCCATAGGAGATCAGCTTGATGTCCAGGTTGTATGATTCTCTGGACTGGTCTGTTTTGTTGAGCTTCCTCAAGAGATCCGTAGGAGGTCAGCTTGATGTCCAGGTTGTATGATTCTCTGGACTGGTGTGACTGTTGTGTTGAGCTTCCTCAGAAGATCCGTAGGAGATCAGCTTGATGTCCAGGTTGTATGATTCTCTGGACTGGTCTGTTTTGTTGAGCTTCCTCAGGCGATCCGTAGGAGGTCAGCTTGATGTCCAGGTTGGAGACAAAGCGGTAAAGATGTTTGTTTGTTTCAACTTACAAATGTCTGATTTCCTAAGATATTTAGTATGTTTTCCTCATGTCAAATAGGACCACAGACCTTGAATTAATTTTTTAAAATTCTTTGTTAGGTTATACTGCAGATTGGGTATAACTATATGTACTCGAAATGCTGTTGAAAACTAGTCTGTAGAACATTTATTATACCACCATAATAATCATTCTAAACGTTTGGCGAACCGCATTCCTATATATCACGAGCAGTTTAACGAATAATGTTTAATAAACATGTAACGATGGTGAAAAACAGATGCATAACAAATTCTCATGAAAAGAATTATAGGCTTTTTACAAAACATAATTCTCCAAAACCCCGAACATCAGGCATCGTGCTAAATGTGGCGTCACGAGCTCAAGTGGTAATTATATAGTTGGCTGACTTCAGTATAATTATATATAATCCACAAACATGTCACATTCGATGACCTCGTATTTACGCATGAAGTGTTTGTGACAAAACTTATCAATGACAGGACCAGGAAAAATATACACAAGAATCTAAAGAGGAAACTTTTACTGACGTACTCCGGGATGTTTATGTGAGGGGTTGACATCCGACTTACTTTTTAAAAGTAGTAGATGCGACATTACATACAATATTATATAATTCATGCGATATACCTTTGCACACGGTTATTTCATTTTCAGAGTTATTTATGCTGTTTACTTTTACGGCTGACGATATGTACATTCTATCTTTCTGTTTTTTTTATCTTTCATGCGATAGGTTTGAGTTCGGGTTAAGGTTTCTGATTGTTGGTGAGCCGCGTTAAATTATGTAACTATTTATATGTAGTCAGTGTTTTGATGAAAGTTAACATGATAACAAACAGTCCTCCGTGAATTAAACAATATGATAACAAACAGGCCTCCGTGAATAAACAACATGATAACAAACAGTCCTCCGTGAATTAAACAACATGATAACAAACAGTCCTCCGTGAATTAAACAACATGATAACAAACAGTCCTCCGTGAATTAAACAACTACAGCTTGATGTCCAAGTTTAATGATTCTCTGGACTGGTCTGACTGTTGTGTTAAGCTTTCTCAGGAGATCCGTAGGAGGTCAGCTTGATGTCCAGGTTGTATGATTTTCTGGACTGATGTGACTGTTGTGTTGAGCTTCCTCAGGAGATCCGTAGGAGGTCGGCTTGATGTCCAGGAAGTATGATTTTCAGGATTGATCTGACTGTTGTGTTGAGCTTCCTCAGGAGATCCGTAGGAGGTCAGCTTGATGTCAAGGTTGTATGATTTTCTGGACTGGCGTGACTGTTGTGTTGAGCTATCTCAGGATATCCGTTGGAGGTCGGCTTGATGTCCAGGTTGTATGATTTTCTGGACTGGTGTGACTGTTGTGTTGAGCTTCCTCACGATATCCGTAGGAGGTCGGCTTGATGTTCCAGGATGTATGATTTTCTGGACTGGTGTGACTGTTGTGTTGAGCTTCCTCAGGAGATCCGTAGAAGGTCAGCTTGATGTCAAGGTTGTATGATTTTCTGGACTGGTGTGACTGTTGTGTTGAGCTTCCTCAGGAGATCCGTAGGAGGTCAGCTTGATGTCCAGGTTGTATGATTTTCTGGACTGGTGTGACTGTTGTGTTGAGCTTCCTCAGGAGATCCGTAGGAGATCAGCTTGATGTCCAGGTTGTATTATTTTCTGGACTGGTGTGACTGCTGTGTTGAGCTTCCTAAGGAGATCCGTAGAAGGTCAGCTTGATGTCCAGGTTGTATGATATTCTGGACTGGTGTGACTGTTGTGTTGAGCTTCCTCAGGAGATCCGTAGGAGGTCAGCTTGATGTCAAGGTTGTATGATTTTTTGGACTGGTGTGACTGTTGTGTTGAGCTTCCTCAGGAGATCCGTAGGAGGTCAGCTTGATGTCCAGGTTGTATGATTTTCTGGACTGGTGTGACTGTTGTGTTGAGCTTCCTAAGGAGATCCGTAGGAGGTAAGCTTGATGTCCAGGTTGTATGATTTTCTGGACTGGTGTGACTGCTGTGTTGAGCTTCCTAAGGAGATCCGTAGGAGGTCAGCTTGATGTCCAGGTTGTATGATTTTCTGGACTGGTGTGACTGTTGTGTTGAGCTTCCTCAGGAGATCCGTAGGAGGTCGGCTTGATGTCCAGGAAGTATGATTCTCGGGACTGATCTGACTGTTGTGTTGAGCTTCCTCAGGAGATCCGTAGGAGGTCAGCTTGATGTCTAGGTTGTATGATTCTCTGGACTGGTCTGACCGTTGTGTTGAGCTTCCTCAGAAGATCCGTAGGAGATCAGCTTGATGTCCAGGTTGTATGATTCTCTGGACTGGTCTGTTTTGTTGAGCATCCTCAGGCGATCCGTAGGAGGTCAGCTTGATGTCCAGGTTGGAGACAAAGCGGTAAAGATGTTTGTTTGTTTCAACTTACAAATGTCTGATTTCCTAAGATATTTAGTATGTTTTCCTCATGTCAAATAGGACCACAGACCTTGAATTAATTTTTTAAAATTCTTTGTTAGGTTATACTGCAGATTGGGTATAACTATATGTACTCGAAATGCTGTTGAAAACTAGTCTGTAGAACATTTATTATACCACCATAATAATCATTCTAAACGTTTGGCGAACCACATTCCTATATATCACGAGCAGTTTAACGAATAATGTTTAATAAACATGTAACGATGGTGAAAAACAGATGCATAACAAATTCTCATGAAAAGAATTATAGGCTTTTCTCTGGACTAGTCTGTTTTGTTGAGCTTCCTCAGGCGATCCGTAGGAGGTCAGCTTGATGTCCAGGTTGGAGACAAAGCGGTAAAGATGTTTGTTTGTTTCAACTTACAAATGTCTGATTTCCTAAGATATTTAGTATTTCTTTGTTTAGGCTTTTTTACAAAACATAATTCTTCAAAACCCCGAACATCAGGCATCGTGCTAAATGTGGCGTCACGAGCTCAAGTGGTAATTATATAGTTGGCTGACTTCAGTATAATTATATATAATCCACAAACATGTCACATTCGATGACCTCGTATTTACGCATGAAGTGTTCGTGACAAAACTTATCAATGACAGGACCAGGAAAAATATACACAAGAATCTAAAGAGGAAACTTTTACTGACGTACTCCGGGATGTTTATGTGAGGGGTTGACATCCGACTTACTTTTTAAAAGTAGTAGATGCGACATTACATACAATATTATATAATTCATGCGATATACCTTTGCACACGGTTATTTCATTTTCAGAGTTATTTATGCTGTTTACTTTTACGGCTGACGACATGTACATTCTATCTTTCTTTTTTTTATCTTTCATGCCATAGGTTTGAGTTCGGGTTAAGGTTTCTGATTGTTGGTGAGCCGCGTTACATTATGTAACTATTTATATGTAGTCAGTGTTTTGATGAAGGTTAACATGATAACAAACAGTCCTCCGTGAATTAAACAATATGATATCAAACAGTCCTCCGTGAATAAACAACATGATAACAAACAGTCCTCCGTGAATTAAACAACATGATAACAAACAGTCCTCCGTGAATTAAAGAACATGATAACAAACAGTCCTCCGTGAATTAAACAACTACAGCTTGATATCCAAGTTTAATGATTCTCTGGACTGGTCTGACTGTTGTGTTGAGCTTTCTCAGGAGATCCGTAGGAGGTCAGCTTGATGTCCAGGTTGTATGATTTTCTGGACTGGTGTGACTGTTGTGTTGAGCTTCCTCAGGAGATCCGTAGGAGGTCGGCTTGATGTCCAGGAAGTATGATTCTCAGGATTGATCTGACTGTTGTGTTGAGCTTCCTCAAGAGATCCGTAGGAGGTCAGCTTGATGTCCAGGTTGTATGATTCTCTGGACTGGTCTGACCTTTGTGTTGAGCTTCCTCAGAAGATCCATAGGAGATCAGCTTGATGTCCAGGTTGTATGATTCTCTGGACTGGTCTGTTTTGTTGAGCTTCCTCAAGAGATCCGTAGGAGGTCAGCTTGATGTCCAGGTTGTATGATTCTCTGGACTGGTGTGACTGTTGTGTTGAGCTTCCTCAGAAGATCCGTAGGAGATCAGCTTGATGTCCAGGTTGTATGATTCTCTGGACTGGTCTGTTTTGTTGAGCTTCCTCAGGCGATCCGTAGGAGGTCAGCTTGATGTCCAGGTTGGAGACAAAGCGGTAAAGATGTTTGTTTGTTTCAACTTACAAATGTCTGATTTCCTAAGATATTTAGTATGTTTTCCTCATGTCAAATAGGACCACAGACCTTGAATTAATTTTTTAAAATTCTTTGTTAGGTTATACTGCAGATTGGGTATAACTATATGTACTCGAAATGCTGTTGAAAACTAGTCTGTAGAACATTTATTATACCACCATAATAATCATTCTAAACGTTTGGCGAACCGCATTCCTATATATCACGAGCAGTTTAACGAATAATGTTTAATAAACATGTAACGATGGTGAAAAACAGATGCATAACAAATTCTCATGAAAAGAATTATAGGCTTTTTACAAAACATAATTCTCCAAAACCCCGAACATCAGGCATCGTGCTAAATGTGGCGTCACGAGCTCAAGTGGTAATTATATAGTTGGCTGACTTCAGTATAATTATATATAATCCACAAACATGTCACATTCGATGACCTCGTATTTACGCATGAAGTGTTTGTGACAAAACTTATCAATGACAGGACCAGGAAAAATATACACAAGAATCTAAAGAGGAAACTTTTACTGACGTACTCCGGGATGTTTATGTGAGGGGTTGACATCCGACTTACTTTTAAAAAGTAGTAGATGCGACATTACATACAATATTATATAATTCATGCGATATACCTTTGCACACGGTTATTTCATTTTCAGAGTTATTTATGCTGTTTACTTTTACGGCTGACGATATGTACATTCTATCTTTCTGTTTTTTTTATCTTTCATGCCATAGGTTTGAGTTCGGGTTAAGGTTTCTGATTGTTGATGAGCCGCGTTACATTATGTAACTATTTATATGTAGTCAGTGTTTTGATGAAAGTTAACATGATAACAAACAGTCCTCCGTGAATTAAACAATATGATAACAAACAGGCCTCCGTGAATAAACAACATGATAACAAACAGTCCTCCGTGAATTAAACAACATGATAACAAACAGTCCTCCGTGAATTAAACAACATGATAACAAACAGTCCTCCGTGAATTAAACAACTACAGCTTGATGTCCAAGTTTAATGATTCTCTGGACTGGTCTGACTGTTGTGTTAAGCTTTCTCAGGAGATCCGTAGGAGGTCAGCTTGATGTCCAGGTTGTATGATTTTCTGGACTGATTTGACTGTTGTGTTGAGCTTCCTCAGGAGATCCGTAGGAGGTCGGCTTGATGTCCAGGAAGTATGATTTTCAGGATTGATCTGACTGTTGTGTTGAGCTTCCTCAGGAGATCCGTAGGAGGTCAGCTTGATGTCAAGGTTGTATGATTTTCTGGACTGGCGTGACTGTTGTGTTGAGCTATCTCAGGAAATCCGTAGGAGGTCGGCTTGATGTCCAGGTTGTATGATTTTCTGGACTGGTGTGACTGTTGTGTTGAGCTTCCTCAGGAGATCCGTAGAAGGTCAGCTTGATGTCAAGGTTGTATGATTTTCTGGACTGGTGTGACTGTTGTGTTGAGCTTCCTCAGGAGATCCGTAGGAGGTCAGCTTGATGTCCAGGTTGTATGATTTTCTGGACTGGTGTGACTGTTGTGTTGAGCTTCCTCAGGAGATCCGTAGGAGGTCAGCTTGATGTCCAGGTTGTATTATTTTCTGGACTGGTGTGACTGCTGTGTTGAGCTTCCTAAGGAGATCCGTAGGAGGTCAGCTTGATGTCCAGGTTGTATGATTTTCTGGACTGGTGTGACTGTTGTGTTGAGCTTCCTAAGGAGATCCGTAGGAGGTCAGCTTGATGTCAAGGTTGTATGATTTTCTGGACTGGTGTGACTGTTGTGTTGAGCTTCCTCAGGAGATCCGTAGGAGGTCAGCTTGATGTCCAGGTTGTATTATTTTCTGGACTGGTGTGACTGTTGTGTTGAGCTTCCTAAGGAGATCCGTAGGAGGTCAGCTTGATGTCCAGGTTGTATGATTTTCTGGACTGGTGTGACTGTTGTGTTGAGCTTCCTCAGGAGATCCGTAGGAGGTCAGCTTGATGTCCAGGTTGTATGATTTTCTGGACTGGTGTGACTGTTGTGTTGAGCTTCCTCAGGAGATCCGTAGGAGGTCAGCTTGATGTCCAGGTTGTATTATTTTCTGGACTGGTGTGACTGCTGTGTTGAGCTTCCTAAGGAGATCCGTAGGAGGTCAGCTTGATGTCCAGGTTGTATGATTTTCTGGACTGGTGTGACTGTTGTGTTGAGCTTCCTAAGGAGATCCGTAGGAGGTCAGCTCGATGTCAAGGTTGTATGATTTTCTGGACTGGTGTGACTGTTGTGTTGAGCTTCCTCAGGAGATCCGTAGGAGGTCAGCTTGATGTCCAGGTTGTATTATTTTCTGGACTGGTGTGACTGTTGTGTTGAGCTTCCTAAGGAGATCCGTAGGAGGTCAGCTTGATGTCCAGGTTGTATGATTTTCTGGACTGGTGTGACTGTTGTGTTGAGCTTCCTCAGGAGATCCGTAGGAGGTCGGCTTGATGTCCAGGAAGTATGATTCTAGGGACTGATCTGACTGTTGTGTTGAGCTTCCACAGGAGATCCGTAGGAGGTCAGCTTGATGTCCAGGTTGTATGATTCTCTGGACTGGTCTGTTTTGTTGAGCATCCTCAGGCGATCCGTAGGAGGTCAGCTTGATGTCCAGGTTGGAGACAAAGCGGTAAAGATATTTGTTTGTTTCAACTTACAAATGTCTGATTTCCTAAGATATTTAGTATGTTTTCCTCATGTCAAATAGGACCACAGACCTTGAATTAATTTTTTAAAATTCTTTGTTAGGTTATACTGAAGATTGGGTATAACTATATGTACTCGAAATGCTGTTGAAAACTAGTCTGTAGAACATTTATTATACCACCATAATAATCATTCTAAACGTTTGGCGAAACGCATTCCTATATATCACGGGCAGTTTAACGAATAATGTTTAATAAACATGTAACGATGGTGAAAAACAGATGCATAACAAATTCTCATGAAAAGAATTATAGGCTTTTTACAAAACATAATTCTCCAAAACCCCGAACATCAGGCATCGTGCTAAATGTGGCGTCACGAGCTCAAGTGGTAATTATATAGTTAGCTGACTTCAGTATAATTATATATAATCCACAAACATGTCACATTCGATGACCTCGTATTTACGCATGAAGTGTTCGTGACAAAACTTATCAATGACAGGACCAGGAAAAATATACACAAGAATCTAAAGAGGAAACTTTTACTGACGTACTCCGGGATGTTTATGTGAGGGGTTGACATCCGACTTACTTTTAAAAAGTAGTAGATGCGACATTTCATACAATATTATATAATTCATCCGATATACCTTTGCACACGGTTATTTCATTTTCAGAGTTATTTATGCTGTTTACTTTTACGGCTGACGATATGTACATTCTATCTTTCTTTTTATTATCTTTCATGCCAAAGGTTTGAGTTCGGGTTAAGGTTTCTGATTGTTGGTGAGCCGCGTTAAATTATGTAACTATTCATATGTAGTCAGTGTTTTGATGAAGGTTAACATGATAACAAACAGTCCTCCGTGAATTAAACAACATGATAACAAACAGTCCTCCGTGAATAAACAACATGATAACAAACAGTCCTCCGTAAATTAAACAACATGATAACACACAGTCCTCCGTGAATTAAACAACATGATAACAAACAGTCCTCCGTGAATTAAACAACTACAGCTTGATGTCCAAGTTTAATGATTCTCTGGACTGGTCTGACTGTTGTGTTGAGCTTTCTCAGGAGATCCGTAGGAGGTCAGCTTGATGTCCAGGTTGTATGATTTTCTGGACTGATGTGACTGTTGTGTTGAGCTTCCTCAGGAGATCCGTAGGAGGTCGGCTTGATGTCCAGGAAGTATGATTCTCAGGATTGATCTGACTGTTGTGTTGAGCTTCCTCAGGAGATCCGTCGGAGGTCAGCTTGATGTCAAGGTTGTATGATTTTCTGGACTGGTGTGACTGTTGTGTTGAGCTTCCTCAGGATATCCGTAGGAGGTCGGCTTGATGTCCAGGTTGTATGATTTTCTGGACTGGTGTGACTGTTGTGTTGAGCTTCCTCAGGAGATCCGTAGGAGGTCAGCTTGATGTCAAGGTTGTATGATTTTCTGGACTGGTGTGACTGTTGTGTTGAGCTTCCTCAGGAGATCCGTAGGAGGTCAGCTTGATGTCCAGGTTGTATGATTTTCTAGACTGGTGTGACTGTTGTGTTGAGCTTCCTAAGGAGATCCGTAGGAGGTCAGCTTGATGTCCAGGTTGTATGATTTTCTGGTCTGGTGTGACTGCTGTGTTGAGCTTCCTAAGGAGATCCGTAGGAGGTCAGCTTGATGTCCAGGTTGTATGATTTTCTGGACTGGTGTGACTGTTGTGTTGAGCTTCCTCAGGAGATCCGTAGGAGGTCGGCTTGATGTCCAGGAAGTATGATTCTCGGTACTGATCTGACTGTTGTGTTGAGCTTCCTCAAGAGATCCGTAGGAGGTCAGCTTGATGTCCAGGTTGTATGATTCTCTGGACTGGTCTGACCGTTGTGTTGAGCTTCCTCAGAAGATCCGTAGGAGATCAGCTTGATGTCCAGGTTGTATGATTCTCTGGACTGGTCTGTTTTGTTGAGCTTCCTCAGGCGATCCGTAGGAGGTCAGCTTGATGTCCAGGTTGGAGACAAAGCGGTAAAGATGTTTGTTTGTTTCAACTTACAAATGTCTGATTTCCTAAGATATTTAGTATGTTTTCCTCATGTCAAATAGTACCACAGACCTTGAATTAATTTTTTAAAATTCTTTGTTAGGTTATACTGAAGATTGGGTATAACTATATGTACTCGAAATGCTGTTGAAAACTAGTCTGTAGAACATTTATTATACCACCATAATAATCATTCTAAACGTTTGGCGAAACGCATTCCTATATATCACGAGCAGTTTAACGAATAATGTTTAATAAACATGTAACGATGGTGAAAAACAGATGCATAACAAATTCTCATGAAAAGAATTATAGGCTTTTTACAAAACATAATTCTCCAAAACCCCGAACATCAGGCATCGTGCTAAATGTGGCGTCACGAGCTCAAGTGGTAATTATATAGTTGGCTGACTTCAGTATAATTATATATAATCCACAAACATGTCACATTCGATGACCTCGTATTTACGCATGAAGTGTTTGTGACAAAACTTATCAATGACAGGACCAGGAAAAATATACACAATAATCTAAAGAGGAAACTTTTACTGACGTACTCCGGGATGTTTATGTGAGGGGTTGACATCCGACTTACTTTTTAAAAGTAGTAGATGCGACATTACATACAATATTATATAATTCATCCGATATACCTTTGCACACGGTTATTTCATTTTCAGAGTTATTTATGCTGTTTACTTTTACGGCTGACGATATGTACATTCTATCTTTCTTTTTTTTTATCTTTCATGCCATAGGTTTGAGTTCGGGTTAAGGTTTCTGATTGTTGGTGAGCCGCGTTAAATTATGTAACTATTTATATGTAGTCAGTGTTTTGATGAAAGTTAACATGATAACAAACAGTCCTCCGTGAATTAAACAATATGATAACAAACAGGCCTCCGTGAATAAACAACATGATAACAAACAGTCCTCCGTGAATTAAACAACATGATAACAAACAGTCCTCCGTGAATTAAACAACATGATAACAAACAGTCCTCCGTGAATTAAACAACTACAGCTTGATGTCCAAGTTTAATGATTCTCTGGACTGGTCTGACTGTTGTGTTAAGCTTTCTCAGGAGATCCGTAGGAGGTCAGCTTGATGTCCAGGTTGTATGATTTTCTGGACTGATGTGACTGTTGTGTTGAGCTTCCTCAGGAGATCCGTAGGAGGTCGGCTTGATGTCCAGGAAGTATGATTTTCAGGATTGATCTGACTGTTGTGTTGAGCTTCCTCAGGAGATCCGTAGGAGGTCAGCTTGATGTCAAGGTTGTATGATTTTCTGGACTGGCGTGACTGTTGTGTTGAGCTATCTCAGGATATCCGTTGGAGGTCGGCTTGATGTCCAGGTTGTATGATTTTCTGGACTGGTGTGACTGTTGTGTTGAGCTTCCTCACGATATCCGTAGGAGGTCGGCTTGATGTTCCAGGATGTATGATTTTCTGGACTGGTGTGACTGTTGTGTTGAGCTTCCTCAGGAGATCCGTAGAAGGTCAGCTTGATGTCAAGGTTGTATGATTTTCTGGACTGGTGTGACTGTTGTGTTGAGCTTCCTCAGGAGATCCGTAGGAGGTCAGCTTGATGTCCAGGTTGTATGATTTTCTGGACTGGTGTGACTGTTGTGTTGAGCTTCCTCAGGAGATCCGTAGAAGGTCAGCTTGATGTCAAGGTTGTATGATTTTCTGGACTGGTGTGACTGTTGTGTTGAGCTTCCTCAGGAGATCCGTAGGAGGTCAGCTTGATGTCCAGGTTGTATGATTTTCTGGACTGGTGTGACTGTTGTGTTGAGCTTCCTCAGTAGATCCGTAGGAGGTCAGCTTGATGTCCAGGTTGTATGATTTTCTGGACTGGTGTGACTGTTGTGTTGAGCTTCCTAAGGAGATCCGTAGGAGGTCAGCTTGATGTCCAGGTTGTATGATTTTCTGGACTGGTGTGACTGCTGTGTTGAGCTTCCTAAGGAGATCCGTAGGAGGTCAGCTTGATGTCCAGGTTGTATGATTTTCTGGACTGGTGTGACTGTTGTGTTGAGCTTCCTCAGGAGATCCGTAGGAGGTCGGCTTGATGTCCAGGAAGTATGATTCTAGGGACTGATCTGACTGTTGTGTTGAGCTTCCTCAGGAGATCCGTCGGAGGTCAGCTTGATGTCAAGGTTGTATGATTTTCTGGACTGGTGTGACTGTTGTGTTGAGCTTCCTCAGGATATCCGTAGGAGGTCGGCTTGATGTCCAGGTTGTATGATTTTCTGGACTGGTGTGACTGTTGTGTTGAGCTTCCTCAGGAGATCCGTAGGAGGTCAGCTTGATGTCAAGGTTGTATGATTTTCTGGACTGGTGTGACTGTTGTGTTGAGCTTCCTCAGGAGATCCGTAGGAGGTCAGCTTGATGTCCAGGTTGTATGATTTTCTAGACTGGTGTGACTGTTGTGTTGAGCTTCCTAAGGAGATCCGTAGGAGGTCAGCTTGATGTCCAGGTTGTATGATTTTCTGGACTGGTGTGACTGCTGTGTTGAGCTTCCTAAGAAGATCCATAGGAGGTCAGCTTGATGTCCAGGTTGTATGATTTTCTGGACTGGTGTGACTGTTGTGTTGAGCTTCCTCAGGAGATCCGTAGGAGGTCGGCTTGATGTCCAGGAAGTATGATTCTCGGGACTGATCTGACTGTTGTGTTGAGCTTCCTCAAGAGATCCGTAGGAGGTCAGCTTGATGTCCAGGTTGTATGATTCTCTGGACTGGTCTGACCGTTGTGTTGAGCTTCCTCAGAAGATCCGTAGGAGATCAGCTTGATGTCCAGGTTGTATGATTCTCTGGACTGGTCTGTTTTGTTGAGCTTCCTCATGCGATCCGTAGTAGGTCAGCTTGATGTCCAGGTTGGAGACAAAGCGGTAAAGATGTTTGTTTGTTTCAACTTACAAATGTCTGATTTCCTAAGATATTTAGTATGTTTTCCTCATGTCAAATAGGACCACAGACCTTGAATTAATTTTTTAAAATTCTTTGTTAGGTTATACTGCAGATTGGGTATAACTATATGTACTCGAAATGCTGTTGAAAACTAGTCTGTAGAACATTTATTATACCACCATAATAATCATTCTAAACGTTTGGCGAACCGCATTCCTATATATCACGAGCAGTTTAACGAATAATGTTTAATAAACATGTAACGATGGTGAAAAACAGATGCATAACAAATTCTCATGAAAAGAATTATAGGCTTTTTACAAAACATAATTCTCCAAAACCCCGAACATCAGGCATCGTGCTAAATGTGGCGTCACGAGCTCAAGTGGTAATTATATAGTTGGCTGACTTCAGTATAATTATATATAATCTACAAACATGTCACATTCGATGACCTCCTATTTACGCATGAAGTGTTCGTGACAAAACTTATCAATGACAGAACCAGGAAAATATACACAAGAATCTAAAGAGGAAACTTTTACTGACGTACTCCGGGATGTTTATGTGAGGGGTTGACATCCGGCTTACTTTTTAAAAGTAGTAGATGCGACATTACATACAAATTATATAATTCATGCGATATACCTTTGCACACGGTTATTTCTTTTTCAGAGTTATTTTTGCTGTTTACTTTTACGGCTGACGATATGTACATTCTATCTTTCTTTTTTTTATCTTTCATGCCATAGGTTTGAGTTCAGGTTAAGGTTTCTGATTGTTGGTGAGCCGCGTTAAATTATGTAACTATTTATATGTAGTCAGTGTTTTGATGAAGGTTAACATGATAACAAACAGTCCTCCGTGAATTAAACAATATGATAACAAACAGTCCTCCGTGAATAAACAACATGATAACAAACAGTCCTCCGTGAATTAAACAACATGATAACAAACAGTCCTCCGTGAATTAAACAACATGATAACAAACAGTCCTCCGTGAATTAAACAACTACAGCTTGATGTCCAAGTTTAATGATTCTCTGGACTGGTCTGACTGTTGTGTTGAGCTTTCTCAGGAGATCCGTAGGAGGTCAGCTTGATGTCCAGGTTGTATGATTTTCTTGACTGATGTGACTGTTGTGTTGAGCTTCCTCAGGAGATCCGTAGGAGGTCGGCTTGATGTCCATGAAGTATGATTTTCAGGATTGACCTGACTGTTGTGTTGAGCTTCCTCAGGAGATCCGTCGGAGGTCAGCTTGATGTCAAGGTTGTATGATTTTCTGGACTGGTGTGACTGTTTTGTTGAGCTTCCTCAGGATATCCGTTGGAGGTCGGCTTGATGTCCAGGTTGTATGATTTTCTGGACTGGTGTGACTGTTGTGTTGAGCTTCCTCACGATATCCGTAGGAGGTCAGCTTGATGTTCCAGGATGTATGATTTTCTGGACTGGTGTGACTGTTGTGTTGAGCTTCCTCAGGAGATCCGTAGAAGGTCAGCTTGATGTCAAGGTTGTATGATTTTCTGGACTGGTGTGACTGTTGTGTTGAGCTTCCTCAGGAGATCCGTAGGAGGTCAGCTTGATGTCCAGGTTGTATGATTTTCTGGACTGGTGTGACTGTTGTGTTGAGCTTCCTCAGGAGATCCGTAGGAGGTCAGCTTGATGTCCAGGTTGTATGATTTTCTGGACTGGTGTGACTGCTGTGTTGAGCTTCCTAAGGAGATCCGTAGGAGGTCAGCTTGATGTCCAGGTTGTATGATTTTCTGGACTGGTGTGACTGTTGTGTTGAGCTTCCTCAGGAGATCCGTAGGAGGTCGGCTTGATGTCCAGGAAGTATGATTCTCAGGACTGATCTGACTGTTGTGTTGAGCTTCCTCAAGAGATCCGTAGGAGGTCAGCTTGATGTCCAGGTTGTATGATTCTCTGGACTGGTCTGACCGTTGTGTTGAGCTTCCTCAGAAGATCCGTAGGAGATCAGCTTGATGTCCAGGTTGTATGATTCTCTGGACTGGTCTGTTTTGTTGAGCGTCCTCAGGCGATCCGTAGGAGGTCAGCTTGATGTCCAGGTTGGAGACAAAGCGGTAAAGATGTTTGTTTGTTTCAACTTACAAATGTCTGATTTCCTAAGATATTTAGTATGTTTTTCTCATGTCAAATAGGACCACAGACCTTGAATTAATTTTTTAAAATTCTTTGTTAGGTTATACTGCAGATTGGGTATAACTGTATGTACTCGAAATGCTGTTGAAAACTAGTCTGTAGAACATTTATTATACCACCATAATAATCATTCTAAACGTTTGGCGAACCGCATTCCTATATATCACGAGCAGTTTAACGAATAATGTTTAATAAACATGTAACGATGGTGAAAAACAGATGCATAACAAACTCTCATGAAAAGAATTATAGGCTTTTTACAAAACATAATTCTCCAAAACCCCGAACATCAGGCATCGTGCTAAATGTGGCGTCACGAGCTCAAGTGGTAATTATATAGTTGGCCGACTTCAGTATAATTATATATAATCCACAAACATGTCACATTCGATGACCTCGTATTTACGCATGAAGTGTTTGTGACAAAACTTATCAATGACAGGACCAGGAAAAATATACACAAGAATCTAAAGAGGAAACTTTTACTGACGTACTCCGGGATGTTTATGTGAGGGGTTGACATCCGACTTACTTTTTAAAAGTAGTAGATGCGACATTACATACAATATTATATAATTCATGCGATATACCTTTGCACACGGTTATTTCATTTTCAGAGTTATTTATGCTGTTTACTTTTACGGCTGACGATATGTACATTCTATCTTTCTTTTTTTTTTATCTTTCATGCCATAGGTTTGAGTTCGGGTTAAGGTTTCTGATTGTTGGTGAGCCGCGTTAAATTATGTAACTATTTATATGTAGTCAGTGTTTTGATGAAGGTTAACATGATAACAAACAGTCCTCCGTGAATTAAACAACATGATAACAAACAGTCCTCCGTGAATAAACAACATGATAACAAACAGTCCTCCGTGAATTAAACATCATGATAACAAACAGTCCTCCGTGAATTAAACAACATGATAACAAACAGTCCTCCGTGAATTAAACAACATGATAACAAACAGTCCTCCGTGAATTAAACAACATGATAACAAACAGTCCTCCGTGACTTAAACAACATGATAACAAACAGTCCTCCGTGACTTAAACAACATGATAACAAACAGTCCTCCGTGACTTAAACAACATGATAACAAACAGTCCTCCGTGACTTAAACAACATGATAACAAACAGTCCTCGTGAATTAAACAACATGATAACAAACAGTCCTCCGTGAATTTAACAACATGATAACAAACAGTCCTCCGTGAATTAAACAACATGATAACAAACAGTCCTCCGTGAATTAAACAACATGATAACAAACAGTCCTCCGTGAATTAAACATCATGATAACAAACAGTCCTCCGTGAATTAAACATTAAGATAACAAACAGTCCTCCGTGAATTAAACAACATGATAACAAACAGTCCTCCGTGAATTAAACAACATGATAACAAACAGTCCTCCGTGAATAAACAACATGATAACAAACAGTCCTCCGTGAATTTAACAACATTATAACAAACAGTCCTCCGTGAATTAAACAACATGATAACAAACAGTCCTCCGTGAATTAAACAACATGATAACAAACAGTCCTCCGTGAATTAAACATCATGATAACAAACAGTCCTCCGTGAATTAAACATCATGATAACAAACAGTCCTCCGTGAATTAAACAACATGATAACAAACAGTCCTCCGTGAATTAAACAACATGATAACAAACAGACCTCCGTGAATTAAACAACATGATAACAAACAGTCCTCCGTGAATTAAACAACATGATAACGAACAGTCCTCCGTGAATTAAACAACATGATAACAAACAGTCCTCCGTGAATTAAACAACATGATAACAAACAGTCCTCCGTGAATTAAACAACATGATAACAAACAGTCCTCCGTGAATTAAACATCATGATAACAAACAGACCTCCGTGAATTAAACATCATGATAACAAACAGTCCTCCGTGAATTAAACATCATGATAACAAACAGTCCTCCGTGAATTAAACAACATGATAACAAACAGTCCTCCGTGAATTAAACAACATGATAACAAACAGTCCTCCGTGAATTAAACAACATGATAACAAACAGTCCTCCGTGACTTAAACAACATGATAACAAACAGTCCTCCGTGACTTAAACAACATGATAACAAACAGTCCTCCGTGACTTAAACAACATGATAACAAACAGTCCTCCGTGACTTAAACAACATGATAACAAACAGTCCTCCGTGAATTAAACATCATGATAACAAACAGTCCTCCGTGAATTAAACAACATGATAACAAACAGTCCTCCGTGAATTAAACAACATGATAACAAACAGTCCTCCGTGAATTTAACATCATGATAAGAAAACAGTCGTCCGTGAATTAAACAACATGATAACAAACAGTCCTCCGTGAATTAAACATCATGGTAACAAACAGTCCTCCGTAAATTAAACAACATGGTAACAAACAGTCCTCCGTGAATTAAACAATATGATAACAAACAGTCCTCCGTGAATTAAACAACATGATAACAAATGATAACAAACAGTCCTCCGTGAATTAAACATCATGATTACAAACAGTCCTCCGTGAATTAAACATCATGATAACAAACAGTCCTCCGTGAATTAAACAACATGATAACAAACAGTCCTCCGTGAATTAAACAACATGATAACAAACAGTCCTCCGTGAATTAAACAACATGATAACAAACAGTCCTCCGTGAATTAAACATCATGATAAGAAAACAGTCGTCCGTGAATTAAACAACATGATAACAAACAGTCCTCCGTGAATTAAACATCATGGTAACAAACAGTCCTCCGTGAATTAAACAACATGGTAACAAACAGTCCTCCGTGAATTAAACAACATGATAACAAACAGTCCTCCGTGAATTAAACAACATGATAACAAACAGTCCTCCGTGAATTAAACATCATGATAACAAACAGTCCTCCGTAAATTAAACATCATGATAACAAACAGTCCTCCGTGAATTAAACATCATGATAACAAACAGTCCTCCGTGAATTAAACATCATGATAACAAACAGTCCTCCGTGAATTAAACAACATGATAACAAACAGTCCTCCGTGAATTAAACAACATGATAACAAACAGTCCTCCGTGAATTAAACAACATGATAACAAACAGTCCTCCGTGAATTAAACATCATGGTAACAAACAGTCCTCCGTGAATTAAACAACATGGTAACAAACAGTCCTCCGTGAATTAAACAACATGATAACAAACAGTCCTCCGTGAATTAAACAACATGATAACAAATGATAACAAACAGTCCTCCGTGAATTAAACATCATGATAACAAACAGTCCTCCGTAAATTAAACATCATGATAACAAACAGTCCTCCGTGAATTAAACAACATGATAACAAACAGTCCTCCGTGAATTAAACAACATGATAACAAACAGTCCTCTGTGAATTAAACAACATGATAACAAACAGTCCTCCGTGAATTAAACAACATGATAACAAATGATAACAAACAGTCCTCCGTGAATTAAACATCATGATAACAAACAGTCCTCTGTGAATTAAACATCATGATAACAAACAGTCCTCCGTGAATTAAACATCATGATAACAAACAGTCCTCCGTGAATTAAACATCATGATAACAAACAGTCCTCCGTGAGTTAAACAACATGATAACAAACAGTCCTCCGTGAATTAACATGATAACCAACAGTCCTCCAAGAATTAAACAACATGATAACCAACAGTCCTCCGTGAATTAAACAACATGATAACAAACAGTCCTCCGTGAATTAAACATCATGATAACAAACAGTCCTCCGTGAATAAACAACATGATAACAAACAGTCCTCCGTGAATTTAACAACATTATAACAAACAGTCCTCCGTGAATTAAACATCATGATAACAAACAGTCCTCCCTGAATTAAACAACATGATAACAAACAGTCCTCCGTGAATTAAACAACATGATAACAAACAGTCCTCCGTGAATTAAACATTCTCAGAATCAATTCAGTTGTTGTTTTTTTTCCGAAATTTTGTACAATCATAGACACGGGCCAATAAACAGATTGTCACCAACTGTTTTCTTCCCTCATGACTTTTCTAACAATTCCTTAAATTGTAATAAATCGACAACTGTTTGATAAACAAGAAAGATACAGTACAGACATACAGTCACGATGCTCACTTATATACACTCTTTGACGAAGCCATTAGGACCGAAACAAAAAAGAATATTCCCCATCCTCGTCCATATTACAAGTAACGTTTTATGAGTAAATGTTTCACTTTTAATTTCAACAAAAAGCTTTTTGTGTTTCGCCACTGTCTTTAATAAGGAGGATCAACCGGAGACACTAACGTCATCTACCATCTAATTAACAAGAACTCTATGGATTTAATTTCAAACGACGTTTGTTTACTGCCTATGTCCGTGGTAAATGTCAACTGGCTACGGCGGCTGTGGACTTCGTTTGTGCTTGCTGTGATCTACGTTTGTGGCGGATGTGGACTATAACCAGGTTTGTGGGAACTGAGGACCAGCCGCGTTTGCGGCAGCCGTCATACCGAGGCACATTTGTCAGAGGCAGTATAAACACATAATGTATAAATATTTGACTTATTTATTTGGCGAAAGCGCATACTACAATCAACGATAAAGCTTTTGAGTAAAAATGCCAATATTCATGTTATATACTTCTTAAATTAAGCAAATAATGGAAAATAAAATCTCTTTCACTTTCAAACACATATTTTGTGATGAAACTTACGGGTCTTGACTCTGCCGTGCACTCTGTGATTAATAAATTGTGTAATATAAAGTACTTATATGAGCGTAGCAGTTTGAGAATATATTCCGACTTCTAAGTACAAGTCACGTTTTTATAAGTAAACTATAATTGTCACGGCCAGAATCCAAAACCATGCAGTCGGTATACTACACGATGCAGTTATAAAACACTGAAGGTGTTACACGAATTAGTCTGTAACGAGGAGCTGATGTTCACTAAAGTCAGGGAAAAGATAGTCGGGAGTACATCTCAACTTTACAGTCACATGAGCTGTGGGGGCGTGACTGTAGGATCAGGATTAGGGAATGTCAGTAAACCGACGTAGTGGTACTCAAGGTGAGTTATCTTAAAAGCATTCCTAAAATCATTTACCTGAATTTACGCTTAAAAAGACGTAAAGGAGGTATCACTATTTGCAATACGTCTTACAGACTAGCGATGAAAGTTTAGCCATAACATCATGGTGTAAAATAAAAGTATAGTTTATGTTCTGTATTAAGGCCAGTCTCATGACGAATTCTGAGGCCTGGTATGGTGAAACAACATTCCATGATCGAAAAAGATTTCGAATTTGATCTGCCCATACCAAAAACGGATTGACAGTTACAATACCTTTAAACGTTAAAGCATTAGTCACATATTCTGACAGAAAAGATTTGACTCTCACACTTCAGAGTACTGGCACAAAGAAGGAGACAGAGAAGAGGACTGTCACAGAGGAGAGGACTGTCACAGAAGACAGTACTGTCACAGACGAGATGACTGTCACAGAAGAGATGGCTGTCACAGAAAACAGGGCTGTCACAGATGAGAGGACTGTAGAGGACTGTCAGGGAAAAGAAGGCTTTCACAGAAGAGAGACAGTCACAGAGGACAGGACTGTCACATAAGAGAGGACAGTCACAAAGGAGAGGATTGTCACAGAGGATAGGACTGTCACAAAGGAGAGGACTGTCACTGAGGAGAGGACGGTCACAGAAGAGAGGACTATCACAGAAAAGAGGGCTGTCACACAGGAGAGGACTGTCACACAGTAAAACTGTCACAGAAAAGAGGACTGTCACAGAAGATAAGGCTCTCACACAGGACAGGACTTAAAAAAGAATTTTAAAAAAGAGGGCTGTCACAGAGGAGAAGACTGTCACAGAGTGGACTGTCATAGAGAAGAGGACTGCCAAAGAAGAGAGGGCTATCACAGAACAGAGGATTGTCAAAAAGGAGAGAACTCTCACAGAGGAGAAGACTGTCACAAAGAAGAGGACTGTCACAGAAGAGAGGACTGTCACAGAAAAGAGGGCCGTCACTGATAAGAGGGCTGTCACAAAGGAGAGGACTGTCACAGAAGAGAGGACTGTCGCAGAAAAGATGGCTGTCATAGAAAAGAGGCCTGTCACAGAGGAGAGGACTGTCACAGAGAAGAGGACGGTCACAGAAGAGAGGACAGTCACAGAAGACAGAGCCGTTACAATACAGGGGGATGTCACTGGGGAGAGGACTGTCATGGAAGAGAACCTTGTCACAGAGGAGAGGGTTGTCATAGAAAAGAGGGAGGTCACAGAGGAGAGGACTGTCACAGAGGAGAGGACTCTCACAGAAGAGAAGGCTGTCAAAAAGGAGAGGACTGTCACAGAGGAGAGGAATGTCACAGAGGAGAAGAATTTAAAAAAAGAGGGCTGTCACAGAGGAGAAGACTGTCACAGAGTGGACTGTCATAGAGAAGAGGACTGCCAAAGAAGAGAGGGCTATCACAGAACAGAGGATTGTCAAAAAGGAGAGAACTCTCACAGAGGAGAAGACTGTCACAAAGTAGAGGACTGTCACAGAAGAGAGGACTGTCACAGAAACGAGGGCTGTCACTGATGAGGGCTGTCACAGAGGAGAGGACTGTCACAGAAGGGAGGACTCACCAAAAACAGGTGTCACAGAAAAGATGGCTGTCTCAGAAAAGAGGCCTCTCACAGAGGAGAGGACTGTCACAGAAGAGATAAACTGTCACAGAAGAGAGGGCTGTCACAAAGGAGAGGACTGTCCCAGGGGAGAAGACTGTCAAAGAGGAGAGAGCTGTCACTAAGGAGAGGGCTGTCACAGAGGAGAGGACTTTCACAGAGTGGACTGTCATAGAGGAGAGGACTGCCAAAGAAAAGAGGGCTATCATGACGGTCACTGAGGAGAGGACTGTAACAGAAAAGAGGACTGTCACACAGGACAGGACTGTCACAGAGGAGAGGACTGTCAAAGAGGAGAGGACTGCCAAAGAGGAGAGGACGGTCACGGAAGACAGAGCTGTCACAGAAAAGGGGGCTGTCACAGAAAAGAGGGCTGTCACAGAGGAGAAGACTGTTACAGAAGAGAAAACTGTCACAGAAGACAGGGCTGTCACAGAAAAGAGGGCTGTCACAGATGAGACAACTTTCACAGAAGATAGGACTGTCAGAGAAGAGAGGGCTGTCACAGAAAAGAGGGCTGTCACAGAGGAGAAGACTGTTACAGAAGAGAAAACTGTCACAGAAGACAGGGCTGTCACAGAAAAGAGGGCTGTCACAGATGAGACAACTTTCACAGAAGAGAGGGCTGTCATAGAAAAGAGGGCCGTCACAGAGGAGAAGACTGTCACAGAGGAGAGGACTGCCACAAAAAAGAGGGCTGTCACAGAAAAGAGGGCTGTCACAGATAAGAGGGCTGTTACAGAAGAGATGACTGTAACAGAGGAGAGGACTGTCAAAGAGGAGAGGACTGCAAAAGAGGAGAGGACGGTCACGGAAGACAGAGCTGTCACAGAAAAGGGGGCTGTCATAGAAAAGAGGGCTGTCAAAGAGGAGGAGACTGTTACAGAAGAGAAAACTGTCACAGAAGACAGGGCTGTCACAGAAAAGAGGGCTGTCATAGAAAAGAGGGCTGTCAAAGAGTAGAAGACTGTTACAGAAGAGAAAACTGTCACAGAAGCCAGGGCTGTCACAGAAAAGAGGGCTGTTACAGATAAGACAACTCTCACAGAAGATAGGACTGTCAGAGAAGAGAGGGCTGTCACAAAAAAGAGGGCTGTCACAGAGGAGAGTTCTGTAACAGAAGAGAGGGCTGTCATAGAAAAGAGGGCTGTCACAGAGGAGAAGACTGTCACAGAGGAGAGGACTGCCACAAAAAAGAGGGCTGTCACAGTAAAGAGGGCTGTCACAAATAAGAAGGCTGTCACAGAAGAGAGGACTGTCACAGAAGAGAGGGCGGTCACTGAGGAGAGGACTGTAACAGAAGAGAGGACTGTCACAGAGGAGAGGACTGTCACAGAGGAGAGGACTGTCAAAGAGGAGAGGACTGCCAAAGAGGAGACGACGGTCACGGAAGACAGAGCTGTCACAGAAAAGAGGGATGTCACAGAGGAGAAGACTGTTACAGAAGAGAAAACTGTCACAGAAGACAGGGCTGTCACAGAAAAGAGGGCTGTCACAGATGAGACAACTCTCACAGAAGATAGGACTGTCAAAGAAGAGAGGGCTGTCACAAAAAAGTGGGCTGTAACAGAAGAGAGGACTGTCACAGAGGAGAAGACTGTCACAGATTGGTTGACTGACACAACAAAGGATCGCTAAATTCAGTATTTGTATCATTCCTCCGCAAATGGGCACAGCAACCAAAATTATCAGTGAATATTAGATATCTCTGCTCATTTAATTTTTAAATGGAATTTTCATACATAGAATACATTTGTGGGAAAATTTGTGGGATGAATTTTAGAAGTCAGACTCCAACTTTTAAAAAATGGACTTAATCCATAACTTTATATGTAACAGGGAAGTTAAATAGGCTGTTAATGAATTAGTTTCAAACAGAAGCGACTACCCTCATGATATTTAGATATTGGTACGTGTTACCCACTGAGATGTTACTGACATTCCGTTCTTTTTTATCTTAATATTACTCATATTTCATGGTTTTGGATCATGTCTTGGGGACATAGTGAGCAATACTCATACATTTGAATCAAACAACACATTCTTAGTTAGATGCCCATTTATAGTTTCGAGATTCGGGTTTAGCGCCACAATTCTACAGCAATTTAAAAAAAATAGCCAACGAGACCTGCAGACACATCAACTGCTGCAAAACATTTAGAATACACATGAATCTGTAATTTACAGGTGGAAACATATGAAAAACAAAACGTGAAATGTAGGCTAGCATTCTAAGTATGAGAGAAAAAAGGTTATATTAAGATGCTGTCTTGTGCAGAATTTTTCTGAAAGCTTGCCTGTTGGTCATAGGACAGGTGGCGTAAAAAAGATAGGTTCTATGCTTAAACAAAGCTCGAGATAAAGCAGCAATGATCTGGCGTAAGTGTACATGCGACTCGGGTTGCGGAAAAGCATATTGAGAAACACTTCGATATATAACTTTGCTCGGAAGAAACACACACGAGTCCTCTACCTAAAACCAACCAACCACGACATAAACGTACACCGGAATTCAGGGTAAAATAAAGTCACTTCACCATATTTTTTGTAGAAATCCTGCTATATCCAATGTTCAAATACATACGTCTCCCAGTTCACGCATATACGCGCACATAGAAACACAGTTTAACCATTAACACTTGTAAACCAATGCTTTATGACAATATAGAGCTGTATTTCTTAACCACCACTTGTGTTAAATACCCTTTCCTTGATGAAAAAATAATGTGTAATTATATATAACATTATAATAATAATATCCTTTATATTTATAAATTTATAATTAATACACTGACAAAAACTTTTTATTTGTAGACAACATGGACACCACAATGGAAGATGAAACTGACATACTGACAAAACAAGACAACTCATCTGACATGGTCCTGTCTGCACAACCAGGACACCGAGGTAAGTTTAGGGGTTCTCATTGAAGAACGTTCTTTTTCTTGAAATCTTCATTATATATCAAATACTATCAAGTAGTGTCCCACAGTGCACTGTGACAGGCTGCATAATAATATGTGTACCGGATGTAATAAGATGTATACAGGTGATGCATATATAAAGTGTGAGTATCAGTGCAGGACTATGACGCCTCATCCTACAATGTATCCCACTTTATTTGTAACACAAATTCACATACACGGATACATGGGCGTGTATTATGAATAGCTTAACTTCATGTACAGCCATGGCGCAGTTGTGTGGGGATGGGGTCCCCCCCCCCCAAAAAAAATGTTCCCCCCCCGGGAGGGGGGGGGGTTACCATGGTATAACATCCCACATTTTGCGAATAGTTCAAAGTCAGTTTGACTTACCCTGTAACCTCATCTCAGAGTACCAAGTAACTGCGTGAATGAGCAGGCGTACACTGGTATTAACGGGTTCTATGCATATAAGGAAGTCTTGTGACTGTCAGATCGAAGTATGACTATCCGTTGTAAATGGATGTCTACTGAGTGGTGCATTCACTGCTTGCTTCAAACCACCACCAGAACAGCCAGTTTGGAGCATGTGCAGGCACATTAATGAAGTCTAATTAGTATGCATGTATCCAATGCTTAGCCTTGAGCCAAAAGGATATAATTATGATTATGCAATCAGACAGTAATACACCTCTGACCTTTGTTCATCTGTTTGAATATTATTAATAATATTTGAAGTATAAATATTGAATATTCGGCTTGATAATAATTACAAAATCACACTAAATAAAGCTCTGCAAGTTAAAAAGGATACTTCTACTGGGTTAACCGATGAAGTGCCCACATTAGCTGGGGAAAGGTGCCCTCTTAACAGAATATAGACGTGCTGCCATTAGCTAAACATAATAAAGAGAACACGAAAAGCGACTGCCTACTTCATAGAGGAGCCCACTTCTTGGAGGTGCCCAGGGCCACTAACAGAGGTTCGACTGTATATATGGTATTATCGTTAGTGAAGACCCGTCTTGGTATTGTGTGTGCGTGCGTGCGTGTGTGCATGTA
The DNA here is from genome assembly GCA_026874595.1 of Sipunculus nudus. Lineage (NCBI taxonomy): Eukaryota > Metazoa > Annelida > Sipuncula > Golfingiida > Sipunculidae > Sipunculus > Sipunculus nudus. Next base: position 779,821 of record CM049311.1, on the reverse strand, counting down.
AGGGTGTGTGTGTGCCACTGTGTGGAGAGATGGGGATTAGAAGTCCTCGTTCCCTCAAATTGCTAATGAAAATCCCCCCCACCTCCCGTGTAAGGGAACTTGAAAGGTTACCAAGCTGTCAGTGGCGTCAATTTTTCTCCAAGGGTGGGGGGATGAGTTATATATATAATTATATATATAATTGTTATATAAATATATAAACTCAATCATATTTCAGATAATTATAATGTTTTAGAAAATAAGTGTATTCGTGAATTCTAAGCAAGGTTTAGATATAACATTTTTTAGTAAATGGATCCAAAGTCTTAAATTCTATTTATTTATTAATTTCATTTGCAATATTATAATATTATTCTCTGTAAAAGTGGGGGGGGGGGGATGATAACATTGACCATCCCCCTTGCCAAAAAGTGGGGGGTATATATACCCCCATCCCCCCCCCCCCCTATATTGACGCCCCTACAAGCTGTGTTTCCGCTTGCGTGTATATTCGTTAAAAAAAATCGCTCATGTAGTGTTTCCATGTGTCCGCTGTGTATATATGCGTATATCGCCGGAATTCAGGGTAAAATCAAGTCACTTCACCATATTTTTTGTAGAAAACCTGCTACATCAAATGTTCAAATACATACGTCTCCCAGTTCACGCATATACGTGCACATAGAAACACAGTTTAACCATTAACACTTGTAAACGAATGCTTTATGACAATATAGCAAACGTTTCGACGAGATCAATTTCTAAAATATATATTTCATTGTACATTGCATGTAATTAACTGTAGTTAATCTACTTCAGAATCTTCTTCAGAGACCGCTCTGGTGGCCATCATTGTGACAGCTTGCCTGCTAGGGTGTCTTCTGGTCTCTGCCATAGTCCTCATCTTCTACAATACATTAAGGTAGGCGGTCTACGGCTTTGTCCTTGTTTTCGATATTACATGTATAAAGGTACGTCTACGGCTATGTCCCCGTCTACTGCAATACATTAAGGTAGGTGGTCTACTGCTTCGTCCTCATCTTCTTTAATACGCAACGATGTGTGGTCTACGGCTTTATTCTCATCTTCTATTATGAAAAAAGATGTGTGGTCTACGGCTTCGACCTTATATTTTATAACACATAAAGGTGTGTGGTCTATGGCTTTGTCCTCATCTTCTATAATACATAAAGGTGTGTGGTCTACAGTTGTGTCCTTATGTTCCATAATACATTACTGTAGGTGGTCTAGGGCTTTGTCTTCGTCTACCATAATACAAGACGTATAATGTCTATGGTTTGTGCTCATCTTTATAATTCATTAGGGTAAGTGGTCTACGGCTTTGTACTAATCCTTTATAAGACATTAAGGTAGGTTGTCTACGGCTTTTTATGCTCATCTTTATAATTCATTAGGGTAAGTGGTCTACTGCTGCTCTGTGTTATTCTTTTATAAAGCATTGAGGTAAGTGGTCTACGGCTTTTTGTTCATCTTCTTTAATACATTTAGGAAGGAGGTCTACCGCTTTGTGTTCTTCTTTATAATTCATTAGGGTAAGTGGTCTACGGCTTTGTGCTAATCTTTTATAAGTGGTCTATGGCTTTGTGCTTGTTTCAAGGGGTTCTTCACACACAATATAGCGTCCACGCAAGCACACAAAGACGAATTAACGTGTAAACAAGAAACCATATTTAATGCGACTTATCTCCAGAAGGGGGCGCTGCCTCAGGGACAACCCAGTAAACATATTGCGCCTGGGGGAGGGATCATTTATAATTAAGTTAACAACCAGTATTGTTACTGGTATTGTCCTTCTTTAGAAAGGTTTACCTTTTACACCGTTAAAGATATTCATCATAAGACAGAATAAGGACTTATAAGTTGACACAGTTACATCATGTAACAATATCTTGGCATTAAACTGTTTGTATTCAAGTTTGGTGTTTGTTATTTGTTTTCACCACATGCATATTATAAGCTTAGGCAAGTTCAGGTAACTACAATCTCAAGGTGAGAAATAGTCATGAGTGATGATTTATCAAGTATCGCAATAACACTTAAGTAATGCCGCTCTTACATATAATATTTAACAGAATCATGACAAACTTTAAAGTAAATATGTCGTAAGCACATAAGTGAACAAAATGAAGCGACATCTGTCTGTGAGTCACAGGGTAGACTGCCCTATCACAAGACGGCATTATTTTTGCCATGATGTCACATTAGCTTTGTACATAATCTTTAAGATATGATGGTGCTTTCCTTTCACGTGTGGATCGTCTTAATGTTTTGTCCTCATGTGCATGTCTGTGCTTGAAGTCTCTGTTGTATGTTCTGTTGGTTGCATTGTTAACTGTTGTGTTTCTGTCTGTTCCTTTCCTAGATCCTGATTTTCATTTGTCAGTTTAAGATCTTGTCTGTTTCTCCTGTATGTTGCTCCATTGCACTCAACTTCATATGATCTCTCATCAAATCGTTATGTAACCACAGCTTTTCTCCATATGTCACTACCCAAAGTCATTGGTCTCATACGCACTGTTTGACCTTCACTGAGGGGGTCAAGGTCCTTTGCTCTTTGGTTGTAATACCATTCCTTCCTAAGATTACGAAGTTGTTGGTTTTTCTGCACAACACTGCTCTCAGGTGCTTTAAGTAGATCTGTTTTCACTGGTACAAGTGTTCTTGTCATGCGACCAAACATTCTCTGTGCTGGACTGATGCCTGCATCTTGTGTCAGAACATTTCTGTATTCCAGGATTGCAAGGTAAGGATCTTGTCGGCTTTCAATAGCCCGACCAATAATGCGTTTAGCCATTTTCACCGCGCCTTAGGCCATCCCGTTGCCTTGTGGACGTCCAGGACTGCTAGTTCAATGTTCTATGTCCCAATTTCCTGTGAAGATGGAGAATTCATCACTGATAAATTGTGGTCCTTTATCACTAATTAATATTGAAGGTATACCATACCTGGCAAAATGATATTTCAGCTTTGATATGACCAGGTTGCTTGTTGTCGAGGTCAGCTTGTCTGCTTCCCAGAATCCACTGTAATAGTCAACAGTAATCATGTAATTATCTCCCTTGAGTTGAAATAGGTCCACTCCAACTCTCTCCCAGGGTCTATCTGCCACCTCATGTGATATCAAAGTCTCTTTTTGTTGTCTGTTGTTGTATGTATTACATACATCACACTGACTAATGTATTCTTTCAAATCACTATTCATGCAAGGCAAATAAACACAGTCATGTGCACGTCTGAGACATACTTCTAGGCCTGTATGCGTTGAGTGCAGCGCTTCTCTGATCTCTTTTCTCATGCTGAGTGGAATGACAACTCTACTGCCTTTAAATACAAGTCCATCCTGCAAGGTCATTTCATCTCGGAAATTGTAGTAAGGGTGCACTTCACAAGGACAGTCACTCTTCTGATCAGGCCAACCTGACCCTATAATCTCTCTTAATTTCTGTAGGACCTGATCAGAGTCTGTTGCCTCCTGTATTCTCGTAAGCCTTTCTTTTCTGACTGGAAGCTGAGATACACTGCTGATATATTCAAAACTTTCAGCGCCTTCAATAGTTGGTAGATATGATCTGGACAGAAAGTCTGCAATGTACATTTCCTTTCCTGGCATGTACTGTATGTCTACATCATACTGTTGTATGGACAACATCATCCCCTGAATTCTCTTGGGTGCTAGGCACAGAGCTTTTCTGACTGTTGACTGCAATGGCTTGTGGTCAGAATATATCTTTGTGGTCCTTCCAAAAGTGTACTGATGGAATTTAGTCAATGAGAATACGATTGCCAACATTTCCTTTTCAATTTGCGCATAACGCTTTTCGGTGTCTGTCACAGCTCGACTGGCATATGAAATGGGTCTTCCATCTTGCAACAGAACGCTCCCTATTCCAGACTGGCTAGCGTCACACTGGATAACAAGTGGCTTAGACTGATCATAGTATGATAATATGGGTGAGCTTGTCACAAGACGCTTGATTTCATTGAAGGCCTGTTCTTGTTCACTGCCCCATGACCAAGTAACATCTTTCCTTGTCAGTAGTCTGATTGGTTCAAGAACATTTGATAACTTTGGCAGGAACCTTGCTAAGTAGTTGACCATTCCTGTCAAACGCTGTATTTCAGTGACATTGGTAGGTGTTGGCAATGCAATGATGGATTCTATCTTTGCTGGGTCTGCTTTCAGTCCATCTTTACCTATCTTGTGTCCAAGAAATGTCACTTCACTCTGTCTGAGCACAGTTTTATCACTGTTCAGTCTGATTCCCTGCTGTCTACATCTTTCTAGCAGGTTTCTGAGGTTGTTGTCATGATCTTGCCTGGCCTCTGAATCAGTGTCACCAATACTATAGATCAGCACATCATCAGCCACACAAATACAATTGCGGAGTCCATCCAGCGCTTGGTGTAGCCGTTTTTGAAATATTTCACTCGAAACACTCAGACCAAAGGGTAATCTTGCCCACCTGTATCGACCGACAGGAGTTTGAAAACAGGTAAGAAAGCTGGAATGTTCATCTAAAATACAGTGCCAATATCCGTTTCGGAGATCAAGTTTTGTGAACACACGAGCTCTCCCTAATTTTGGAAGAATGTCATTAATGATTGGAAATGGGTCCATTTCTCTCTTCAGGGCTTGGTTTAACACAAGTGGGTCTATGCAAATTCTGATTGTGTTGTCTTTCTTGACACTGGCCACCATTCTTGATACCCATTCTGTAGGCTCATCAACTTTCATTATAATGCCTTGTATCTCTAATTCCTGAAGTTTCTGTTTAACTTTCTGCTTAATACTAACTGGTACCCTGCACGAAGCTACAGAAACTGGTTGCACGGAACTATCAACTTTTAGATGCACATTTCCTGGCAAGGTACCAACTTCCTGTGCAAATACATCTCCATATTCTGACATAACATCATGTTTTGTCGCTCACCGACTGAATGTTCTCATAATTGAAAGTTAGCAGTTGCATTTTTTCACTGGCCTGTTTGCTCAATATAGGGCACAAGTTTTCTTTTAAAATGACAAATTCAACATCATATTTTTTTCTAGTTTTCAGATTTCTCACAATCAGGCGACATTTTCCCACTGGTTTAACTCTAGATGCAGCCCATGTTTTGAGAATGGTGGTAGTTGGTTCTATGGCAATATTCGGCACTAATGATTTTGGCAAGACATTTACACTAGCTCCAGTGTTTATCTGTAGTTTAACTTTTCTACGACTGTAGACTAGCTCCATTTCAACCTTGGCTTGTTTACTGTTAGCCAGTGGATGCTGCACTAACATGACATGTTCAGGTTCAGATTCTGATTCACTTTGCTGTTGTAAATTATACACATTGGATGGACGGGGCTTGCTGAACTGGCACTTAATTGCAAAATGATTTCTACCTTTGCACTTACTGCAAATTTTCCCGTAAGCAGGGCATTTATTACGTCCCCATACATGTTTCTTCCCACAAAAGGCACATTCCTTGCATTTGTTAACATCACAAGCTTGTTTACTGAAGCTGGGCTTAGCACTGAAACTAGGTGTCACACTGTTAGTACCACTAGATCTAGGGTTGGTCCTCCTGTTGAAATTTCTGCGATGGTTTACTTGACTTGACTTACTTTTTGCACCAGGGGTTACTGAGTGCACACTTTCTTCCGTCTCAAGGCATGCTGCCATCTGTCTGCGAGCTGACTGATAAACTGAACAAATTTCAGCTGCCTTTTCAAATGTAAGTTTGCCATAGTCCTCCTTAAAGAACTTTTCTCTCAAACTGTCGTCCCTACAGCCAAATACAAGTCTATCCCTCATCTGAGTATTTACCTCATCACTAGTAAAATCACAGTCCTTCACCAGTGTTTTGATTTTAGTGACAAACTGATCAATATTTTCATCTGGCTTCTGACTAAGAACACTGAATATTTTCCTGGCACTCAGCAGGTTTTTCTTAACATTGAAATAGGCATCAAGCTTAGAGATCACCCTGTCATAGTTCTGAGACTCATCTGGACAATCAGTAGTACTGGCGGCCCAAGTAAGAGAACTGTATATGGTTTTCAGTTCATCCCCACCTAAGTTGATCAACAGTGCAATTTTTTCGTCATCATCTTTATTTTTTAACCCTGCAGACAGCATGAAGAACTTGAAATCTTCCTTAAAAGTATTCCACATAGCTTCATTATTGCCTTCTACAGACAGTTTGATCTTAGACGGGGGGTCGAGACCTGTGAAACCTGCCATTTCGATATAGAGTTGCTTGCACGTGTTTTCAGAGTTCCCTATTATCGCTCATGCAGCGTTACTCAGTACTTTGAATCAAGACACGTATGTACGTTATTTCAAAGTCCGTTCAACTCACGGTTACGTAGGACACTATAATCACCGCTGCCACCATGTTTCAAGGGGTTCTTCACACACAATATAGCGTCCACGCAAGCACACAAAGACGAATTCACTTGTTAACAAGAAACCATATTTAATGCGACTTATCTCCAGAAGGGGCGCTGCCTCAGGGACAACCCAGTAAACATATTGCGCCAGGGGGAGGGATCATTTATAATTAAGTTAACAACCAGTATTGTTACAGTGCTCACCTTAATAATTCATTAGGGTAAATGGTCAACGGCTTTGTGCTGACCTTTTATAAGATATTGAAGTAGGTGGTCTACGGTTTGTGTAGATCTTCTATAATATATTAGGGTAGGTGGTCTACGGTTTGTGCTCATCTTCTCAAATACATTAAAGTAGGTGGTGTAAGGCTTTGTCTTCGTCTTCCATAATAAAATGGTCTACGGCTGTGTGCTTATCTTTTTAATTCATTAGGATAATTGGTCTACGACTTTGTGCTCATCTTTTATAAATTATTGAGGTAAGTTGGCTTCATCGTCTTCCAACATACATACTGTAGATGGTCTACGGTTTGTGCTCATCTTCTATAACATATTAGGGTAAGTGGTCTACAGCTTTATGCTAATCTTTTATAAGACATGGAGGTATGTGGTCTCCGGTTCGTTTTCATCTTCGTATGTGATCTACGGCTTTGTGGTTATCTTCTATAATATATTAAGGTAGGAGGTCTACGGCAGTGCTCGTCTTAAATTTAATAAGGGTAATTGGTTTATGGCTTTGTGCTCACCTTTATAATTCGTTAGGGTAAGTGGTCTACTGCTTTGTGCTAATCTTTTATAAGACATTGAAGCAGGTGATCTACGGCTTTGTATTTATCCTCTATAATACTTTAAGGTAGGTCTACGGTTTGTGCTCATCTTCTCAAATACATTAAAGTAGGTGGTGTAAGGCTTTGTCTTCGTCTTCCATAATAAAATGGTCTACGGCTGTGTGCTTATCTTTTTAATTCAATAGGATAATTGGTCTACGACTTTGTGCTCATCTTTTATAAATTATTGAGGCAAGTTGGCTTCATCGTCTTCCAACATACATACTGTAGGTGGTCTACGGTTTGTGCTCATCTTCTATAACATATTAGGGTAAGTGGTCTACAGCTTTCTGCTAATCTTTTATAAGACATGGAGGTATGTGGTCTCCGGTTCGTTTTCATCTTCGTATGTGATCTACGGCTTTGTGGTTATCTTCTATAATATATTAAGGTAGGAGGTCTACGGCTGTGCTCATCTTAAATTTAATAAGGGTAATTGGTTTATGGCTTTGTGCTCACCTTTATAATTCGTTAGGGTAAGTGGTCTACTGCTTTGTGCTAATCTTTTATAAGACATTGAAGCAGGTGATCTACGGCTTTGTATTTATCCTCTATAATACTTTAAGGTAGGTCTACGGTTTGTGCTCATCTTCTCAAATACATTAAAGTAGGTGGTGTAAGGCTTTGTCTTCGTCTTCCATAATAAAATGGTCTACGGCTGTGTGCTTATCTTTTTAATTCATTAGGATAATTGGTCTACGACTTTGTGCTCATCTTTTATAAATTATTGAGGTAAGTTGGCTTCATCGTCTTCCAACATACATACTGTAGATGGTCTGCGGTTTGTGCTCATCTTCTATAACATATTAGGGTAAGTGGTCTACAGCTTTCTGCTAATCTTTTATAAGACATGGAGGTATGTGGTCTCCGGTTCGTTTTCATCTTCGTATGTGATCTACGGCTTTGTGGTTATCTTCTATAATATATTAAGGTAGGAGGTCTACGGCTGTGCTCATCTTAAATTTAATAAGGGTAATTGGTTTATGGCTTTGTGCTCACCTTTATAATTCGTTAGGGTAAGTGGTCTACTGCTTTGTGCTAATCTTTTATAAGACATTGAAGCAGGTGATCTACGGCTTTGTATTTATCCTCTATAATACTTTAAGGTAGGTCTACGGTTTGTGCTCATCTTCTCAAATACATTAAAGTAGGTGGTGTAAGGCTTTGTCTTCGTCTTCCATAATAAAATGGTCTACGGCTGTGTTATTATCTTTTTAATTCATTAGGATAATTGGTCTACGACTTTGTGCTCATCTTTTATAAATTATTGAGGCAAGTTGGCTTCATCGTCTTCCAACATACATACTGTAGGTGGGCTATGGTTTGTGCTCATCTTCTATAACATATTAGGGTAAGTGGTCTACAGCTTTCTGCAAATCTTTTATAAGACATGGAGGTAGGTGGTTTCCGGTTTGTTTTCATCTTCTATAATACATTAAGGTATGTGATCTACGGCTTTGTGTTTATCTTCTATAATATATTAAGGTAGGAGGTCTACGGCTGTGCTCATCTTAAATTTAATAAGGGTAATAGGTCTACGGCTTTGTGCTCACCTTTATAATTCTTTAGGGTAAGAGGTCTACTGCTTTGTGCTAATCTTTTATAAGACATTGAAGTAGGTGATCTACGGCTTTGTATTTATCCTCTATAATACATTAAGGTAGGTCCACGGTTTTGTGCTCATCTTTAAAGTTTATTAGGGTAATTGGTCTACGACATTGTGCTCACCTTTTTAATTCATTAGGGTAAGTGGTCTACGGCTTTGTGCTCACCTTTATAAACCATTAGGGTAGGTGGTCTACAGCTATGTGCTAGTCTTTTATAAGACATTGAGGTAGGTGGTCAACGGTTTGTGTTCATCTTCTATAAAACATTAAGGTTGGTGATCTACGGCTTTGTGCTCATCTATTAACACATAAGGGTAAGTGGTCTACGGATTTGTGCTCATCTTTTATAAGACATTGAGGTAGGAGGTCTACGGCTTTGAGTTATTCTTCTATAAGACATTAAGTTGTCTTCACAAGTCTGACAGTTCCTGCCTTTGTTACATCATTCCATGAAGGAAACCCACTCGTTATATAACCCGCACACGGCAGTTCAGAAAAAAATATGCGGATGGCTAATAATAATTATAATTTTTCCAGCGAGTTCCCTTTTCTTTTTGCCCAAACATTTCTTGTTCCGGCCCTTCTTATATGTCCATATCTGGCAATATTCGGTTTACAAAGACATTTTTTTCTTTATTTTCAGGAAACATAAACAGGATAAGAATATCCCAAGCTCCAGATCGCTTCCCTCCTTTGACCGTCCTAGCGGGACCACATTTGACGTGGAGGGCCGTCTACAGGTCCAAGGATCGTCTCCACGAGTTCCTGCTGAGACCGAGTCAGACGTGTCTGTAGAAAACCGGACTGTGACGACGGGGCTGACTGGTACCAGCAGCAGCACCCCTCAATCAGCCCCCCAGCCTCCCGTAACAAGGTACAGAAGCAGATCCATCGCGGACCCTACGTTACACTTGAACAATAACTGGTACCTCACTGATCTACGTGCTGTAACCACGCCATCTGGTGAGCGACATGGTCATACAAGGAGAGGATCAACAGGTGTGACAGGTTTCACGTCCCCGGGTCATCACGTTCACTCACTTCTCGGTCGAACATTGGCGATGGAATCGCTGGATCGTCGTGATGGCTATGAGATAATCGACCCTGTAGGCTTTGATCATCAAGGAGAGTTATTTCCTCCACAGTCTCAACGTTCTCTTCCCGTCAATATGCCCGGAAATTCCAATTATTACGGGAGAAATCAAACCATCCCATATTTACCAAAATGGCAGCACACACAACAAGGCCATTATCAGCAACACAATTACAGACAACATGTACGGAGGGACAGTTATTTATATTAACAATCAAATAAATTATACACAAGGATAACTGGCGATGTGAAGACTTGTTCACTTTCAAGGTGATTAACTCTGAAAGCCTAAAAACCCATGGGCATCCGGACAATGGAAAAACACTTGGTTAATATTGGTTAATACAATGTACAATATCATATTTCCATATTCAGCGGGTTTGATAAACAAATACGAAATTATCATATATCTTATTTGATATTATTAATAATTGCCCATTTCAGGAATATAATTATATAATGAAAGATGGCACGTGATATCACATATTGGGTATGGCCTATAGGTGCATTATACGAGGCTCACATGTTGGTAGCGCCATAATGGCCCTCCGACATTACGACCAGATTACTGGCCGACAGAGTGCCTTTACATCTAGGCCTAAGGAACGCATTAGAAGGCCCCTATGAAGATGCAAATTTTACGTCATTTTTGACACCTCGTGGCCTACAGGTACACTGTCAATTGACATAAACCAGACTAATCGTTAGCATTTTTAGTATACTTTCTTACAACACCAAACATGAGCGGAAATTTTTAACTCGGCATATTGGTAAACCCTCCGCATGTTTGTGATTTCTGACCGCATGAATACAGGCAGGCTCGCACGGGTTACTGGACGGCAGTCAACTTGTACGCGATACACGAAATAACTCGTTACCACAGAGACGGAGTTTCAGTTTAAGTTGTGAGTTCACATGTATTCTCTTGCGTTAATTTATTATTCGTAGCATAATGTTAAGATTATGCACTGTTTACCACAATATGTATGCAACATGATGGAACACCAGTGTGATGCATTCCTCGATATTGCTTGTATCACGACTCAAGTAAAGGCTTACTAGCCCAATTATCATTGCCAACTATGTCGGGTTGTCACGGCTACCATTTTGGGGGCTAAACAACAACTGAACCAACATTTATATGCAGAAAAATGTGCGTTCAATGCGTCCATCTAGTGGGCTTCAACATTTCTGTCTGTGAGCCGACATTTATTCTGGGCAAGGTTGAACCACTTTTGGTATTTTTGTCAATAACGTTGCGTAATACGTCCTGAAAAAAAGTCAAGAAGAATTTTGTAATGCATATTTCTAAATTATAAAATACTATTAGACATTATTTATAGGAGTATAAAGTAGAATGCCATATGCTTGATCTGTGGCCGCTCACTCGTTCACAGAGCTGGACTTTGAGAACAAGGTTCTGGAAGTAAGGTCAGGGTGAAGGATTTCCCTTGTCTGTATACAAAGTCATAGGATCAGTCATAGGATCAGAAAAACAGACTTATGAGTATGGACTCGTGTGAATTGATGTTTCTGTTAATGTTTATGCACAACGATGTTTATCAATTTACCCTCACATTTCGGCATTATAATACTAACCTGTTTAATCGTAAATATTTTCGAAAAATGTTGAAGTTGTTCTGAAGATCATATTTATTATTTGTATGGCGTTCACTTTGTTGGACTGATTTCATTGTACGCAACAGATACCGCGATTATACCTTATTTAGTCGGTAAACTTTGGGTGAAAGTCCAAAAAATAAGTGAAATACGTGGCTTTTATGACAATCGATGTGCATATACCTGTAGATATACCTGGACATATACATGTAGAGAGTATAGTGGCTGATATTTGGAGAGCTGATATATATAACAAGACATGACATTATTATAATCAATGACTCCGTTCGAAAATCTTGTTATTATTAGTGACTTACATTTCCATATATTCACATTTAAACCTGAGTGGAGCAGCGTTTACACGAGGTCGTCGGCGTTCTCTAAATTTGACAGGAGTAACCAATGTTGTGGATCAAGTGTATCATCAAGGAGTTGACACCAACAGACCAACGACTGATTTTTTTTTCGAAAAATTAGCGTCAATTCCCCATTTTTTTTTACAGACTGAATAAAGATTTGCTTCGCATACCACATCTGTATATATATATATATATATATATATATATATATATATATATTTATATATATATATATATATGCATATCATTCCCAAGTCAAAGACATACATGGCGCACATCCCCCTGCATGAAGATAAGGGCATTTTCCACATGTTGTGACGCAAGCTGGACTTTGCACACAAAATATTGCGAAATGTCTCATTCTTGATCTAACTGGACTGTTAAAGCAGGAGATACATCGTATAAAAGAGGAAAAAGGAGTGATGCTGAAGGACTTTGATGCCCGAGATTCTATAGAAATATAAAATTATTGAAGTTCTCCGGATATACCAACCGTCATAGAAAATACCAAGTTTTCTTCTATCAAGAATTTTAAATACTTACAGATAATCTAATGTAATATTCTCCAGATAGTATACATATGGTTATATATGGTGGGCTTTGTTGAGTTTGAAATGTGACGGTGTCCGGCTCATGGGTACTAGCCTGTAATAGTCTTTTGAGGCAGTCACTCGAATGGTTCTTGAAACGATGAGTACTAAAGGAATTTCAAGAATGCTGTTTGACTGCATAATATGATCAAATATATTAAACTTGAAAACAATGTACTCATAGAATTACAATCTCTTTGTTAAAAATAGCTTTTGGAGCACCCATGTACACCTTTTCACCACACTGTGTAGGACGATTTAATCGCCCCGTGAGGCTATAACTGCTCAGCTGAATTTTGGAAAATTATAGCAAATGCAAAATATACTTTTTTTTGTATATACACATAAGCATTTAAAAGCTAAGAGGAGATAGTCCTGCTAACTGGTGATAATCAAATCTTAAATATATATTTGGCGCATAATACTGTGCATTTTCTATGGAGTATATCAAAGGTGCAGGAGTCTCTCAAGTTCAAATATTTCTAGAAGTATCATTATTTCGGCTATGTGACAGTAATATTTGCAAAAATAAACATGGGAATGTATGAATAACTGTCAAATATAGAATTAGGCAGAAGTGGAGATTAGATGAAATATAAATATACACATTGAACCCTTTCCTGTTTACATTTATTTTAGATATCGGACAAATTCGCATACTCTTTACATTTACATTACAGTAAATATTTTATCATCTTCAACTTTAGTGAGCCTGCAATCAGTAATTTTTTAATTTATTAACTGAAATAAAATGCTTAAAAAATATTAAAAATTCCATTTTCTAATGAGCATAAACTAAATCCGATAAGTATATATTTTACTGTGTAATATATGAAAATTGTGGCCTGAAACTATTCATATAATACAATATGGGAAGCAGGGCTCAATGGCAATCGGGGGGGGGGGGTTAATGGTCAGAGTTACAACACATCTTTATATACACAGGTTATGAAATTTAAGGCAAAAGTGCTTACAGAAGGAAAAGTTTATTCATAATAATTAAACATTTAAAACAGAGAGAGAAATGGACAAACAAAGCCAATCATTTTTTTTTCATATTCTGCTGAGAAAGGAAAAAATGAACACATTTAGCATGAGATCCTCAATCTTTTCATGCCATCAACTTTTTTTTAAGTTTATAAATGTTATACATTTGCAATATAACATATGTATCTAAATTTATAAGCTGATTGTACATTCTCAATTGCATCACCATTTATCCCTAATTTGGCAGATAACAACACATTATGCATACACATATATTAATGTTACCGTCTCCATCACGTACCAGAGAGCAGCTTTACAATAACGACTCAGTACTATAGGGAGGAATAGTCGTTCATTCAGCTGTGGATTCAGTAGTATGTATTCAATGAGGATTCTACAATTATAGTGCAAATAATAAATACTGTGATACCAGCATGTCTATGAGACATATACACATTAAGGAGAGACATAGAGAACATACAGTCCTGTTTATAATAATTACAATAACGTAATGGTTCTCCTTGAAGGTTGTAAGACATACATGTAAGAACAATGGAACACTAGAGTAAATTGAATGACCTGTTCATTACTGATATCTGACTGTTAAGTGTGAATACCTATTTACAGTAGCCATAAGATATAATAACTAGTGGCCCATGGGCCATGACGCTCAGCTGAATTTAAGGAATGTTGAACAATGAGCAAAATGACTGCCAGAGTGCAAACAAATCATGAATTTTGAGAAGAGTCCTAAGAAATGGGTTTCAGTGGGCTTTTGGACAGATGACATCTTCATTTGAAGGTCTCATAAATAGAAAGAAAAATGCGTAAAAATTTGAAATAAATACAGGTAGTGCCACCAGTCTACAGGAACTGATGAAACACTCCATGATCAATATATATCCCAAGAATCATGGCTATCAAGGCATTAATTATTCAGATACTTGAGCTTTTGTATCAAATTTTGCATTATTCTGGGGGGGGGGGTAATTCAGAGCCCCATAGCTCAAAGGATATGGGTAACAGAGACCTAATTTCAGGTTTCCAAGAAGATTTTTCATGGACCTCCCTGGATATTAAGATTGAAGATTCCAGGTCGATTGATTACGATTTGTGCCCTGTTAACAGATGACAGTTTCATTGCAGGTTTGAAAAAAAAGAGAAAAATTCGTAAAAATTGGAAATAAATACAGATGGCACCACCTGTCTGCAGGAATTGATGGAACACCCCATGATTAATATTCATGCAAAGAATCATTGTGATCAATGCAGTAGTTATTCAGATACTTGAGCTTTTGTATCAAATTTTGCATTATTCTGGGGGGTACTTCGGAGCCCCATAGCTCGAAGGATATGGAAAACAGAGACTTAATTTCAGGTTTTCAAGGAGATTTTTCATGGACCTCCCTGGATATTAAGTTTGAAGATTCTAGGTTCAGTGGTTACGATTTGTGCCCTGTTAACAGATGACAGTTTTATTGCAGGTCTGAAATAAATAGAAAAAAATCGTAAAAATTGAACAAACACAGGTGGCGCCATCAGTCTGCAGGAAGTGATGGAACATCCCATGGTCAATATTCATGCAAAGAATCATGGTGAACAATGCAGTAGTTATTCAGATACTTGAGCTTTTGTATCAAATTTTGCATTATTCTGGGGGGTACTTCGGAGCCCCATAGCTCGAAGGATATGAGTAACAGAGACCTAATTTCAGGTTTCAAAGAAGATTTTTCATGGACCTCCCTGGATGTCAAGTTTGAAGATTCCAGGTCCAGCGGTTACGATTTGTGCCCTGTTAACGGACGGACGGACGACCGGACGGACGACGGACAAAGGGTGATCGCTATAGCTCAGATGACTTTCAGTCAGCTGAGCTAATAATACAATAATATGTGCTAAGAATCCTGTTAACAATATCTGTGTTCTGTACAAACGTGTCAGCAAGGTGTGTGCACCAGACCAAGAGCTTATGAGGAATATGACCACTTCCGGGCAGGTAATTAGTGACCAGTTATAGAATGCACGATAGGTGGCAGCACAGAGTAAATTAGAGTACAATAACACTGTTACGGCTACAGCAAAGTTAAATGAAATGTGAAGATCTATACAATTAAACCGTAACATTAATTTTTTTATAACAAAAATAATTATGTTTTATAAATTTGCAAAACAAAAAATATCGGAAAATTTCATTTCAGTCATGAAAAAACTTCATTCAGAATTTACAGTTTTAAATTGTACCATTATTTATCCATAATTTGGCTCATATATTGTCAAATTATGCTTCCTGATAGTTTAATTATATTTTAATATGTTAAAATTATTTGAAAGGAAAGTATTTTTTTATTTTACATTGCCACAACATGGCTTTATGGATAACTCCTTGATTTCGAACAGTTTTGAACAATTGAGTGGAAACAGCTTCACAATTAAGGAAATACATTTAAAACAAAAACAATTTTTGCATTTCATTTGGTGTGTGTGTGTGTGGGGGGGGGTTATATTCAAATAATGTACACCTGTGACCCCTGCTCCCCAAAGATGCACCAAATGACCTCCAGTGACCAAAGTATGCTGCTTGACAAAGCAAGTGAATACAATAAGAGCCTAAAACAATTCAAGAACTAGCCTAATTTAGGAGCTTTTATTTTCAAATTTTATCAGATTGAATCCTTATGTGTACATGCTGTGAAAAACAAATCCACAAAGAATGTGCCATGCTCAAGGTTGGGCCAAATTTAAGGCACAGTTTTTATAAATATGCTAATAAATTTATAAAATTGCAAAATTCTTACCTAATTCCTGGTATATATTTGAATCTTGATTTAATAAAGTTGTATTATTGAGAAAAAAGTCTCTAGCTTCAGCAATTATCTTTTAAGGTGAGTAAATATATTTCCTGATTTTTGACAAAGTGCATCACGTTTGAGCCCATCAGTAATTTACGCAATATTTCCTATGTACATAGGAAATATATGTAGAAATGGTTATAGAATAAACATGAATACATTATCCCTAGTGGTGTTCATTGTGGGTAGTTTTAAGTATATGTAATAACAATAGATTGTAACTAGAAAATGGAGATTTTTGCTTAATTTCTCGAAGGAACGAGGTCGCAGTGACCCATTATGTTTTGGCTTGAAAACTTGGGAACGTCTGACTGTATGTAGAATTTTGGATCCGAAGGTTCAACGGTTTCAAAGCGTGCCCTGTTAACGGACGGCCAGCCGGACGACGGACAAAGGACCATCACTTAGATGACTTATGGTCAGCGGAGCTAAAAAATATCATCAAGCTGAAGGCGACCTACTTCTTCTTGTTACACGCTGAGTGTCCAGTTACTCTGCCTTGACAGGTGATGATTTAATTAGATTGGACTGGGCCAAAATTATAGATATTAATCAAGTATAATATAATATACAAGTCCACTGGCGTCAATTTATCTTAATGGTGTGTGTGTGGGGGGGGGGGGGCTCACAGGCTTTGGATGGTAATTAAAGTAGGCACAACTTTGTCATTAACACACACACATATATATATATATATATATATATACAGTGAAACCTCGTTGTGTCGAAGTCGAAGGGACCCTCAGAAAACTTCGACACATCCGAGGTTCGACACAAGCGGGTTTTATTATGTTATTATTTAGCTAGAGTTGTCCGGAATATCGAGTCTGTAACTTCCACAAAAGCGGGGTATTCGACTTAAGCGAGTTCGACACAACGAGGTTTCACTGTATTTATATATCTTTTATGGTCTGTGTGACACATTTCAAATAAAATTTACTTCATAATATTTAATTAAGGTTTTAAAATAGAAGGTACTTTGTTTCCATGCACTATAGTATAATTCTAAACCAGGTTTTGATATATAATGTTTCTTAGTAAACCAAACCTATAATTCTACTTATTTTTTTTTTTTTTTTCATTTCCAATATATGAATAGCAGGGGGGATAAATACATTGACAATACCCCCTTCCCCCGTATCAACCTCCTGTAAATGTCCGCATATCGATATGCTTCCTCTGGATAGGTAGGTTTCCCCCTTAAGACGTCATGATATAGGTAGGGCTTCCGGAGTATATTAGGTTTGTAAATGCCCCCCCCCCCCCCAATCAAACATACAAAAGTAAAAGCATCAAAATAAAGGATCACCGGCTTTAAAAATAGAGGAAATCAAGACAGGCTTCTGATTCATCCCCCTTTTCTTGTACCTTTATATATAGGCCTACAATGTGACAATGTATAAATAACCCGAAATAAATTATTCATTAACAGACACATTTATGCTGGACACTTGCAGACAGAAAATGGTGAAGAGTCGAATAATCTTTTTTCTCTGAAAAAAATGCTGCACAAAATAAAGAGAAATCAGAGTCATCCCTTTTAAACTAAAAATGATTGACTTGGCTGGTCTGAATACAATTTGGTCTCTGTCAGTAAAAAGACAATATCCGCTCTATCAATTAAAGTTAAAATCGCCGTGTCGTCGTCATAATATTGGATTTCTCAATATTTCGAAGGCAACAGGGCATGTAATCTAGAAGAACTAATATACAGTAAAAATTTCATGGCAACTGCCTGAATGGTTCTTGGGGTAATGATAGAAATCCCACCAATGCTGCCCAGCGACCAAAAAACGATCTCTTATGGGTATTACTTTTGCCAAGCAACACCAAGCTACCAATCTGCTGTAATTTCTTTCTTAACTAAATACGCCAAAAAAAAATACTATGGCCGGACGGAAGCCCTGTCTTTACAGGGCACCGCCAATAGGCGAACAAAATGCTCTTAATGGTATACGCCAGGCCACACAAAAATGAACACATGTATGCAGGTTTTGTACCCCGATTAGAAAATGTTAGTTACAGAATTGGCCATCAGATGTCCCTACCTTCTTGGTCCCCCACCACACTGCGCACTCGGACTCAAAAGAGGACGACTCTACTGTTTCGGGTTTAAGGGCGTAACAATCTGACTCCAATAAAGCATCGTGGTTTCTATATACACCAGCAGCGTAGGTAAAGATGTGGTGAAGAGGGTAATGTAGTCTTTCGTATAAAAGGTCATGAACGACACACTACATCCCCTACATTCAGAGTTCAGTTTTTTACCTTCAGGTAAATGCTTAGATGAAACATTCTGCAGAACTGCTAACTTTAAAAAAATCACTTGTTCCATAGCCTACAGAATTAAACATTTTTACCAACAACCCTCTAGATATTTAATGTTTTGAATTAATTGTTTTATCTGCAGCTTATTTTACATGCTTATTTATACATGCATAGTCAAATATGTTCTGTGTTATTTTTACGATTTTATTTTTATGTAATGAATTGCAAGTCGAACAAGAAATTCCTGGAACTGAAGGCAATTAAATTTTATCTGATCTTTTCAAACATGTTGGATTAGAATTGTTTCAAGGCAAATAACATACACATGGTTTTGATGTGATCAGGACTTCAATAAATAAATTATATTTGCTAGCTTTCGCAGGTGAAATATATACAGAAGATGTTTCCTTGAAATATGACAAATGTTGATTTTGAAGTTTGACAGTTGAGACAAGAAGTCTCGACCGTCCCACCAGGAAGAGATCCGTTTTGTGTAGAAACCTCTCGCGAGGGTTATTTTGATCTTATAAGCGGTCAACACGTGAGCTGCGGCGGATGACGTCACCCGACCACTCCTGCCGTTATCGCGGCACGTCTATTGACCCTTAAGCACTGAAAATTCTGTAAAATCCCTTGCGACACTGAAATCTTGTGACTGTTACGAAAATCTTATAGTTACTCTTCCTTACCAAAACCAGTGTGATCGATTTCTCTCCTATTGTTATAATGAAAAGTCTATACATGTACAAGGTTCATGATTCAAGTCACTCGATATGAAGCTGTAATTTAACCGAACGTTAATCATAACACGTAATCGTATTAATTTTTTACTCCCCAACCCCCGCCCACTGTTGGTTATATGTGATAATGACCGTGAAACATGATTGCAGTCCCCAACCTCCCTGCCCACTGTTGGTTATATGTGATAATGACCGCGATACATGAATGTAGTCCCCCAACCTCCTGGCCCCTGTTGGTTATATGTGATAATGACGGTGATACATGAATGTAGTCCCCAACCTCCCGGCCCCTGTTGGTTATATGTGATAATGACCGTGATACATGAATGTAGTCCCCAACCTCCCGGCCCCTGCTGGTTATATGAAATAATGACCGTGATACATAAATGTAGTCCCCAACCTCCCGGCCCCTGTTGGTTATCTATCTATCTAATACTTATAAAAGGAATTCGGTTCACGTTTGTTCGTAATGTTCTCTAAAACCGCGTTGTATACAATACTGTGCCATACATCATTTTAAAGGTTATTATCCCCGCAGTGACATAGGCGATATGAGAATAAGAAATTTTTAATGTACATATAGTTTTCAGTGATTTTTCAGTTTTTACTGACTTGCACAGAGCGAGCGCAGCCAAACTGCCTTCGGCAATGACCGGAATGCTTGCATTGTGGTCACTCAACCTCAAAGGACTATTGTTCATATGAATAACGCTTGCTTTCAGTGAGGGATTTGAGCATATCTGACCCTTCAAATATGAACAAGGCTCTCACTCACGTGCGTGGTCAGTGAAAGAGAAAAATGGATAGTTTACCCAGGAGGATTAATAACAAAACCCATTTCAAGGTCCCGCTATTTCAGGAACAGGGGTGAGTCGGGGTGGAGTGGTGGCGGGGGTTTCAGGCCTCAAAATATGTCTGGTTCGATGAATAAAAAGGTTGCGGTTACTGAAAATGGGATACGGACCCCTGCATGGAGTCCCGTTGGGTCCGCTTCTGCTGCTTACGAGGTATGCAAATTTCTGTTTCTTTCTTCAGGAACAGTTTCCTTGCAACATACATTTAATAAAAATCTTTCATGTGTTCCCCACATCAACCTTATCTTTATAAGTCTAATGTTAGAATCCAGTCAAATATCAACGAAAACCCGAATGCCCCCGCGTCTCATTCCGCTTCGCAATGTAATCATCATCACTGACCAGGTCTTCAAGGTAAACATACCGGGGTATGAATTCTCGCCACGAGCACAGAGCCAAAAAATAAATGTAAAACATATTTATACACATTTTATTGAGACAGTTTCTCAATGAAATAACTATATTTTCTGTTAACCTTTAGAATAACAAGGCCTACAGGCCTAATGCGAACCTGTGCAACGAGATTACACCAGGTATAATGCTTCAATGCTGGCCCATTACTTTTCAAGAACATGTGTAACATGTATATGAATAATGCAAGTACTAAACACTAAACGGACGCTGTGCAAAAATGGTGGCAGGTGGCACTACCATATTTTTTGTATGATTAGGAGCTATGTGAGATTTATACACATGCAAAATTTCAGGGGGATATGTCAAACCAGTCCTGAGATATAAGCCTGAATGTCTGCAGCATATACATAAATGTAGGTGGCGCCACCTGCCAAAAATTTCTAAAAGCTATCCAAGATGTATAAACATGCAAAATTTTAGGCAGATAAGTCAAACTACTACTGGGATATAAGTGATTTTAGCCAATGGCAGACAAACAGACGGACGCTGTGCAAAAATGGTGGCAGGTGGCACCACCAATTTTGTGTATGATTAAGAGCTATGTGAGATCTATACACATGCAAAATTTCAGGGGGATATGTCAAACCAGTCCTGAGATATAAGCCTGAATGTCTGCAGCGTATACATAAATTTAGGTGGCGCCACCTGCCACAAAATCCAGAAAGCTATCCAAGATGTATAAACCTGCAAAATTTTAGACATATATGTCAAACCACTGCCGAGATATGAGTGATTTTATCCCACCGCAAACAAACAGACGGACGCTGTGCAAAAATGTTTGCAGGTGGCGCCACTGCTTTTGCGTATGAAAAAGAGCTATGTGAGGATTATAAACATGCAAATTTTTGCCAAATCGGTCAAATGGTTCCTGAGATATGACTTGGATGTCTGCAGCGTAAATTTGAATGTAGGTGGCGCCACCTGTCATAAAATCATGAAAGCTGTCAAGGATGTATATACCTGCAAAATATCAGGTGGATACGTCATTCCACTGCCGAGATATGAGTGATTTTATCCATAGGCAGATGAACAAATCAACACTGTGCAAAAATGGTTGCAGGTGGCACCACCAGTTTTGCGTATAATAAAGGGCTATGGGAGATCTATACACATGCAAAATTTTGGCCCAACTGGTCAAATGGTTCCCGAGATATGAGCTTGGATGTCTGCAGCTTAAACATAAAAGTAGGTGGGGCCACCTGTCATAAGATCAAGAAAGCTGTCCAGGATGTATACACATGCAAAATTTCAGATTGATAAGTCCAACCAATGCAGAGATATGAGTGTTTTTATCCCAAGGCAGATGAACAGATGGACGAAGTGCAAAAATGGTTGCAGGTGGCGCCACCATTTTCAGTGTATGTTATAAAGCTTTCCAAGGGCTACATTTGTGCAAAATCTTTAGCCTTATCGGTCAAACGGTTTCCGAGATATGTGGGTTTATGTGTGGAAACAGACGCACAAATGGACGCTGGGCAGAGAGGAAAGGTCAGAGGTCACCAAAAAATTAGGGCGCAGCAGTTCACATGTGACCGATCATGATTCTGAATTTTAAAAAATTCTGCCCAGTGGTTATGGAGGAGTTCTCCGGAAACCTATGCGGCGATGGCCGCAGCGTCGGCGTCCGAATGAAAACATATTATCCGCAAAACTCTGTTTTGGAAGTGCAATGATTGTAGCTGGCACCACCAGTCTTATATACAACAAAGAGATATAAAAATATGCCCAATGTCAGACTGATATGTCAAACCCCTCCTGTGAAATAAGCAGGGACATCCACTGTGCAAAAATTATTGTAGGTGGCGCCACCAGTCTTGTACATTATAAAGCTACCCGATATGTATAAACATGCCCAGGCTAATGTGCCAAATTCCTCTGTAGAAATAAGCAGGCGCAAACACTGCAAAAGTCAATGTAGGTGGCACCACCTGTCTTGTAAATAAGAATACCATTAAAGACGCATAAACAGGTCAAAATATTAGTCAAATACATCAAACTTCCCCAGAGTTTGATGCATTAGGCTGACAAGGCTTAGGTGAGTAAGGCAGTTGCCCCCGAATGACCTGTGACAAATTGCTGCCTCAAGCTACTGCACTGAGTGAACTCTTGACCTGCACCTGGCTAGACTGAGTGAACTTTTGACCTGAACCTGGCTGCACTGAGTGAACTCTTGACCTTTTGCATAATCTGACCCAGTTGGCAGTCTGCCAAAGCTATAAATAGATTCAGGCTGAACTTTGTTGCCAAATTTGATGCAGTGAGCAGTCTTCCAAAGCTATAAATAAAATGCAGATACTGCACTGATTGAACTCTTGACCTCTACCTGGCTGCACATCTTCCAATCCTGGCACTGTGCCAAAACTATTTATAGAGCTGACATCATCTTGGCTAATGGCCAACATCAAGGCACTGCTAATCTGCCAATGGTAAACCAAGTGCTGCCATCTGTACACAAAAGTGGTCCCTACTTCAAATAACTATGAAATTTATTTTCCCAATACAAAATGCTTTTCAGCTGACATTTTATAAAAAAGAAATCAGGAATATATGTAAAATTATTACGGATGCATACTGAATGCAAAATTAAAATACAGATATATTTCATTGATGGCAAATTCTTGAATTAAGTTGAGTAGGGATACCAATAATTTATAATCCACGTACAGTTGTCTTTATATAGCCACAGAGAGCTGAATATCCAAGATTGTAACATTGCCTGGTATGATAAACAACTTAAATCATCAATCTAGATTTTTTTAAATCTTTTAAAAAAACCTTGTTAATATTAATCAAAGATAACCTGAAATCTAAATGTCTAGTGGCATGATGTAATAGATGCTGATAAACTGGTGCCAGGCTAGATGTAACAGCATCACACAGCTAACATATATGGTAAAATGACTCAATTCAATCTCCATAATTCAGCCAAAAATCATTCATGTGGAACCATTAATGACAATTATTATAAGAATTATTGTAGGGATTATTCTTGTAAAATATTTAACAAACTGGCTTCAGTGGCATCAGTCGAAAAACGTATCACAGGTTTATAACTCATTTAGGAAGATACAGCAAACTGGCTAAGTTCAGCTTCCCGTAACTCAGCCAAAAAGCACTGAACCAAAACTATTTGAACAAACTTGAATTATCAACATCTGAGGATAATTAATGTGTGAGATTTAAGAATTTGGCCCAGTGGTTTTTGAGAAGAAGATCTTTGTAGCCACTGAGCTAAAATGGGCTGTTATGGCATATGACTAAATTCAGCTCCCCATAACTTAGCCAAAAGTCACTGAAAAGAGACCATTTGAACAAACTTCAGAAAGCACTACCCTAGGATCATTTCTGTGCGATATTAAACATTTTGGCCATATGGTTTCAGAGGAGAAGTTTTTTTGTAGCCCTCAGTGTGATACAGGCACTGATGACCCCGTACAAAAAAGGCCGATACAGGTGGCGCCACCAATACCTCAAACTCAGATATGACCTATGTGATCAACATTGGCATAAAATTTTAGTGATGATAGCTCCAGATTGCCAGTGAGTGCCTTGATGTTGGCCATTAGCCAAGATGATGTCAGCTCTATAATAGTTCTTGCACAGTACCAGGATTGGAAGACATGCAGCCAGGTATAGGTCAAGAGTTCACTCAGTGAAGTAGCTGCATTCTATTTATAGCTTTGGCAGACTGCCAACTGTGTCAGATTATGCAACAGGTCAAGAGTTCACTCAGTGCAGCCAGGTACAGGTCAAAAGTTCACTCAGTCTAGCCAGGTGCAGGTCAAGAGTTCACTCAGTGCAGTAGCTTGAGGCAGCAATTTGTCACAGGTCACTCGGGGGCAACTGCCTTACTCACCTAAGCCTTGTCAGCCAAGTGCATCAAACTCTGGGGAAGTTTGATGTATTGGACTGATATTTTGACCTGTCTATGTGTCTTTGATGGTATTCTCATTTACAAGACAGGTGGTGCCACTTACATTGACCTTTGCAGTGTATGCGCCTGCTTATTTCTACAGAGGAAATTGATACATCACCCTAAAATTGGGCATGTTTATACATATCCGGTAGCTTTATAGTGTACAAGACTGGTGGCGCCACCTACAATAATTTTTGCACAGTGTATGTCCCTGCTTATTTCACAGGAGAGGTTTGACATATCAGACTGACATTTGGCACATTTATATATCTCTTTGTTGTATATAAGACTGGTGGTGCCAGCTACAATCATTGTATCCGCCAAAACAGAGTTTTGCGGATACTAGTAAGTTTTCAGTCGGACGACGATGCTGCCGCCATCGCCGCATAGGTTTCCGGAGAACTCCTCCATAACTACTGGGCAGAATTTTTCAAAATTCAGAATCATGATCGGTCACATGTGAACTGCTGCGCCCTAATTTTTTGGTGACCTCTGACCTTTCCTCTCTGCCCGTCGTCCATTTGTGCGTCTGTTTCCACACATAAACCAACATATCTCGGGAACCGTTTGACCGATAAGGCTAAAGATTTTGCACAAATGTAGCCCTTGGAAAGCTTTATAACATACACTAAACATGGTGGTGCCACCTGCAGCCATTTTTGCACAGCGTCCATCTGTTCATCTGCCTTGGGATAAAAATACTCATATCTCTGCATTGGTTGGACTTTTCCATCTGAAATTTTGCATGTATATACATCCTGGACAGCTTTCTTGTTTTTATGGCAGGTGGCGCCACCTACATTCACGTTTAAGCTGCAGATATCCAAGCTCATATCTCGGGAACTATTTGACCAGTTTGGTCAAAATTTTGCATGTGTATAGATCTCCCATAGGTCTTTATCATACGCAAAACTGGTGGTGCCACCTGCAACCATTTCTGCACAGCGTCCATCTGTTCATCTGCCTTGGGATAAAATCACTCATATCTTGGCAGTGGTTTTACTTATCCACCTGATATTTTGCAGGTTTATACATCCTTGACAGCTTTCTTGATTTTATGACAGGTGGCGCAACCTAAATTCAAAATTACGCTGCAGACATCCAAGCTCATATCTAAGGAACCATTTGACTGATTTGGCAAAAATTTTGCATGTTTATAGATCTCACATAGGTCTTTCTCATACGCAAAAGCAGTGGCGCCACCTGCAATCATTTTTGCACAGCGTCCTTCTTTTTGTTTGCCGTGGGATAAAATCACTCATATATCGGCAGAAGTTTGACATATCTGCCTAAAATTTTGCAGGTTTATACATCTTGGATAGCTTTCTGGATTTTGTGGCAGGTGGCGCCACCTACATTTATGTATACGCTGCAGACATTCAGGCTAATATCTCAGGACTGGTTTGACATATCCCCTGAAATTTTGCATGTGTATAGATCTCACATAGCTCTTTATCATACACAAAATTGGTGGGGCCACCTGCCACCATTTTTGCACAGCTTCTGTCTGTTTGTCTGCTGTGGGCTAAAATCACTCATATCTCAGTAGTGGTGTGACTTATCTGCCTAAAATATTGCATATTTATACATCTTGGATAGCTTCTGGATTTTGTGGCAGGTGGCGCCACCTATATTTATGTATATGCTGCACACATTCAGGCTTATATATAAGGACTGGTTTGACATATCCCCCTGAAATTTTGCATGTGTATAGATCTCACATATCTCTTAATCATACACAAAACTGGTGGCGCCACCTGCCACTATTTTTGCACAGTGTCTGTCTGTTTGTCTGCTGTGGGCTAAAATCACTCATATCTCAGTAGTGGTTTGACTTATCTGCCTAAAATTATGCATGTTTATACATCTTGGACAGCTTTCTGGATTTTGTGGTAGGTGGCGCAACCTACATACACATTTCAGCTGCAAACATCCAGGCTATTATGCGATACACCTCACTCTATTTCCCCTTGTCACTCAATCCATGCCTCACTTCACCTTTCCCACTCTGATTTTAGAGGATACACGTAGTCGCTTGTTGACTACCCATATTCTAGTTTTTGTGTTGTGTGCACCCATGCCAGAATTGCAGCAGTGATGTTCATTTAATTGTTTCTTGTTCTAAGTGTTTAGTACTTGCATTGTTCATATACATGTTACACATGTTCTTGAAAAGTAATGGTCCAGCATTTAAGCATTATACCTGGTGTAATCTCATTGCACAGGTTCGCATTAGGCCTGTAGGCCTTGTTGCACAGTTAACAAAGTTCAACCTTCTGTAACTCGGCCAAAAATCTCCGAACTGGAACCATTCGAACAAACTTGAGAAAGATTGTTCCAGGGATCATTTCTGTGAAATATTGGACGATTTGGCTGGACAGTTTCGGAGAAGAAGATTTTTAAAGCTTTTTTTGCTTTTTTCCCTATAAAATCTAAGAAAATGCAATTAGAAAAAAATAAACAAAATTCCGATATAGTTTTTTGGATGTCTGATTATTTGCAAAAAAAATTGGTGATGCTAGCTCCTGCCGTTTTTGAGATAGCTATGGTTAACGTACAGACGGCGAACGACACACGACGCACGACGGACGACGCCGCACCATCGCATAAGCTCACAGGTTCGCTAAAAAAGGAGCCAACCTTCCACATCTCAGTTAATATATCTCCCCAACCCCGGTTATAAGCCCGGTATAGCCTCGGTCACGGACCGTGATACATGAATGTAGCCCCCAACCTCCCGGCCCCTGTTGGTTTTATGTGATAATGACCGTGATACATGAATGCAGTCCCCAACCTCCCGGCCCCTGTTGGTTATACAGTCGCGACTTGACATTCCGGAAACCTTGCAATCCGACGGTATTTTGCAATTAACGAACGGGACCCATAGAAATTAGCCTTGACAAACTGACAGCCTTGGATTCCGACTCCGACATGATATTTCCCGACACAAACAAGGATACCGACGTATTTTCTAACTTGACAATCCGACCGGTATATTGTCCTTTGATGTCAGTCGTCGGGCTCGTGCACACAGCACCCTGATCAATTAGGCGTGAAATGCAGCGATACGTATTGTTCTAACTGTACACGAGAACCAATTATTGAGTCAATTTGGCTCACTAATTAAGTCAGTTTACATCCACATGTGGCACACATGAACCTCTCGGTGTGTGCAATACGCGGAGGTGGAGAAAGGTGCTGGGGACCTTTTCCAGGCGCTCAACAGCGCGGACCACTTGACCGCGGAGCGATACCTCGTATTAGACACGTGGAGCCCACGGAAGCAACGCCGACGGCCGCTTATATTGTGTCAATGGTCAAAGAAGACAGAGGCGACAGTGACAGCGAGTCTGAGGGAGAAGATGGTTCTTTAAACCAGTAACTCCCAGAGACACGATTAGGGGAATGGAAACAGGGCTACGGTATAATTCACATAAATCATAACAATATCATATACGTAGTTTATTATAACAAAATACTTAATGAATTATAACAAGTCCTTCAAACATTTAGGTCACATTGTATCTTTACCCTCCGTCACCTTTGTTGATTTGACAGTCCGACAGCCTTGCAATCCGACGTAAATTAGCGTATTACATTTAGTGTCAGATTATCAAGTCACGACTGTATGTGATAATGACCGTGAAACATGACTGTAGTCCAGTGCTATGGGGTTTATATAGGCTATCATTTCAGATTGAGAACCTGTATAACCTGTAGTTATAAGCCCTTGCAATTACGTAAAGTTTACTGAAATAACAAGCGGCTATTTCACATTTCATGAATTATTCTTGCTAAACCACGACGTTTACCCGTTTAGGATGGCCCTGACGAATTTTGGGCAGTGACACAGACCTAAACAAAATTAAAGGATCTGCATAATAGGTTGACATCTGAATTAAAATGCTTATTTTTCCAATGGGTACAATATTACAGCAGTGACAAGATAGACATAACAAACAACTATAAGGTCACGGTTTAAAAAAAATGTCAATTTTTCGATTTTTGACGATCACAAGACCTTAAATACATCTTAACAAATATGTACACTACAATGTTGTCATGACGCCCCATACAACACCCTTGCATATACATACAGGATATAAAATTAAATTCTACAGTACTCACAGGAAAAAATGTTAATTCATAATTATTAAATATTTAAAAACAGAGAGTTGGAAAAACAAAGTAAATCACTTTATTTCTTATGCTACTGAGGCAGGAAATATGATGATCAAATGTTGCATAAGCGGATCCTCATTTTTTTATCACAAAAAAATTTTTTATTTTTTTTTCAAATTTAAAAATTTTACTTTACATTTACAGTATAACATATATATCTGAATATTTAAAGTTATTCATAATTCTAAACTGCATCAACATTTAAAGCTAATTTGGTCAGGTAACATCACATTGTGCACAGTGAATATATTTTATAAATTTGCAAAACAATAAATATCTGAAATAACGCTTTGTTTAGAATTCTCAATTCTAAATTGCATCTTGATTTATCCATGATTTGGCTCATATATTATCAAATTATTTTAAAGGAAATTATTTTTTGCTACATTACCACAAAATAGCATCTTCTGGATTACTCCTTGAATTACTTTTTCAAGAAAAGGTTTGTACATTGGAGTGGAAACAGCTTTACAATTAAAGAAATACAGTTTAAACAATAACAATTATTGCAATACTGTACACTTGGTGTGGGGGGGGGGGGGGGGGGTGTGTGCTCGACCAGTTTTGCATAACAAATAAGGTTGCCCAAGCTCAGCTGTAGTGACCAGAAGTGGTCTGAATCTAGCGCCATATCGGCCCTCTGACATGAAGACCAGATTACTGGCTGTCAGAGCTTACCAGTCAAATTATCATTGCCTACTTATTCGGGTTGTCACGGCTAGTCTGGGGCCTGACAATGCAAATGAATACAATCGAACCTCTGAAAAAAACTTCAATAACTACCTAATTTTTTAGCTTTAATTTTTAATTTCATAATTTAACAAATAATGTCCTTATGTGTACCTGCTGTGAAAATTAAATCAAGTGTACTCACAGGAAAAAAACCGTGTCATGGCCAAAGTTGGGCAAAATTTAAAGTACTGATTTTATATTTATGCTAATTACAAAAAAAAAAAAATCCAAAATTCAGATATAATTTTGGGTATAAAATTGAATCTTGATTAAATAAAGTTATATCCCTGAAAAAAAGTCTCTTGCTTCAACAATTATCATGTTAAGTGAGTATATATCTTTCTTAATTTTTTAAAAAGTGCATTATGTTTGGGCCCATAAGTGTGAAAAATTAAGTAATACTGACCTAATTTCTAACATGTACATAGGAACTATATAGGGAAATATTTATTCTAAATATGAAGAAAATCAAATGAGTGGTTTTGATATTATTCAGTCCTGAAGTATGATAATAGGTTTTAAATTGAAAATTATGGGTTTCCTTAATTTTTCGAAGCAACGAAGTCGCAGTGACCCAGTTTTCGGTTTGGTAGGAGATCTTTGGGATAACTAACAGTATGTTGAACAATGATGGACAATGGCCCATAACTATAGCTTTATAGTCATCTGAGCTAAAAATTTACAATGATATACAACATACTCACCTGATAGTATCATGACCATGTTCCTATAGAAAACAGCTAATTGGCTAAAAAAAATCGGCTGTTCTGGTTAAATATGTACTATAAATAAGATAAATAAACATAAATACACTAGAAATGTATGTCATCTGAGAAGCAGCAGTATATATCTACAGACATTAGGTATATGCCTACTTTTAAATTTATCGAGTTCAGGATAACAAATTCCCGTGTCCGCAGATCACAATCACCAGTTTTAGGACTTATCCAAGAACTTGGCTGAAACTGTACGTGTATCAAAATTGGGGGGAAATATGAAGTACTTCAAAAGGTACTCCAAAATAGGGTTCACATTTTTTTCAGAGATTTGACCAAGAAGATTAATGTCAAGGTCTCCAGTTAACAAACATACCCGAGATCTTGGAAACAAATTGTGTGTGATTTTGAGGGTAAAATATATGCCGTACTTCAAAAGTTATGGGGTTCACAAATTCTATATTAAAGCATATTTGAGCTTGAAAATCATGGTCAATGCACAAGTTTTTAAATTTGTCAGAAAACCTTTGTGAAACCATTTGCGTATAAAACTTAAAGGAAACTGTGCAGTACTGTACTTCAAATGTTATGAGGATTTAAATAATTTTGTACATCAGTTGATCTGACCTTGAACATCAAGGTCACCACTTTTAAAACACACCCAACAACTAACTATGAACAATACATTTATCCACTTGAAAGATGTTTTGAGTATTTTACAGCAAATATGGGATTTTTCAAGGTCATGGCCTTAATTTATTTGGTTTCATTCTATGACCCATCTCTAGGCACATGCACAATATGAAAGGAATCTGTCCATTCGTTTTCAGTTATATTGCTCAAAACTGTTTCAATTTGCAATGATCGGTCTAGCAAATGGCACCTAAAAAAGAAGGAAAGTGTCCCATACAGGACAAAGCTATTTAAGACCTTTGATCAACCTGATTTTCAGACTAATTCATTTAGCCTTTCTTGTGATATGTTGACACTTTGTGAGCTTTTAACAAAGAATGGTCCTATTAAAGATCAAGGTCACTTTTCTAGTACAGTTCATGACCCCATTTTAAACAGGTTTCATCCTCTAGTCCATCTGTGTTCATATCAAATTTAAAAATATCCTTGGAAAATTTTGTTGTTGTCTCGCTAGCAAGGATTCTCGGTGGCTGCGGGCGGCAGTACGGCTGTGTTAGTACCAAGGTATCCCGACTATCACTAATCAGTTTGGGAAAACAATAACAGCCCAGGCACGAACATCCGTATGAAATGTTGTGTTAATGCACTACAGCAAATATATAGGATATACTAGTCATGCATGAAGTGGCCTATGGTAACTGAGCAACATTTTAACAATATTGCAGGTTATCGGTGATATGACTCACATCCTGGGCGAGTCTCAGGACAGCTAGACTCCTTCAGCCGTGAAGAATGAATACAAAACCATTAAGAGTTGGAGAAAAGAACACAAGTTCACCTGGCAAGCGTCTAGGCTCTTATTTATAAGTAAAATACTAAAAGTAGTTCCAGGACCACCATGAGTCAATGGGTTCTGGGTGACCAATGGCCCGTGTAACATTGTTGTTTTTCAATTACACATCCTGTCCCCGTGTTTGACAACATTTCTATGGGTTTCAGTCTAACAGTTTATAACCTGTTAACAGTAAACCTGTTCTGTAGCTCACCTGATGACACCTGATGAAGCATCATTTACCTGTCACCTGAGGATGCTGTGAAGCAGACTGTCCCAGCCCAAGTAACTTGTAGATCTTCAAGGCTGTAACTCTGGCACATATATATATATATATATATATATATATATATATATATATATATATATATATATATATATATATATATGAATGACAGAACCTGACGAAGAACTACGTCAAGGTGACAACACCATCAACGAGGTAAGAATATAGTTTGGATTAAACAATGGATCTGATATAGGTTAGTCATCTTTACCATTTCTTAATACTAATTATGACCAATGCAAGTCTGATGTGCCACGAAACAGAGATCATTTACATACAGTCAGGCAGCCAAAGGTCTCTTTTTTTGGCTAACCTTGTTTAATGGTCTTAAGTTTATTTTCTTTGTGGATTTTGTTTGTCCACATATTAGGTGTAAAAATACAATGGTTGGCCCTCTGTCAGCCTTGGGCAAGTTTTGCTAATTAGCATAAAACATTATAACCTCATCCAGACACTGCGTGAGGATCCTTCAGAAATCCATACACCGGTATGTTGACCTTAAAGACCTGGTCAGTGGTTATGTTTACATTATTTTGCGAACCTGAATGGGATGCAGGGGCACTCCGGTTTTCGATGATCTTTGACTGGTTACTATTTTTTTACGTTTAAAGTACAGGTTAATGTGAGGAAGACATTAATATAACATAGCTTAACTTAACCTCGAATTTAATTGGAGTAGGAAGACATGAAAGATGAAATATATGTACGTTTTAAGGCAAGGAAACTGTTCCTCTAGAAAGAAACGGAAATATGCTTACCTCGTGGGTAGCAGAAGCGGCCCAAGGGGAGTGCAGATGGTCGGTCCCCCTTTACAGTTGCAACCTTTTTTAATCGTAAGAGACCAATTTTTATGCTTGGAACGTTCGCCGTCATCCCAACCCAAATCTTTTCTGGAAATGGGGACCTTGTATTAGGTTTTGTCTTTAATCCTCCTTGGTTGAACCCCTCCTTTTCGAAAAGCGAGCCAGAGTCATGTGTTTTTCACATTGACTGACCACACACGTGGGTCAGAGCCTTTGTCAAATGTCAGCCCAAACGTGCATAAATCTATCACTGAAAGCAAGGTTATTCATATGCACGGATCAGAGTCCTTAAATCAACTAATTCTGGGCTTGAGGTGACCGCAAAGAAAATCCGGTCTTTGCAGAAGGCAGTTCGTCTGTTTTCGGCGATAGCCTCCGCTCATATTAGAAAACACGCTAAAATCTAAAAAAAAAAATTATATGTGCATTAAAAATTATTTATTCTAATATCAGCTATGTTACTGAGGGTACAATAACCTTTAAAATGAGGTATAGCACAGTATCATACGCAACGCGGTTTCAGAGAATACTGCGAACACAGGTGGACGGAATTCCTTTTATAAGTATTAGATTATGGCGGGGTCGAAAAGCATTTCAGAAAGCTGGGTCATACCTGAAGCCCCTCCCCCTTCTCAATGACATTTATCCAGTCTTTACAAAGTTTGTCAAAGGATATCTAACTGTGGATTTCCATATGTGGCCGCTTATAATCACAGACTTAGGATGAATGTTTTTATGTTTCACTTCCCTGGTTTGTAATTTGTTTGCACTGTCTACATCAGCATCTTCAGTACAAATTTATAGAGGAATGGGGTGATCCACAGGAAACACTCCTTTAAATTTTGAAGATGATTCCGATCACCACCACGAAATTTCCCTATCCTAACCGAGGCCCAAGGTTGTTTTTTTCGGCGCCAACTACGGGGTTCGTTTACCGTGAAACACATTTTCTATGAAAAACACAGCACAGTTTGAATCAGTGGTATTGAACAACTTTCTTTTTTTATGATACCCGGGTAATGTATCTGTCAGATTACAAATACGCTCCAACCTCTTCAAAAGCTTTTGTAAAAGTATAGTTGCACTGTGCTACCAGTACATAGAAAAATATCTTTTGAGACAGAAACTCAGTAAATGGGAAAAAATGCTTCTGGGTAAGGTATATAAGGTAGGGACACGGCTACACAGCACAGACAGGTGGATCTCGGAATCAACTAGTAAAGTCTCAACCAGATTGACATTCACTAGACCCTCCATGATTTAGCTGAACCATGTATGATCTTCTGCGGGCTTCCAAAAATTGTTCATGGAAAATTATTTCTTGACCAATTCCAGAATCGACAGCAGGATCGATTAAAGGTTTTAAGTCCAAGGCCTGTAATATTTCTCACGATAAGCACCGTTTTAGTGCCGTAAATTTCATTTAAATTTCATATTAATTCTTTAAAGTATGGAAAGCTCTAACTTGCACCCTAATATGCAGGTCCCTTTTTAAATTCAGAACTTGAAGTGCAAACAAAGAGGAATACTGAAAAAAAATATAATTAATTCTAAATTTTTTTTTTTAATTTTTGCAAAATAATAAATACCTGAAAATAACACTTGATTCAGGATTGGAAAAGTTGTATACATTGGATCGAAACAGCAATCGGTTAAAGAATGAAAGTAATGCAACATAGGGCCTATCTGGTTGTGTGTGTGGTGGGGGGGGGGGGGGGGGGGGACAACATGTAATTCTACATTTGTAAAAGCAGTGTTGCATCACTAATACGTTTACCCAGACAAGGCTGTAGGGACCAGACATTGCTGGTCTGGAGGTTCAAAATGTAAATACATTAGAGCCTCAGAAAAACTTCAATAACTAGAATAAGCTTTTACTTTCAAATTTCAGAATTTAACAGATTAAATCTATTTATATACTGACTGTGAAAAGTAAATTAAATGTTCTTACCAAAAAAAAGTGCCATTGTCAAACTTGGCCAAAATTTAAGGTACAAATTTTATATTTTTGCAACATTTAAAAAAAATTAACAGATTTTGATCTAATTTTTGGTATGCAATTACATTTTGATTAATTAAAGTTGTATTTCTAAAAAAGTCCCTAGCTTTAACCCTTTTTCTCTTAAGTGACCAATTATCCCTCCTGATTTTTTACAAAGTCTATTATGTTTGGGCCCATAACATTTTAAAATTATATAATACTGACTTAATTTCTGGCATGTACATAGGAACTATATAGAGGAAACAATAAAAGTTTTGAGATACTGTGATGCATAGAAAAAATTTACATATCGAAAGGCAAGTGGACAGAATGGACTAATACCTTTATTTCACATTCAAGGGAATAATGCATTTAAGTTTATATATAAGCCTATTTTTTTACCATATCCAATTTTTCCATTAATAGTTTTAATCTGATTCATTTTTTTTATTTACAAATTTTATAAATTTGTAATAAAAAAACCTGAAAATATAAGTTAAAATATTAGAATTCCAAGTTGCAATCATTATATATCCAGAGTGTAGCTCATATTGGGTCATATTATGCATACACATATATTTTATTATTTTTGAATCACAAATGTTTAAACTGAATTTAAAAGAAAATAATGCCACAATATGGCATCTACAAGATTATTCCTTGAATCACTATTAAAAACTTTTTCACATTGGAGTTTTCAGTACATGCTTAATTTTATTCACCGAAATAAAATAAAAGATTCAGTAAATTTGTTAAAATAAAAACATCTTTTCAAATAAAGTATACACACTGTTGGATTAATGAGGGACAAACAATATCATTATGCTAATTACAAACTCAGCTATAATTTATCACTGGAATTAATAGTCAATTTCACACCTGGTGAAGTTTTTAGTCTTCTGAAGTAAGGAATTACTTATCTGATGAACATCCACACTTTCATAGCAATACACCACTTTGTGGACACAATTAAATGTGAACTTTAATCATTGTCACCCTGGTGGTACAATACAAAATCTAAAATGTAGGCCTAGCATAGCCAAGAATAAAATAAAATACAGGAAATTATAACATTCATCTAGTTAATGCACCATCTGGGGGGGGGGGGGGGAGTGCAGGGCAGAGGGGAAGCCTGCTAGTAGTGGCCAAGCTGAGCCAAGGCAAGCTGCCTGGGGTGGGTTACATAATGCAAGTGAAGGCTGTACTACTAGGTGGGCTAGCTGTAAACATCACTTGACATGGTGTATGAAAACTTGAATAAAAGCTACTCTTTTCAATCAATTCCTTTGAAATTTCAGATTTTAAAAGATTAAATCCTTATGTATATATGATGTGAAAATTAAATCAACAGTGCTTACAGGGAAAAAACGTGCCATTGCCAAAGTTGGACAAATTTTAAAGTATTGATTTTTTATTTATGCTAATAACTTGAAAAATTTGCAAAATTCAGATCTAATTTTGGGTAAGTAATTGAATCTTGATTAAATAAAGTTATATTCCTGAAAAAAAGTCTCCAGCTTCAGCAATTCTCATGTTGAGTAAATATATTTCCTGATTTTTTAAAAATTGCATTATATTTGGGCCCATATCTTCAAAATAATACCCAATACTTATCTAATTTTTGGTATGTT
The DNA here is from genome assembly GCA_026874595.1 of Sipunculus nudus. Lineage (NCBI taxonomy): Eukaryota > Metazoa > Annelida > Sipuncula > Golfingiida > Sipunculidae > Sipunculus > Sipunculus nudus. The sequence continues at coordinate 743,522 of CM049311.1, read as the reverse complement.
CACAGAAAATGTATGGAAGAATATAAATACTAAATATGATCAAAAACAGATCAGTGGTTTTGATAATAGGCAGTCCTGTAGTGTGAAAAAAAAGGTTCTTAATAAAAAATTGAGGTTTTTCCTTAATTTCTCAAAGGAACAAAGTGGCAAAGACCCAGTTTTCAGCTTGGTGGGAGATCTTGGGGACATCTAACATTATGCCGAATTTTGGAATCCTAGGTCTTACGGTTTCAAAACGTGCCACAATGGACCACGACTATAGCTCAGATGACTTATAGTCAGATGAGCTAAAAATCGAAAAATACAGGTGGCACCACCAGTCTGCAGAAACTGATGAAACATCTAATGATCAATATGTATGCCAACAAATGTGACCATCAGTGATGTAGTTAATGAGATATTGAAGTTTTTGTATGAAATTTTTGACTATTCTGGGGGGTACTTTGGGGCCCCATAGCTCAAAGGATATAAGTAACAGAGACCTAATTTCTGGTTTCCATGGAGAATTTTCAAAGGTCTCTCATTGTGTCAAGAATGAAGATTCTAGGTCCAGTCATTACGATTTGTGCCCTGTTATCAGATGTTCACATTTTTAAAGGTCTCAAAAATAGAGAAAAAAATTCGTAAAAATTTAAAAAATACATGTGGCGCCACCATTCTGCAGGAACTGATGAAACATCTCATGATCAATATGTATGCCAAAAATCATGACCATCAGTGATGTAGTTAATGAGATGGTGGAGTTTTTGTATGAAATTTTTTACTATGGGGGGGGGGGGGTAATTTAGGGCCCCATAGCTCGAAGGATATGGGTAACAGAGACCTAATTTCTGGTTTCCAAGGAGATTTTCCATGGACCTCTCTGAATGTCAAGTTTCAAGGTTCTAGGTCCAGGGGTTACGATTTGAGCCTGGTTAACGGATGGACAGACGGACAGACGGACGACGGACAAAAATTGATCGCTATAGCTAGATGACTTTCAGTCAGCTGAGCTAAAAATGAATTCTCTGGGTCATAATACCCTAGAATACATGTATTGGATGACCCTCTTTGTCAAATGTAAAGGTAATTATGGCATTTTTGCTATTTGCGCATTATTTTGGTGGCCATTTTGTTTAACGCTAATAAGCTAAAATTAACCCAAGCTTGATAGAGGGCCAACCAACATATTTTTCACCCTGATATGTGGGCAAACAAAATCCTCAAAGAAAAAAAAAATAAGACCATAAAACATGGTCGAGTCCAACAGACGATATTGTAAGGTAAAGCACCGCTGGGAAAAACACCCTCATTCAAAATCAATACAAAAGATATATTAAAATTCATCTTTCTATATCAACATACAAAGAAAATTTATTCTATTCCAGAAATCACACAAAAAAATAAATTTTTGAAAGAGATACATGGCATATACAAGGTTTACGAAATTTTAAGTGAGAAGTTTTTTTTTCGATACATATGATTAGTCCATAAGCTTCATTGTTTGGGAAATGTAGATATAACGATTGTATAAAGAAGCTTTCTACCGTGAAATTATATGAAAGATGCTTTGTATTAGTTGAAGATCAGTTGACATCGTGAAACACGATGTTTATTCAGTGTAGTCAGTTGAAGGTATAGTCTAAGGCATGTTAACAGACACAGGCGTTATTTGTATACACATGCATATGTTGTTGAAGTCTCTTGTACATGAAACGTATGGCTGCCAATGTGAAAAAGATGGGCCCAGAAAAATATATTCCAACAGTATTAGATTTTCGGTTTAAGTACTGTAAATTGTCATGGGATAAGCAGGACAACTCTCTCAGTTAAAAAAAAGCAGGTTTCGATAAATTTCGATGAAAGCATATATACAGATTTTGCTGAAAATTTGAAGATGGGTAGGGTAAAACTGCATCCGTAATCCTTTATATTTTTGGAGGTAATCGGAATCACCATAATATATTTTTTTTGTGAAGTGCCATAATCACAAATCCACAAAGGAATAATTATAAGGGACTATTCCATTGTTACGGAGTAGAAGTCGCCCTTCGTATGCAGTTGTTCTGCATGCACTCGCCTTGTGAACCCGTGTTTCTGAACCATGACAATCCTTTTATGAAACGTGCACGTATGACTGATAAGTAGATTCTGGCGGGGGTTTCAAAGTCCCCAAGAGAATGAGGTCCCTTAGTGTGAAGTGTGTGCAACACCCCCCCCCCCCCCCTCCCCAAGGGCTTCCTTTTGAAAAAAAACTTTTTTTCAAAACAACCAATTAATCGGTTGAACTATTAAAACCATAGTTATAATGGAAAGATACTTCTGAATGTATAACAAGGCCTACAGGCCTAATGCGAACCTGTGCCTTGGGAAATACACCAGGTATAATGCTTCAATGCTGGACCATTACTTTTCTTGTATATGAACAATGCAAGTACTAAACATTTTGAATAAGAAACAATAACACAAACATCACTGCTGAAATTCTGGCATGGGTGCACACAACACAAAAATAATTGTAGCTGGCACCACTAGTCTTGTAGAAATAAGCAGAGATACACACTGTGCAAAAATTATTGTAGGTGGCACCACCAGTCTTTTATACGACAAAGCTATTCAATATGTATAAATATGCAAAATTTCAGGCTGATATATCAAATTCCTCTGTAGAAATAAGGCACACACACTGTGCAAAAGTCATTGTAGGTGGAGACACCTGTCTTGTGAATGAGAAAGCCATCGAAGACACACAGACAGGTCAAAATATCAGGCCAGTACATCAAACTTACCTTGAGTCTGATGCATGGGGCCTGACCAGGCTTAGGTGAGAAATGCAGTTGCCCCGAATGAACTTTGACAAAATGCTAGCACTGAGTGGACTCATGACCTGCACCTGGCTAGGCTGAGTGAACGTTTGACCTGTACATGGCTGCACTGAGTGAACTCTTGACCTGTTGCGTAATCTGATGCAGTGGGCAGTCTGCCAACGCAATAAATAGAATGCAGCTACTGCACTAAGTAAACTCCTGACCTATACCTGGCTGCACTGAGTGAAATCTTGACCTGTTGGCTAATCTGAAACAGTTGGCAGTCTGCCAAAGTTTTAAATAGATCCAGACTGACCTTTGGCCTCTTGCCAAATCTGAAATAGTAGCCACACCATTGCATCAGCACACAGATTGGCTCCACATGCAGCCCTTGGGGGCATGACACACATGAGGTGATCACATGTTACTCATGAGATGATCACATGCTACCAATGAGGTGATCACATGGTGCCCATGAGGTGTTCACATGTCACCCAAGAGGTGATCACATGCCTTGTGCTTGGCTGCACTGATTGAACCTTTGACCTATATCTAGCTGCACTGAATGAACTCTTGATTTGTTGCCAAATCTGAAACAGTTGGCAGTTTCTCAACCTATTTAAAGATACAGACACAACCATGGCCTGTTGGTAAATCTCTTCCCTAAAAAATCTGAGTAAATACAGATAGCAAAAAAACAAGCTGAATCCCACAACATTTGATATGTGACAGATTATTGCATAAAATTCGGGTATTAGCTCCTGCTATTCCTGAGAAATTATGGGTTAATGTACAGATGACCAATGACTCCTGTACAAATAAAGGTCAATTCAGGGGGCGCCAACAATACCTGAATTTCATTATGACTCATGTGACCAACACTAGCATAAAAATTTGGTGATGATAGCTCCGGCTGTATCAGAGATTGTCATTTTAGTATGCTTTTTGGGAAAGATGACTAAGTTCAACTTCCTGTATGTCGGCCAAAATTTACCAAACTAGAACCATTCGAACAAACTTGAGAGAGACGGTATAAAAGATTATTTCTGTAAAATATTGAACAATTTGGCTTGACCGTTTCGGAGGAGAAATTTTTAAAGGTTTTTTAGCTTTTCCTCTATAAAATCTAAGAAAATGCAGAGTTTTTCAGATGGCTAATTTATTGAATTAAATTTCATGATGCTCGCTCCAGTCGTTTTCGAGATAGTATGGGTTAACGTACCGACGACAGACGCCACCACACCATCGCATTAGTTCACAGGTTGGCTAAAAATTACAACAGATGCATATTGAATGCAAAATTATAATACAGATACATCTCACTGATGGCAAAATCTTGAATTAAGTTGAGTATGGATACAAATTATTTATAATCCATGTACAGCCATCTTTATATACCCACAGACAGCTGTACACCTGTGATTGTAAACATTGCCTGGCATGAGGAATATCTAAAATCATAAATCTACATTTTTTAAAAGCTTTTAAAAATATTCTTGTCAATATTAACCAAAGATTACCTGAAAACTAAATGTCTAGAGGCATGATGTAACAGAGCCTGATAAACTGGTGCCAGGCTAGATGTATCTGCTTCACACAGCTTACATCTATGGTAAAATGACTCAATTCAATCTTTATAATTCAGCCAAATTCATTCTTTGGAACCATGAAAGACAAACATTATAAGAATTATTCAGGGGATTATTCTTGTAAAATATTAAACAAATTGGCCTCAGTGGCGTCAGTTTTGCAGGTTTATAACTCATATGCCAAAATACAGCAAAATGGTTAAGTTAAGCTTTCCATAACTCAGCCAAAATCACTGAACCAAAACCATTTGAACAAACTTGAATTATTACCATCTAAGGATAATTAATGAGTGAGATTTAAGAATTTGGCCCAGTGGTTTTTGAGAAGATCTTTGTAGCCACTGAGCTAAAATGGGCTGTTATGGCATATGACTAAATTAAGCTTCCCATAACTCAGCCAAAAGTCACTGAACTGAGACCAATTGAACAAACTTCAGAAAGCACTACCCTAGGATCATATTTAATAATTTGGCCATATGGTTTCAGAGAAGTTTTTTGTAACAGTCAGTATGATACGGGCACTGATGAACCCTGTACAAAAAAAGCTGATGCAGGTGGCGCCACCAATATCTCAATTTCAGATATGACTCATGTGACCAACATTGGCATAAAATTTGGTGATGATAGCTCCAGCCGTTTCTGAGATTGTAATTTTAGTATGCTTTTTTGGACAGAAGACCAAGTTCAACTTCCTGTAACTCGGCCAAAAATCACCAAACTTAACCCATTCGAACAAACTTGAGAGAGATTGTTCCAGAAATCATTTTTGTGAAATATTGGACAATTTGGCTGAACAGTTATGGAGGAGAAGATTTTTAAAGCTTTTTTAGCTTTTTCCCTATAAAATCTAAGAAAATGCAGTTAGCCAAAAATTAAGCAAAATCCGATAGAGTTTTTTAGATGACTAGTTTTTTGCATAAAATTTCGTGATGCTAACTCTTGCAGTTTTCAAGATAGTATGGGTTAACGTACAAACAACGGACGACGGACGCCGCCACACCATCGCATAAGCTTACAGGTTCGCTAAAAATTAACATACCTGTAAACCTATAAAACGGTGATCATGTAAAGGGTCTCAGCTCTTTGTGTCCACCCAACCGAAAAGGGCTTCCTATTAAAATATTCACGTGGACGTGTCAGCTCTTGAATTTAAAATCTTTACTTTCTTATGACAGAGTAAAATTCTTATCAGGCGATATATTGGAATGGGGTTCAGTGGGGATTACAGGTCGCCTCCTGAAAAAAGCGTGACAGGCGAAATATGTTTTGCTGAAAATTTGTAGAGGGTTAGGGTTAAGACATATCAATAGTCCATTTAATTTTGGAGATAATAAGAATCACCACAATATATATTTTTTATAAACCATAATGACAAAGGACCATTCCTTTGTCCCCGTATGGAAGCCACCACCTGAAGCAAGACAGTGTTCACAAATGAAACGCAAACACGTGAACACATGACTGATATTAAAGGAGATTTTGGTGGAAGTCTGTACACCCTCACTACAGATTCTAGTTTGTTATCAATTCAAACATGTATTGGTGATTTTTTTCATGTTTCACCGTCCCTACAGACAACTGATCTTAGAGTCAAATGGAGAGTCAAATCAGAATGGAAGCAGGTAAACGGTGGTCTAGAAAAAACCCCCAGCTCTGTATTAATTATATAGATATATCATTTAAACCTAGTCAAATGTTTGTATACAGCTTCTTCTTTTTCTTTTACCTTGCTTCTTTCTTGTTTAAAAATGAATTTTTTTTTATTGAATCAAAAGTCAAAATTTCAGTTTTAATTTAGATAGAAACATGATAAAGGGGAAAACGGGTTGAATTATATACATGCAGTTTAATATAATAATATAAGCGTGCTAAAACGTGGGTTGCTGTTACTGAATGCTTAAAATATTGTGCTATGTAACAATTGACCCAGCGGTCATGACTCTTAGGTGATATCTGACACTTGAGAAATTCTATTAAATTGATTGCTGTCATTTTAGTATTTTTGCAATAGTTATTGTGGCAGTTGTGAACTATTTATTAAATGGATCTTCTTCAAATATTCCAAGCTGCAGATAAATACGTATAAATGATGCATGTTCTTTTATTCTGTGCTTTAAATGTAAGGAAATTTTTTGCTGCATTATAGTTGTTACATCCTAATTACAAACCTAATTTTGAAGTATGAAAAATATTTAAAAACTAGAAAACAGACAGTCGATAAGCGACTACATGTATCCGCCAGATCACAGCGGGATGTTCCTGACATGACATGACTCTAAATTGGTTGTATCAGAGATGCCAATAAATAACTCCTCAAATTTGTGTAATTTTCACTAAAAATACAGATCTACAGATAGAAACAAAATGAAATTGATTGTAGGTGAGAAAAACCAATTCCAGATCTATAGACATGCAGATTTACAGGTGAATACATCAAACCACACCTAAGATGAACGCACTGAGAAATAATGCATCAATGTATTATATAAAAATGGTGGCGCCACCTGTCTGGTTTACAACAAAGCTATCCAAGACGGATAAACATGAAAAAATTTCAAGCTGATCCATCAATCAATCAACTCCTGAGATATAAGCCATTTTTATCCAAAGCAAACAAGTGACCCATGGGTCATGACGCTCAGCTGACTGGGAAGAGATTTGCAAAAGGAAATTTTATCATCTGAATGGTAGTATATATAACCATTCAGCTGAAGCATCAAACAGATTAACCAACATGATGAAATTGTGTCTGTATTAATATATCTCAAAAATAGAGAAAAAATGCGTAAACTTTTTAAAAAATAAAGGTGGCTCCACCAGTCTGCAGAAACTAATAAAAACACTTAATGGTCAATATCCATGCAAAGAAGCATGGTGGTCTCTGGATTAGTTGTTCAGACACTTCAGCTTTTGTATCAAATTTTCCATTATTCTGAGGGATACTTTGGAGTCCTATGGATCAAAGGATATGGGTAACAGAGACCTAATTTCAGGTTTCCATGGACACTTTTCATAGGCCTCCTTGCTTGACAAGAAAGAAGATTCTAAGTCCAGTTATTACAATTTGTACCCTGTTGACAGATAACCACATCTTTAAAGGTCTCAAAAATAGAGAAAATAATTCGTAAAAATTTGACAAAAAATAGAGGTGGCACACTCAGTCTGCTAAAACTGATGGAACATGTCATGATCAATATGTATGCCAAAAATCATGAGCATCAGTGTTGTAGTTATTGAGATACTGGAGTTTTTTTAATCAAATTTTTTATTATTCTGGGGGGGGGGGTATTTTGGAGCCATACAGCTTGATGGATATGGGTAACAGAGACCTAATTTCAGGTTTCCATGGAGATTTTTCATGGGTCTCCCTGTGTGTAAAGAATGAAGATTCTAGGTCCAGTTGTTATGATTTGTGCCATGTTAACAAATGTTCATATCTTTAAAGGTCTCAAAAATAGAGAAAAAAAAATCGAAAAAAAGCTCGAACAAATATATGTGGTGCCACCAGGCTGCAGAAACTCATGAAACACTCCATGATCAATGTCCATTTAAACAATTATGGTGATCTCTGCATTAGTTGTTCAGATACTTCAGCTTTTGTATCAAATTTTTCATTATTCTGAGCTGTACTTTGGAGTGCCATAGCTCAAAGGATATGGGTAACAGAGACCTAATTTCAGGTTTCCATGGAGACTTTCCATAGGTCTCCCTGTGTGTAAAGAATGAAGATTCTAGGTCCAATTTGAACCCTGTTGACAGATAACTACATCCTTAAAGGTCTCAAAAAAAGAGAAAAAAAATTGTAAAAATTTGAAAAATACAGGTCGCGCCACCAGTCTGCAGAAACTGATGAAACATCTCATGATCAATATGTATGCCGAAAATCATGACTATCTGTAGTTAATCAGATATTGAAGTTTTTTTTAATGAAATTTTTTACTATTCTGGGTGGTACTTTGGGGCCCCATAGCTCAAAGGATATGGGTAACAGAGACCTAATTTCTGGTTTCCATGGAGACATATATTATAGGTCTCTCAGAATGTCAAGACTGAAGATTCTAGGTCCAGTCTTTACGATTTGTGCCCTGTTAACAGATATTCACATTTTTAAAGGTCTCAAAAATAGAGAAAAACAATTCATAAAAAATCGAAAAATACAGGTGGCGCCACCATTCTGCAGAAACTGATGAAACATCTCATGATCAATATGTATGCCAAAAATCATGACCATCAGCGATGTAGTTAATGAGATATTGAAGTTTTTGTATGAAATTTTTTACTATTCTGGGGGGTAATTTGGGGCTCTATAGCTCGAAGGATATGGGTAACAGAGACCTAATTTCTGGTTTCCATGGAGACTTTTCATAGGCCTCTCGGAATGTCAAGAATGAAGACTCTAGGTCCAGTCTTTACGATTTGTGCCCTGTTAACAGATGTCCACATTTTTAAAGGTCTCACAAATAGAGAGAAAAAAAATTCGTAAAAAATAAAAAAATAGAGGTGGCGCACCCAGGCTGCAGTAACTCATGAAACACTCCATGATCAATATCCATTCAAACAATTATGGTGATCTCTGCATTAGTTGTTCAGAAACTTCAGCTTTTGTATCAAATTTTCCATTATTCTGAGCTGTACTTTGGAGTACCATAGCTCAAAGGATATGGGTAACAGAGACCTAATTTCAGGTTTCCATAGAGACTTTTCATAGGTCTCCCTGTGTGTCAAGAATGAAGATTCTAGGTCCAATTTGAACCCTGTTGACAGATAACTACATCCTTAAAGGTCTCAAAAATAGAGAAAAAAAATTGTAAAAATTTGAAAAATACAGGTGGCGCCACCAGTCTGCAGAAACTGATGAAACATCTCATGATCAATATGTATGCCAAAAATCATGACCATCAGTGCTGTAGCTAATCAGATATTGAAGTTTTTGTATGAAATTTTTCACTATTCTGGGGGTACTTTGGAGCCCTATAGTTTGAAGAATATGGATAACAGAGACCTAATATCTGGTTTCAATGGAGACTTTTCAAAGGTCTCTCAGAATGTCAAGAATGAAGATTCTAGGTCCAGTCTTTACGATTTGTGCCCTGTTAACAGATGTCCACATTTTTAAAGGTCTCAAAAATAGAGAAAAAAATTCGTAAAAAAATAAAAAAAATACAGGTGGCGCCACCAGTCTGCAGGAACTGATGGAACATCTCAGGATCAATATGTATGCCAAAAATCATGACCATCAGCGATGTAGTTAATGAGATATTGAAGTTTTTGTATGAAATTTTTTACTATTCTGGGGGGTAATTTGGGGCTCTATAGCTCGAAGGATATGGGTAACAGAGACCTAATTTCTGGTTTCCATGGAGACTTTTCATAGGCCTCTCGGAATGTCAAGAATGAAGACTCTAGGTCCAGTCTTTACGATTTGTGCCCTGTTAACAGATGTCCACATTTTTAAAGGTCTCACAAATAGAGAGAAAAAAAATTCGTAAAAAATAAAAAAATAGAGGTGGCGCACCCAGGCTGCAGTAACTCATGAAACACTCCATGATCAATATCCATTCAAACAATTATGGTGATCTCTGCATTAGTTGTTCAGAAACTTCAGCTTTTGTATCAAATTTTCCATTATTCTGAGCTGTACTTTGGAGTACCATAGCTCAAAGGATATGGGTAACAGAGACCTAATTTCAGGTTTCCATAGAGACTTTTCATAGGTCTCCCTGTGTGTCAAGAATGAAGATTCTAGGTCCAATTTGAACCCTGTTGACAGATAACTACATCCTTAAAGGTCTCAAAAATAGAGAAAAAAAATTGTAAAAATTTGAAAAATACAGGTGGCGCCACCAGTCTGCAGAAACTGATGAAACATCTCATGATCAATATGTATGCCAAAAATCATGACCATCAGTGCTGTAGCTAATCAGATATTGAAGTTTTTGTATGAAATTTTTCACTATTCTGGGGGTACTTTGGGGCCCTATAGTTTGAAGAATATGGATAACAGAGACCTAATATCTGGTTTCAATGGAGACTTTTCAAAGGTCTCTCAGAATGTCAAGAATGAAGATTCTAGGTCCAGTCTTTACGATTTGTGCCCTGTTAACAGATGTCCACATTTTTAAAGGTCTCAAAAATAGAGAAAAAAATTCGTAAAAAAATAAAAAAAATACAGGTGGCGCCACCAGTCTGCAGGAACTGATGGAACATCTCAGGATCAATATGTATGCCAAAAATCATGACCATCAGCGATGTAGTTAATGAGATATTGAAGTTTTTGTATGAAATTTATTACTATTCTGGGGGGTACTTTGGGGCCCTTATAGCTCCAAGGATATAAGCAACAGAGACCTAATTCCAGGTTTCCAAGGAGATTTTTCATGGACCACTCTGGATGTAAAGTAAGAAGATTCCAGGTCCAGTGGTTACAATTTGTGCCTTGTTAACGGTCAGACAGCCGGATTTCCTGACGGCCGGACGGACGACGGACAAAGAGTGATCGCTTAAGCTCAGTTGACTTACAGTCAGCTGAGCTAAAAATCACAGATAGCACCACCAGTCTTGAGTACGAGACGGAGTTATCTAAGATCTATAGACATGCACAATTTCAGGCCAATACAGCAAACGACTCCTAAAGAAAAGGCATAAATGTATGCTACGAAAACCGGAAGGTAGGTGGTGTCATCTATCTGTAATATGAGAAAACTCTCCAAGATGGATGGACATGCCAACTTTCAGACCAATACATTGAACCAATCCTGAGATATGAGTGATTTCACCCCAACCAAACACATATATGGACGCCACGCAAGAAAAAAATTACAGATGGCGCCACGCAGCTTGAGTAAAAGATGGAGGTATAAAAGATACATGGACATGCATAATTTCAGCTAATCCATTGAACCAATCACTCAGACGAACAAATGGCAAATGCATGGGTTGACCCAAAAATGATAGTAGGTGGCGCCACCAGTCTCAAGTATGAGATGGGGAGATCCAAGATCTATGGACATGAAAAAATTTCAGGTTGTCTTATACCATGCAATGAGCTGTCCTATACCACATGATTGGTTGTCCTAAACCATGTGATGGGCTGTCCTATAACATGTGATAGAATGTCATAAACTCTGTGATAGGTTGTCCTATTCCATGTGACAGGTTGTCCTATAACATGTGATGGGCTGTCCTATACCATATTACAGTGTGTCCTGTACTAGTTACAGGTTGTCCTATACTATGTGATGGACTGTCCTATACCATGTGATGGAATGTCCTATACCATGTGATGGGCTGTCCTTTACCAAGTGATTGGCTGTTCTATACCATATAAGATGGACTGTCCCATACTGTGTAACTGGCTGTCCTATGCATGTGATGGGCTGTCCTATACAATATTACAGGTTGTCCTATACCATGTGACAGGTTTTTCTATACCATGTGAAGGATGTCCTATACCAAGTGATTGGCTGTGATACACTATGTGACAGGCTGTCCTATACCATGTGATTGAATGTCCTATACCATGTGCTGGGCTGTCATTCACCATGTGACAGGTTGACCTTTAGCAAGTGATGGGCTGTCCTATAACATGTGATGGAATGTCATATACCGTGTGATGGGCTGCCCTATACTATGTTATTGGCTTTCCTGTGCCATGTGATGGAATGTCCTATAATGTGTGATTGGCTGTCCAATACCATGTGATTGACTGTCCTATACCATTTGTTACAGAACCTAATATAAACAGATCACGTATGCGTGATGAACACAAATTTTGTAATGGAGATAAAAACAATCAGATTCTGTAACACTAGGCAGCGTGAAATGTCGAGGGGAATGAATAAAGAAGTCAGTGGTTTTTTGTTAACAAATAACTATAATTTATTCTTAAAACAACCCTAACAATACAATACACTAAATCAATACAATTATACAGTAAAACAGCGTTATAGCAACAAGTCCATACAATTACACAGAAAGAATAATGGTACAATACCTGGATACCAATACCATCACCACGATATGTCCTTTAAATGTAAACTCTCGGAGAAAGACAGTCCTGTGGTAAGTTCTTGCAACAACACAGAAAGTAAACTGACGTCCAAATGTATAAAATCCAGGAAAAAGTTTCTAAAAAAACAGCCCTTTATATACCTTCACACCCTAAGCCGGGAACCTTCGAATTCTCAAACAGTCTATAAGGACCCTCCTCAACAGTAAACACGCGATTCAGGAATTCTCTAGAAAGATATCGCTGTGTATCTACACATACCAGGCTCATCACGTGACCCACGACCAAGCGTGAAAACTCAAGGCCCACATGACAACAAGAGTTCAACCAGTACGGAATGTAACAACAACACGAGTTATGCCCGTGTCACATAAAAGAGCACCTGTAACACATTTTACATGGGCTGTCCTATACCATGTGCTTAGTAGTCATGCACCATGTGACAGGTTTACCTACACAATATGACAGGTTGTCCTATACCATGTGATGGGCTGTCCTATACCTTGTGACAGGTTGTCCTATATCATGTGATGGGCTGTCCAATACCATGTGATTGACTGTCCTATACCATTTGTTACAGAACCTAATATAAACAGATCACGTATGCGTGATGAACACAAATTTTGTAATGGAGATAAAAACAATCAGATTCTGTAACACTAGGCAGCGTGAAATGTCGAGGGGAATGAATAAAGAAGTCAGTGGTTTTTTGTTAACAAATAACTATAATTTATTCTTAAAACAACCCTAACAATACAATACACTAAATCAATACAATTATACAGTAAAACAGCGTTATAGCAACAAGTCCATACAATTACACAGAAAGAATAATGGTACAATACCTGGATACCAATACCATCACCACGATATGTCCTTTAAATGTAAACTCTCGGAGAAAGACAGTCCTGTGGTAAGTTCTTGCAACAACACAGAAAGTAAACTGACGTCCAAATGTATAAAATCCAGGAAAAAGTTTCTAAAAAAACAGCCCTTTATATACCTTCACACCCTAAGCCGGGAACCTTCGAATTCTCAAACAGTCTATAAGGACCCTCCTCAACAGTAAACACGCGATTCAGGAATTCTCTAGAAAGATATCGCTGTGTATCTACACATACCAGGCTCATCACGTGACCCACGACCAAGCGTGAAAACTCAAGGCCCACATGACAACAAGAGTTCAACCAGTACGGAATGTAACAACAACACGAGTTATGCCCGTGTCACATAAAAGAGCACCTGTAACACATTTTACATGGGCTGTCCTATACCATGTGCTTAGTAGTCATGCACCATGTGACAGGTTTACCTACACAATATGACAGGTTGTCCTATACCATGTGATGGGCTGTCCTATACCTTGTGACAGGTTGTCCTATATCATGTGATGGGCTGTCCTGTAACATGTGATGAAATGTCCTTTACCAAGTTACAGATTGTTCTATACTATGTGATGGGCTGTCCTTTACCATGTGATTGGCTGTCCTGTACCATGTGACAGGCTGTTCTATGACATGGGAACAGGTTAGTCCAACACATGTGAGCAGGTTGGCCAAGACCATGTGAACAAGATATTCTTGGTATTCTTTTCTTAGGAAAATATATCAACAATCAACCAACTCATATTTATAACAAAAATTAACATGATGGAATTTTAATTTTGTCATAAATACTGACTACTAGATATTGGAGTATATTTCTTTGGCCTATCCTTGCCTCATGTTGTATTTTTCTTGGTTGTAATCACTTAGTGTTGTCACTGAGGTGAGTCATGTTGAAGTCCCAGGTCCTCCATGCATGACTGGCTTCTACATGTGACAACTCACCCACTCAGTGAGCTTCCTGTGTTATAACTGAACATCTACGTCACTACATACCCTGCCACCCACTGACGGAGCGTCATCATGAAAACATCTCTATGATCATCCCGCCACCACCTTGTGTCATCACAACTCACTGTCAATGTAACCACTCAGGGCACCAGACCTGGCTTAGATGCTTCAATAGAGTGGAGATAACCGTCTCCATGGTGATCCTGACATAATGTATAATATATGTGTGGAACCAGTAAGGTGTAAAGTTACATCTCATACTTTAGAATCATTCAAATAGCAACATTAAGGAAGTTAAGATACACAGGTTTTGTGATTTTTCTGTGTAAGACGGCCATATGTTGACTGTACTCGTGGAGTTTATTAGTTCCAGTTTAAAATGTCAAGCTGACAGAGTACACATTAACAAGTTATGGATATCTGATATGCAGCTAGGTGTAACAAATAGAACATCATCATATAAACCAATACTTGCCACAGGCTTTATCTGATATTCAGAAGGACCACAGCACATCTAATCACCATGGGTACGTATAACATTCAAGCCTCTGATCGTTTTAAATTTATTTACATGATGTGGGGTTTGTGACCACAACGTAATAAGCAAAGAACATAAAAGGGCTTACCGTCCAGAGATCTCTCAACTATAGTTTAGACTTCATGAAAAGTTCAGAATTACTAGGGAGGATGGGTGAACGGGGATGGGGTGGGGGGGGGGGGGGTAAAAAGTGCTCATAACATTTATAAATATGCATCCACATCCTGCATATTATAAAGTGCAAGGAACTGGACTAATATTTACTTAGGCTCACCTGGACTCAGTGTATTAGAAAGGAAGGCCAGGTCAACAAAGAATCTAAAAAAGTTGATCTGTCCCCATAACAACACCTGGGCAAGAATTCTTTACATAGGGTCATATAATCTGTATTGATGTAATTGGGGAGGGCATGGGAAAAACTGGTAAATGAATGAACAAGATCCTAGGCCTGAGAATTATTTGTTTACAAAGGCAACTTCCTTTTTATCATGACTGATTATATTTTGAGTCATAATGACCCATCACATTTTTATATGACTGCGAAATACACAGGAAGTCATATCAATTAAATGATGATAAACAGACTTTGCATTTTATGTAAACCTGATGTAAACATTATGGAGGTGTATACTTCACACAGCCACTTCCAACATTAACCATATCTGTTACATGTAGAACTTAGAATTATTTAAAAAGGTGTGTTTTTTTTTATCAGCGCAAATTAGTTATAAATCCTTATACTGATGAAACCAAAGTGTCAGATCCATGCAACTTACCACAATCTGGGTCTTAGGCCACATCACATGATTGTCAAACTCTATTCCTGTTTTTTTAAGGATCTAAGTTTCACTGGTACATAGCACCAAATCCTTGGTATTAATGCTAATTGCTGTTCTGGATCAGTCCCTTCAAAGAAACATTATGCACATTAAATTGAAAATATTTAATTAATAGAGGTATCATTCAAAATGGATTTTTTTTCATATGGATTCTTTCAAGAGACTGATTTATTGTATTTTCTCACACTGATTTATTGTACACTTTCTGCAAGTTAGTAAAATTTTATGTAATTTTATCTTGATTGCAGGTAGTGCCAGGTACATTAAAAAGGACACCTGCTCACCCAATATTTAGGTCCCACAGTCCATAAACAATTCATTTGTTGGTGTGGCCTAGCTGGCAAGATGACCATGTCCCATCCTGCCAGTCACTGTCTTAGTGTATGCTTGATTACACTTTCAGTTTATTGATATATCAGTGTCAATAATTTTACTTTCCCTTTCTTTGCATATCTTTCATATTGTAAATTTTATATCTTTACAGAGGAGGCATGTGGTAAAATCCAGGAAGGGAAGCCCACTCTGTACTTGAACTGTTCTGGAGGGACATTTATAAACATTACATCTGTGATATACTTCAAACAAGCAGAGACAGATCACTGCATAATAAGGACTCAAGTACGTCCAGCATGCGTGGACTACAGTCACACAGGACTGGAGAGACTGTCTCAGACCTGTAGATGCAGGACCACCTGCCAACCAACAGAAGAAGAGGATCGGCACAGTGACTGTAGAGACGCCCGTGGAACCGGCCACCTTCAAGTCAAGTATAACTGTATTCAGTGTGAGTATATATAGTTTAATATTTCCCTTTAAAGTTAGGAATGGATCGATACCCTGGGAATATGAATTTTCAATGTCAATAATTCATTATGAAATTAATTTGGATTATGTATGAAGTCCATTTTTGTCATGGTTAACTTTTTAAGTATAGTTACTACATATACTCAGAAGTCCAAATTTATATCCTGATGTGCTTCATCAGTGAATAGATAATTGATTGCTCAGATGAAGGAAGGAATGATTAACGGAATGACAGAATGAATAATTTATTGTAATCAGCAATGAAAGGATTACCCAATAAAACCTAACAATTATTTCCTGAATTGGAATGTTTGGATTTGCTATGGTAAGTCCCTCTATTACCCCATTATCTGCCTCTGCACACCCCTGCCCCCTTCCCTCCATATACTTATCCCTTTATAACACAAACATGATAAAAAACAACACACATAGCTCCTTGCTTCGCAGAGCTGGTGCTGATCAATTGTATTGATCATTCCTCGGCTTCAAGCAGCTCACCTGTTTTATAACTTTACTAACAAAAAAAGCACATGTACACATGAAGCCGTATATAGCCAAGCAATGGGAAGCAATGGTTGCCAATTAGAGCCTAGAATTGAATGGCTGGTACTGTCTTGCTGAAACACCCCATATGGCTGGCAAATTATAGACCCATATACCTCCCACTAGAATGCCTGTGTCAATTGGCCCCCCTGGCACATGACAACAGTGATGGGGATAGCAGACGGACTGTATTCACTCACCACAGCCATCTGTGAATGTAAGCACACTGTGTGAACCGCCATCAGCAATGTCTGGGGAGTAAAACGCCAGGAAAATACTGTACTCAGCCTAATGGTGACGGTTATAACTGTGCTGTCCTGATAAACTCATTGTGATACTCTGCCATTGTCTGCCTGTACTGGTGAACACCTGGCATGTAGGACTGCTAAGGTATGTACCAAACACCATCCATGTCAGCCTCTAACAACAACTCATCTAACTGACAGAATGTTGATTTTTATTACTTGATATTTCAATAGGTATACCCTAATGTTAAATCTGCAATATAATATCATAAAATCGGTAGAACCAATAACTGTACTGGATTATTTTCTTTAAGAATTTGTTAGCTTATATTTATTCAGCTTCTAACAGTATTATGTGGCCTGTAGTAATCTACAGCATTATGTGGCCTGTAGTAATCTACAAGTGATTCAACAAGTCCTGTCTTATGGCTCCTTGAAACCAAAACAGGGGTATAAACATGCCCTGACCTGCTCCTGACTAATTAACTCCCACGGTGTCTACTTAATTAACACACCTTGCTGCCGGGGGTTACTGCTACACCTGAGCAGGGATACTGGCTTAATTCTCTGTAGGAAAATCATATTACTCATACATCAAGCTTTGTGGGGAGTTGGATGTGGAAATAGTGTAAATTATAATTAAAGATCCAGTGGTTTAGGATACAACCAGTTGGACAAGGAGAGACGGGCACAGTAACAGGTGTAGGTGATGGTCAGCCACATACATTGAGGAATTTACAGTATTGTGACCATTAGTACAATTTGTGTCTATGATAACTTGTTTATGAGGAAGTTGAGCACCACTCAATAAGTCACTTTACAGTTCATCTTTCAATAAGGTTTTAACTCTCTCATCACCAGCGGACCATTGTCACCATGCTGTCCCTGCAGCCGCACCTGTAGACACAACTCCAAACATCGCATGTGAGTACAACTTTTTTTCAATCAAGAAATTTTTATCTCAATCAGCATTTAACATTAGTCCATGCAAATGATATGTAAATGTATACAATGACTCAAACATGTTAAAGACAACATAAGCAAACTTCATAAACCTCAGTCATTCCCTGAGATAACTGTAACTTGCATCCCTGGTCCACTTGGTTAAATCACACACTGCAACGTTATGATGTACCACGGTGGACCAGGTGCTGGACTACACAGGGTTTTCTTAATATTCCATCAGAGCATACCAGGCAAAAAGGAATATTTTAACTAGCCATTTCTTGGCAACGCAGGTGCCATAGTATCCCCAGACAATTAACCCCCCCCCCCCAGCCTTGAAGAATGGGATCCCATCTTGAATTCAGATGCAGAGACTGACACTTGGCAAGCCACCATGGTTTCTTATAAGTATGGGCATATTTATGGTAAAGGTCACTCTCATAAGAGAGGTCATGATCCAAATTGAAATATATCTCATTCCATAACCCATGTCTATATAAATGATATGAAAAAAATCTGTCCATTAGTTTTCAACTTATCATGCTCACAGTGCTGTGAAGTGGCAATGGTAGGGTATTACAAGGTGCGAAAGCAAGAAAACGACACAAGGCGGTGCCACCTGTATTATCATGTTCAAGCTTGACCTAGCCGTTGATAAGATACATCAAACCTGTGGGTTTGGTGACTGTACCTCAAATTCTTACAAAATTATTGCATTTACATCATTTTAACAAGAAAACGACAGAAGGTGACCCCACCTGTCTTCTGCAAAAGACAAAGCTTTCCAAGATCTTCGGTCAATTTGATTTTTGGATCATTCCATGTATCCCTTATGAGATATTAAAGAGTTTGAATTTCACCAAATATAGGAATATTCAAGGTCAAGGCCACTCTCATAGGAAAGGTCATGACCCCAATTTAAATAAACATCATCTCATAACTCATATCTATGTATTTGCATAATTGAAAGAAATCTGTCTATTAGTGTTTGACTTTTAATGCTCACAGTACTGTCAAGTGGCAATTTTGGGGGTATTAAAGGCACGAAAACAAGTTAAGAATAACAGGATGTGCCACCAGTTTCTGGAACATGACAACCTTATCCATGATCTTCGATCAACTTGATTTTGGGATCAATCCATGCAAGATTTCTTGAGATATTTAAGAATTTGTGTGATTTTCCTAAAAGTTGGCCCATTCAAGGTCAAGGACACCCTCCTAGTTAAGGTCATGACCTCATTTTAAATAGACATCTTCCTCTTACCCATATCTATACATATACCAAGTTTGGTATAGATCTGTGAAATATTTTTGAGTTATCGTGTCAACAAGATTTATATGCGGTGACGGCAGGACCGTCATGAAAACATAGTATCCCACGACTATGTCTGGGGATACAATTAACACATCAGAGATTTGCTCTATAATGTCTAAATGAAATGGTCTTTGGATCGTTCCCACCTTTGTCAACAGGGAGTACCTGAAATACAGAAAGCAATAATTATATATATAAAACATATATACCTTCAGAATGTACATAATCATGTTTAACAGACAGCGTTATTTAGAGGTGACTGCATGTACATTTCAGACATTGATATTTCAGAAGGGGACGTTACAGATTAGAACATTAGGTTTTGAGGTTTAATAAATAAAGATTAATCACAGGTATTAACAACTGATTAATTTTCTTAATAAAATGGCATCCAATAATTGTTAGAGTTCCATTTTATGGTATCTCAAGCTGAATACTGTTGGGTCTTCATGAATGTTCACTGTAGCTTGATAAGCCATAAATTTTGTTAGCACTTAGATCAAATGTATTTATCTAGCACCTTAATCCCTATGCATAAACTTATCAGCCAGGAGTTGATACCAACCCTACAGCTTGGAAACCAACTGTGAATGATCACTGTTAATTAACAAAGCAGACATCCTCCCAACCCTGAGACTTGAGCACATCTGACTGGGTGTCACTGTTAATTACTCCGTCAGCCTGAGGAAATCTCCAAACACATACCTTGATTGAAGGAGGTTATCATTATCTTCAGATTTATATACACCTTAATAAACTATATATTACAGTGTAATCAAAGACTACCTTCTGGTTTTCACTGGTTAACTATTTTTATTGTTTTTTTACATCATAAACTGTCATATTTTAACCCTACAAGTACAACACCAAGCTTAAAATTGCCATTTCATGGAACAATCCTAACTTGTGTTCCATTTAAACAATTATTTTTAGAAAATTCGCTTTTTATTAATCCCTTTGACCTTTTATTGTTGTTCAAAAACTGTTTTTACAAAATTAACTGCCTGAGATTGACTGTGTGAGACAGTTCCCACTGATCATCCTGAACAACAAACAAAATGTTTCATGTGAATACATGAGTCACCCATGTCCTCTCTACACGCTCATTATGCCGACACTGGTGATAAAATATACTGTTAAACGGGGCAGCAGTTATCAGAGCTTTGTGCAACATAATTATATATGGCTGAACCCAGGCAGGAAATTACCTAAGAAAGGGTTTACATGCTACACACAAAGAACTACATGGGTTGATTTTATATTAATTATAGACCTTTAAATGTCTGAAAAACATGGCATTGATTGTGACAGTTTGCTTAAATGATGGGTGAAGAAAATAACAAGCTACCCAGCTACAAAACCCCCATTCAATGTAACACGTCAAGTCCCATCTCCAGTCAGTTTGTATGAACATAACCAGGCTTTACATGACATGTTAGAATTGACTGCTGATTTTTCTTTTTTTTTTTGGTGATAATGTCATTGAGTATTTTCTTTTTTTCATAAATTACATTTTTTTCTAATAATGAAATTCTCTTTTTATTTTCAAGTAAACTGATTTAATTGATATGAACCAAACTACTCACTTGGTGACTTGTACTTTTTCTATTTTTTTCCTTCAGACGACACTTCAGAACCAGGAGGAGGGGACACAGCTACAAGTATATCAAACATGGAATGTGAGTAGTTTAAGTAAGAAATTCACTATAAACCACACATAGTGTGAGTAGTAAATAGGAAATTCACTATAACCTCTACAGAGTGGGAGTAGTTAATAAGAAATTCACTATTACCAACATATTGTGAGTAGTTAGTAAAAAAATCACTATAACCCACACAGTGTGAGTAGTTAATACGAAACTCACTATAGCCCATACATAGTGGGAGTAGTTAATAAGAAATTCACTATTACCAACATATTGTGAGTAGTTAATAAAAAAATCACTATAACCCACACAGTGTGAGTAGTTAATAAGAAACTCACTATAACCCACATATAATGGGTGTAGTTAATAAGAAATTCACCATAACCCACACATTGTGTGAGTGGTTAATAAAAAATTCACCATAACCAACACACAGTGGGATTGTTAATAAGAAATTCACCATAACCCAAACATAGTGTGAGTGGTTAATAAGAAATTCACCATAACCAACACAGTGGGAATGTTAATAAGAAATTCACCATAACCCACACATAGTGTGAGTGGTTAATAAGAAATTCACCATAACCAACACATAGTGTGAGTGGTTAATAAGAAATTCACCATAACCCACACATAGTCTGAGTGGTTAATAAAAAATTCACCATAACCCACACATAGTGTGAGTGGTTAATAAGAAATTCACCATAACCCACACACAGTGGGATTGTTAATAAGAAATTCACCATAACCCACACATAGTGTGAGTGGTTAATAAGAAATTCACCATAAACAACACATAGTGTGAGTGGTTAATAAGAAATTCACCGTAACCCACACATAGTCTGAGTGGTTAATAAAAAATTCACCATAACCCACACATAGTGTGAGTGGTTAATAAGAAATTCACCATAACCCACACACAGTGGGATTGTTAATAAGAAATTCACCATAACCCACACATAGTGTGAGTGGTTAATAAGAAATTCACCATAACCAACACACAGTGGGATTGTTAATAAGAAATTCACCATAACCCACACATAGTGTGAGTGGTTAATAAGAAATTCACCATAACCAACACACAGTGGGATTGTTAATAAGAAATTCACCATAACCCACACATAGTGTGAGTGGTTAATAAGAAATTCACCATAACCAACACACAGTGGGATTGTTAATAAGAAATTCACCATAACCCACAAATAGTGTGAGTGGTAAATGACAGATTAATGAAACCCATCACAGCGTGAACAGCTAATTACAGATCTGTGTTGCTGTGCCCTGATTACTATTAAGTGATATTGTACTTGTTTTGTTTTGCCTTTCCCTGATGACTATTTAGTGTTACTGTACTTTAATGTTTTGCTGTGTCCTGATGACTATACAGTAATACTGTAATGTTTTCCAGTTGACCCTAAGCTCATCGCCGGCCTGGCCGCTGGAGGGTTCCTGTTTCTCCTTGTGATTGCGGCTCTCATCCTCTGACTATTTAGTGTTGTTGTACTTGTAATGTTTTGCTGTGTCCTGATGACTATACAGTAATACTGTAATGTTTTCCAGTTGACCCTAATCTCATCGCTGGCCTGGCTGCTGGAGGGTTCCTGTTTCTCCTTGTGATTGCGGCTCTCATCCTCTGACTATTTAGTGTTGTTGTACTCTAATGTTTTGCTGTGTCCTGATGACTATACAGTAATACTGTAATGTTTTCCAGTTGACCCTAAGCTCATCGCCGGCCTGGCCGCTGGAGGGTTCCTGTTTCTCCTTGTGATTGCGGCTCTCATCCACTGACTATATAGTGTTGTTGTACTTGTACTGTTTTGCTGTGTCCTGATGACTATACAGTAATACTGTAATGTTTTCCAGTTGACCCTAAGCTCATCGCCGGCCTGGCCGCTGGAGGGTTCCTGTTTCTCCGTGTGATTGCGGCTCTCATCCTCTACCTATTTAGTGTTGTTGTACTTGTAATGTTTTGCTGTGTCCTGATGACTATACAGTAATACTGTAATAATTTCCAGTTGACCCTAAGCTCATCGCTGGCCTGGCCGCTGGAGGGTTCCTGATTCTCCTTGTGATTGCGGCTCTCATCCTCTGACTATTTAGTGTTGTTGTACTTGTAATGTTTTGCTGTGTCCTGATGACTATACAGTAATACTGTAATGTTTTTTAGTTGACCCTAAGCTCATCGCCAGCCTGGCCGCTGGAGGGTTTTCTGTTTCTCCTTGTGATTGCGGCTCTCATCCTCTGACTATTTAGTGTTGTTGTACTTGTAATGTTTTGCAGTGTCCTGATGACTATACAGTAATACTGTAATGTTTTCCAGTTGACCCTAAGCTCATTGCCGGCCTGGCTGCTGGAGGGTTCCTGTTTCTCCTTGTGATTGCGGCTCTCATCCTCTGACTATTTAGTGTTGTTGTACTTGTAATGTTTTGCTGTGTCCTGATGACTATACAGTAATACTGTAATGTTTTCCAGTTGACCCTAAGCTCATCGCCGGCCTGGCCACTGGAGGGTTCCTGTTTCTCCTTGTGATTGCGGCTCTCATTCTTTGCTTCTTCAGAAGGTAATTGATACACTTTTTTTCACAAATTATAAGGATCTGCCTTCTTTTCTAACTTTTTAATTTCAGGTTAGTTTCACAAAAAAATCAAATCTTAAAATTTCCTCATTTGCTCATTGTTCCCATGTCAGTGTAAACATGCTTTAAACACAAGACATCACAAACAAAAATGCATCACCACAAATGATCCCTTTGTTTGCCAGATCCTTCAAACAATTTATAAATATAATGCAACATTAGATCCGTGCTGATCAGATTCCCCTATGACAGAACCTAATTTGCATCCTGATGTTTTAACAAATCTCAAATTGTTACACAAGTACATTATATGATAGCTGATTGACTGGATTCTATGTCAGTATATATAAGAACATTGTTAAGTGAGATCACAATATAACAGACACATAACACCAGACATTGGACCAGATTCCTCATCTTTACACTCAGTAATGCAGTATTTTATTACTGTTAATTCGAGGAAACTACTGGCACTGCTTTTAAACAAATTATTTTTTTCTTACACAGGAGATGTAGAATAAAGAGAGAAGCCAAAGACAAAGAAAGACAACCGCATCCTAAACTAAAAGAGCGTCCTGTCATCATCCATGTGGACCACGATGCCTCAGCCCTTCAGGGAGTCACTGTTGTAAAGAACGTATCAGAAATAACTGGCATTCGTCGTTTGGACTCAGCCACACTAGAGAGGAAGGCTGCAGCTTTGTACTCAAATATAAACCCACGACCAATTCTCAATTCTACAGGAGTTAATGATTCCTCATTAAAGAGGACTAAAAGTGATACATTGACCTGTGATACGTTACCGCCATACGTCCTGTCTGCCCTGAAGAATAGCAGGCTGAGTGAGCTGTCTGCTTCTGACACAGCAATTAATGTTATCCACGTGCCATATGCTATTATAAAGCCACGGATCAGGTCCAAGAACAGTGAACTGGCAGACTCTCAAGAAACGCTGATCAAAGCCACATTACAGAGGAAGTCCAAGATACAGAGAATCCCAACAGATAGCCCCCTGACCAAAAAGTATGATGGCTTTGTAAATCAAGCCTACTCGGATGATTCATCTGAGGGGGAGTATGCCGAGGTCACTCATGTGAACGGCATCAAAATAGAGCTCAATGGCACAGAATCAGACACACAAAACAAGGACATGCCCTCTGCCAGTGAATATGCTGAGATCTCATGTTGTGAGGTAAAATATGAAAAGCCTTCAGTGGTATTAACAGGAAGAAGTGTAATGGGGACAAAACCTGGTGACACTAAAGTAACGTCACACCAGTATACAGAGCCCACCGCGGCCTCAATATACGCTGAGGTCCCTGTGGAAACCAAGCAGTACCAAAAATCAAATCCTGAAACAAAGTCTCTGGACGAGGAAGAAAAGTGTGCAATATGTGCTCTGGAGGCAGCCATAGACATAGAAGAAGGCTATGACCAGATACACACAGACACTCTTGAGGCAGCCAAAGACATAGAAGAAGGCTATGACCAGATACACACAGACACTCTTGAGGCAGCCAAAGACACAGAAGAAGGCTATGACCAGATACACACAGACACTCTTGAGGCAGCCAAAGACACAGAAGAAGGCTATGACCAGATACACACAGACAGTCAAAATCAGGCGGCTTCACAGACAGACCCTGGATATGCTGTGCTTGAGGAATCAGCCGCGCTTGAGCAGAAAAACATCTCCTTAAATGATGTGATACCTGGAGAATCCAACTATGTTTACTCAAAGGTAAATAAAAGAACTCAGTCTCTTGAGCCCAGTAGTGACAAAATAATATCAGATATATTAAAACTATCAACAAAGCCTGAGATCGCAAAAAAACCATTAGTTAAACATCTACAAAAAAACACACAAGGAAGTGAAGTTTTCAAGAGAAGTCCAGGTCATGATGACTCGGTTCATTCAAGGATTTCACATAAACCACAAATTGCAGAAAAACCAGTT
Source organism: Sipunculus nudus (assembly GCA_026874595.1). Lineage (NCBI taxonomy): Eukaryota > Metazoa > Annelida > Sipuncula > Golfingiida > Sipunculidae > Sipunculus > Sipunculus nudus. The sequence goes on along the minus strand of CM049311.1, from coordinate 717,897 downwards.
GTTATCTATGCAAAGCCTGATAAAAAGAGAGGATCAAATGATGAAGAATTATTTATGACAGATAATACAGTGTATGATTCAACAGCATGATAATGAATAAAGACAAAGTGTAAGGTAGAAGTCACCATGTATATGGGCTGTTAAAGGTCTATGCCTTAATGATGACTGGTGTGGAACATCATCATCCATGGAAACATGTTGACAGGTATTAAGTTATGTACACATCAGAATTAATATACATTATACAAACATGAATCTGGATTTATGGATATGATTAATGATATATGAATAATGTAAACTCAGAAAACTCTTTGGTAACTCAGTCTTACAGAAAACACAAAATAGCTGAGCCTATAAAAAGAAATATTGGCTGCTTCAGAAATGTAAAATTCTATCAAATATGTACCACAGTGAATTGTGTATAATTGTAAAGTTAAACTGGCACAGAACATCATAATCAATCTTAAGGGAGTATATTCATAAAGCAAACACAAACATGCAAACATACAAAAAAGGACTCTTGCATTGGCTGCTTGCCACATTAGGGTTATTGTGCATTAAAGTGATGTAGGCAGCTTTACTTATAAATCATGGACACAATGAACAGAGCCAGCAATTCTTGTGTTTCTATGATATATCTTGGTGTGGGATCATATAACAAACATTACTGCTTTTCATAAAGATGTTTCAGTCAGAATGCCAATACAAATAAATACAATGAGCTATCATTCACCATTCACAGACCTTAAAGTCAGACACTTGTACACATATATAAACTTTAAGAATACTGCCATTTGGTATTTTCATTTTTTTATATCTGTACCTAGTCCTTCGGTCATGAGGATGCATATAAACTAAGTGATCTGGTAACAGGTGAACACTTTGTGCAGTGTACTACACATGTTGATATCACTCTTTTTAAGAAAAAAAATTGGTGCTATGTACAAAGATATTGTTTTTGTATGAACTTTCACTGGATCATTTACACATCCAGTCCTTCACAACACAGATACCCTGTGTTATATCTTGATGAAATATTCAAATTACAGATATATTCTATGGGTTTATTCACTTTGAGAGGTTATAATAAATATTAAGTTGTTGTTAATGAAAATCATATGAGGCCATTATAATTTGTTATAAGTTAATAAATATATGTAAAAAAAAAAACCTGTTGTTGGCTGGAAGAAATTATGTTTCAGATATTCTTTTTCTTATATTTTTGGTAAAAGTATTTTTTACAAGTTTTATACCAATGGAATCTAAACCATGTGACCAAGAATTCTGCATTTGTCTCCTGAGATGTTGCTGTTCAGGTTATCTTTGCCACAATGTTACCAATCCTTAAAATAGTCTTCACAGCAATGGTATGTAAAAAGGAAGTGATATATATATAACACCTGTAATTAGAGCTCTTCACGGGCTACCCAATCATGACATTCTGTAGACCCTACTATCCTCTACCTTTATTGTACCTTAATTTGTGTCTTGTTTGAACTTCCTATAAGCTCATACCAGGAGCCTGAGTGGCCTGACACAAGGAATAACAAGATGTCATCTGTAAGCCTGTATGTGTGTGTGGACCATCCACAGGTCATAGTGACATATACCATGTACATTTATGACAGGTCTACAGAATATGTTTGTGATGGATCACAGGTCTTATCTGAATAAAAGCCTGGCCTGATCTGGGAAACATGTCATTCCATCCACAGACATGCCATTGTGAAGAAACAACACCCACATACATATACACAAATATGTCACACTCACTGCCAAGAATAAGAAAGTGTTTTTTAATTGAAAAATTACATCTTAGCATACACAGAACTGAAAAAACAAGTAAAATGGGAACACTCTCATAGATAGATGTGAATCCACAGACAGATAATGATACAATCATGAATGTTATATTATCCTCAGGTTGTACTGTAATGACCAAATTGTCACACTGATCCTGCTAGCTGTGGTATTACCGTAATGATCACATTCAAACGGTTTTAAATTAAAATTAAATTGTAGCTGGCACCACCAGTCGAAGCTATCAGAAATATATACATATGCCCAATTTCAGACTGATATATCAAACCCCTCCTGAGAAATAAGCAGGGACACACACTGTGCAAAAATTGTTGTAGGTGGCACCACCAGTCTTGTATACGACTCAGCTATTCAATATGTATAAATATGCCCAATTTCAGGCTGATATATCAAATTCCTCTGTAGAAATAAGCAGGCACTTACACTGTGCAAAAGTCATTGTAGGTGGCAACACCTGTCTTGTGAATTAGAAAGCCATCAAAGACAGGTCAAAATATCAGGCCAATACATCAAACTTACCTTCAGTCTGGTGCATGGGGCTGACCAGGCTTAGGTGAGAAAGGCAGTTGCCCTGTGTGAACTGTGAAAAAATTGCTGGCTCAGGCTTCTGCACTAAATGAACTCATGACCTGCAACTGGCTAGACTGAATCAACTTTTGACCTGCACCTGGCTTAACTGAGTGTACTCTTGACCTGTTGCATAATCTGACACAGTTGGCAGTCTGCCAAAGCTATAGATAGAATACAGCTACTGCACTGAGTGAACTCCTGACCTATACCTGGCTGCACTTAGTGAACTCTTGACCTGTTGCCTAATCTGATAAAGTTGGCAGTCCACCAAAGCTATAAATAGATCCAGACTGAACTTTGGCCTGTTGCCAATCTGAAATAGTAGCAACACCTTTGCATATGCTCATAGATTGGCTCAACATGTAGCCCTGAGGGACATGACACCCATGAGGTGATCAAATGATACTCATGAGGTGATCACATGCTACCGATGAGGTGATCACATGGTGCCGACGAGGTGTTTACATGCCAACCATGAGGTGATCACATGCCTTGTGCTTGGCTGCACTGACTGAACTCTTGACCTATACCTGGCTGCACTGAGTGAACTCTTGACCTGTTGCCTAATCTGATACAGTTGGCAGTCCACCAAAGCTATAAATAGATCCAGACTGAACTTTGGCCTGTTGCCAATCTGAAATAGTAGCAACACCTTTGCATAAGCTCACAGATTGGCTCCACATGTAGCCCTTAGGGACATGACACCCATGAGGTGATCAAATGATACTCATGAGGTGAACACATGCTACCGATGAGGTGATCACATGGTGCCGATGAGCTGTTTACATGCCACCCATGAGGTGATCACATGCCTTGTGCTTGGCTGCACTGACTGAACTCTTGACCTATATCTGGCTGCACTGAATGAACTCTTGATCTGTTGCCAAATCTGAAACAGTTGGCAGTTTCTCAACCTATTTAAAGATACAGACACACTCTTGGCCTGTTGGTAAATCTGTTAACACAAACTGAAAGACTTTGGCTAAAACGCTTTTTTTTTAAGCTGAATTATTCATAAACTTTTTATCAAAATATTAATTATAAAAATTTCTAGAATAATAAAAGATGCAGTGTTTTTATTCTTAAAGGTACAATAATTCTGCCAAAAATCATTCAAGTAAACATGAACAAAGGCCGCCTAAGAATTATTTTTGTGCAATGTTACAGAAGTTATAATTGAAACAATAATTTTGAAGAAGAACTCTTTCGCAGTCCTCAGTTTGAAATAGACATAATAATGGCCACAAGACCAACTTTAGCTTTTCTCGACTCAACCAAAAATCAACAAACTCAATCTATTCTGATATGATTGAAAGAACCTTGTCCCAGGATAATTCTTTTGAAAAATTGAACGATTCAACTTGACAGTTTCAATCCTAAACATTTTAAGCTGAAAGAGGCTAAAATTATGAGGTTTTTGCGCATAAAAAACAGGTCAATGTAGGTGGCACCATGAAATCTGCAACTTTAACTATGAGTCATGTGACCAACATCACACCATCGCATTAGCTCACAGGTTCGCTAAAAATTACTAAAGATGCTAATTGAATGCAAAATTATAATACAGATACATCTCACTGATGGCAAAATCTTGAATTATGCTGAATATGGATACCAATTATTTATAATCCATATACAGCCGTCTTTATATACCGAGAGAGAGCTGTATACCTGTGATTGTAAACATTGCCTGGCATGAGGAATATCTAAAATCATAAATCTACATTTTTTAAAAGCTTTTAAAAAACATTCTTGTCAGTATTAACCATAGATAACCTGTAATCTAAATGTCTAGAGGCATGATGTAACGGATGCTGATAAATTGGTGCCAGGCTAGATGTATCTGCTTCACACAGCTAACATAAGTATATGGTAAAATGACTCAATTCAATGTTTATAATTCAGCAAAAATTCATTCTTTGGAAACATAAAAGACAATTATTATAAGAATTATTCAGGGGATAATTCTTGTAAAATATTAAACAAATTGGCCTCAGTGACCTCAGTCAAAAAACGTTTTGCAGGTTTAAAACTCATATGGGAAAATACAGCAAAATGGCAAAGTTAAGCTGTCAATAACTCAGCCAAAAATCACTGAACCAAAACCATTTGAACAAACTTGAATTATCAACATCTAAAGATAATTAATTTGTGAGATTTAAGTATTTGGCCCAGTGGTTTTTGAGAAGAAGATCTTTGTAGCAACTGAGCTAAAATGGGCTGTTATGGCATATGACTAAATTCAGCCTGCCATAACTCAGCCAAATATCACTGAACTGAGACGATTTGAACAAAATTTAGAAAGCACTACCCAGTAATAATTTCTGTGCAAAATTAAACAATATGGCCATATGGTTTCAGAGAAGAATTTTTTTGTATTCGTCAGTATGATAAGAGTACTGATGACCCCTGTACAAAGAAGGCTGATGCAGGTGGTGCCACCAATACCTCAATTTCAGATATGACTTATGTGACAAACATTGGTATAAAATTTGGTGATGAAAGCTCAAGCCGTTTCTGAGATTGTAATTTTAGTATGCTTTTTTTGGGACAGATGACTAAGTTCAACTTCCTGTAACTCGACCAAAATCACAGAACTTAAACCATTCGAACAAACTTGAGAGAGATTGTTCCAGGAATCATTTTTGTGAAATATTGGACAATTTGGCTGAAGAGTTTTGGAGAAGAAGATTCTTGAGGCTTTTTAAGCTTTTTCCCTATAAAATCTTAGAAAATGCAGTTAGCCAAAAAAATAAGCAAAATCTGATAGAGTTTTTCTGATGACAAATTTTTGCATAAAATTTCGTGATACTAACTCTTGCCATTTTTAAGATAGTAAGGGTTAATGTGCAGACGCCAGACGACAGACAACGGACGACGCCACACCATCGCATAAGCTCACAGGTTCGCTAAAATACATCCTGAGGACAAATTATCCAGGCCATATTTTATAACCTCCTAGTGTTCTTGTCTGTGACCAAGGACACTTCTGTAGATGAGTCTGTTAATGTGAGGTAACAATGACACTGTGCCAGTCCAAAATAACTGTCCACAATGACACTGTGAAAGTCCACAAGGACACTGTGACTACCACAATGACACTGTGACAGTCTACAAGGACACTGTGACAGTCTACAAGGACACTGTGACAAACAACAAGGAGACTGTGACAGTCCACAAGGGAACTGTGACAGTAAACAATTACACTGTGAAAGTTCACAAGGACACTTTGACAGACCACAAGGACACTGGCAATGGACAATGACAATGTGACACTCAACAAAGACACTGTGACATTCTACAAAGACAATGTGACAGTCCACATGGAGACTCACTGTAACAGTACACAAGGACTCTGTGACAGATCACAAGCACACTTTGACCGCGGACAATGACACTTTGGCAGTATACAAGAACACAGTGACACTCCACAATGACAATGTGGCAGTCCTCAATGACACTGTGATAGTCCACAATGATACTGTGACATTCCATGATGACACTGTGATAGTCCAATAGGACACTGTGTCAGACCACAAGAGCACTGACAGTCCACAAGGACACTGTGACAGTGGACAATGACACTAGGACAGTCCACAAGGAGACTTTGACAGAACACAAGGAGACTGTGACACACCATAAGGACACTGTGACTGACCACAAGGAGACTGTAACAGACCACAAGGACAGTTGGACAAACCACAAGGACACTGTGATACTCCACAAGGACACTGTGACAGATCACGAGGACACTGTGACAGCCAACAAGGACACTCTGACAGACCACAAGGAAACTTTGACAGTCCACAAGTACACTGTGACTGTCCACACGGACACTGTGAAAGTCAACAAAGATACTGTGACATTCCATGATGACACTGTGATAGTCCACAAGGACACTGTGTCAGACCACAAGAACACTGACAGTCCACAAGGACACTGTGTCAGACCACAAGAACACTGACAGTCCACAAGGACACTGTGACAGTCCATAACAATATGACAGTCCACTATGTTATCATTCATGTGTGTGTGCCTTAATCCTCATGACGTTTATACTAAATCTTTATGATAAATATGACCATGCAGTCTATATTTGCTAATGCTGTTTTTTATGTGAGAAAAAGAGGTCAGAATTAATACATCCTTGGCACATACAAAATCCTTGTTTACATCTCCAAAACATTTTACTGTTATGACACACCTGTGGGTGCATTACATAAGGGCAAACTGGTGCCCAGGAGTCTTATACTCGCTCGTTTGTCTGCCTTTAAAAGAAATGGACTAATAATGATTAGTTAGTTCTTATTAGCAATAGGTGGTATGGTAGTCAATAACAAGGGAAAGCTTGCCGGTACTGGACACACTGATTGTATGAGTGTGTGGGTGTGTAAGTATGTGTGTGCATTTGTATGAAAGAAATACAGAGAGTTTATCCTTCATTTTCCTGGATTTGGTATTCTTTCCAAATATGTATACTCAGATCAAGGTCTGTGACCTGGATGTATCTTCAAGCTAGTCCAGTTACATTAAAGTATATATATTGTGGATCTCATTTCAAGTGATAGCATATGGTTAGTGTATACAAGATGACTGAATCAGCAGAATCTCTGACATGTGTCAGTGATGCCACAGCCAGCTTACATATGTATAACATACACAGCATCCTCCTCATCAGATGTTACGCCTTGTCCTCTTCCTCTTATCTTCCATTTTATGTCCAAAGCTGACACTCGTGATTTTAACTCATTCCTAATACAGTAAACTGATCAAAATCAACTATCTTGATGAACTTACCAACATTATAAGTGCCCTAAGCTCCATTTAATGCAAGAATAATAGAAATACAAGAAATTAACTAGATATTTCTTGGCACCGCAGGTACCATAGTATAGCCAGACAATTAATCCCCCCCTTTAAAAATAGTCCCCCAATCTTCAGCAGCATATACTGACATTTGGCAAGCGACTATTTTCTTCCATCTATCAACTTGAAAAAAAATATCTTCACCAAATATAGGAACCAATAAAGAGAACCACTCTTATGAAAAGGGGATGAATTCATACTATAAAAATGGTAAGTTAGGTGGCGCCACCTGTCTGGTTGACGAGAAAACTAACTCTCCAAGATGGATGTACATGCCAAAATGGAAACTGACACATTTAAGGCTCTTCAGATATTATCAATTTTCATCTAAAACATATATACAGGTTGACGTCATGGCAAGATGATTGCAGATGGCACCACCAGTCTTGCATACAAGATGGAGGAGTCCAAGATCTATGGATAGGGCAAACCACTCCTCAGAAAAGGGCATTAATTTATTCTACAAAAACGGAAAGGAATTGGCGCCACCTGTCTGGTTTTATGAGAAAACTTTCAAAGATGGATGGACATGCCATATTTCAGACAAATACCTTGAACCACTCCAGAGATATAAACAATTTTTACCTAAAGCACATGTACAGATGGACACTACGGCAAAACGATTGCAGATGGTGCCACCTGTCTTGAGTAAAAGATGGAGAAGTGCAAGATCTATAGATATGCACAATTTCACTCTCATAGGAAAGGTCATGAACCCGATTTTAATATATATCATTCCATAACTCATGTCTATATGTATATGCATAATATGAAAGAAATCTGTCCATTAGTTTTTGACTTATAATGCAAACAGTTCTGTTAAGTGGCAATATTAAATTGGGGTATTAAATGGCACGAAAACAAGAAAAGGATAACAGGTGGCTCCACCAGTTTTGGGTACATGACAATTAACACTATCTTAGATCTTCGGTCAAGTTGAATTTTGGATCAATCCATGCAAGATTTCTTCAGATAGTTAAAAATTTGTGTGATTTTCCCTAAAATGGACCTATTCAAGGCCAAGGTCACTCTCCTAGTAAAGGTCATGACCCCATTTTAAATAGGCTTCGTCCTCTCACTCAAGTTTGGTAAAGATCCGTAAAATATTTTTTGAGTTATCGCGTCCAAACAAAATCTCTGCGGCGGCGCAACCGTGCCTAAACCATAGTATCTCCAGACTTTGTCTGGCGATACAATGATAATAAAGATGGCAGGTTCACAGAATTTTATGCAGTAAGAAACATACTGAGAACCTGAAATCAGGTGATTTCATCTGAATTAGTCATGGCTGCCTTGTTTGAATTACTGTACATTTGACTGAACTGACATAATGGCAACTAATTATATACAAACTGTTACTCCTCAGACCATGTTATCATGTGACCACATGCATGCTATATGTGTTGCATCATAATCTTACTGTTTCTGCTAACATGACCAGATCATAATGTGACCACATCAGTGCTGTGTTGCACCATAATATTACAGGTGCTTTAAGTATTAATGCAGACATAGGTTTCATAAAAGAACTTTTGAAAATATGTTAAGAAAATTTCTAGAAGTCAAGTTATATATGTTAAGAAGTCTAAAAGAGTTGCAGGTTCAGTATATTAATTCTATCATAAATATTAGAAATAAACTAGAATACAGGAAGTGGACAAGCGACTAAGTGTATCTGCTGAAATCAGAAGGGGGATGGGTGAAGTAAGGCTTTGACTGAGTGGCAAGGGGAAACAGACTGTGAGATGTGTGGCATATCAGCATGCATGGATGTCTGTGACGTAAACATGAAGTTGGGTGGTGCCACCTGTTAATTGAAAGAGAAAGCTATTCAAGATGTATACAGGTGGATAAGTCAAACCACTGCTGAGATATGAGTAATTTTTACCCTAGGCAGATGAACAGATGGACACCATGCAAAAATGGTTGAAAGCTGGGCCACCAAATTTGTGTAAGCTGTAGAGCTATAGAAGATCTATATACACATGCCAAATTTCAGGCCTTTACATCAAACCAGTCCTGAGATATTAGCATGGATGTCTGCAGTGTAAACTTGAATGGATGTGGCGCCACCTGACAAAATCGAGAAAGCTATTCAAGATGTATACATTTGCAAAATTTTAAGCAGATAAGTTAAACCACTGTTGAGATATAAGTGATTTTATCCCAGGGCAGACATACAGAAGGACACCATGCAGAAATGGTTGCCGGTTGCACCACCAGTTTTGCATACATGATAAAGAGCTAGGTGAATTCTATACACATGCAAAATTTTAGCCCGATATGTCTTGCCAGTTCTGAGATATTAGCATGGATGTCTGAAGCATGAACATGAATGTAGGGGGCGCCACCTGCCATAAAATCAAATAGATATCCAAGATGTATACAGATGCAAAATTTAAGGCAGATAAGTCAAACCACTGCTGAGATTTGAGTGATTTTATCCCACAGCAAACAAACAGATGGACCCTGTGCAAAAATGAATGCAAATGGTGCCACCAGTTTTGCATATGATAAAGAGAGCTTTGTAAGATCTATACACATGCAAAATTTCAGGAGGATATGTCAAACTAATCCTTATTTGATATATGCATGGATGTATGGAGCCTGAACATGAATGTAGGTGGTGCAACCTGTCATAAAATCAAGAAAGCTATCCAGGATGTATACACATGAAAAATTTCAGGTGAATCAGTCCAACCACTGCAGAGAAATGAGTGATTTTAACCCAAGGCAGTCAAACAGATGGACGCTGTGCAAAAATGGTTGCAGGTGGCCCCACCAGTTTTTTGTATGATATAAAGCTATCCAAGAACTACATCTGTACAAAATTTCAGCCTGATTGGTAAAACGAGTCTGAAGATATGTGGGTTAATTTGTGAAAACAGACTCACAGATGGATGTACTGCGGACAGGACAGGTCAGAGGTCAACACAAAATGGTTCGGCACCAGTTCACATATGACATGATAATGGGGTCAAGTTTAGGAAAAATCAGTCCAGTGGTCTCAGAGCTATACAATTAGCTGGGCCTGGAAGAGCTACAGTTGGGTCCAGTGTTACAACAAGAAGAAGCTACAAGGCTGATTTGAGTCCTCTGTTGTCCTATCCCACACTCTAGCTATATCTTGATTGTGTATTTTTTATTAACCAGTCACAGGACCCAGGCAGTGTCAGCCTGCAGCTGATCTTGAATAGATTGAATACATGTGCCAAGGACACTGTTGTTTTCAATATTCAAGTGGGTTACAATCCTGTAGCACCGAGCTTCACACTGACATATATACAGCCTTTCAGATGAAGGTCATATATAATATGTCACATATGACATATGTATTTCAATTATCAGGCAGCATGATTTATTAACACCAAAACAATCATATTTACTTAGGTACTGGTACTTTTTGTAAACAAACACATATAAACTGCTTATAACTTAACATTTTTCAATTAATAGCTGTCCCTAACATGATGGCTCTACCTTGATATGTATTTACATGTATCTACTGTTTTAAAGCAGTTTGTGACTTAAGTCCAATTTACATGGAAAATACTTTGCGGCATGGGTATTTAATGATGTTATTTATAAACAAACATTACATTTACTAATTTGCACACAACATCAAACCAGTTCTTCAATCTAGCTGATTTGGTGTCGTAGGTAGGCTTAAGTGGAGGGTGGAGGCATTGGTGAGTTTGGGCCCTCAACACAAATATTCCTTCTACCATGGGGTCCTGTCAAATCATAATACTGCCCATATATTGTTGTACACATGGTTTATTTGAACATCACAGATGGGTACAAAGGTGCTCAGAGTATTCGACCCCTACAAGATAAAATATAGCAAGACTGACTACCTGTTCATGCAATAAACATTGTACCAGTGCTATTAGTATTATGAGCCAAAATATAAAACAGAAAATGACTATGAATACTTATGGTGGTTCTACTGCATAGATGTCATATATCAGAATAATGCAATAAAAAGTCATTCTATGAGTAAACATTATATTTCTACCATCTCAAACAAACTGATGAAGGTCAAGGTCACTGGTCGTATACCCAAACAACTACATACAAAACCCGCTGACCGGCCGTTAAGCGCACAGAAATCCCAAACAGGTATCTGTCAGAGCAAGACTGCTATGACATATGACATTTACCCATAACAGAGGCCATATCAGTTGGCCAAATGACCAAGAAGAACAGGAGGTTACAAAATACAAATGTTGAATTTTGTTACGTAGTTTTAAACCTCGTATTAACTAATAATTAAGCCTAATAATTATGCGACAATATTTAGGGTTAAGCATATAAAAACAACATTAAAAATGACATACCCGGTCCGTTCCGTGACCGTCTGTATCACCCCTGACGGGCCTTCCTCATATTTCACGGGCTTGTCATTATATAAGATTGCCTGTTTCTTGTTCTTTTTTCCATCAACCGCGGGAAACGCAACATCCCAGCGAGTGGTGCAATCTTGGTGTCACGGCGAGCATGCTCCCTCCAGGAAACCTGTACCGCTGCCAGCACTGCGCATGCCCATAGTACAGATCCCCAGATGAGAACAGACCCGCGCGACACCTGGGCAATTCTCTAGACTGGCGCTTCCGCCTTTTCCCTTTTTTTTATTTTTACCCGGGAACCACTGGGATCCCCGACAACCTTCCCTGCTGGATGTCTTTCGACCCGGAAGACAAATTATGACCGAACTCCCAATAGTATTATGGAACGAACCTGTGAGCCATAACTTATATGGACCGGCAATAATTAGCAACCTTACAGTCCAAAGGCGATACTTCTATAAGTATTATCTATAACTGCTTACTTCACTAACAATACTCAATGCATTGCTTCCTTCTAGCCCTGACCAATGTGTAGCATTAATTGGCTGAAGTCAGCTTGGTAATGAAACATCTATCTGGAATATGTAAAAACTCTACTGTAAAACACTTGGCATAACAAGTTTGTATAAGCTCTTGCTACCTCGTGAATATAAAACATGTACAATTTCAGTTACAAATAAAATGATTAGTATATAACAATTCTACCTGAATGAACACATTATTCAAAGGTGTAAAGTCTGTAGCACTAATAAAAGCATTAACAACAATATTAACATTTTGAGCCTAGTACTGTCCTACTCTAGACTGTTTATAAGTTTAACAAATGTCATGTCAAAGCATAAAATGTATACCTGTAGCTTGATAAAATACATATAAAAATATACTAGTCTAAGATTCAACAAAATAAACAACTTACAATTGAAAATGACTTAGTTAGGCTCAAGCTCAGAACCAGCTACAACTCGGTTCAGCCCAGCCTTATACTGGACTTATTTGATTGCCTGAGATTCTATAGTTCAATCTCCTTTGGTGTGTATATCTGCACATGATACCAACAACTGTGGGATTACTAACTCATTAACCAGGTTTAAGATCAACAGTACAGTAGCTCAGTTTAATGCTAATTTCTACATTGGTTGCTGTGATCTAAATTCACTATGTTTACACATGCATATTAAATCCTGAGGCTGTTCTTTTATAAATACCCCACTGTACAGATCCTGTGATCTATCAGTGGTAAACGAAACAACATAAATAACCTGACCCAACAGGACACTGACACCTTGTAGACTGTCAACAACAAGGGCAATCAGGAGGTTACAGAATCATTGCAGGCGATGCACGGTATCCCTCAGGGTTGCGTACATCTTTCTCAAGGATTCTACTTGGGGTCTCAGGGCACTTTCCTTGAAGTGAGCTCCGCATATATAATGGGGACTGTTTAGATGATCTCGAGACCATACCTGGATATGTGGATGGTATGGCCCTACCGCTTGTTTGAGCAATCGGTTGAATTCTCTCGCCTTCTCGTTATACTCGTGCAGAGAGGCTTGGTTTGCATGCTGTCGCGACATGAAAGTTTTGTCTAAAACAGTAAGAAATATGATGACCTTTGGGTCTATGCCTAAGTCGCCCAGTTTCCTAACAAATAATTCAACCAAACGCATGAGTTCTTCGGGGGTCACTGCATTGTGAGACAAATCATTGGCCCCCAAGTCTAAACAGAGTCCGTGTAGAATTCTGTTTCTTAAATTCCTCAGATACCTCCTAGGATTGCGCAAAACCTCACGGTACGTGAGTCCACTAAAACCTTCAAAGGTTATCACGTCATTGGGATGACTAAGGATTCGGCATCCTTGTGTATTATCAGACCTGCACCTGTAGTGCAGTCTACGGACATGGCTGTGTCCGAAGTGTGCGAAGAACATTTTACTTGAACCAATTATCATGGAAGTAAAGGATAGGCCCGTACTCTGGTATCCCAGACAGTCAGGACGGAACGAAGCAGGGGTCAGTCGAAGGGGGGGGGGGTGCTGTTACTTTTACTTGTCTTGCTGCAAGTATCGGGGTAGGTGGTGAACATTGCCATGATGGCCGCGTGTCGAGCGTGAAGAGCGACGCAGAGTAGGTGTGGTGTCGGATTGTGTAATTCTTTGAGTTTGCGGAGCATGTTCGTGGGCAACAGTAGGGCCCAACGGAGATTGTGGCCCATCCCCAGGTGCATGGTCTTCCTGACGATTTGTAAAAAGGATATCGTACCCATAGTCAGAATCATGGTCACTGTCGCACTGAGAAGGGCTATCCGAATCGGAGTCACTTGAACCTTCGCCTACTTGAAATTGGAAGTCCGCTTGTTGATCTACAGGGGAATCTCCTCTAGTATCAAAAGTAAGCCTTTCACGATTGACCCATTTAATGGGTCCTCCAAGGGCTGGGCGGATCCCAAATATGTCCTTCTCTTCATTGTGATCTACTATCACATATGCATCATCAAAGAAATGGTCTTCCAGTTTATGTCGTTTTGTAAAGTGAGATCTCTTAAGCAAGACCCGGTCTCCCTTAGTCATTGGTTTTGCATAGGCCTTTTGGTCCCATCTTCTCTTGTTTTATTCACAAGAGGCTTCAGTACGAGCAGTAGCAATTTTATGAGCTTGTTGCAAGAGATCAGCTTGAGTCTGGACAAAGTCCTCATCCCAGTCCTGGTTTGTATTAGACAGCAAATGATCTAACGGGATTGTTGGCTGTCTGCCAAACATCAATGTATATGGGGCAATGCCAGTGACTCTGTGTGGAGTCGAGTTATAAATGTATACAAGGTGTGTAAGCAGACTAGGCCAATTTCTACGCTTAGTAGAATCTAGCGACTTTATAAGCGCACAAAGTGTTTTGTTAAAACGTTCTGGTTGTGGGTTCCCACGCGGATGGTATCCGCTGGTCCGTGACTTTTTGATGTTATACAGTCTGCATAGTTCTCTAATGACCCGCGACTCGAAGGACATACCTTGGTCGGAATGGATGCGGTTGGGTACTCCATAGTGTGAAAACCAGGAGTCTCTCAACACTCTGGCTACCGTGGTTGCCGACTGATTGGGGCAGGCTACTGCTTGTGCTAACCTGGTGAAGCTATCAGTCATCACCAGTACATCCTCACATCCTCTCTGGCCTTTGTCTAGCTTCAGGAAGTCCACTGATAGTAGCTCTAATGGACGAAAAGACACAATATGCCTCAAGGGGGGACGGACAGCTGGCGTGGGGGGTTTGGCCAATGTGCACTTACAGCACTGTCTGATATGATGCTTTACATCTGCAAGCATTTTAGGCCAATAACAGCGAGCCCAAAGAATGGCATAAGTGCGGTTCTGACCCTGGTGGCCCCATTGTTCATGTGCTGTTTCCAGAACCAGTTTTCTCATAGACTTTGGCACTAAAAACTGATCAACATGTTTGGAAACCTTATCACGGGTCCTACGATAAAGGAGTCCATTTACTTCTAGAAACAGAGGCCACTCCTTCAGCCAATGTTTAAAGTTGGGTGGAGACTCATAATTGACAATATGGCCGGGTTGCCAACCTTCAAGTCTCAATTGCCATAGTAATCCTATGGCTGGATCCTTTCTTTGGAAATCCGATAATTGCTCACGAGTGTATGAAGGGAAAACTCCTGGCGGAGGGATAACCACTTCTGAAGTGGAGTGTTTTACTGACTCGGCTCCCAACACATGGACTTTACTCTGATTCTGTAAATGCACTGGCATAACTGTACAGTTGGCCACCTCCTGTAGTATGGTAGCTACATTGAGGTGCTCTTTGCATTCTGGATACCTACTCAAGGCATCGGCTGATGCATTCAAACGACCACTTCGAAACCGAATGTCCAAATCGAAAGGAGCAAGCTGTGCCACCCACTGGTGCTCAGTGGCCCCAAGCTTGGCCCTCACAAGATGTGACAATGGGTTATTATCCGTAAAGACGATGACATGTCTGCCAAGGAGATACTCTCTGAACTTCTCTGAAACCGCCCACTTCAAGGCAAGTAGTTCCAGTTTGAAACTAGAGTAGTCAGGGTAGTTTTTCTCTGTGGCCGACAATCCACGGCTTGCAAACACAATAGGATGAAGCAGGCCAGAGGCATTGTACTGAGCCAAGCAGGCACCGAGTCCTTTCAGAGAGGCATCGACCTCAAGGACAAAATCTTTTCCAAAGTCTGGAAATGCCAGTACGGGCGCATTTGTCAGTAGCCTTTTAAGGTGGTCAAATGCTTCTTGTGCAGCAGGAGTCCAGTATAGTGGCTTAACTGGCTTCCCTGCTTTGTCACAAGCATCTTTAAGTAAGGCATGAAGGGGTGCTACAATGTGAGCAAAATGAGTAATGTACCTCCGATAATAGGAGCTCAAGCCAATAAAGGATCTTAGCTCCTCCGGTCGAGTTGGCACAGGCCAATCGACGATCTTTTTGACCTTAGCCGGATCCACACTAATCCCTTCGGCACTGACCACATGACCTAGATAAAGAACATTGCTCTGAAAGAAATGGCACTTCTTGCCGTTCAATTTAAGGTCATGCCGAATGAACCTCTCAAGCACTGTGTCGAGGCGAGATATGTGTTCATCAAATGTCTTACTGAAGACTAGACAATCGTCTAGGTATAAAAGTAAGGATGTATAATTGAGATCCCCAAGCACATGTTCCATAATGCGCTCAAATGTTGAGGCGCTATTTCTGAGGCCCATTGGGAGCCGCATAAATTCGTATAATCCCCATGGGACGCGGAACGCTGTGAACTGGACAGACTCAGAGTCCATGGCCACCTGAAAGTAGCCATGGGCAAGGTCCATTGAGGAAAACAGTGTGGCATTGCCGAGGGCCTCCAGTGCCTCCTCAATGCGGGGCAAAGGGAAGGCATCTGGAACTGTCTTGGCATTCAGACGCCGATAATCGACACAAAGACGGATGGCCCCACTCCTTTTCCGGACAATAACTATAGGGCTCCCAAAGGGGCTACGAGATCTCCGAATAATCCCTCGATCAAGCATCTTTTGTAGTTCAGCTTTCACCTCCTCGACTTCGTGGGGAGGGATCCTCCTATAAGGGAGGCTGATTGGCTGGTTATAATACCAAATAGTGCTCATGGCTCATGAACTGAAAGAACCCTGCTTATATATACCAAATGGGGCTCATGGCTCAAGAAGCTGTAAGAACCCTGGTTATATATACCAAATGGGGATCATGGCTCAAGAAGCTTTAAGAACCCTGGTTATATATACCAAATGGGGATCATGGCTCAAGAAGCTGTAAGAACCCTGGTTATATATACCAAATGCGGATCATGGCTCAAGAAGCTGTAAGAACCCTGGTTATAATACCATATAGTGCTCATGGCTCATGAACTGAAAGAACCCTGCTTATATATACCAAATGGGGCTCATGGCTCAAGAAGCTGAAAGAACCCTGGTTATATATACCAAATGGGGATCATGGCTCAAGAAGCTGTAAGAACCCTGGTTATATATACCAAATGCGGATCATGGCTCAAGAAGCTGTAAGAACCCTGGTTATAATACCATATAGTGCTCATGGCTCATGAACTGAAAGAACCCTGCTTATATATACCAAATGGGGCTCATGGCTCAAGAAGCTGTAAGAACCCTGGTTATATATACCAAATGGGGATCATGGCTTAAGAAGCTGTAAGAACCCTGGTTATATATACCAAATGCGGATCATGGCTCAAGAAGCTGTAAGAACCCTGGTTATAATACCATATAGTGCTCATGGCTCATGAACTGAAAGAACCCTGCTTATATATACCAAATGGGGCTCATGGCTCAAGAAGCTGAAAGAACCCTGGTTATATACACTAAATGGTGTGAGAACCCTAGTTATATATTCCAAATGGTAAAAGAACCCCAGTTGTATATACCAAATGATGAGAGAACCCTGGTTATATACACCGTCCCCTTTTTCTTATAGAGTGTTCACTAATGGTTGGAATTTGTTGTAAAATCATGTTCCATGACTGAATGAAATCAAATGACTGATGATCATTAATGAATCTATTATTCTTCCATTTACAGTGCTCCATAAAGTTATTGACCAGGTCAATTCAGTCTGATTTGTACACCATGCTGAAAGATCAAGGTCATGGTCAAGTTGTTGACACTTGTTCACTTTATAATGTTCACTTCTAATGCTGATTACTGTACATATCTCTACATATTTTTCTTGTTCACTTTATAATGTTCAGTTCTAATGCTGATTGCTGTACATATCTCTACATTTTTTTTCTTGTTCACTTTACATTCTCCGGTTCTAATGCTGATTGCTGTACATATCTCTACATTTTTTTCTTGTTCACTTTATAATGTTCAGTTCTAATGCTGATTGCTGTACATATCTCTACATTTTTTTCTTGTTCACTTTATAATGTTCAGTTCTAATGCTGATTGCTGTACATATTTCTACATTTTTTTCTTGTTCACTTTATAATGTTCAGTTCTAATGCTGATTGCTGTACATATCTCTACATTTTTTTCTTGTTCACTTTATAATTGTTCAGTTCTAATGCTGATTGCTGTACATATCTCTATATTTTTTCTTGTTCACTTTATAATCTTCAGTTCTAATGCTGATTGCTGTACATATCTCTATATTTTTTTCTTGTTCACTTTATAATGTTCAGTACTAATGCTGATTGCTGTACATATTTCTACATTTTTTTCTTGTTCACTTTATAATGTTCAGTTCTAATGCTGATTGCTGTACATATCTCTACATTTTTTTCTTGTTCACTTTATAATGTTCAGTTCTAATGCTGATTGCTGTACATATCTCTACATTTTTTTCTTGTTCACTTTATAATATTCAGTACTAATGCTGATTGCTGTACATATCTCTACATTTTTTTCATGTTCACTTTATAATGTTCAGTTCAAATGCTGATTGCTGTACATATCTCTACATTTTTTTCTTGTTCACTTTATAATGTTCAGTTCTAATGCTGATTGCTGTACATATTTCTACATTTTTTTCTTGTTCACTTTATAATAATGTTCAGTTCTAATGCTGATTGCTGTACATATCTCTACATTTTTTTCTTGTTCACTTTATAATGTTCAGTTCTAATGCTGATTGCTGTACATATTTCTACATTTTTTTCTTGTTCACTTTATAATGTTCAGTTCTAATGCTGATTGCTGTACATATCTCTACATTTTTTTCTTGTTCACTTTATAATGTTCAGTTCTAATGCTGATTGCTGTACATATTTCTACATTTTTTTCTTGTTCACTTTATAATGTTCAGTTCTAATGCTGATTGCTGTACATATCTCTACATTTTTTTCTTGTTCACTTTATAATGTTCAGTTCTAATGCTGATTGCTGTACATATCTCTATATTTTTTTTTTGTTCACTTTATAATGTTCAGTTCTAATGCTGATTGCTGTACATATTTCTACATTTTTTTCTTGTTCACTTTATAATGTTCAGTTCTAATGCTGATTGCTGTACATATTTCTACATTTTTTTCTTGTTCACTTTATTATGTTCAGTTCTAATGCTGATTGCTGTACATATCTCTACATTTTTTTCTTGTTCACTTTATAATGTTCAGTTCTAATGCTGATTGCTGTACATATTTCTACATTTTTTTCTTGTTCACTTTATAATGTTCAGTATTAATGCTGATTGCTGTACATATCTCTACATTTTTTTCTTGTTCACTTTATAATGTTCAGTTCTAATGCTGATTGCTGTACATATTTCTACATTTTTTTCTTGTTCACTTTATAATGTTCAGTTCTAATGCTGATTGCTGTACATATCTCTACATTTTTTTCTTGTTCACTTTATAATGTTCAGTTCTAATGCTGATTGTCGTACATATCTCTACATTTTTTTCTTGTTCACTTTATAATGTTCAGTACTAATGCTGATTGCTGTACATATCTCTACATTTTTTTCATGTTCACTTTATAATGTTCAGTTCTAATGCTGATTGCTGTACATATCTCTACATTTTTTTCTTGTTCACTTTATAATGTTCAGTTCTAATGCTGATTGTCGTACATATCTCTACATTTTTTTCTTGTTCACTTTATAATGTTCAGTACTAATGCTGATTGCTGTACATATGTCTACATTTTTTTCATGTTCACTTTATAATGTTCAGTTCTAATGCTGATTGCTGTACATATCTCTACATTTTTTTCATGTTCACTTTATAATGTTCAGTTCTAATGCTGATTGCTGTACATATCTCTATATTTTTTTCTTGTTCACTTTATAATTGTTCAGTTCTAATGTTGATTGCTGTACATATTTCTACATTTTTTTCTTGTTCACTTTATAATGTTCAGTTCTAATGCTGATTGCTGTACATATCTCTACATTTTTTTCTTGTTCACTTTATTATGTTCAGTTCTAATGCTGATTGCTGTACATATCTCTTCATTTTTTTCTTGTTCACTTTATAATGTTCAGTACTAATGCTGATTGCTGTACATATCTCTACATTTTTTTCATGTTCACTCTATAATGTTCAGTTCTAATGCTGATTGCTGTACATATCTCTACATTTTTTTCTTGTTCACTTTATAATGTTCAGTTCTAATGCTGATTGCTGTACATATTTCTACATTTTTTTTCTGGTTAATGACTTCTATGCATGTATACATGCATAATAATTTATGCAATTATACAATAAGAGCACTGCAAATAGTGCATAATATGCCCATTGCATATCTAGTGACCTCTGACCTCATTAAATGTGTGAATTGAGAATGTAAAACAGGTGAGAAACTGTATTGGTTAATATTTATGATGAGTTTCATGAATATTCATAAGATTTTTTATAATAAATCATCCAGCGCCACCAAAGACTGGTGATATTTGACCTCATTAAATATGCATGGATTTTGCTTGAAATCAAACTAAGGTGAGATATTATATTGATTAATATTTTTGTTGAGTTTGATCAAAATTCATCTCATTACTTTATTGTGGCGACACCACAAAGTAGCCTATAGTGTCCTCTGACCTGATCAAATATGCATGGATTTTGCCAATAATGGAAGCTGGGTGAGATAATCCATTGGTTAGTAGCATGGTTAGTAGCATGGTTAGTTTTGTGAAAATCCATCAAAGTCCCAATAAGTAATTGCGGCGACACTAAAAGTTAACGGATGGATGGGCAGACTGGTATACCATAATATGTTCCATCATAGACAGGTGTATCAAAATGCAACCAATTTCATGGGTTACTATGAGCCCACAGTATCTGTCATATCATAAGTTACATTAAATACTGGAAATCCATCTTTCTGTCTTTTTGTGCTTTCATGAAGTATGAAGGTCCCATATTTCTGCAATGAACCATAAGTATCGTTTGCTTATAAAACCATTGTACAAAATATATGTGATCCTGGTTACACCTTGTTAGCTTTACATAACAATTTTGTAATAGTAAATTAATAATAAAGATTTCAATATTATGATTTTTCCTCCATACAATAACAAATTTTCTTTAATATTTCAGGGAAGCCATTTCATTAATAGTCATTTCATTACCTACTCCATCTTCTGTATAATTTTAATTACTATCACAGTGTCATTATTACTTAAAAATATAATTGGACAAGTATAAACAAAACTGTGATATACATTATTTAAAGTCTTGTCCATTTAAAGGTTAGGGCTACATTCACAGGTGAGTTGATATTAATCCCTGGCAATCAAACATGAAGGCCTGGACTTGTTGCCTGACCATGCCCTGTTACCTCATAGCCAAACACTGCCCTGACCAAACATGCCCCATCAAGCAGACCCTTAATTAGAGTCCCTTTCTCTAGATTACAACAGCATGACTAACCCCTCTGGTTGTCAGGCAGCTGAGCACTGAGCCGTGGAGAGTCTGGGTTCAGGACATAAATGACCCCTTTAGACTTAACGCGTTACTCACAAAGAACCAGGAATCACGACACAATGAGTATATGTGTAGGGTAGGATACAGCATGCGGTGAGAGGCGAGATACCATGCCAACTCTCACAAAAAAACAGAATCTGTACCAAGGAGGAGGAACACACAGTAGATGACCATCATGGGAGACCTCCGTGTAGTGATACTCTGCTTTATCTCTTTGGTTTTATTACATCAAGGTAAAGGTAGGTATCACTTCATCAAATACACCTGGCAGATGGCGATGCAAACCACCTGGCCAACCCTGTCAAGACCAACTTCTTGTCATGTAATACAAACTGTCATAGCATGCCACTGCTAGTTTTTCTCTACCTCTTCTTCAATATAACAGACAACTTAAACAAGACTCAAAGCTTAATTAATGAGGTGATTGTTACTTCAATTCTTTATTTGTAACATGATGTGAAGATCTTGTGTAAACTGTTCTTAAATTGTGTGCAAGTCAGTCAAATATGCGGTTATTCACTGGCAATGCATTTCACAGAATATACCCTTCACCAAATGAATTAAGAAACAGATATGTCAAATGAATTGAAGGTTTCATAAATACAAATATATATATGATGAAACATAGGTCTTTCTATGGAATAAATGTATTTTACCATTTCCATCCTCAACTGTTGCTTTACCGTTGATTGTGTTTTTTTGTTGAACTGTCCATGATGTGTGTGTCTATTTAATTTCTCCAACAAATAATGTTGTAAAATGATTCACCTGCCAAGAACTGTTTATCAAGTATTAAGTGTAAATCCTGCAATGCATAATGGACATGTGTAATCTTACATCATCAGACCAGTGATTATTTTCATTTATAAGATATATTTACTGATTTAAACCAAAGGATTATGATCTCCTAGTTCGACTAGTTTTTAGTCTGCCACCTTATTATTACTAAGTTTATTTTGTCATCTGTCAATGAAAATGGCTTACAAAAATAATAATTACTAGTTTATATGTTTCTGCTTAAATTAAACTGTAACCCTTCTGGTGGATGTAGAGAACACATCATCACAGCCTATCCACATGATATATGAACCACAGCTTGAGAGCATTAATAAAATGCATTTTATTACAAATATTCAAAGAAACATCACTAAAATATAATGACTGATCCTATTAAAATTGAAACTAAACAATTGTCTGACCTTTTTGTTTGTATACATGCTACCATCAAATTGAATGAGGTCTTGGAGGAACACATTTATGAGGTACTATTGGAAATATATACATGATGTGATTATAACTTAGTGCACTGGTGATATCATAACAGAATATTTTTTTTTAATTTATTTTCAAAAGTGTCAGTTATCTTCTTGCTTAAATCAACTGTATTTCTTATGTTAACAGTAACATTTCAACAGACAAATAACAAATGATATTCTAATGGAGCAGTGTGTTTACTTGTTATTAATCTGATAGTTTTTGAAACAAAGATCCACACAAGCAGAGACTACATAGATAAATTCTAGGGGTGCTGATAGATCTCTGAAGTTATCATACCTGGTCAACAAATGCCAACAAAATTACTCTGGTGAACTCCACATTCTGAATAATAAAATGTTGCTTAGAGGAGTTTCAGATAACTCTCAGGTTGACAACAATCATAGGCCTACAGTTTTTTAATATAAAGCTTTTTGTTTTCAGGGGAAGACACAGTGGTGACTGAAATCTACAAAAGTAAGATCAGCATAAAGTCAAGAGACTACCCCAAACCCCAGGCTCTGGGAAACTGGACCTGTGCCATCTGGGTGGAGGGTGAGGTTGTTATACATTTCCACAAATTCTTCACCAAATCATCTGACCGCTGTTTCCCAACCATCACCCTGTCAGTGGATGACAACAACTACGGCCTGTGCTTTGATATCCAGCCTGGAGTCAGACGGTTTCCTAAATCAGGACCGGCCAGGTTAACCATCAGGGACCAGCTAGAAGAGAATGAGGGGAACCATGCTGCCTTCAACATTGATTTCTTGGGTAAAGGATCACTTTTTGTTTGACAGTGGTGATACTAAGGTGTGACATGATAAACATATATATATTACCTGAACTTCCCTTTGTCAATATATTCTTAACCACTTTTTTAACCAGACTTTTTATCAGCTGTTCAACAACAAACACACAAAGGGAAGATTGGAAAACATTCAGAACAGATGATTTTTTATTTTCTGAAATTTTATTATTAATTTCAACATGTCATTTGTTGAAACCTGCAAACATTATGAAAGCCAAAACCCAGGACTGTAGGAAGTACTTTGTCTTCTATTATGACGAAACTGCAATCTAATCAGTACATCAACACAACACACCAGATGAAGGAAATCTCATCAAAATACAAAATCTACTTAAAAGGTTCATACTGTTTAAATAACTTTCTAATTTAGCAGACTTCATTATATACAGCTGGTTAAAATTTAAGTAACTTTGCTGATAATGCTAAAACTATTTTACCACAACAGTCAACTATTTCAAAGGCTAAACCTGTTTGATCAGCTATTTATTAAGAAAACACTCTGCCAATGTTTATTCCACAATTCCAAATACTACAATGTTTTCAATTATATTTGTTAAACCAACATCCATGATGAATATGTTTGGCCCAAATTTCTGTAAATTCTGTTTTCTTTTCAGTAGTTCTGTGTGTATGTGTAATGACAACTTGTATTTTCTAAAATCATGCCACCATCCATCTGATAAACCCAAACGGTTCAAATTCTAAGTTAGTCATCATCTTACCTTAACCCTAACTTCTCTGAATGTGAGAGCTGATCGGAAAACAAACAATTGAGAACATTCCCTACAACCATTTGTGAAAAATCTAATTTTGGTATTTTCTATCACATTACACCTTCAATAAGTCTGAAATACATATAAAGAACAGGCTGACCAATTTCAAATAAATTTAAAGTAACACATAAATTGTACTAGAACCTTATTTTTGAAATGTTAACAAAAAATTTATCCTCTCCCCCTCCAGTAAACCAACCTAAGCACAAAGACTAAACACAAGCTGAGATCTGAAGCCCTGACAATAAGACACCCGGTCATAATAGCTACACACTAGCATGTACACAGATCAAGCCCTGACAATAAGACACCCAGTCATAAAAGCTTCACACTAGCATGTACACAGATCAAGCCCTGACAATAAGACACCCAGTCATAATAGCTTTACACTAGCATGTACACAGATCAAACCCTGACAATAAGACACTGGGTCATATAAGCTTCACACTAGCATGTACACATAGATCAAACCCTGACAATAAGACACCCAGTCATAATGGCTTCAAACTAGCATGTACACAGATCAAACCCTGACAATAAGACACCCAGTCATAATAGCTTCACACTAGCATGTACACACAGATCAAACCCTGACAATAAGACACCCAGTCATAATAGCTTCACACTAGCATGTACACATAGATCAAACCCTGACAATTAGACACCAGGTCATAACAGCTTCACACTAGCATGTACACAGATCAAACCCTGACAATAAGACACCCGGTCATAATAGTTTCACACTATCATGTACACATAGATCAAGCCCTGACAATTAGAAACCCCATCATAATAGCTTCACACTAGCATGTACACACAGATCAAGCCCTGACAATAAGACACACGGTCATAAAAGCTTCACACTAGCATGTACACAGATCTAACCCTGACAATAAGACACCCGGTCATAATAGCTTCACACTAGCATGTACACAGATCAAGCCCTAACAATTAGACACCCAGTCATATTAGCTTCACACTAACATGTACACACAAATCAATGGACAAAAGGCATCAAAGGTTATCATTAATGAAAGTCAAATAAGTTAACCCATAAAACTAAATCTAACAAGAATTCAGTTACCATAAACTCAGAAAAACTGAAAGTGAAAAAGTGTCTCTTAATCAGAGCAATTTCTCAGTGACTTTGTGGTTTTCCAGGTTTTCCAGGTACAGACCTTTTCCACAAGCAATGATGCATGCACCCTCGGCATCACATGGGTTAGCTGTGTTAGGGATCCTGTCAGTCAGTGTAGTGGAAACAGTCTGTTGACTTACCACATAATGCTGCAAAATATACAGCGCATTCCAAGTTCTATCTTTGCAAAGCTTCAATATCAAATTACATACGTATTGATAAATCTATATTTACACAATATCCTACATGTATTTTCTCTTCCTCGCCTTAGTTTTCTCAGTTTTTGTGTTCATCTAATACTTAGTTTGTGTTACTTCAGATGTTCCTTCCCGTGCTGGAGTGGTGTGTGTCAACAAACCCATGATCATGACCTTTAACCCTGAGGATCACACAGCTTTGGAAGGTAACCATACAACACCACAATATCCATGGGGACGAAAAAAAACGGTTACATCTCCATCCTCAGGAGTGACAACCACCGCAAGTCAACAGCAACCAACCACTCCAGAGCACAGAGAGAATGTGCAGCCTCAAAACAGTGGTCAAAGTAAGATTTATAGAGTGCAGCCTCAAAACAGTGATCAAAATAAGATTTATAGAGTGCAGCCTCAAAACAGTGATCAAAATAAGATTTATAGAGTGCAGCCTCAAAACAGTGGTCAAAGAAAGATTTATAGAGTGCAGCCTCATAACAGTAGTCAAATAAGATTTATAGAGTGCAGCCTCAAAACAGTGGTCAAAGATTTATAGAGTGCAGCCTCAAAACAGTGATCAAAATAAGATTTATAGAGTGCAGCCTCAAAACAGTGGTCAAAGTAAGATTTATAGAGTGCAGCCTCAAAACAGTGGTCAAAGTAAGATTTACAGAGTGCAGCCTCCAAACAGTGGTCAAAGTAAGATTTATAGAGTGCAGCCTCAAAACAGTGGTCAAAGTAAGATTTATAGATTGCTTCCTCCAAACAGTGGTCAAAGTAAGATTTATAGAGTGCAGCCTCATAACAGTAGTCAAATAAGATTTATAGAGTGCACCCTCAAAACAGTGGTCAAAGTAAGATTTATAGATTGCTTCCTCCAAACAGTGGTCAAAGTAAGATTTATAGATTGCTTCCTCCAAACAGTGGTCAAAGTAAGATTTATAGAGTGCAGCCTCAAAACAGTGGTCAAAGTAAGATTTATAGAGTGCAGCCTCAAAACAGTGATCAAAATAAGATTTATAGATTGCAGCCTCAAAACAGTGATCAAAATAAGATTTATAGAGTGCAGCCTCAAAACAGTGGACAAAGTAAGATTTATAGAGTGCAGCCTCAAAACAGTGGTCAAAGTAAGATTTATAGAGTGCAGCCTCAAAACAGTGATCAAAATAAGATTTATAGAGTGCAGCCTCCAAACAGTGGTCAAAGTAAGATTTATAGAGTGCAGCCTCCAAACAGTGGTCAAAGTAAGATTTATAGAGTGCAGCCTCAAAACAGTGGTCAAAGAAAGAATTATAGAGTGCAGCCTCATAACAGTAGTCAAATAAGATTTATAGAGTGCAGCCTAAAAACAGTGGTCAACGATTTATAGAGTGCAGCCTCAAAACAGAGATCAAAATAAGATTTATAGAGTGCAGCCTCAAAACAGTGGTCAAAGTAAGATTTATAGAGTGCAGCCTCAAAACAGTGGTCAAAGTAAGATTTACAGAGTGCAGCCTCCAAACAGTGGTCAAAGTAAGATTTATAGAGTGCAGCCTCAAAACAGTGGTCAAAGTAAGATTTATAGATTGCTTCCTCCAAACAGTGGTCAAAGTAAGATTTACAGAGTGCAGCCTCATAACAGTAGTCAAATAAGATTTATAGAGTGCACCCTCAAAACAGTGGTCAAAGTAAGATTCATAGATTGCTTCCTCCAAACAGTGGTCAAAGTAAGATTTATAGAGTGCAGCCTCAAAACAGTGATCAAAATAAGATTTATAGAGTGCAGCCTCAAAACAGTGGTCAAAGAAAGATTTATATAGTGCAGCCTCAAAACAGTGGTCAAAGTAAGATTTATAGATTGCTTCCTCCAAACAGTGGTCAAAGTAAGATTAACAGAGTGTAGCCTCCAAACAGTGGTCAAAGTAAGATTTATAGAGTGCAGCCTCAAAACAGTGGTCAAAGTAAGATTTATAGATTGCTTCCTCCAAACAGTGGTCAAAGTAAGATTTATAGAGTGCAGCCTCATAACAGTAGTCAAATAAGATTTATAGAGTGCAGCCTCAAAACAGTGGTCAAAGTAAGATTTATAGATTGCTTCCTCCAAACAGTGGTCAAAGTAAGATTTATAGAGTGCAGCCTCAGAACAGTGGTCAAAGTAAGATTTATAGAGTGCAGCCTCAAAACAGTGGTCAAAATAAGATTTATAGAGTGCTGCCTCTAAACAGTGGTCAAAGAAAGATTTATAGAGTGCTGCCTCTAAACAGTGGTCAAAGTAAGATTTATAGAGTGCAGCCTAAAACAGTGGTCAAATAAAGATTTATAGATTACTTCCTCCAAACAGTGGTCAAAGTAAGATTTACAGAGTGCAGCCTCCAAACAGTGGTCAAAGTAAGATTTATAGAGTGCAGCCTCAAAACAGTGGTCAAAGTAAGATTTATAGAGTGCAGCCTCAAAACAGTGGTCAAAGTAAGATTTATAGAGTGCAGCCTCATAACAGTAGGCAAATAAGATTTATAGAGTGCAGCCTAAAACAGTGATCAAAATAAGATTTATAGAGTGCATCCTCAAAACAGTGATCCAAGAAAGATTTATAGAGTGCAGCCTCAAAACAGTGGTCAAAGTAAGATTTATAGATTGCTTCCTCCAAACAGTGGTCAAAGTAAGATTTATAGAGTGCAGCCTCCAAACAGTGGTCAAAGTAAGATTTATAGAGTGCAGCCTCAAAACAGTGGTCAAAGTAAGATTTATAGAGTGCAGCCTCATAACAGTAGTCAAATAAGATTTATAGAGTGCAGCCTCAAAACAGTGGTCAAAGTAAGATTTATAGATTGCTTCCTCCAAACAGTGGTCAAAGTAAGATTTATAGAGTGCAGCCTCAGAACAGTGGTCAAAGTAAGATTTATAGAGTGCAGCCTCGAAACAGTGATCAAAATAAGAATTATAGAGTGCAGCCTCAAAACAGTGGTCAAAGTAAGATTTATAGAGTGCAGCCTCAAAACAGTGGTCAAAGTAAGATTTATAGAGTGCAGCCTCAAAACAGTGATCAAAGTAAGATTTATTGAGTGCAGCCTCAAAACAGTGATCAAAATAAGATTTATAGAGTGCAGCCTCAAAACAGTGGTCAAAATAAGATTTATAGAGTGCTGCCTCTAAACAGTGGTCAAAGAAAGATTTATAGAGTGCTGCCTCTAAACAGTGGTCAAAGTAAGATTTATAGAGTGCAGCCTAAAAACAGTGGTCAAATAAAGATTTATAGATTACTTCCTCCAAACAGTGGTCAAAGTAAGATTTACAGAGTGCAGCCTCCAAACAGTGGTCAAAGTAAGATTTATAGAGTGCAGCCTCAAAACAGTGGTCAAAGTAAGATTTATAGAGTGCAGCCTCGAAACAGTGATCAAAATAAGAATTATAGAGTGCAGCCTCAAAACAGTGGTCAAAGTAAGATTTATAGAGTGCAGCCTCAAAACAGTGGTCAAAGTAAGATTTACAGAGTGCAGCCTCCAAACAGTGGTCAAAGTAAGATTTATAGAGTGCAGCCTCAAAACAGTGGTCAAAGTAAGATTTATAGATTGCTTCCTCCAAACAGTGGTCAAAGTAAGATTTATAGAGTGCAGCCTCATAACAGTAGTCAAATAAGATTTATAGAGTGCACCCTCAAAACAGTGGTCAAAGTAAGATTCATAGATTGCTTCCTCCAAACAGTGGTCAAAGTAAGATTTATAGAGTGCAGCCTCAAAACAGTGATCAAAATAAGATTTATAGAGTGCAGCCTCAAAACAGTGGTCAAAGAAAGATTTATATAGTGCAGCCTCAAAACAGTGGTCAAAGTAAGATTTATAGATTGCTTCCTCCAAACAGTGGTCAAAGTAAGATTAACAGAGTGTAGCCTCCAAACAGTGGTCAAAGTAAGATTTATAGAGTGCAGCCTCAAAACAGTGGTCAAAGTAAGATTTATAGATTGCTTCCTCCAAACAGTGGTCAAAGTAAGATTTATAGAGTGCAGCCTCATAACAGTAGTCAAATAAGATTTATAGAGTGCAGCCTCAAAACAGTGGTCAAAGTAAGATTTATAGATTGCTTCCTCCAAACAGTGGTCAAAGTAAGATTTATAGAGTGCAGCCTCAGAACAGTGGTCAAAGTAAGATTTATAGAGTGCAGCCTCGAAACAGTGATCAAAATAAGAATTATAGAGTGCAGCCTCAAAACAGTGGTCAAAGTAAGATTGATAGAGTGCAGCCTCAAAACAGTGGTCAAAGTAAGATTTATAGAGTGCAGCCTCAAAACAGTGATCAAAATAAGATTTATTGAGTGCAGCCTCAAAACAGTGATCAAAATAAGATTTATAGAGTGCAGCCTCAAAACAGTGGTCAAAATAAGATTTATAGAGTGCTGCCTCTAAACAGTGGTCAAAGAAAGATTTATAGAGTGCTGCCTCTAAACAGTGGTCAAAGTAAGATTTATAGAGTGCAGCCTAAAACAGTGGTCAAATAAAGATTTATAGATTACTTCCTCCAAACAGTGGTCAAAGTAAGATTTACAGAGTGCAGCCTCCAAACAGTGGTCAAAGTAAGATTTATAGAGTGCAGCCTCAAAACAGTGGTCAAAGTAAGATTTATAGAGTGCAGCCTCAAAACAGTGGTCAAAGTAAGATTTATAGAGTGCAGCCTCATAACAGTAGGCAAATAAGATTTATAGAGTGCAGCCTAAAACAGTGTTAAAAATAAGATTTATAGAGTGCATCCTCAAAACAGTGATCCAAGAAAGATTTATAGAGTGCAGCCTCAAAACAGTGGTCAAAGTAAGATTTATAGATTGCTTCCTCCAAACAGTGGTCAAAGTAAGATTTATAGAGTGCAGCCTCCAAACAGTGGTCAAAGTAAGATTTATAGAGTGCAGCCTCAAAACAGTGGTCAAAGTAAGATTTATAGAGTGCAGCCTCATAACAGTAGTCAAATAAGATTTATAGAGTGCAGCCTCAAAACAGTGGTCAAAGTAAGATTTATAGATTGCTTCCTCCAAACAGTGGTCAAAGTAAGATTTATAGAGTGCAGCCTCAGAACAGTGGTCAAAGTAAGATTTATAGAGTGCAGCCTCAAAACAGTGGTCAAAGTAAGATTTATAGAGTGCAGCCTCAAAACAGTGGTCAAAGTAAGATTTATAGAGTGCAGCCTCAAAACAGTGGTCAAAGTAAGATTTATAGAGTGCAGCCTCAAAACAGTGATCAAAGTAAGATTTATTGAGTGCAGCCTCAAAACAGTGGTCAAAATAAGATTTATAGAGTGCTGCCTCCAAACAGTGGTCAAAGTAAGATTTACAGAGTGCAGCCTCCAAACAGTGGTCAAAGTAAGATTTATAGAGTGCAGCCTCAAAACAGTGGTCAAAGTAAGATTTATAGAGTGCAGCCACAAAACAGTGGTCAAAGTAAGATTTATAGAGTGCAGCCTCAAAACAGTGATCAAAATAAGATTTATTGAGTGCAGCCTCAAAACAGTGATCAAAATAAGATTTATAGAGTGCAGCCTCAAAACAGTGGTCAAAATAAGATTTATAGAGTGCTGCCTCTAAACAGTGGTCAAAGAAAGATTTATAGAGTGCTGCCTCTAAACAGTGGTCAAAGTAAGATTTATAGAGTGCAGCCTAAAACAGTGGTCAAATAAAGATTTATAGATTACTTCCTCCAAACAGTGGTCAAAGTAAGATTTACAGAGTGCAGCCTCCAAACAGTGGTCAAAGTAAGATTTATAGAGTGCAGCCTCAAAACAGTGGTCAAAGTAAGATTTATAGAGTGCAGCCTCAAAACAGTGGTCAAAGTAAGATTTATAGAGTGCAGCCTCATAACAGTAGGCAAATAAGATTTATAGAGTGCAGCCTAAAACAGTGATCAAAATAAGATTTATAGAGTGCATCCTCAAAACAGTGATCCAAGAAAGATTTATAGAGTGCAGCCTCAAAACAGTGGTCAAAGTAAGATTTATAGATTGCTTCCTCCAAACAGTGGTCAAAGTAAGATTTATAGAGTGCAGCCTCCAAACAGTGGTCAAAGTAAGATTTATAGAGTGCAGCCTCAAAACAGTGGTCAAAGTAAGATTTATAGAGTGCAGCCTCATAACAGTAGTCAAATAAGATTTATAGAGTGCAGCCTCAAAACAGTGGTCAAAGTAAGATTTATAGATTGCTTCCTCCAAACAGTGGTCAAAGTAAGATTTATAGAGTGCAGCCTCAGAACAGTGGTCAAAGTAAGATTTATAGAGTGCAGCCTCGAAACAGTGATCAAAATAAGAATTATAGAGTGCAGCCTCAAAACAGTGGTCAAAGTAAGATTTATAGAGTGCAGCCTCAAAAACAGTGGTCAAAGTAAGATTTATAGAGTGCAGCCTCAAAACAGTGATCAAAGTAAGATTTATTGAGTGCAGCCTCAAAACAGTGATCAAAATAAGATTTATAGAGTGCAGCCTCAAAACAGTGGTCAAAATAAGATTTATAGAGTGCTGCCTCTAAACAGTGGTCAAAGAAAGATTTATAGAGTGCTGCCTCTAAACAGTGGTCAAAGTAAGATTTATAGAGTGCAGCCTAAAAACAGTGGTCAAATAAAGATTTATAGATTACTTCCTCCAAACAGTGGTCAAAGTAAGATTTACAGAGTGCAGCCTCCAAACAGTGGTCAAAGTAAGATTTATAGAGTGCAGCCTCAAAACAGTGGTCAAAGTAAGATTTATAGAGTGCAGCCTCAAAACAGTGGTCAAAGTAAGATTTATAGAGTGCAGCCTCATAACAGTAGGCAAATAAGATTTATAGAGTGCAGCCTAAAACAGTGATCAAAATAAGATTTATAGAGTGCATCCTCAAAACAGTGATCCAAGAAAGATTTATAGAGTGCAGCCTCAAAACAGTGGTCAAAGTAAGATTTATAGATTGCTTCCTCCAAACAGTGGTCAAAGTAAGATTTATAGAGTGCAGCCTCCAAACAGTGGTCAAAGAAAGATTTATAGAGTGCAGCCTCAAAACAGTGGTCAAAGTAAGATTTATAGAGTGCAGCCTCATAACAGTAGTCAAATAAGATTTATAGAGTGCAGCCTAAAAACAGTGGTCGAAGTAAGGTTGAAAGATGAATACATAAGGTTTTTTTAACATTTATAAAAAAATATTTTTAATTTAATTACATGACAATTTTACATTTATTTACATCATTTGTTTTTCGTTTAATTTTATATGTTTATAATTTTTTTAAATTTATAAAAACTCTAGGACTAAACAATTGGTCCTAATTGATTAAAAAAAAAGGTTGCAGCAGCTAAAAAGGGGGTACAAACCGCTGGACTCCCCTTGGGTCCGCTTCTGCTACTATGGAGGTATGCCTATTTCCCTCCTTCTTCAGCAAAAGCTTCCTTGCCTTAAAATATACATTTAATTAAACGTTCATGTCTTCCTCACATCAACCTATTCTATATACTAACAATAATAACCAATCAAAGATCATCGAAAATCTGAATGCCCCCGTGTCCCATTCCATGTGGCAAATGTAAACATCTTCACTGACCAGGTCTTCAAGGTAAACATACTAGTATATGAATTTCTAACCATGAGCACAGCCCCACAAAATAAATGTAAAACCAGTGATTACATAAACTGATATACCTGATTTAATCTGTTCTTAATGTGAGGTTTGATCTGTGTAACATTCTTTTCTTTCAGTTATGTACATAGCTATAGCATCTGCCACTGGCGTGCTGCTGGTCACTATAATGACAGGTGTTGCTGTCTTTCTCAAGCTCCGCAGGTAAATCATAATACTCACATACACACATCACTCACCAGTTATAATATGGCATGAAAATGTAAACTAGTTCTTATCTTTTTAAGGCTTCTATCAATGAATGTAAACAATGTAAGTACAAAAATGCAAATAGTATAGATCACCAGTAGTTTACTGTAATGAACAAGAGATTCAAATGATCATATATAGAATACAAAACTGTAAACTTGTATGAGAAATAAAGATGAGCTGTAAGGCCCCACTTGGTGCTGCCATCTATCAATAGAGTTGCTAACTAATTCTCACCACACAAACCATGCTTCAGAGACTGTAAGATATGTCCAGAGACAGAAAGGTATGTTCTGAGACTGTAAGGTATATTCAGAGACTGTAAAGTATGTTCAGAAACTGTGAGGTATGTCCAGAGACTGTAAGGTATGTTCAGAGACAGTAAGATATGTTCAGAGACTGTAAGGCATGCTCAGAGACTGTAATTATGTTCAGGGACTGTAAGGTATGTTCAGAGACTGTAAGGTATGTTCAGCGACTGTAAGGTATGTTCAGCGACTGTAAGATATGTTCAGCGACTGTATGGTATGTTCAGAGACTGTAAGGTATGTTCAGAGACAGTAAGATATGTTCAGAGACTGTAAGGCATGCTCAGAGACTGTAAGATATGTTCAGAGACTGTAAGGTATGTTCAGGGACTGTAAGGTATGTTCAGAGACTGTAAGGTATGTCCAGAGACTGTAAGGTATGTTCAGAGACTGTAAGGTATGTTCAGAGACTGTAAGGTGTGTTCAGAGACTGTAAGGTATGGCCTTGTATCACTTAAAGATCCTGCTATATAATTGTTAGATGACTGATGATAATGAAGATCCTGCTATATAATAGTTAGATGACTGATGATAATGAAGATCCTGCTATATAATAGTTAGATGACTCAGGATAATGAAGATCCTGCTATATAATAGTTAGATGACTGATGATAATGAAGATCCTGCTATATAATAGTTAGATGACTGATGATAATGAAGATCCTGCTGTATAATTGTTAGATGACTGATGATAATGAAGATCCTGCTATATAATAGTTAGATGACTCAAGATAATGAAGATCCTGCTGTATAATAGTTAGATGACTGATGATAATGAAGATCCTGCTGTATAATAGTTAGTCGACTGATGATAATGAAGATCCTGCTGTATAATAGTTAGTTGACTGATGATTATGAAGATCCTGCTGTATAATAGTTAGATGAATGATGATATTGAAGATCCTGCTGTATAGTAGTTAATCGACTGATGATAATGAAAATCCTACTGTATAATAGTTAGTTGACTGATGATAATGAAGGTCCTGCTGTATAATAGTTAGTCGACTGATGATAATGAAGATCCTGCTATATAATAGTTAGTTGACTGATGATAATGAAGATCATGCTGTATAATAGTTAGATGACTGATGATAATGAAGATCCTGCTATATAATAGTTAGAGGATTGATGATAATGAAGATCCTGCTATACAATAGTTAGATGACTGATGATAATGAAGATCCTGCTGTATAATAGTTAGTCGACTGATGATAATGAAGATCCTGCTGTATAATAGTTAGAGGACTGATAATAATGAAGATCCTGCTGTATAATAGTTAGATGACTGATGATAATGAAGATCCTGCTGTATAATAGTTAGAGGACTGATAATAATGAAGATCCTGCTATACAATAGTTAGATGACTGATGATAATGAAGATCCTGCTATACAATAGTTAGATGACTGATGATAATGAAGATCCTGCTGTATAATAGTTAGTCGACTGATGATAATGAAGATCCTGCTGTATAATAGTTAGAGGACTGATGATAATGAAGATCCTGCTGTATAATAGTTAGATGACTGATGATAATGAAGATCCTGCTGTATAATAGTTAGTCGACTGATGATAATGAAGATCCTGCTGTATAATAGTTATATGACTCAGGATAATGAAGATCCTGCTGTATAATAGTTAGTCGACTGATGATAATGAAGATCCTGCTGTATAATAGTTAGTTGACTGATGATAATGAAGATCCTGCTGTATAATAGTTAGATGACTCAGGATAATGAAGATCCTGCTGTATAATAGTTAGTCGACTGATGATAATGAAGATCCTGCTGTATAATAGTTAGTTGACTGATGATAATGAAGATCCTGCTGTATAATAGTTAGATGACTCAGGATAATGAAGATCCTGCTGTATAATAGTTAGTCGACTGATGATAATGAAGATCCTGCTGTATAATAGTTAGATGACTCAGGATAATGAAGATCCTGCTGTATAATAGTTAGTCGACTGATGATAATGAAGATCCTGCTGTATAATAGTTAGTTGACTGATGATAATGAAGATCCTGCTGTATAATAGTTAGATTTCAGGATAATGAAGATCCTGCTGTATAATAGTTATTCGACTGATGATAATGAAGATCCTGCTGTATAATAGTGATTCGACTGATGATAATGAAGATCCTGCTGTATAATAGTTAGTTGACTGATGATAATGAAGATCCTGCTGTATAATAGTTAGTCGACTGATGATAATGAACATCCTGCTGTATAATAGTTAGTCCACTGATGATAATGAAGATCCTGCTGTATAATAGTTAGTTGACTGATGATAATGAAGATCCTGCTGTATAATAGTTAGATGACTCAGGATAATGAAGATCTTGCTGTATAATAGTTAGTTGACTGATGATAATGAAGATCCTGCTGTATAATAGTTAGATGACTGATGATAATGAAGATCCTGCTGTATAATAGTTAGTCGACTGATGATAATGAAGATCCTGCTGTATAATAGTTAGTTGACTGATGATAATGAAGATCCTGCTGTATAATAGTTAGATGACTCAGGATAATGAAGATCCTGCTGTATAATAGTTAGTCGACTGATGATAATGAAGATCCTGCTGTATAATAGTTATAGACTGATGATAATGAAGATCCTGCTGTATAATAGTTAGATGACTCAGGATAATGAAGATCCTGCTGTATAATAGTTAGTCGACTGATGATAATGAAGATCCTGCTGTATAATAGTTAGTTGACTGATGATAATGAAGATCCTGCTATATAATAGTTAGAGGAATGATGATAATGAAGATCCTGCTATACAATAGTTAGATGACTGATGATAATGAAGATCCTGCTGTATAATAGTTAGTCGACTGATGATAATGAAGATCCTGCTGTATAATAGTTAGATGACTCAGGATAATGAAGATCCTGCTGTATAATAGTTAGTCGACTGATGATAACCAAGATCATGCTATATAATAGTTAGATGACTGATGATAATGAAGATCCTGCTATATAATTGTTAGATGATTGATGATAATGAAGATCCTGCTATATAATAGGTAGATGACTGATGATAATGAAGATCCTGCTATATAATAGTTAGATGACTGAGGATAACGAAGCTCCTGGAATATAATAGTTTGATGACTGAGGATAATGAAGATCCTGCTATATAATAGTTAGATGACTGAAGATAATGAAGCTCCTGCAATATAATCGTTAGATGACTGATGATAATGAAGATCCTGCTATACAATAGTTAGATGACTGATGATAATGAAGATCCTGCTATATAATAGTTAGATGACTGAGGATAACGAAGCTCCTGGAATATAATAGTTTGATGACTGAGGATAATGAAGATCCTGCTATATAATAGTTAGATGACTGAAGATAATGAAGCTCCTGCAATATAATCGTTAGATGACTGATGATAATGAAGATCCTGCTATACAATAGTTAGATGACTGATGATAATGAAGATCCTGCTATATAATAGTTAGATGACTGAGGATAATGAAGCTCCTGCTATATAATAGTTAGAGGACTGATGATAATGAAGATCCTGCTATATAATAGTTAGATGACTGAGGATAACGAAGCTCCTGGAATAAAATAGTTTGATGACTGAGGATAATGAAGATCCTGCTATATAATAGTTAGATGACTGAAGATAATGAAGCTCCTGCTATATAATAGTTCGATGACTGAGGATAACGAAGCTCCTGGAATATAATAGTTAGATGACTGATGATAATGAAGATCCTGCTATATAATAGTTTGATGACTGAGGATAATGAAGATCCTGCTATATAATAGTTAGATGACTGAGGATAACGAAGCTCCTGGAATATAATAGTTTGATGACTGAGGATAATGAAGATCCAGCTATACAATAATTAGATGACTGATGATAATGAAGATCCTGCTATATAATAGTTAGATGACTGAAGATAATGAAGCTCCTGCAATATAATCGTTAGATGACTGATGATAATGAAGATCCTGCTATACAATAGTTAGATGACTGATGATAATGAAGATCCTGCTATATAATAGTTAGATGACTGAGGATAATGAAGATCCTGCTATACAATAATTAGATGACTGAGGATAACGAAGCTCCTGGAATACAATAGTTAGATGACTGATGATAATGAAGCTCCTGCAATATAATCGTTAGATGACTGATGATAATGAAGATCCTGCTATACAAAAGTTAGATGACTGATGATAATGAAGATCCTGCTATATAATAGTTAGATGACTGAGGATAATGAAGATCCTGCTATACAATACTTAGATGACTGAGGATAACGAAGCTCCTGGAAAACAATAGTTAGATGACTGATGATAATGAAGATCCTGCTATATAATAGTTAGATGACTGATGATAAAGAAGATCCTGCTATATAATAGTTAGATGACTGATGATAATGAAGATCCTGCTATACAATAATTAGATGACTGATGATAATGAAGATCCTGCTATATAATAGTTAGATGACTGAGGATAATGAAGATCCTGCTATACAATAATTAGATGACTGAGGATAATGAAGCTCCTGGAATACAATAGTTAGATGACTGATGATAATGAAAATCCTGCTATACAATAATTAGATGACTGATGATAATGAAGATCCTGCTATATAATAGTTAGATGACTGATAATAATGAAGATCCTGCTATACAATAATTAGATGACTGATGATAATGAAGATCCTGCTATATAATAGTTAGATGATTGATGATAATGAAGATCCTGCTATATAAAAGTTAGATGACTGATGATAATGAAGATCCTGCTATACAATAGTTAGATGACTGATGATAATGAAGATCCTGCTATATAATAGTTAGATGACTGAGGATAATGAAGCTCCTGCTATATAATAGTTAGAGGACTGATGATAATGAAGATCCTGCTATACAATAATTAGATGACTGATGATAATGAAGATCCTGCTATATAATAGTTAGATGATTGATGATAATGAAGATCCTGCTATATAATAGTTAGATGACTGAAGATAATGAAGCTCCTGCAATATAATCGTTAGATGACTGATGATAATGAAGATCCTGCTATATAATAGTTAGATGACTGAAAATAATGAAGCTCCTGCAATATAATCCTTAAATGACTGATGATAATGAAGATCCTGCTATACAATAGTTAGATGACTGATGATAATGAAGATCCTGCTATATAATAGTTAGATGACTGAGGATAATGAAGCTCCTGCTATATAATATTTAGAGGACTGATGATAATGAAGATCCTGCTATACAATAGTTAGATGACTGATGATAATGAAGATCCTGCTATATAATAGTTAGATGATTGATGATAATGAAGATCCTGCTATATAAAAGTTAGATGACTGAGGATAATGAAGCTCCTGATATATAATAGTTAGATGACTGAGGATAATGAAGCTCCTGCAATATAATAGATGACTGATGATAACGAAGATCCTGCTATACAATAGTTAGAAGACTGATGAAAATGAAGATCCTGCTATACAATAGGTAGATGACTGATGAAAATGAAGATCCTGCTGTATAATAGTTAGATGACTGATGATAATGAAGATCCTGCTGTATAATAGTTAGATGACTGATGATAATGAAGATCCTGCTATATAATAGTTAGAGGACTGATGATAATGAAGATCCTGCTGTATAATAGTTAGATGACTGATGATAATGAAGATCCTGCTATATAATAGTTAGAGGACTGATGATAATGAAGATCCTGCTATACAATAGTTAGATGACTGATGATAATGAAGATCCTGCTATATAATAGTTAGATGACTGATGATAATGAAGATCCTGCTATATAATAGTTATAGGACTGATGATAATGAAGATCCTGCTATTTAATAGTTAGATGACTGATGATAATGAAGATCCTGCTATACAATAATTAGATGACTAATGATAATGAAGATCCTGCTATATAATAGTTAGATGATTGGTGATAATGAAGATCCTGCTATATAAAAGTTAGATGACTGAGGATAATGAAGCTCCTGATATATAATAGTTAGATGACTGAGGATAATGAAGCTCCTGCAATATAATAGATGACTGATGATTACGAAGATCCTGCTATACAATAGTTAGAAGACTGATTAAAATGAAGATCCTGCTATACAATAGGTAGATGACTGATGAAAATGAAGATCCTGCTGTATAATAGTTAGATGACTGATGATAATGAAGATCCTGCTGTATAATAGTTAGATGACTGATGATAATGAAGATCCTGCTATATAATAGTTAGAGGACTGATGATAATGAAGATCCTGCTATATAATAGTTAGATGACTGATGATAATGAAGATCCTGCTATATAATAGTTATAGGACTGATGATAATGAAGATC
Source organism: Sipunculus nudus (assembly GCA_026874595.1). Lineage (NCBI taxonomy): Eukaryota > Metazoa > Annelida > Sipuncula > Golfingiida > Sipunculidae > Sipunculus > Sipunculus nudus. Next base: position 677,718 of record CM049311.1, on the reverse strand, counting down.
CTGCTATATAATAGTTAGATGACTGAAGATAATGAAGCTCCTGCAATATAATCGTTAGATGACTGATGATAATGAAGATCCTGCTATATAATAGTTAGATGACTGAAAATAATGAAGCTCCTGCAATATAATCCTTAAATGACTGATGATAATGAAGATCCTGCTATACAATAGTTAGATGACTGATGATAATGAAGATCCTGCTATATAATAGTTAGATGACTGAGGATAATGAAGCTCCTGCTATATAATATTTAGAGGACTGATGATAATGAAGATCCTGCTATACAATAGTTAGATGACTGATGATAATGAAGATCCTGCTATATAATAGTTAGATGATTGATGATAATGAAGATCCTGCTATATAAAAGTTAGATGACTGAGGATAATGAAGCTCCTGATATATAATAGTTAGATGACTGAGGATAATGAAGCTCCTGCAATATAATAGATGACTGATGATAACGAAGATCCTGCTATACAATAGTTAGAAGACTGATGAAAATGAAGATCCTGCTATACAATAGGTAGATGACTGATGAAAATGAAGATCCTGCTGTATAATAGTTAGATGACTGATGATAATGAAGATCCTGCTGTATAATAGTTAGATGACTGATGATAATGAAGATCCTGCTATATAATAGTTAGAGGACTGATGATAATGAAGATCCTGCTGTATAATAGTTAGATGACTGATGATAATGAAGATCCTGCTATATAATAGTTAGAGGACTGATGATAATGAAGATCCTGCTATACAATAGTTAGATGACTGATGATAATGAAGATCCTGCTATATAATAGTTAGATGACTGATGATAATGAAGATCCTGCTATATAATAGTTATAGGACTGATGATAATGAAGATCCTGCTATTTAATAGTTAGATGACTGATGATAATGAAGATCCTGCTATACAATAATTAGATGACTAATGATAATGAAGATCCTGCTATATAATAGTTAGATGATTGGTGATAATGAAGATCCTGCTATATAAAAGTTAGATGACTGAGGATAATGAAGCTCCTGATATATAATAGTTAGATGACTGAGGATAATGAAGCTCCTGCAATATAATAGATGACTGATGATTACGAAGATCCTGCTATACAATAGTTAGAAGACTGATGAAAATGAAGATCCTGCTATACAATAGGTAGATGACTGATGAAAATGAAGATCCTGCTGTATAATAGTTAGATGACTGATGATAATGAAGATCCTGCTGTATAATAGTTAGATGACTGATGATAATGAAGATCCTGCTATATAATAGTTAGAGGACTGATGATAATGAAGATCCTGCTATATAATAGTTAGATGACTGATGATAATGAAGATCCTGCTATATAATAGTTATAGGACTGATGATAATGAAGATCCTGCTATACAATAATTAGATGACTGATGATAATGAAGATCCTGCTATATAATAGTTAGATTACTGATGGTAATGAAGATCCTGCTATACAATAGTTAGATGACTGATGATAATGAAGATCCTGCTGTATAATAGTTAGATGACTGAGGATAATGAAGATCCTGCTATACAATAGTTAGATGACTGATGATAATGAAGATCCTGCTATACAATAGTTAGATGACTGATGATAATGAAGATCCTGCTGTATAATAGTTAGAGGACTGATGATAATGAAGATCCTGCTATACAATAGTTAGATGACTGATGATAATGAAGATCCTGCTGTATAATAGTTAGAGGACTGATGGTAATGAAGATCCTGCTATACAATAGTTAGATGACTGATGATAATGAAGATCCTGCTATATAATAGTTAGATGACTGATGATAATGAAGATCCTGCTATATAATAGTTAGATGACTGATGATAATGAAGATCCTGCTATACAATAGTTAGATGACTGATGATAATGAAGATCCTGCTATACAATAGTTAGATGACTGATGATAATGAAGATCCTGCTGTATAATAGTTAGAGGACTGATGATAATGAAGATCCTGCTATACAATAGTTAGAGGACTGATGATAATGAAGATCCTGCTATATAATAGTTAGATGACTGATGATAATGAAGATCCTGCTATACAATAGTTAGATGACTGATGATAATGAAGATCCTGCTATACAATAGTTAGATGACTGATGATAATGAAGATCCTGCTATATAATAGTTAGATGACTGATGATAATGAAGATCCTGCTATATAATAGTTAGATGACTGATGATAATGAAGATCCTGCTATACAATAGTTAGATGACTGATGATAATGAAGATCCTGCTATATAATAGTTAGATGACTGATGATAATGAAGATCCTGCTATATAATAGTTAGATGACTGATGATAATGAAGATCCTGCTATACAATAGTTAGATGACTGATGATAATGAAGATCCTGCTGTATAATAGTTAGATGACTGATGATAATGAAGATCCTGCTGTATAATAGTTAGATGACTGATGATAATGAAGATCATGCTGTATAATAGTTAGATGACTGATGATAATGAAGATCATGCTGTATAATAGTTAGATGACTGATGATAATGAAGATCCTGCTATATAATAGTTAGATGACTGATGATAATGAAGATCCTGCTATATAATAGTTAGATGACTGATGATAATGAAGATCCTGCTATACAATAGTTAGATGACTGATGATAATGAAGATCCTGCTATACAATAGTTAGATGACTGATGATAATGAAGATCCTGCTATACAATAGTTAGATGACTGATGATAATGAAGATCCTGCTATACAATAGTTAGATGACTGATGATAATGAAGATCCTGCTATACAATAGTTAGATGACTGATGATAATGAAGATCCTGCTATATAATAGTTAGATGACTGATGATAATGAAGATCCTGCTATATAATAGTTAGATGACTGATGGTAATGAAGATCCTGCTATACAATAGTTAGATGACTGATGATAATGAAGATCCTGCTGTATAATAGTTAGATGACTGAGGATAATGAAGATCCTGCTATACAATAGTTAGATGACTGAGGATAATGAAGATCCTGCTATATAATAGTTAGATGACTGATGATAATGAAGATCCTGCTATACAATAGTTAGATGACTGAGGATAATGAAGATCCTGCTATATAATAGTTAGATGACTGATGATAATGAAGATCCTGCTGTATAATAGTTAGATGACTGATGATAATGAAGATCCTGCTATACAATAGTTAGATGACTGATGATAATGAAGATCCTGCTGTACAATAGTTAGATGACTGATGGTAATGAAGATCCTGCTATATAATAGTTAGATGACTGATGATAATGAAGATCCTGCTATATAATAGTTAGATGACTGATGATAATGAAGATCCTGCTATATAATAGTTAGATGACTGATGGTAATGAAGATCCTGCTATATAATAGTTAGATGACTGATTGTAATGAAGATCCTGCTATATAATAGTTAGATGACTGATGATAATGAAGATCCTGCTATATAATAGTTAGATGACTGATGATAATGAAGATCTTGCTATATAATAGTTAGATGACTGATGGTAATGAAGATCCTGCTATACAATAGTTAGATGACTGATGATAATGAAGATCCTGCTGTATAATAGTTAGATGACTGAGGATAATGAAGATCCTGCTATACAATAGTTAGATGACTGATGATAATGAAGATCCTGCTATATAATAGTTAGATGACTGATGATAATGAAGATCCTGCTATACAATAGTTAGATGACTGATGATAATGAAGATCCTGCTATATAATAGTTAGATGACTGATGATAATGAAGATCCTGCTATATAATAGTTAGATGACTGATGATAATGAAGATCCTGCTATACAATAGTTAGATGACTGATGGTAATGAAGATCCTGCTGTACAATAGTTAGATGACTGAGGATAATGAAGATCCTGCTATATAATAGTTAGATGACTGATGATAATGAAGATCCTGCTGTATAATAGTTAGATGACTGATGATAATGAAGATCCTGCTATACAATAGTTAGATGACTGAGGATAATGAAGATCCTGCTATATAATAGTTAGATGACTGATGGTAATGAAGATCCTGCTGTATAATAGTTAGATGACTGATGGTAATGAAGATCCTGCTGTATAATAGTTAGATGACTGATGGTAATGAAGATCCTGCTATACAATAGTTAGATGACTGATGATAATGAAGATCCTGCTATATAATAGTTAGATGACTGATGATAATGAAGATCCTGCTATATAATAGTTAGATGACTGATGGTAATGAAGATCCTGCTATACAATAGTTAGATGACTGATGATAATGAAGATCCTGCTATACAATAGTTAGATGACTGATGATAATGAAGATCCTGCTATATAATAGTTAGATGACTGATGATAATGAAGATCCTGCTATATAATAGTTAGATGACTGATGGTAATGAAGATCCTGCTATACAATAGTTAGATGACTGATGGTAATGAAGATCCTGCTATATAATAGTTAGATGACTGATGATAATGAAGATCCTGCTATACAATAGTTAGATGACTGATGGTAATGAAGATCCTGCTATACAATAGTTAGATGACTGATGGTAATGAAGATCCTGCTATATAATAGTTAGATGACTGATGATAATGAAGATCCTGCTGTACAATAGTTAGATGACTGATGGTAATGAAGATCCTGCTATACAATAGTTAGATGACTGATGATAATGAAGATCCTGCTATACAATAGTTAGATGACTGATGATAATGAAGATCCTGCTATACAATAGTTAGATGACTGATGATAATGAAGATCCTGCTATACAATAGTTAGATGACTGATGATAATGAAGATCCTGCTATACAATAGTTAGATGACTGATGATAATGAAGATCCTGCTATATAATAGTTAGATGACTGATGATAATGAAGATCCTGCTATACAATAGTTAGATGACTGATGATAATGAAGATCCTGCTATACAATAGTTAGATGACTGATGATAATGAAGATCCTGCTATACAATAGTTAGATGACTGATGGTAATGAAGATCCTGCTATACAATAGTTAGATGACTGATGATAATGAAGATCCTGCTATACAATAGTTAGATGACTGATGATAATGAAGATCCTGCTATATAATAGTTAGATGACTGATGATAATGAAGATCCTGCTATACAATAGTTAGATGACTGATGATAATGAAGATCCTGCTATACAATAGTTAGATGACTGATGATAATGAAGATCCTGCTATATAATAGTTAGATGACTGATGATAATGAAGATCCTGCTATACAATAGTTAGATGACTGATGATAATGAAGATCCTGCTATACAATAGTTAGATGACTGATGATAATGAAGATCCTGCTATATAATAGTTAGATGACTGATGATAATGAAGATCCTGCTATATAATAGTTAGATGACTGATGATAATGAAGATCCTGCTATACAATAGTTAGATGACTGATGATAATGAAGATCCTGCTATACAATAGTTAGATGACTGATGATAATGAAGATCCTGCTATACAATAGTTAGATGACTGATGATAATGAAGATCCTGCTGTATAATAGTTAGAGGACTGATGATAATGAAGATCCTGCTATACAATAGTTAGATGACTGATGATAATGAAGATCCTGCTATATAATAGTTAGATGACTGATGATAATGAAGATCCTGCTATACAATAGTTAGATGACTGATGATAATGAAGATCCTGCTATACAATAGTTAGATGACTGATGATAATGAAGATCCTGCTATATAATAGTTAGATGACTGATGATAATGAAGATCCTGCTATATAATAGTTAGATGACTGATGATAATGAAGATCCTGCTATACAATAGTTAGATGACTGATGATAATGAAGATCCTGCTATACAATAGTTAGATGACTGATGATAATGAAGATCCTGCTATATAATAGTTAGAGGACTGATGATAATGAAGATCCTGCTATACAATAGTTAGATGACTGATGATAATGAAGATCCTGCTATACAATAGTTAGATGACTGATGATAATGAAGATCCTGCTATACAATAGTTAGATGACTGATGATAATGAAGATCCTGCTATATAATAGTTAGAGGACTGATGATAATGAAGATCCTGCTATATAATAGTTAGAGGACTGATGATAATGAAGATCCTGCTATACAATAGTTAGATGACTGATGATAATGAAGATCCTGCTATTTAATAGTTAGATGACTGATGATATTGAAGATCCTGCTGTATAGTAGTTAATCGACTGATGATAATGAAAATCCTACTGTATAATAGTTAGATGACTGATGATAATGAAGATCCTGCTGTATAATAGTTAGATGACTGATGATAATGAAGATCCTGCTATATAATAGTTATAGGACTGATGATAATGAAGATCCTGCTATTTAATAGTTAGATGACAGATGATAATGGAGATCCTGCTATACAATAGTTAGATGACTGATGGTAATGAAGATCCTGCTGTATAATAGTTAGATGACTGATGATAATGAAGATCCTGCAATATAATCGTTAGATGACTGATGATAATGAAGATCCTGCTGTATAATAGTTAGATGACTGATGATAATGAAGATCCTGCTGTATAATAGTTAGATGACTGATGATAATGAAGATCCTGCTATATAATAGTTATAGGACTGATGATAATGAAGATCATGCTATATAATAGTTAGATGACTGATGATAATGAAGATCCTGCTATACAATTGTTAGATGACTGATGATAATGAAGATCCTGCTATAATGTTGTTCCTCTTACAGGAGACAGAGGAAGGAGCCGCTGGCTGAGAGAGTCCCGCCACACATGGCCTCCAAGAACATCAACTACAGTGCCGACTCTGACTACGCCTCCATCAAAGATAGCCAGGAGTCGTTCAAATATTCCTCAATCCGTGACAAACTATCACGTGGCCCTAACAGCACTCTCCCACAGATATCCGCATCTTATGCTGTACCCAACTCACCTTGTGAATATGCGACCATTGATGACTATGCACTCTCCCCTCAGTCACCAACTTACGCAACAATTCCAGAAACCCCTTCTGCTTGTGATCAGAGACTAGACGCTCTGGCAAATGAAAATGCTGACCAGCCTGGATCTCCAGTTTATGCCGTCCCTAATAAAACAAGGTCATTAACACTGGCAAATTATGACAGTGCAGCATGGACCTCAACACCTAAAAAGGACAGAGTACAGTCTAATTATGAATATGCAACTCCATATGATGCCATTTATGCAGAGGTCAAAAAGCCAAAAAAAGGAAATAAGGATGAGAATCAAAAAAAGAATGAAAACCCTGTGGAACCTGACAGCGCAAAAACAAACTCTGTGATCGTAGAAAATGAAGTATATGAGAAATTTGATGACTGTTAGCACTGAGAATAAGCACTGTAGTTTTGGTCTTACATTTTACATTGAAGTATAAATACAGGTGTGGCTCAAGAAGCAAGTTTTGCCATCATATACAAAAATCTTTCTCAAAATTGTGCACTATAGAGCAACAGGAATATTCTCAAAATAACAGGAATATTCTCAAAATATTCTCGGGACACATTTAAAGTTTGGCAATAAAACAAAAGTCTTCATCTTTAACACTTCTGTTATATGCTGAGGGGCTGTAAATCACATCTCAGGCTTTCTTGAATCACAAAGTTTTCAAGAGGAGGCTTCCAAATACCAAACTGACATCTGGAGGAGGCTACCAAGTTCCCTAATGGCATCATTAACATCCTGCCATAAACAATGGACGCTGACCCTGGTGGGGTTCCTTAGAACATAACCCCCCCCCTTGAAAAGCCCCCCTGGTCAAAAGCCCCCTACCCAGAAATGATAAATTGGACAAATATACCCCTCTAAAAAAATTATTTATTTAAATTTAATTTTTTTAAATAAATGTATGACTACATTTAAAATTCTGTAAATTTATTTATCATAATTAAAACCTGCTACAGTGCAGAACACTGTAAGAATATTGTATATATACATAATACAGTCATAATGAGTCATAGGTAATGTAAACAATATAGATATCAACAATATATACATCATTATTATCATGTAATTATGTGAAGTATACGTTGATATTGCTTTTGTATATTTAACCCAAAATATGAAATATTTATAAATTTGAATGCTGAGTTATTTTAGATAAAGCAAATACATACATCACCTAGTTTAACATATCAACATTATTCATTGTCAAGGGAAATGATGAGAGTATAACAAATCCAAACAATATTAATATCATTCAGTTCGGACAACATTGTACATACAGCCATATTTATTCATGTACATATTTAGAGCCATATCGACCCTCGGGCATTACGACCAGATTAGTAGCGCCAGAGTGTCATGACATCTACGTCTGAGGATCGCATTATAAGGCCTTATGAAGATGCAAATATTTTCGTCATTTCTGACAAAGCTTCATGGGCTACAGGTACACTGTCAATCAACATAAACCAAACCATCCGTTAGCATTTTTGTGTACTTTCTAATAATACCAAATATGAGCGAGAAAGGTTCCTTTTTAACCCAGCACTTTGGTAAACCCCTGAGCACGTTTGTTGAATTTATGACCGCATGAACACAAGCATGGCTCGCACAGGTTACAGGACGCAGGCAACTTGCAGGCGACACAGGAAATGACCCGTGTCCATGGAGACAGTGTTTCAGTTTGGGTTGCGAGTTCATATATATACTACTGAGTTTATTCACCATTCTTAGCATAATATTGAGATTATGGGCCGTTTACCACAATATGAATGCAACCTGATGCAACACCACTGTGATACATTCCTCCATGTTACTAGTATCACTACTCGAGTAGGCTGACCAGCCCAATTATCTGATTGCCTACTGAGTCGGGTTGTCACGGCTTGTACATATTGTGTTTACCAAATAGCAAAAGTCAAAAGAGATACAAGCAAATTAATTATTGTATATGTGTACACATATTTCAGGTTCAGTTGTTGTGCTAGTCTGCCAGTATAAATTAGTAAATCAAATAGTTGGCACATTTTCTTTAGGTGGAAATGTGTAATTCCTCACCTGAAGAGAGTGGGCTAAACTAAAGAAAGTAGAGACAAGCACACCTAGCAAGTCAACCATACTCATTATACATACAGCTAGTGTTCACCATAATGCAAATGATACATTGTTACACTAAAATTTGTTAATGAACATAATGTGCCAGTGATGCCCCAACAACTACTTGACAGCTACGATTATGGTTTTTTGATGCAAGAAATGATCTCATTGTTAACATGGTCAGGTGTTTCTGACAGGATAAAGCAGAAAGGACACTTAAATTACTGACATAAATGGGACCTCAGTTGGGTTCTGCCTGTGACATGTTTGAGAGGTTCAGATGTCTCTGTCTACACTTCTACCTCAGTCAGTGTGACTGTGTGATTTCCTGTCTACACTTCTACCTCAGTCAGTGTGACTGTGTGAATTCCTGTCTACACTTCTACCTCAGTCAGTGTGACTGTGTGATTTCCTGTCTACACTTCTACCTCAGTCAGTGTGACTGTGTGATTTCCTGTCTACACTTCTACCTCAGTCAGTTTGACTGTGTGATTTTCTAATCAGGTGAATGTAACAGACTGACTCTGTAAAATGGATAAATTCTCAAATTTTATATATCATGGCTTTGACAATTAATGCAGATAATTATCAACAGTGTGGGTGAAACAAATAAATACAAATCAGAATAGTGGCATAAATGGGTAAACACTGATTCCTGATTTTATTTACATGCCAATGATATGTTACTGAACTGGTCTAATAATCAAGGCATAAGTTGTGACCACTGACTGTTTGAGTTTCAGTAGAAGGATTGCATAATCAGTCTATCCAGGTTTTATTTGAAATGACATATTGCAGAATTTGTTTGTTTATTCAAGGAAGCAGAAATGACTGTTGGTTATCTGATGTATGTATTTTAGATGATATATTACCCAACTAGTCTATGTATGACTGACATGATGACTGACTATTTAACTTTTACCAACATCTCATTAATATATTATACAGGAATCAGTAATTGTGTTTACTTTTTAATCATCATAGTCCTATGTACAGTATCATCTGCTTTCATAGATTTATATAAGGGTGTGTCAGTATTAGCCTAAAACTAAAATTTACTGTCTGATCAAAGTAACTAAAATAATTTCTAGTAAAATGTGGCATTTTATTTTTAATTAGAATATAAACAAAACCAAATTTGCATGTATCTTATTTGTATCTCATGACATATATTATGGAAATATCAATTAAGTATGTATACCACTACCAATACTCATGAGAGAGAAAAAAAGATAACAATAAAACCTTCCTTTAGTTATATTTCATAGTTGACTTTCATTACTATAACAAATCTTATTTGTTATAAGCTGAATTTATATTTCATGATTAAAGAGTCTGTAACATTTGTACTTTAACTGTAGGATTTAGACCACATGTAGGTATTATTGATCTTGTCTAATAGTACTCTTACCTATATTGGGTTTTCCATTTGAAAGCTTTAATGTGAAGATTCGGCTGATGAAATTACACAAGAGAACATTGTCTCAGCATACGTTAGGCTTGTACGTAGTTAAGTATAATAAATATTTTTATAGATTGTTTCTTTGCTTGATTACAGGTGTGATGTGATAATATGAACAAATAAATTGTAAAATTTGATTCTCACACCTGCCACTTGAATATTGTACCTGTGAATAAATTATCTGAACTAAACTGACATTTAGTAAATTTCTGAAGAACAAACTTTGAATTCCTTTAATTCTTTGAACTAAAAACATATACTTTTTTTGTTCATTAATGATTTCTCCTATGTTAATGTATTATTATTATATAATATATGAATTATATGTTCTATTAAATGGAAGCTGTTGTAATTCATGTCAAAAAAGAAATGTATCAACAATGAAACATATACTGTTTAGTTGCTAACAGTCAAATCATTCATGTGCACACATGTCATGTATATCATATTCAAGCATGGAATAACAGGAGATTTCATCTTTCACTTTTACTGCTCATCAAAGTGCATCTGCGATTGGCACCTAGAGCTCCCTTCTAATCATATGGCTAGATTCTCTAATAAAGATTCCATTATCCTTAAGGTAGCAGGACTGGTCCCCCCACATGACCTGACTTTGTTTCAGGTTTTCCTTTACACTGAACAATCTAATGCTTTAGGACCCCATAAAGTATACATTTTCTAAAAGCTAAGAAGATTCTTTAAATTTTGGTAAATATAAAGTTTGTTTTGGAGGATTATGTTTGAATTTATAAGCATTTTAATTTAATTTAAATATTTAAAAAAAAACAGTTTTTTCCAGCACATATAAAGCAGATACAGAATATTTATATATATTAAAAGATAAAAATCCCCAGGCGTTTTTTGTTTTGTGAGTTAAGTTTTAAAAATTATGATTTTACAGAGTATTTAATTTTGAAACCCTCACAAATCATTTATTTTTTTTATGTTTTCCTCAATAAAATCCTTCCAATAACATTTAAGCAAAAACTTTAAACAACTGACCCATTGGCCTTGATGCTCAGCTGAATTTAAGAAGCCTTGAACAATTGGTAAAATGACTCCCAGAGTGCTCAAAATCATACATTTTGCCAATAGACCTTAGATATAGGTTACAGTGACATTATTCTACATCCAGTTGGTACCATGCATGTGTGCCCATCTGACTATTAGAGTGTTAAAATCATGTTCTTTCAAACAGCTTGCAGAAAATAGGTCACACTGACATTATTTCAGGTTTCCAAGGAGTTTTTTAATGGACCTCCCTGAGAGTCATATATATATGAGAATTCTTGGCCAAATGGTTACAATTAATTTGTGTGTCATCTGACTCACTGAGTGCTTAAAAATCATGTTTTCTCCCCTATTTTATAAAATATAGGTCACCATGACCTAATTTCAGGTTTCCAGGGAGATTTGCCTTGGACCTGACCCTGGATGTTAAGTTAGAAGTTTCTGGGTCTAACAGTTCAATTTGTTCCCTATAAACAGCCAGACTGCTTTATTTGAAGTTCTCAAAAATAGAAAACAAGGGACCTATGGGTACCTTTGGAGACAGGGAAGAGGATTGATTTCATTTATTTTATTAACAAATGGAGTACTATTGTCACACAGATTTTGACTTGGCCATATAACTTATAAGCAGAACATATAATATAAGAGTTTAACTATTTATTAAAAAAAATACAAATATTGTCCCAAATATAATTTTTATTAAAAATAATAAGAGAATCATATGATTTTTTAAAATGAAATATAACTGATATGATTATTAAAATAATATTAAAAAATATATTCATGAATGCATTCATGAATACATTTTGAAAGTATTTGCACGAGTATTCATATATTTTCATTTTTACCTGAATTCCCATTCTTTATGCAAGAAATTTTATAATGGAGTACAAAATCATATTCGTATTAAAATACAATTACAAAGTATTTGCACCATGTCTGGAATTTATTCAGTTTTCACCAAAAAATGATGTTGAGAATCCAGAATATACAAAATTCACACATTTAAATAATGATCATAAGTTCCTGGTTTTATGGCTTTTATTTATATAAAAAATAACTGTAAAAAATTCATTTTGGACTAATTTCACATCAATGTACACACTAGACACAGCAGGAATCTAGATTAATATTATCAACTGCATCTTTGTCTAATTTCCTTCATAAGATCCCTAATGATTAGTAATGAATAATATGATTTACTTCTTTATCATTAAAATTGAACTGAAAAATGCCATAGGTGACTGCATGGTGTTATTTGGAATATGTGACATTCTACCCATCGATACAAGATTCTTATTTCATCAGTAACTGCAAGTTAATTTCCTGTTATTATAAACTAACAAAATCCTTTTCTATTTTTCTTTAATTTGTTATTAAAAACCAATAAAAATTTATTAATTTATTGTTTTTTGTTATGTTCTTGGTTAAAACTACTAGAGGAGTTGGGTTGGACACCTGGATCAACTGTGGCTTGCCATAAGCTGCCTGGATTCCATGAATGCCTCGCCTCAAGCGTGCATAATTTGATGAAAGGTCAACAAGGTCAACATACAGGTGACTCAAGAGGGGCTGGAGAGAGCCAAAGTCTGACAGGGTCTCATAAAAAACATTAATAAAAGCTACAATTTTTGGCCAATTTCTTTCAGCTTTCTAAACTAAAAAGATGAAATGCTTATGTGTGCATGATATGAAAATTATATCAACAGTGCTCAGGGGAAACAAACGTGCCATGGTCACAGTTGGGCAAAATTTAAGGTACAAATTTTATATTTATACTAAATAAAATTAGAAAAATTCAGAACTAATTTTGGGTATTCAATTGAATCATGATTAAATAATGTTACATCCCTGACAAAAAAATCTCTAGCTTCAGCAATGCTCTTGTTAAGGGAGTAAATATATTTCTTGATTTTTTACAAAGTGCATTATGTTTGGGCCCATAACTTAAAACAATTACACAATACTGACATCATTCTGGCATGTGCATAGAGAATGAAAAATATGTATATTATTTATGATTAAAGTCAGATCAGTGGTTTTGATATTAGGCAGTCTTGAAGTGTAACAATGGGTTTTTAATGGAAAAATGAAGTTTTTCATTAATATCTCGAATGTCCTAGTGACCAAATTCTTGGCATGGTAGGGCATTTTGGAGACATCTAACTGTATGCCGAATTTAAGGAACTTAGAGCTGAAGCTGGGGAGCTGAGCTCTTGCAAACTGCATAACACTAGCTTGATGTAAACAATATGTTACATGGTGCTTGAAAACTTGATTAAAATCTACAGTTTTTGATCAACTGGTTTCAAATTTTTGGTGTTAACAGTTGAAATGCTAACAAAAACATGCTGTGAAAATTAAATCCACAGTACTTACAGGAAAAAAACGTGCCATGGTCAAAGTTGGGCAAAATTTAAGGTACCAATTTTTTATTTTTATTAATATTTTAAAAAATTTAAAAGATTTTCATCTAATTTTGGGTATACAATTTAATTTTGATTAATTAAAGTTATATTACTGGAAAAAAGGTCCATAGCATTAACATTTTTTGTGTTAAGTGATCAAATATCTTTTCTGATTTTTTACAAAATGCATTATGTTTGGGCCCATAACTTTTTTAAATTAAACAATACAGACCTAATTTCTGGCATGTACATAGGAACTATATAGAGGAATATTTATGGTAAATATGAGGTAAAACAGATGAGTGGTTTTGATATTAGGCAGTCCTGAAGTGTGAAAATAGGTTTTTAATAAAAAATTGAGGTTTTTCCTTAATTTCTCAAAGGAACGAAGTTGCAAACACCCAGTTTTTGGCTTGGTAGGAGATCTTGGGGACATCTAACATTATGCCGAATTTTGGATTCCTAGGTCTTACGGTTTCAAAACGTGCCACATCTACGGACGGACGGACGGACAGACGGACGGACGACGGACAATGGACCACGACTATAGCTCAGATGACTTATAGTCAGCTGAGCTAAAAATGTATGAAAATTTAAAAAAATAAAATGGGATGGAACTGATGAAACACTCCATGATCAATATGCATGCAAAGAATCATGGCGATCAATGCATTAGTTATTCAGATACTGGAGCCTTTGAATCAAATTTTTAATTATTCTGGGGGGGGGGGGGATACTTATGAGCCCCATAGCTCAGAGGATATTGGTAACAAGGACCTAATTTCAGGTTTCCAAGGAGATTTTTCATGGACCTCCCTGGATGTTAATTAAGTCAGAAGATTCTAAGTCTAATGGTTACAATTTGTGCCCTGTTAACGGACGACCGCTTTAATTGAAGGTCTCAAAAAAAAAGAGAGAAAAACTGGAAAAAAATACAGGTGGTGCCACCAGTCTGCAGGAACTGATGACACATTCCATGATCAATATGCTTGCAAAGAATCATGATGATCAATGCTAAAGTTATTCAGATACTGGAGCTTTTGTATCAAATTTTTTTATTATTCTGGGGGGTAATTTCAAGCCAAATAGCTCCAACGATATGGGTTACAAAGACCTTATTTCAGGTTTCTAGGGAGACTTTTCATGGACCTCCCTGGATGTACAGTTAGAAGTTTCTAGGTCAAACAGTTACTATTTGTGCACTGTAAATGGCCAACTTGATGGCTGGATGGGCAACAGTAAAGGGTAATCACTATAGCTTAGATGACTTACAATGCTTTTTAGTGGACTATTTTACAACTACATATATCAAAGATGGTATGTTTTGAACAGTAATTACTGAGAAATAACGCTCTATGGATGAGGTGTTCAGGCGAAATTGAAGTTTTGAGAAAATGGCCAAAAACTACCTTCAAAAAGATCATTCTGTCTACAGACTTAACTAAGCACAACTACATGTTGACAGTCACATTAATCTGGACAAGACAGTAGTTCTTATCAAACCATGCCATAATATCATGGATTTGTTGACTAGTTTGCTTTAAAAATGACTTAAAAAGATGAGAGTTTGTCATGTCACAAGAGCAATTTGTCAATCACCACATGCCCTGGCTGCAGTAGGTGAAATTATAGTCTTGGCCTAGTGTCAAGGTGGGCTTTGTACCCAAAAGCTGGAACTCTGAGCTGCGTGTACAGGTCCACTGCTGCGGAGACGGGCCTAATTAGAAATTGCGTATTTACACAGAAATTGCAGGAGCAGGGTATATGGCCATTTTTAGGAGATTGAGGCCACGAGGATTGAATAACTTATCATGGTTTACACCCTTTAAAGGTGTTTGGGAGATGAAAATAAAAATTAGCTCTCAACAAGCATACAAATCTACTATACCCATAGGCCTACTAGCCATGTGAAGTCTTGACTTGTTTCTTTAAGGGAAGCAGGGAGACGATGGTTTGTGATATTCATACACTATGCATACACATGCACGCCACAGATGGAGCTTGGTTTTATCTTGTAATAACGTTTATTTACATGTAAGCAATAAAAGATAACCTATTAAACAATCAACAAATAACAGTTTCCAAGAAAGTCTGGAGGTTTACCCGGTTCAGCCAGCTGAGACTTTACTTCTTTCTGCAGTTCACCAAGGGGCATTCGAGATTTAGGTTGTCAACTCATTATATATTTTCAATTGTTATGGACGTAATATTTATAGTTGTTAGGTGTTGACAGTATAAATATCAGGATGTCATGGTCGTGATATCAAGGGTTCAGGCCCGGCTATCCGCTTCCCAGTTATCCGCTTCCCAAATATCTGCTCACCAAATATCCGCGTGCCCAGATATCAGTGTGTGAACATTAACGGTCGAAAATGACCCTGCACGGTTCATATATGCAACGGTCATTGAGAATGAAGATGACGAAAGACATCAAGGAACATTTAAATACAGGAGCTACCGGTTTTTTAAGCATTTTTGACCAGATCGCGACATCGTTGTCGAGGCTGGTGTCCTGAATTGGGACAGCGGATTACCGCATGTGTGCGTTCAGTGAACTGTGACGCTCCAAGCGAACTTGTACGTGTTAGGCCATCCCGGCCTTAGTTAAAACACTGCTTTTATTAAATTATTATTTATCCTGTATACCTTTTTGTCATCTTTATATTCATTCTTGCAGGTTTTTATTAAGTTACCCCGAGCGATTGTGTTTGTATCATTCATGACACATATGTTGACGGACGGACATAAAACTGGTTTTAAATTTGTCGCCATAAAGGTGGTAATAAGAGATTATACATATTCCTTAACAATATTTTTTACCTTAAAATGTTAGCTTGGATGTTTTCATCACTTAACCTGGGGAAACCCCGCTTGCGTGATATATGCAGTCGAAAACCGCTCCACCGCGAAAGGGTTCTCTTTAAGTGTAATACAAACATTCATGCACCCTTGATCATGTAAGCTTGATTTAATCATTAAGGCACATACACACGTAATTATCTAAATAAACATTACAACATCTGCATTCTCTCATTCTCTCTCTCGCTCTCTTTGTGAATATGAAATGTATTATACAATATTCCACTACTTACATATAACTTTATCGGACAAAATAATTTTATTAAGTGAGACAACTCAGACAAGTCTGGGATCCATTTTAATTAATTTAACTCTCTTTCCGTCTCTCTCTTATTATATCTCTCATTATATATCTCATTCTCTCTCTTTCTTATTTATTCATTCCTTCTTTCTTTCTTTGTCTCTAATCATATGCATCGTTATCGGACAAAATAAAGTTATCAAATGAGACAAGTCTGGGATTCATGAAAATTAAACATTAATTAATTAATTCATTATTCTGTCTGTCTTTCTTTCTTTCTCCTTTCATTATTTTATCTCTCCTTTATCTTCTCTCTCCATCTCTGTTTATGAGTCTATTTATGTAATATTAGACGACTTACATATACCGTTATCGGACAAAGCAAAGTCGTTAAATGAAACAGGTCATAGGAACCATGAAAATTAAATTAACGATCTCTTTTCGTCTCTCTCCCATCCTTATTCTCATTATTTCTTTCTATCTCTCTCATTCCATCTCTCATCCCTTCATTTATTCATCCTTTCTTTCTCTTTCTCTCTCTCATTCATTCATTTCATTCTTTCTCTCCATATATATCCTTATCGGAAAAAGTTATTAAATAAGAACCATCAAAACTGAATTAACTCTCTCTCTCTCATTCTTTCTTTCTTCCTCTGATTCATTCATTCATTCTTCCCTTCTCTCTCTTTCTCTCTCTCCATATATATATATATATATATATATATATATATATATATATATATATATATATATATATAGTTATCGGACGAAATAATGTTATTAACTGAGACAAGTCTGGGATCAATTAAAAATTAAAATTAATCTCTTTTTCCGTCTCGCTTATTATATCTCTTTTTCTCTCTCTATCTCTCATTCATTCATACTTTCTTTCTCTCTCGTCATATATATCCTTATTGGACAAAATAAAGTTCTTAAATAAGACAATTCACGGATTCATGAAAATTGAAATAACACTCTTTCCGTCTCATTATTTCTCTCTATCTCTCATTAATTCATGCATTCTCTCTCTCTCGTCATATACATGTTATATGAGAAAATAAAGTTATTAAATGAGAAATGTCTGGGATTCATGAAAATTAAATTAACTCCCCCCCCCCCCTCCCCCCCTCTCTCTCTCTCTCATTATGCTAAAAAATAAAGAAAATGCAACAGAAGAAATTACAAGATATCACTCTTTACTTGACCCTTTTGAGCCAACATGCATAAACAGTAATTATTTGCAACATAGGCCTTAATACACTTGCGTAAACTGATATTTTCATTTGCAACATATAAAGACAAATCTACCTTGCGATCCCAACTCGGAGAAAGAATGAATGAATGAATGAGATAGAGAAGGAGAGAGAATGAGAGATAGAATGAGAGAAAGACGGAAAGAGTTAATTTTAATTATAATGGATCCCAGACTTGTCTCATTTAATAACTTTATTTTGTCCGATGATATATATTTGGTGGGAGAGAGAGAGAGAGAGAGAGAGAGAGTTAAATTAAATTTTAATTGTTCCCAGAATTGTCTCATTTAATAACTTTATTTTGTCCGATAACAATATATTAAGAGAGAAAGACAGAACGAAAATTGGAAGAATGAATTAAGAGAGAGAGAGAGAGAGAGAGAAACAATAATAGAATGAATGAGAGAGAGAGAGAGAGAGAGAGTTAATTCAATTTTCATAGATCCCAGCCTTATCTTATTCAATAACCTATTTTGTCCGATAACGATATATGTAAGGCGTCTAATATTGCATAATCAATTTCATATACAGAGAGGGAGAGATAGAAAGAATGAATGAGAGAAAGAAAGAAAGAAAAGAAAAGAAAGGAAAGAATGAACGGAAGAAAGGACGAAGGAATGACAGAGATTGAATGAGAGAGATATAAAGAAAAAAATGAGTCAGAATAAGAGAGAAAAACGGAAAGAGAGAGTTAATTTAATTTTCATGGATCCTATGTCTTGTTCTATTTTATAACTTTATTTTGTCCGATGATATATGTAAGGGGTGTAAATATTGTATAATGCATTTCATATTCACAAAGATACAGAGAGAGAGAGAGAGAATGAGAGAATGCAGATGTTGTTATGTTAATTTAGATAATTACGGGTGTACTTGCCTTAATGATTAAATCAAGCTTATACATGATCAAGGGTGCATTAATGTTTATATTACACTTAAAGAGAACCTTTTCGCGGCGGAGCGGTTTTCGACTGCACGAAACAGCTTAATTATATCACACAAGCGGGGTTACCCCAGGTTAATGTGATGAAAACATCCATCTAACATTTTAAGGTTAAAAAATTTGTTAAGGAATACGTATAATCTCTTATAATCACCTTTAAGACAACAAATTTAAAACCAGTTTTTATTTGTCCGTCCGTCAACAGATATGTGTCATGAATGATGCAAAAACAATCGCCCGGGTTAACTTAATGAAAACCCGCAAGAATGAATATAAAGCTGACAGAAAAAAAACGTAAGATTAATAGAAATTTAATAAAAAGCAGTGTTTTAACTAAGGCCGGGGTGGCCTCACACGCACATGTTCGCTTGGAGCGTCACGGTTCATTGATCGCACACATGCGGTAATCCGTTGACTCAATTCAAGACACCAGCCTCGACGGCGATGTCGCGATCTGGTAAAAAATACTTCATAAACCGGTAGCTCCTGTATTTAAATGTTCCTTGATGTCTTTCTTCATCTTCTTTTTCAATGACCGTTGCATTAAAAGTATTTAAATGTTCATTGATGTCTTTCTTCATCTTCTTTTTCAATGACCGTTGCATTAAAAGTATTTAAATGTTCCTTGATGTCTTTCTTCATCTTCTTTTTCAATGACCGTTGCATATATGAACCGTGCAGGGTCATTTTCGACCGTAAACGTTCACGCACGGATATCTGGGCACGCGGATATTTGGTGAGCAGATATTTGGGAAGCGGATAATTGGGAAGCGGATAGCCGGGCGGACACCATATCAAGTAGCTTATTTGGAAATATTTTTGCATATCTTTCGTTAGGCCCAGGATATAGCAGAAATTACATGATGGCATATAAAAGTTTGTGTTTCCATATAAACGTCAAAAGAGAGAAAGTCCAATGATATCATATATAATATGACACTAACAGATCAATCACAAGGACGTATATGCATTTGCACACTAATTAGCTTGAGTTGGGGTTGCTTAAACTAAGCTTATCAGTTGTATGCTCAGCTAATTAGATTAGGCTTTCAAAACATGGACGTCAACCCTGGCCGCCCTGTGCATGGACTTGGCCTACAGTCATCTCTACCTATTAGAAATTTGTTTAATAGAAATTTTTGTTTATTTGCAATTAAACCTGAAATCCAAAACCATTTTATCTTTGACATCTATAAAAATCGCCTTCAGTATAATAGCAATTCGGATAGGTGCAATTTTTGGCTATAAGCAATAAAAGTGCCTGAAGTATGGGTCACATACCTGATATTTGCAAACAAAATGGGTGTAGCCATCGAAATTATCATAAACAAAGTTTTGGGCAAAGAGCGTATCAGCATTCACAACAGTTGCAGTAAACAAGGGCTGGCCCAATTAAGTATCTGAGCTGCTCCTGTCAGATTGTCTGACAAACAGACAGACCCCTGCGACATATCCAACGGCCTTCTTTTTGTATCAGAGCTGCTCCTGTCAGATTGTCTGACAAAAACAGACAGACCCCTGCGACATATCCAACGGCCTTCTTTTTGTATCAGAGCTGCTCCTGTCAGATTGTCTGACAAAAACAGACAGACCCCTGCGACATATCCAACGGCCTTCTTTTTGTATCAGAGCTGCTCCTGTCAGATTGTCTGACAAAAACAGACAGACCCCTGCGACATATCCAACGGCCTTCTTTTTGTATCAGAGCTGCTCCTGTCAGATTGTCTGACAAAAACAGACAGACCCCTGCGACATATCCAACGGCATTCTTTTTGTATCTGAGCTGCTCCTGTCAGATTGTCTGACAAAAGCAGACAGACCCCTGCGACATATCCAACGGCCTTCTTTTTGTATCAGAGCTGCTCCTGTCAGATTGTCTGACAAAAACAGACAGACCCCTGCGACATATCCAACGGCCTTCTTTTTGTATCAGAGCTGCTCCTGTCAGATTGTCTGACAAAAACAGACAGACCCCTGCGACATATCCAACGGCCTTCTTTTTGTATCAGAGCTGCTCCTGTCAGATTGTCTGACAAAAACGGACAGACCCCTGCGACATATCAAACGGCCTTCTTTTTGTATCTGAGCTGCTCCTGTCAGATTGTCTGACAAAAGCAGACAGACCCCTGCGACATATCCAACGGCCTTCTTTTGTATCAGAGCTGCTCCTGTCAGATTGTCTGACAAAAACAGACAGACCCCTGCGACATATCAAACGGCCTTCTTTTTGTATCAGAGCTGCTCCTGTCAGATTGTCTGCCAAAAACAGACAGACACCTGCGACATATCAAACGGCCTTCTTTTTGTATCAGAGCTGCTCCTGTCAGATTGTCTGCCAAAAACAGACCCCTGCGACATATCAAACGGCCTTCTTTTTGTATCAGAGCTGCTCCTGTCAGATTGTCTGACAAAAACAGACAGACCCCTGCGACATATCCGACGGCCTTCTTTTTGTATCAGGGCTGCTCCTGTCAGATTGTCTGACAAAAACAGACAGACCCCTGCGACATATCAAACGGCCTTCTTTTTGTATCAGAGCTGCTCCTGTCAGATTGTCTGACAAACAGACAGACCCCTGCGACATATCAAACGGCCTTCTTTTTGTATCTGAGCTGCTCCTGTCAGATTGTCTGACAAACAGAAAGACCCCTGCGACATATCAAACGGCCTTCTTTTTGTATCTGAGCTGCTCCTGTCAGATTGTCTGACAAACAGACAGACCCCTGCGACATATCAAACGGCCTTCTTTTTGTATCAGAGCTGCTCCTGTCAGATTGTCTGACAAACAGACAGACCCCTGCGACATATCAAACGGCCTTCTTTTTGTATCAGAGCTGCTCCTGTCAGATTGTCTGCCAAAAACAGACAGACCCCTGCGACATATCAAACGGCCTTCTTTTTGTATCAGAGCTGCTCCTGTCAGATTGTCTGCCAAAAACAGACAGACCCCTGCGACATATCAAACAGCCTTCTTTTTGTATCAGAGCTGCTCCTGTCAGATTGTCTGCCAAAAACAGACCCCTGCGACATATCAAACGGCCTTCTTTTTGTATCAGAGCTGCTCCTGTCAGATTGTCTGACAAACAGACAGACCCCTGCGACATATCAAACGGCCTTCTTTTTGTGTCAGAGCTGCTCCTGTCAGATTGTCTGACAAACAGACAGACCCCTGCGACATATCAAATGGCCTTTTTTTTGTGTCAGAGCTGCTCCTGTCAGATTGTCTGACAAACAGACAGACCCCTTCGACATATCAAACGGCCTTCTTTTTGTATCAGAGCTGCTCCTGTCAGATTGTCTGACAAACAGACAGACCCCTGCGACATATCAAACGGCCTTCTTTTTGTATCAGAGCTGCTCCTGTCAGATTGTCTGCCAAAAAAAGACAGACCCCTGCGACATATCAAACTGCCTTCTTTTTGTATCAGAGCTGCTCCTGTCAGATTGTCTGCCAAAAACAGACAGACCCCTGCGACATATCAAACGGCCTTCTTTTTGTATCAGAGCTGCTCCTGTCAGATTGTCTGCCAAAAAACAGACAGACCCCTGCGACATATCAAACGGCCTTCCTTTTGTATCAGAGCTGCTCCTGTCAGATTGTCTGCCAAAAACAGACAGACCCCTGCGACATATCAAACGGCCTTCTTTTTGTATCAGAGCTGCTCCTGTCAGATTGTCTGACAAACAGACAGACCCCTGCGACATATCAAACGGCCTTCTTTTTGTGTCAGAGCTGCTCCTGTCAGATTGTCTGACAAACAGACAGACCCCTGCGACATATCAAACGGCCTTCTTTTTGTGTCAGAGCTGCTCCTGTCAGATTGTCTGACAAACAGACAGACCCCTGCGACATATCAAACAGCCTTCTTTTTGTGCCTCAGCTGCTCCTGTCAGATTGTCTGACAAACAGACAGACCCCTGCGACATATCAAACGGCCTCCTTTTTGTGTCAGAGCTGCTCCTGTCAGATTGTCTGACAAACAGACAGACCCCTGCGACATATCAAACGGCCTTCTTTTTGTGTCAGAGCTGTTCCTGTCAGATTATCTGACAAACAGACAGACCCCTGCGACATATCAAACGGCCTTCTTTTTGTGTCAGAGCTGCTCCTGTCAGATTGTCTGACAAACGGACAGACCCCTGCGACATATCAAACGGCCTTCTTTTTGTATCTGAGCTGTTCCTGTCAGATTGTCTGACAAACAGAGAGACCCCTGCGACATATCAAACGGCCTTCTTTTTGTGTCAGAGCTGCTCCTGTCAGATTGTCTGCCAAAAACAGACAGACCCCTGCGACATATCAAACAGCCTTCTTTTTGTATCAGAGCTGCTCCTGTCAGATTGTCTGCCAAAAACAGACAGACCCCTGCGACATATCAAACGGCCTTCTTTTTGTATCAGAGCTGCTCCTGTCAGATTGTCTGCCAAAAACAGACAGACCCCTGCAACATATCAAACGGCCTTCTTTTTGTATCAGAGCTGCTCCTGTCAGATTGTCTGACAAACAGACAGACCCCTGCGACATATCAAACGGCCTTCTTTTTGTATCAGAGCTGCTCCTGTCAGATTGTCTGACAAACATACAGACCCCTGCGACATATCAAACGGCCTTTTTTTGTGTCAGAGCTGCTCCTGTCAGATTGTCTGACAAATAGACAGACCCCTGCGACATATCAAACGGCCTTCTTTTTGTGTCAGAGCTGCTCCTGTCAGATTGTCTGACAAACAGACAGACCCCTGCGACATATCAAACAGCCTTCTTTTTGTGTCAGAGCTGCTCCTGTCAGATTGTCTGACAAACAGACAGACCCCTGCAACATATCAAACGGCCTTCTTTTTGTATCAGAGCTGCTCCTGTCAGATTGTCTGACAAACAGACAGACCCCTGCGACATATCAAACGGTCTTCTTTTTGTATCAGAGCTGCTCCTGTCAGATTGTCTGCCAAAAACAGACAGACCCCTGCGACATATCAAACGGCTTTCTTTTTGTATCAGAGCTGCTCCTGTCAGATTGTCTGCCAAAAACAGACAGACCCCTGCGACATATCAAACGGCCTTCTTTTTGTATCAGAGCTGCTCCTGTCAGATTGTCTGCCAAAAACAGACCCCTGCGACATATCAAACGGCCTTCTTTTTGTATCAGAGCTGCTCCTGTCAGATTGTCTGACAAACAGACAGACCCCTGCGACATATCAAACGGCCTTTTTTTGTGTCAGAGCTGCTCCTGTCAGATTGTCTGACAAACAGACAGACCCCTGCGACATATCAAACGGCCTTCTTTTTGTGTCAGAGCTGCTCCTGTCAGATTGTCTGACAAACAGACAGACCCCTGCGACATATCAAACGGCCTTCTTTTTGTGCCACTATCAGTGACTTAGCAAGGTGATACTAATAATGACTCGGGTAGAAATGTGAGACTATTAGTGACTAAGCTAGCAATGTGAGACTATTAGTGAATCAGTTAGCAATGTGACACTATTAGTGACTCAGGTAGTAATGTGAGACTATTAGTGACTCAGGTAGTAATGTGAGGCTATTAGTGACTCAGGTAGCAATGTGAGACTAATAGTGACTCAGGTATTATTGTGAGACTCTCAGCCCATCAGGCATTATTGTGAGACTATCAGTGACATAGGCAGTAATGTGAGACAACCAGTATTAAGTCACTTAGGTATTACTATGAGACCATCAGTGCTTTAGGTATTATTGTAAGACTCTAGGCCCATCAGGTATTATTGTGAGACTATCAGTGACATAAGCAATAATGTGACACAACCTGTATTAAGTCACAAAGGTATTACTATGAGACCATCAGTGACTCAGGTAGCAATGTGACACTATCAGTGACTTAGCAAGGTGATACTAATAATGACTCAGGTAGAAATGTGAGACTATTAGTGACTCAGGTTGTAATGTGAGACTATCAGTGACTCAGGTAGCAATGTGGGACTTAGTAACTCAGGTAGCAATGTGAGACTAATAATGACTCAGGTAGTAATGTGAGACTTTTAGAGACTCGGGTAGTAATGTGAGACTATTAGTGACTCAGGTAACAATGTAAGACTATCAGTGACTCAGGCAGTAATGTGAGGTATTAAGTCACAAAGGTAATATAATAAGACCATCAGTGACTAAGCTAGCAATGTGAGACTATTAGTGACTCAGTTAGCAATTTGAGACTATCAGATACTCAGGTAGTAATGTGAGACTATTAGTGACTCGGGTAGTAATGTGAGACTCAATGACTCAGGTAGCAATGTGAGACTTAGTAACTCAGGTAGCAATTTGAGACTAATAGTGACTCAGGTATTATTGTGAGACTCTCAGCCCATCAGGCATTATTGTGAGACTATCAGTGACATAAGCAATAATGTGACACAACCTGTATTAAGTCACAAAGGTATTACTATGAGACCATCTGTGACTCAGGTAGCAATGTGATACTATCAGTGACTTAGCAAGGTGATACTTATAATAACTCAGGTAGAAATATGAGACTATTAGTGACTCAGGTAGTAATGTGAGACTCAATGACTCAGGTAGCAATGTGAGACTTAGTAACTCAGGTAGCAATTTGAGACTAATAAAGACTCGGGTAGTAATGTGAGACTATCAGTGACTCAGGTAGTAATGTGAGACTATTAGTGACTCAGGTAGCAATGTGACACTATCAGTGACTCGGGTAGTAATGTGAGACTATTAGTGACTCAGGTAACAATGTAAGACTATCAGTGACTCAGGCAGTAATGTGAGGTATTAAGTCACAAAGGTAATATAATAAGACCATCAGTGACTAAGCTAGCAATGTGAGACTATTAGTGACTCAGTTAGCAATGTGAGACTATCAGATACTCAGGTAGTAATGTGAGACTATTAGTGACTCAGGTATTAATGTGAGGCTATTAGTGACTCAGGTACCAATGTGAGACTAATAGTGACTCAGGTATTATTGTGAGACTCTCAGCCCATCAGGCATTATTGTGAGACTATCAGTGACATAAGCAATAATGTGACACAACCTGTATTAAGTCACAAAGGTATTACTATGAGACCATCAGTGACTCAGGCAGCAATGTGACACTATCAGTGACTTAGCAAGAGTGCTAATAATGACTTGGGTAGAAATGTGAGACTAATAGTGACTCAGGTAGTAATGTGAGACTATCAGTGACTCAGGTAGCAATGTGAGACTTAGTAACTCAGGTAGCAATGTGAGAATAATAATGACTCGGGTAGTAATGTGAGACTATTAGAGACTTGGGAAGTAATGTGAGACTATTAGTGACTCAGGTAACAATGTAAGACTATCAGTGACTCAGGCAGTAATGTGAGGTATTAAGTCAAAAAGGTAATATAATAAGACCATTAGTGACTAAGCTAGCAATGTGAGACTATTAATGACTCAGTTAGCAATGTGAGACTATCAGATATTCAGGTAGTAATGTGAGACTATTAGTGACTCAGGTATTCATGTGAGGCTATTAAGGACTCAGGTATTATTGTGAGACTAATAGTGACTCAGGTATTATTGTGAGACTCTCAGCCCATCAGGCATTATTGTGAGACTATCAGTGACATAAGCAATAATGTGACACAACCTGTATTAAGTCACAAAGGTATTTACTATGAGACCATCAGTGACTCAGGTAGCAATGTGATACTATCAGTGAATAGCAAGGTGATACTTATAATGACTCAGGTAGAAATATGAGACTATTAGTGACTCAGGTAGTAATGTGAGACTCAATGATTCAGGTAGCAATGTGAGACTTAGTAACTCAGGTAGCAATTTGAGACTAATAATGACTCGGGTAGTAATGTGAGACTATCAGTGACTCAGGTAGTAATGTGAGACTATTAGTGACTCAGGTAGCATTGTGACACTATCAGTGACTCAGGTAGTAATGTGAGACTATCAGTGACTCGGGTAGTAATGTGAGACTATTAGTGACTCAGGTAGCAATGTGACACTATCAGTGACTCGGGTAGTAATGTGAGACTATTAGTGACTCAGGTAGCAATGTCAGACTATCAGTGACTCAAGCAGTAATGTGAGGTATTAAGTCACAAAGATAATATAATAAGACCATCAGTGACTAAGCTAGCAATGTGAGACTATTAGTGACTCAGTTAGCAATGTGAGACTATCAGATACTCAGGTAGTAATGTGAGACTATTAGTGACTCAGGTATTAATGTGAGGCTATTAGTGACTCAGGTAGCAATGTGAGACTAATAGGTACTCAGGTATTATTGTGAGACTCTCAGCCCATCAGGCATTATTGTGAGACCATCAGTCACATAAGCAATTATGTGACACAACCTGTATTAAGTCACAAAGGTATTACTATGAGACCATTAGTGACACAGGCAGCAATGTGACACTATCAGTGACTTAGCAAGAGTGCGAATAATGACTTGGGTAGAAATGTGAGACTAATAGTGACTCAGGTAGTAATGTGAGACTATCAGTGACTCAGGTAGCAATGTGAGACTTAGTAACTCAGGTAGCAATGTGAGAATAATAATGACTCGGGTAGTAATGTGAGACTATTAGAGACTTGGGAAGTAATGTGAGACTATAAGTGACTCAGGTAACAATGTAAGACTATCAGTGACTCAGGCAGTAATGTGAGGTATTAAGTCAAAAAGGTAATATAATAAGACCATTAGTGACTAAGCTAGCAATGTGAGACTATTAATGACTCAGTTAGCAATGTGAGACTATCAGATATTCAGGTAGTAATGTGAGACTATTAGTGACTCAGGTATTCATGTGAGGCTATTAAGGACTCAGGTATTATTGTGAGACTAATAGTGACTCAGGTATTATTGTGAGACTCTCAGCCCATCAGGCATTATTGTGAGACTATCAGTGACATAAGCAATAATGTGACACAACCTGTATTAAGTCACAAAGGTATTTACTATGAGACCATCAGTGACTCAGGTAGCAATGTGATACTATCAGTGAATAGCAAGGTGATACTTATAATGACTCAGGTAGAAATATGAGACTATTAGTGACTCAGGTAGTAATGTGAGACTCAATGATTCAGGTAGCAATGTGAGACTTAGTAACTCAGGTAGCAATTTGAGACTAATAATGACTCGGGTAGTAATGTGAGACTATCAGTGACTCAGGTAGTAATGTGAGACTATTAGTGACTCAGGTAGCATTGTGACACTATCAGTGACTCAGGTAGTAATGTGAGACTATCAGTGACTCGGGTAGTAATGTGAGACTATTAGTGACTCAGGTAGCAATGTGACACTATCAGTGACTCGGGTAGTAATGTGAGACTATTAGTGACTCAGGTAGCAATGTCAGACTATCAGTGACTCAAGCAGTAATGTGAGGTATTAAGTCACAAAGATAATATAATAAGACCATCAGTGACTAAGCTAGCAATGTGAGACTATTAGTGACTCAGTTAGCAATGTGAGACTATCAGATACTCAGGTAGTAATGTGAGACTATTAGTGACTCAGGTATTAATGTGAGGCTATTAGTGACTCAGGTAGCAATGTGAGACTAATAGGTACTCAGGTATTATTGTGAGACTCTCAGCCCATCAGGCATTATTGTGAGACCATCAGTCACATAAGCAATAATGTGACACAACCTGTATTAAGTCACAAAGGTATTACTATGAGACCATTAGTGACACAGGCAGCAATGTGACACTATCAGTGACTTAGCAAGAGTGCGAATAATGACTTGGGTAGAAATGTGAGACTAATAGTGACTCAGGTAGTAATGTGAGACTACAGTGACTCAGGTAGCAATGTGAGACTTAGTAACTCAGGTAGCAATGTGAGAATAATAATGACTCGGGTAGTAATGTGAGACTATTAGTGACTCAGGTAACAATGTAAGACTATCAGTGACTCAGGCAGTAATGTGAGGTATTAAGTCACAAAGGTAATATAATAAGACCATCAGTGACTAAGCTAGCAATGTGAGACTATTAGTGACTCAGTTAGCAATGTGAGACTATCAGATACTCAGGTAGTAATGTGAGACTATTAGTGACTCAGGTATTAATGTGAGGCTATAAGAGACTCAGGAAGCAATGTGAGACTATCAGTGACTTAGAAAGAGTGCTAATAATGACTTGGGTAGAAATGTGAGACTAATAGTGACTCAGGTAGTAATGTGAGACTATCAGTGACTCAGGTAACAATGTAAGACTATCAGTGACTCAGGCAGTAATGTGAGGTATTAAGTCACAAAGGTAATATAATAAGACTATCAGTGACTAAGCTAGCAATGTGAGACTATTAGTGACTCAGTTAGCAATGTGAGAATATCAGATACTCAGGTAGTAATGTGAGACTATTAGTGACTCAGGTATTACTATGTGACCATCAGTGACTCAGACAGCAATGTGACACTATCAGTGACTTAGCAAGACTGCTAATAATGACTTGGGTAGAAATGTGAGACTTATAGTGACTCAGGTAGTAATGTGAGACTATCAGTGACTCAGGTAACAATGTGAGACTTAGTAACTCAGGTAGCAATGTGAGAATAATAATTACTCGGGTAGTAATGTGAGACTATTAGTGACTCAGGTAACAATGTAAGACTATCAGTGACTCAGGCAGTAATGTGAGGTATTAAGTCACAAATGTAATATAATAAGACCATCAGTGACTAAGCTAGCAATGTGAGACTATAAGTGACTCAGTTAGCAATGTGACACTATCAGTGACTCGGGTAGTAATATGAGACTATTAGTGACTCCGGTATTAATGTGAGGCTATTAGTGACTCAG
Source organism: Sipunculus nudus (assembly GCA_026874595.1). NCBI lineage: Eukaryota > Metazoa > Annelida > Sipuncula > Golfingiida > Sipunculidae > Sipunculus > Sipunculus nudus. Next base: position 647,653 of record CM049311.1, on the reverse strand, counting down.
GTAGCAATGTGAGACAAATAGTGACTCAGGTATTATTGTGAGACTCTTAGCCCATCAGGCATTATTGTGAGACTATCAGTCACATAAGCAATAATGTGACACAACCTGTATTAAGTCACAAAGGTATTACTATGTTACCATCAGTGACTCAGGCAGCAATGTGACACTATCAGTGACTTAGCAAGAGTGCTATTAATGACTTGGGTAGAAATGTGAGACTAATAGTGACTCAGGTAGTAATGTGAGACTATCAGTGACTCAGGTAGCAATGTGAGACTTAGTAACTCAGGTAGCAATGTGAGAATAATAATGACTAAGCTAGCAATGTGAGACTATTAATGACTCAGTTAGCAATGTGAGACTATCAGATATTCAGGTAGTAATGTGAGACTATTAGTGACTCAGGTATTCATGTGAGGCTATTAAGGACTCAGGTATTATTGTGAGACTAATAGTGACTCAGGTATTCATGTGAGGCTATTAAGCACTCAGGTATTATTGTGAGACTAATAGTGACTCAGGTATTATTGTGAGACTCTCAGCCCATCAGGCATTATTGTGAGACTATCAGTGACATAAGCAATAATGTGACACAACCTGTATTAAGTCACAAAGGTATTTACTATGAGACCATCAGTGACTCAAGTAGCAATGTGATACTATCAGTGACTTAGCAAGGTGATACTTATAATGACTCAGGTAGAAATATGAGACTCAATGACTCAGGTAGCAATGTGAGACTTAGTAACTCAGGTAGCAATTTGAGACCAATAATGACTCGGGTAGTAATGTGAGACTATCAGTGACTCAGGTAGTAATGTGAGACTATTAGTGACTCAGGTAGCAATGTGACACTATCAGTGACTCAGGTAGTAGTGTGAGAGTATCAGTGACTCAGGTAGTAATGTGAGACTATTAGTGACTCAGGTAGCAATGTGACACTATCAGTGCCTCGGGTAGTAATGTGAGACTAGTAGTGAATCAGGTAGCAATGTGACACTATCAGTGACTCAGGTAGTAATGTGAGACTATTAGTGACTCAGGTAGCAATGTGACACTATCAGTGACTCGGGTAGTAATGTGAGACTATCAGTGACTCAGGTTGTAATGTGAGACTATTAGTGACTCAGGTAGCAATGTGACACTATCAGTGACTCAGGTAGTAATGTGAGACTAAGGACTCGGGTATTCATGTGAGACTATTAGTGACTCGGGTAGTAATGTGAGACTATAAGTGACTCAGGTAGTAATGTGAGACTATGAGTGACTCAGTGTGAGACAACCAGTATTAGTTACTTAGGTATTACTATGAGACCATCAGTGACTCAGGTAGTAATGTGACACTATTAGTGACTCAGGTATTAATGTGAGACTATAAGAGTCTCTGTTAGTAATGTGAGACTATTAGTGACTCAGGTAGTAATTTGAGACTATTAGTGACTCAGGTAGTAATGTGAGACTATCAGTGACTCAGGTAGCAATGTGAGACTATTAGTGACCCAGGTAGTTATGTGAGACTATCAGTGACATAGGCAGTAATGTGAGACAACCAGTATTAGTTACTTAGGTATTACGATGAGACCATCAGTGACTCAGGTAGTAATGTGAGACTATTAGTGACTCGGGTATTAATGTGAGACTATTATTGAGAGACTATCAGCCCCTAAGGTATTATTGACAGACTATCAGCCCCTCAGGTATTATTGTCAGACTATCAGCCCCTCAGATATTATTGTCAGACTATCAGACCCTCAGGTATTATTGTCAGACTATCAGACCCTCAGGTATTATTGTCAGACTATCAGCCCCTCGGGTATTATTGTCAGACTATCAGCCCCTCAGGTATTATTGTCAGACTATCAGCCCCTCAGGTATTATTGACAGACTATCAGCCCCTCAGGTATTATTGTCAGCCTAACAGCCCCTCTGGTATTATTTACAGACTATCAGTCCCTCTGGTATTATTGTCAGACTATCAGCCCCTCAGGTATTATTGACAGACTATCAGACCCTCAGGAGTTATTGTCAGACTTACAGCCCCTCTGGTATTATTGTCAGACTATCAGCCCCTCAGGTATCATTGTCAGACTATCAGCCCCTCAAATATTATTGTCAGACTATCGGCCTTTAGGTATAATTGACAGACTATCAGCCCCTCAGGTATTATTGTCAGACTATCAGACCCTCAGGTATTATTGTCAGACTATCAGACCCTCAGGTATTATTGACAGACTATCAGCCCCTCAGATATTATTGTCAGACTATCAGACCCTCAGGTATTATTGTCAGACTATCAGCCCCTCAGGTATTATTGACAGACTATCAGCCCCTCAGGTATTATTGTCAGACTATCAGACCCTCAGGTATTATTGTCAGACTATCAGACCCTCAGGTATTATTGTCAGACTATCAGCCCCTCGGGTATTATTGTCAGACTATCAGCCCCTCAGGTATTATTGTCAGACTATCAGCCCCTCAGGTATTATTGACAGACTATCAGCCCCTCAGGTATTATTGTCAGCCTAACAGCCCCTCTGGTATAATTTACAGACTATCAGTCCCTCTGGTATTATTGTCAGACTATCAGTCCCTCAGGTGTTATTGTCAGACTATCAGCCCCTCAGGTATTATTGACAGACTATATGACCCTCAGGAGTTATTGTCAGACTTACAGCCCCTCAGGTATTATTGACAGACTATCAGACCCTCAGGTATTATTGTCAGCCTAACAGCCCCTCAGGTATTATTGTCAGACTTACAGCCCCTCTGGTATTATTGTCAGACTATCAGTCCCTCAGGTATTATTGACAGACTATCAGTCCCTCAGGTATTATTGTCAGACTATCAGCCCCTCAGGTATTATTGTCAGACTATCAGCCTCTAATTAATAAGGTATTATTGACAGACTATCAGCCCCTCAGGTAATATTGACAGACTAACAGCCCCTAAGGTATTACTGACAGACTATCAGCCCCTCAGGTATTATTGACAGAGTAACAGCCCCTCAGGTATTATTGTCAGCCTAACAGCCCCTCAGGTATTATTGTCAGACTATCAGCCCCTCAGGTATTATTGTCAGACTAACAGCCCCTCAGGTATTATTAACAGACTATCAGCCCTTCTGGTATTATTGACAGCCTAACAGCCCCTCAGGTATTATTTACAGACTATCAGCCCCTCTGGTATTACTGACAGACTAACAGCCCCTCAGGTATTATTGTCAGCCTAACAGCCCATCAGGTATTATTGTCAGACTATCAGCCCCTCAGGTATTATTGACAGACTATCAGCCCCTCAGGTATTATTGTCAGACTATCAGCCCTTCAGGTAGCATTTTGAGACCATCAGTCATTTAGGTAGCAATGTGAAACTATTAGCCAGTCAGTTATTACTTTATGAGATTATCGGTGCTTCAGGCAATTTTTTGGGACTGTCATTGACAGAGGTAGTAATGTGAGACTATCAGCCCCTCTAATTTTTTTCTGAGTCAGAGTTGCTGCAACTTTATGATAATTTCATCTTTTATCATGAGCCAAGTCTGAAATCAAAATTTCAAAGATGACACTCTGAAATTATAACATTATATAATATTGAAACTATAACAATTAGGCTGACTGAAACCTCATTACATTGATTTAATTCATAAATATGTCATCATTTATTTTTAAATCATATACCACAGTTAAACCTTGCCGTAAGCACTAAATGACCACCTCAAAATAACAACCCCTTTTTCATGGTCACAGTTCCCTTTTGCTCAGTACAAATGTCAGACCTCACTTAGATGACCACCTCAAATATACAACCACTTAATCACTGTCCCATTGGTGGTCAGAATTTTGTGGTTTCTCTGTATATCAACATATTCAATATATTTTGATAAGATCATTGATAATAAAAAAAATTTTTTATGTAAAAACAAACAAATAAGTCATTCAGATGATGGGATCATGACGTATTGTAATAATTAACGTACATTATGTGTCTTGTTCTTTTTTATCAAGCTAGGACATTTAGAAGAATCATTATCACATCCATATTAATTATACCTATAGCTTGTTGTTTGTAAAATAGTGAACATTATTACATGCGATACACTTATAAAATGAAACAAGTACTCTTTTGTGAAAAACTCACATGGAATATCAATACCCTGTGCATAATATGTCAGCTATGGAAAACTTGTGTGTTATTGCATAAGGCTGGGATTAATCTGACATTCCAAAGAGAGTCTGGGGCTTTTAGATAAGTGTTGGTTTCAACTCAACAGCATAGTGATGTCACACACTCACTCTCACAGACCCTGAGTCACTCACATCAAAGACAGCCCTGTAATGGTATCATGTTACCTGACCAGGTAAAATCCCCAGGTGACAGGTAATACTGACATATCAAAGCCAAGTTAACATAACAGTCAACATATCAACAAGGTAAGTCGACTGCCTTTTATTTTATTTTTTTTTTTTTCATTTTTATTTCTTCATAAGGCAAAGGTAATTATACAAATTGACAATGTAATTAATACCTCAGTCTCTTGCAATTAATCATACATTTAATGTATGTCATGCCAGAATCAATAAATTCTATATCAACAACTAAGCATGGACAAAACTCTATATGTTCTGTCAATATATCTATATATATATATATATATATATATATATATATATATATATATATATATAACTGTTACTTGTAGATTAAAGTTTCAACACCTAAAATTATGAAGTCTGCAGTGGCACAGCCTGCAGGCTCCTGAATTTTGTTGTTTTATTTTTTGACAAATTTCTCATATATTAGGGCTTTTTGTAGGCCTCTTTGGTGGTATACAAATGTCAAATTCTCCAGGGTGTAAAGAACTCCTACAGTCTGAGGTGGGAGATTTTTGGGCAAGGTGAATATGATCAGGATTTAACATTTGTATCTGTGGAGTTATTTGTTCTGTGCCAAAGAACTTTTGTATTGGTACAACTTGGCAAGTAATGTGGCAGCTTCACAAATACCATGGAGGTTTTTAAAATAAAGTACATTGAACTGATGTAAAAGCTGCTGAACTGTAAAATCTCAAGAATGCTTGATGTGGCCGGATGATGGCGCGTGCCGGATGATGCCCCTGGCTGAGACCACCTGTCACCTTACAATAAATCTACAGGTAAATACCACAACAACAGGTGTCCCATCAGCAGGTGACCTCGTATATACATGTAGAGGAAGGAACCTATAATAGTGAAGGCCTCACCTATACATGTATACATGAAGGTGATACTGAGGCAGTGATAACAGCTGATAGACAGGCACACTTCCTTTTAATAGCCACAGGAAATTTACTGTATAAAGTACAGGTCCCTCCCTGACCAATCCCCACCCCTCACCTTCCCCCCAGTCAGTCAAGCCTAATAGACTCAGTGTATAATTAAAAATTAAGATACCCCCCTGGTCACTAAGGACTCGTACAATATATAAGGTACCCCAGTCCTAAACTGCTTCAAGGAGCATGATATTCTTTAAAAAAATCTATTAACAGTGTATTCATTTACCTGTTGATCAGAATGTATCCTGAATTTGACATTGGCAAAAAATTTTATTTCCTATGTTATAGCTGGATAGACTTCACAACAAGTAAAAATGTGCAAGTTAAAATGCATGTTTCAACAAGATTTCAGATAAAATTTTTTGTGTTATCATGATTTCAGTAATCTTTCTTACAAAACTAACTATTGTACATCAATATGTCATATATGATACAGAAACCAGGTGTATAATTGTTACAAATCTGACAATACATGATATATTTAGAAATTTGATCATGTACATGATGAATATAGACTATGTTGTGTGTATATATAAACCATAAAATGTCAGATTGTAACACAAGGAGAGTGAAGCGTTTTCATAAACATCTAATTTATTGATTTGATCTGCCTGACCTTGCCTACTTTGACTCTACAGAAACATTATATAATTGTAAGACTCGAGGTGAATTAGACCAAACTGAACAGAAAAGACTGTGCAGTAATCCATGCTCGAAGATGAATGACAGGGTTTCCTGTATCCTATCTGTATCTTGATATCATGTCAGCATGACCGCAACAGCCTGATGTCCTGACACCTGATAATACTGGACACTTAAACAGCTGAATTAACAATTAACTTCATATATGTCTTTTTACCAGGCTGTGGGAACCTTCAAATAACTACATTTGTTTGCTGACTGATATGTTAAAACAGGCTGGAAAAATTTCCTCTGTATTATGAGTTTGTATATATATATATATATAGTCTGACATTAGACTATAATATATATATATATATTTATATATATATATATATATATATATATATATATATAAATATATATATATAAATATATATATATATATATATATATATATATATATTTAAAGGGTATTCATGCCAGGACTCAGATGAAATTAGGGTCCTTCATCTCCAATGACATAATGGAAACATCTTAATGTGTGCATATGTGCATGGGTGCGTGTGCCATGCAAATAAATAAAAGGCCTTCATTGTGGAAATGCTGTCAGAAACAGATATTTCATATGGCACCTGGACTTGTTGGCCCAAGTGGTTTGATTGTAGGTCTTGTAATTATTTCACTGTAATACCGTTACTACATTTATTATGAGCAGTTGCCAGCCGCCAGTGAAACCACTGCATGGATCGGCATTGTGGCAGCCACCAGCATGTAACAAAACATTTAAAGCTGTCCCATCTGTCAACGGCGGCACGCGCATGTGGTGTCTCAGAATATGGTAATTAAGTCACAATCACAATCAGATGGCCACACGTACCATGGCACAGTGCTCAGAGCCACGAGCTACGGCCAGTCTCACATAGCATGACTGGCAATGTGCACCTGAACTCTTGGAGCAGTGGCTGCTTTGTTGTTCTGCTGATGATATATTGACACAGAGCATGGCAACCAATACATGCATATAATTTAAAATACACAGACTGTTGGCATGGCACACAGTCCATGCTTGTTGTGACGGGAACTACACATCATCTGGTCCCACTCTGAGGAACCTGCAGCACCTGAAAGGTGAGTAGATTAGACTGATTACAGGTAATAGACAGGTATTTAGTAAATAGGAGGTAGCCTGTGACTGAGCAAGTCAACATGTATTGTAACAAACGGTGGAATGAATGCCATGCTGGGGCCACTCTGTGACAGCAAGCAGCCATGATAAACATGATGAAACCATTACTGTATGCCATATACTGTGACACAACACTTTACTTTATTTCTGTTACCTGTTCAACCTGATCAGGTTGTCCCTGTAAAAACAGACGTTCTGGTGCAAGTTATGGCTAGGTGCCAACTTGAACAATGTTGAACAATATTTTCTAGAAGACCTCAGAGGTCCAGAAAACTTACTCATGATAGAAAAGGTCCACCTGTCGGCCTGTCTGTCTGTTAGAAGAACTCAAAGGTAGAGAAACCGTATGATAGAAAAGGTCAACCTGTCTGTCTGTCTGCCTGTAAGAAGACCTCAGAGGTCCAGAAAACTTGCTCATGATAGAAACGGTCCACCTGTCTATCTGTCTGTTAGTAGACCTCAGAGCTAGGTCCAGAAAACTTACTCATGATAGAAAAGGTCCTCCTGTCTGTCTGTCTGTTAGTAGACCTCAGAGGTCCAGAAAACTTACTCATGATAGAAAAGGTCCTCCTGTCTGTCTGTCTGTTAGTAGACCTCAGAGGTCTAGAAAACTAACTTATGATAGAAAAGGTCCTCCTGTCTGTCTGTCTGTTAGTAGACCTCAGAGGTCCAGAAAACTTACTCATGATAGAAAAGGTCCACCTGTCTGTCTGTCTGGCTGTCTGTCTGTCTGTTAGTAGACCTCAGAGGTCCAGAAAACTTACTCATGATAAAAAGGTCCACCTGTCTGTCTGTCTGCCTGTTCCTTGTATAAGCCCTGATGGTTATTTCCTGTCTAAGGTCTGTTTATATAAATTGTTCCCTACTTTCTACCTTTTTAGCTCATCATGCATAATTTTATTTCAATATGACACTTAATTTGATAATTAGAACATCTACAATCAATTGGAATTTGAAGGCGAAAAAATAGTTAAGGAAGAACGAGACCCACTTTCACCATTAGGAAAGTGTAACACACACACATTGTGTTCTCTGCAATATCTGTTATTAGTTTATAATATAGTAAGGAATTTGCCAATCCTGCATTTTGTAAGAGAAAACAACACAAGGTTGGGGGGGGGGGGGGCATTTATTATGTGAAACATCCTTAATGAACTGATACACCTAAACATTCTAAGTTCTTAGACAAAACTATAGATATTTAGAATCCTATAAATTTAAAGCAGACAGACATGAGGTTCATATGGTGCAATCTTACTGGAAGGGAAATTAAGAGGAAACACTAATACAATGTGTTCAACATATCAGATCCATACAATGATATACCATGACTGATAATTTATTTACAGATATCATACATCATACACTGAGTTCCAATGGATATTAACCTGTTCTTCTCCATGGCTGTTGTATAAAGGGATAATAAGACTTGGTGGTCAGCATACATTAGGCTTTACTTGTTTCTCTGCGTTCCATGGCTGTTGTACAGAGGGATAATAAAACTTTGTGGTCAGCATTCAATAGGTTTTACTTGTTTTTATGTGTTCCTTGACTGTTGTACAGAGGCATAATAAGACTTGGTGGTCAGCATACATTAAGTTTTACTTGTTTTTCTGTGTTCCATGGCTGTTGTACAGAGGGATAATAAGACTTGGTGGTCAGCATACATTAGGTTTTACTTGTTTTTCTGTGTTCCTTGGCTGTTGTACAGAGGGATAATAAAACTTGGTGGTCAGCATACAATAGGTTTTACTTGTTTTTCTGTGTTCCATGGCTGTTGAACAGAGAGATAATAAAACTTGGTGGTCAGCATACAATAGGTTTTACTTGTTTTTCTGTGTTCCATGGCTGTTGAACAGAGAGAAAATAAAACTTGGTGGTCAGCATACAATAGGTTTTACTTGTTTTTCTGTGTTCCATAGCTGTTGAACAGAGAGATAATAAAACATGGTGGCCAGCATACATAAGGTTTTACTTGTTTTTCTGTGTTCCATGGCTGTTGAACAGAGAGATAATAAAACTTGGTGGTCAGCATACATTATGTTTAACTTGTTTCTCTGCGTTCCTTGGCTGTTGAACAGAGAGATAATAAAACTTGGTGGTCAGCATACAATAGGTTTTACTTGTTTTTCTGTGTTCCATTGCTGTCGTACAGAGGGATAATAAGACTTGGTGGTCAGCATACATTAGGTTTTACTTGTTTTATGTGTTCCTTGACTGTTGTACAGAAGGGATAATAAGACTTGGTGGTCAGCATACATTAAGTTTTACTTGTTTTTCTGTGTTCCATGGCTGTTGTACAGAGGGATAATAAGACTTGGTGGTCAGCATACATTAGGTTTTACTTGTTTTTCTGTGTTCCATGGCTGTTGAACAGAGAGATAATAAAACTTGGTGGTCAGCATACAATAGGTTTTACTTGTTTTTCTGTGTTCCTTGACTGTTGAACAGAGGGATAATAAGACTTGGTGGTCAGCATACATTAGGTTTTACTTGTTTTTCTGTGTTCCATGGCTGTTGTACAGATGGAAAATAAGACTTGGTGGTCAGCATACATTAGGTTTTACTTTTTTTCTGTTTTTCATGGCTGTTGTACAGAGGGATAATAAGACTTGGTGGTCAGCATACATTATGTTTTACTTGTTTCTCTGCGTTCCTCGGCTGTTGTACAGAGGGATAATAAGACTTGGTGGTCAGCATACATTAGGTTTTACTTGGTTTTCTGTGTTCCATTGCTGTCGTACAGAGGGATAATTAGACTTGGTGGTCAGCATACATTAGGTTTTACTTGTTTTTCTGTGTTCCATGGCTGTTGTACAGAGATAAAATAAAACTTGGTGGTCAGCATACATTAGGTTTTACTTGTTTCTCAGTGTTTCATGGCTGTTGTACAGAGGGATAATAAGACTTGGTGGTCAGCATACATTAGGTTTTACTTGTTTCTCTGCGTTCCTTGACTGTTGTACAGAGGGATAATAAGACTTGGTGGTCAGCATACATTAGGTTTTATTTGTTTCTCTGCGTTCCTTGGCTGTTGTACAGAGGGATAATAAGACTTGGTGGTCAGCATACATTAGGTTTTACTTGTTTTTCTGTGTTCCATGGCTGTTGTACAGAGGGATAATAAGACTTGGTGGTCAGCATACATTATGTTTAACTTGTTTCTCTGCGTTCCTTGGCTGTTGTACAGAGGGATAATAAGACTTGGTGGTCAGCATACATTAGGTTTTACTTGTTTTTCTGTGTTCCATGGCTGTTGTACAGCGGGAAAATAAGACTTGGTGGTCAGCATACATTAGGTTTTACTTTTTTTCTGTTTTCCATGGCTGTTGTACAGAGGGATAATAAGACTTGGTGGTCAGCATACATTATGTTTTACTTGTTTCTCTGCGTTCCTTGGCTGTTGTACAGAGGGATAATAAGACTTGGTGGTCAGCATACATTAGGTTTTACTTGGTTTTCTGTGTTCCATTGCTGTCGTACAGAGGGATAATAAGACTTGGTGGTCAGCATACATTAGGTTTTACTTGTTTCTCAGTGTTTCATGGCTCTTGTACAGAGGGATAATAAGACTTGGTGGTCAGCATACATTAGGTTTTATTTGTTTTTCTGTGTCCCTCGGCTGTTGTACAGAGGGATAATAAGACTTTGTGGTCAGCATACATTAGGTTTTACTTGTTTTTCTGTGTTCCTTGGCTGTTGTACAGAGGGATAATAAGACTTGGTGGTCAGCATACATTATGTTTTACTTGGTTTTCTGTGTTCCTTGGCTGTTGTACAGAGGGATAATAAGACTTGGTGGTCAGCATACATTAGGTTTTATTTGTTTCTCTGCGTTCCTTGGCTGTTGTACAGAGGGATAATAAGACTTGGTGGTCAGCATACATTAGGTTTTACTTGGTTTTCTGTGTTCCTTGGCTGTTGTACAGAGGGATAATAAGACCCAGTGGTCAGCATACACTGGGTTTACCTTTTGACTCTATGTTCAATAACAACTGATCAGCAGTGCCACAGGACCTGATATATATTTATCAAGTCTAATAACTACCACTCCATACATAATTGTTTACTCATGACACTTAGTTAACACTTTGGGCAGGGCCATTTGTTTTTACAAGGTTGTCACATGTGAAGGTATATACCAGCAAATTACCCAGCTGGGAACACTTGACACTACTTGACGGTGTGAAGTGGTCACTTTGTTGTCCTCGTTAGACATACATACTGGTATTATGTGCACACTTACAGCTATTACAGATCCATTATATATAAAAAGGTGAGGTTTAATGGCACAGACCCTGTGATCAAAGAAACAGCTTTACCTGAGATTTCTAGCATCATTAACATGTTACATTTCTGCCCCACCCACTCACTCTTATCACTGTAGTGTACAGTACAAATAGCCATCAAGTGCATGAAAAACAGCCCAGTTTCCAAGTCTGTATATAAGCAATAGGTTGTGATATATGAAAAAGAAACAAAGTGTGTTCACTGTAGTCAGTAATACATATTTTAGTCATAATGATTTATTATAAAAGTGTCCCTTAAAACCTGAATAGCTGACTACTCAAAATATGCTTATCCTTGCATTATAGCAGATTCAAGATAAGATAATAAGATAACATTCTCAACACCAGCAAATATGAAACATAATAATAACAAGGCCTACAGGCCTAATGCGAACCTGTGCAACAAGATTACACCAGGTATAATGCTTCAATGCTGGACCATTACTTTTCAAGAACATGTGTAACATGTATATGAACAATGCAAGTACTAAATACTAAACAGACACTGTGCAAAAATGGTGGCAGGTGGCACCACCAATTTTGTGTATGATTAAGAGCTATATGAGATGTATAAACATGCAAATTTCAGGGGGATATGTCAAACCAGTCCTGAGATATAAGCCTGAATGTCTGCAGCATATACATAAATGTAGGTGGCGCCACCTGCCACAAAATCCAGAAAGCTATCCAAGATGTATAAACCTGCAAAATTTTAGGCAGATATGTCAAACCACTGCCAAGATATGGGTGATTTTCTCCCATGGCAAACAAACAGACAGACGCTGAGCAAAAATGTTTGCATGTGGCGTCACCGCTTTTGCGTATGATAAAGAGCTATGTGAGATCTATAAACATGCAAAATTTTTGCCCAATCAGTCAAATGATTCCTGAGATATGAGCTTCGATGTCTGCAGAGTAAATTTTAATGTAGGTGGCGCCACCTGTCATAAAATCATGAAAGCTGTCAAGGATGTATAAACCTGCAAAATATCAGGTGGATAAGTCAAACCACTGCCGAGATATGAGTTATTTTATCCATAGGCAGATGAACAGATGGACGCTGTGCAAAAATGGTTGCAGGTTGCACCACCAGTTCAGTGTATAATAAAGAGCTATGGGAAACTATACACATGCAAAATTTTGGCCCAACAGGTCAAACGGTTCCCAAGATATGAGCTTGGATGTCTGCAGCTTAAATGTGAATGTAGGTGGCACCACCTGTCATAAAATCAAGAAAGCTGTCCAGGATGTATACACATGCATAATTTCAGATGGATCAGTCCAACAAATGCTGAGATATGAGTATTTTTATCCCAAGGCAGATGCACAGATGGACGCTGTGCAAAAATGGTTGCAGGTGGCGCCACCATTTTTAGTGTATGTTATAAAGCTTTCAAAGGGCTACATTTGTGCAAAATCTTTAGCCTTATCGGTCAATCGGTTCCCGAGATATGTGGGTTTATGTTTGGAAACAGACATGTCAAACCCCTCCTGTGAAATAAGCAGGGACATACACTGTGCAAAAATTATTGTAGGTGGCGCAACCAGTCTTGTACACTATAAAGCTACCCGATATGTATAAGCATGCCAAATTTTAGGCTGATGTATCAAATTCCTCTGTAGAAACAAGCAGGCGCATACACTGCAAAAGTCAATGTAGGTGGCACCACCTGTCTTGTAAATAAGAATACCATCAAAGACGCATAGACAGGTAAAAATATCAGTCCAATACATCAAACTTCCCCAGAGTTTGATGCACTGGGCTGACAAGGCCTAGGTGAGTAAGGCAGTTGCCCCCAAGTGACCTGTGACAAATTACTGCCTCAAGCTACTGCACTGAGTGAACTCTTGAATTGTACCTGGCTAGACTGAGTGATTTTTTTACCTGTACCTGGCTGCACTGAGTGAACTCTTGACCTATTGCATAATCTGACACAGTTGGCAGTCTGCCAAAGCTATAAATAGATTTAGGCTGAACTTTGGTGCCAAATATGATGCAGTGAGCAGTCTTCCAAAGCTATAAATAGAATGCAGCTACTGCACTGAGTGAACTCTTGACCTCTACCTGGCTGCACTTCTTCCAATCCTGGCACAGTGCAAAAACTATTTATAGAGCTGACATCATCTTGTTTAATGGCCAACATCAAGGCACTGGCAATCTGCCAATGGTAAACCAAGTGCTGCCATCTGTACACAAAAGTGGCCCCTACTTGAAATAACTTTGAAATTTATTTTCCCAATACAATATTCTTTTCAGCTGACTTTTTATAAAAAAGAAATCAGGAATATATGTAAAATTATTACAGATGCATACTGAATGCAAAATTAAAATACAGATATATCTCATTGATGGCAAATTCTTGAATTAAGTTGAGTAGGGATACCAATAATTTATAATCCACGTACAGTTGTCTCTATATAGCCACAGAGAGCTGAATATCCATGATTGTAACATTGCCTGGTATGATGAATAACTTAAATCATAAATCTTAATTTTTTAAAAGCCTTAAAAAACTTTTTTTTCAATCTTATCCAAAGATAACCTGAAATCTAAATGTCTAGTGGCATGATGTAACAGCATAACACAGCTTACATACATGGTAAAATGACTCAATTTAATCTCCATAATTCAGCCAATAATCATTCATGTGGAACCATTAATGACAATTATTATCAGAATTATTGTAGGGATTATTCTTGTAAAATATTTAACAAACTATTTAACTTCAGTGGCATCAGTCAAAAAACGTTTCGCAGGTTTATAACTCATATAGGAAGATACTGCTAAGTTCAGCTTCCCGAAACTCAGCCAAAAAGCACTGAACCAAAACCATTTAAACACTTGAATTATCAATATCTAAGGATAATTAATGTGTGAGTTTAAGAATTTGGCCCAGTGGTTTTTGAGAAGAAGATCTTTGTAGCCACTGAGCTAAAATGGGCTGTTATGGCATATGACTAAATTCAGCTTCCCATAACTTAGCCAAAAGACACTGAAAAGGGACCATTTGAATAAACTTCAGAAAGCACTACCCTAGGATCATTTCTGTGTGATATTAAACATTTTGGCCATATGGTCTCGGAGAAGAAGTTTTTTGTAGCCCTCAGTGTGATACGGGCACTGATGACCCTGTACAAAAAAGGCTGATGCAGGTGGCGCCACCAATACCTCAATTTCAGATATGACCTATGTGACCAACATTGGCATAAAATTTGGTGATGACAGCTCCAGCCGTTTCTGAGATTTAAATTTTAATATCCTTTTTTGCACATTTAACAAAGTTCAGCCTCCTGTAACTCAACCAAAAATCTCCGAACTGGAACCATTCAAACAAATCTGAGAAAGATTGTTCCAGGGATCATTTCTGTGAAATATTGGACGATTTCGCTGGACAGTTTCAGAGAAGAAGATGTTTAAAGCTTTTTTAGCTTTTTCCCTATAAAATCTAAGAAAATGCAGTTAGAAAAAAAATAAACAAAATCTGTAAAAGTTTTTTGGATGACTGATTATTTGCAAAAAAATTGGTGATGCTAGCTCCTGCCGCTTTGGAGATAGCTATGGTTAACTTACAGACGACGCACGATGCACGACATACGACACACGAGGGACGCCGCCGCACCATCGCATAAGCTCACAGGTTTGCTAATAATGCCCTAAACGAAGTTGAGTCAAAACAACTGGCTATAAGGTTCAATCAAAGTTCTAAGTCAGGCACCATGGTGAAGGTTAATAATTACAGTGTATGTCTCTGGTCAAAATGCCTGTGTGGGTTTAAGCATGTGTGTTAACTCACATTGTTTGTAATCTTCGTTAAATTAATTAATCCTCATGTTCATTTACATATGCCAAATGTAATGAACGTTATCACCAGTTACAAAGTCTACTGTTTGTGACTGCCTATATATAACCTGCTATTTTAAGGTTTCACAGAAATGATGTTTTATTCAATCTAACTAATGAGGTCTCTATTCAGGGGTTGGTGTTCAACATATCTATACAAAAATATCTCAACATGGATCCCTCAGTTTATCACCAGACAAGGCAGAGCTAAATGAGATAGTCATGTTTAAGAAGGAGAGGTTCTAGCTCAGATCTAATCAAGATCAACTCAGCAAGGAACATCCATTAACTCTCTTGTTTGGGTTACTATCATCTATAAGGTAGGGCTGTAAGGTAGGGCTCTTATACTTGTTAGGGTTACTATCACCTGTAAGGTAGGGCTCTTATATCTTGTTAGGGTAACTACAACCTGTAAGGTAGGGCTCTTATAACTTGTTAGGGTTACTATCACCTGTAAGGTAGGGCTCTTATAACTTGTTAGAGTTACTATCACCTGTAAGGTCGGGCTGTTATAACTTGTTAGGGTTACTATCACCTGTAAGGTCGGGCTGTTATAACTTGTTAGGGTTACTATCACCTGTAAGGTCGGGCTGTTATAACTTGTTAGGGTTACTATCACCTGTAAGGTCGGGCTGTTATAACTTGTTAGGGTTACTATCACCTGTAAGGTCGGGCTGTTATAACTTGTTAGGGTTACTATCACCTGTAAGGTCGGGCTGTTATAACTTGTTAGAGTTACTATCACCTGTAAGGTCGGGCTGTTATAACTTGTTAGAGTTACTATCACCTGTAAGGTCGGGCTGTTATAACTTGTTAGGGTTACTATCACCTGTAAGGTAGGGCTGTTATAACTTGTTAGGGTTACTATCACCTGTAAGGTCAGGCTGTTATAACTTGTTAGAGTTACTATCACCTGTAAGGTCGGGCTGTTATAACTTGTTAGGGTTACTATCACCTGTAAGGTAGGGCTGTTATAACTTGTTAGGGTTACTATCACCTGTAAGGTCAGGCTGTTATAACTTGTTAGGGTTACTATCACCTGTAAGGTCGGGCTGTTATAACTTGTTAGGGTTACTATCACCTGTAAGGTCGGGCTGTTATAACTTGTTAGGGTTACTATCACCTGTAAGGTCGGGCTGTTATAACTTGTTAGGGTTACTATCACCTGTAAGGTCGGGCTGTTATAACTTGTTAGAGTTACTATCACCTGTAAGGTCGGGCTGTTATAACTTGTTAGGGTTACTATCACCTGTAAGGTCGGGCTGTTATAACTTGTTAGGGTTACTATCACCTGTAAGGTCGGGCTGTTATAACTTGTTAGGGTTACTATCACCTGTAAGGTCAGGCTGTTATAACTTGTTAGGGTTTCTATCACCTGTAAGGTCGGGCTGTTATAACTTGTTAGGGTTACTATCACCTGTAAGGTCGGGCTGTTATAACTTGTTAGGGTTACTATCACCTGTAAGGTCAGGCTGTTATAACTTGTTAGAGTTACTATCACCTGTAAGGTCGGGCTGTTATAACTTGTTAGGGTTACTATCACCTGTAAGGTCGGGCTGTTATAACTTGTTAGGGTTACTATCACCTGTAAGGTCGGGCTGTTATAACTTGTTAGGGTTACTATCACCTGTAAGGTCGGGCTGTTATAACTTGTTAGGGTTACTATCACCTGTAAGGTCAGGCTGTTATAACTTGTTAGGGTTACTATCATCTGTAAGGTAGGGCTGTTATAACTTGTTAGGGTTACTATCACCTGTAAGGTAGGGCTGTTATAACTTGTTAGGGTTACTATCACCTGTAAGGTCAGGCTGTTATAACTTGTTAGGGTTACTATCACCTGTAAGGTCAGGCTGTTATAACTTGTTAGGGTTACTATCACCTGTAAGGTCAGGCTGTTATAACTTGTTAGGGTTACTATCACCTGTAAGGTCAGGCTGTTATAACTTGTTAGGGTTACTATCACCTGTAAGGTCAGGCTGTTATAACTTGTTAGGGTTACTATCACCTGTAAGGTCAGGCTGTTATAACTTGTTAGGGTTACTATCATCTGTAAGGTAGGGCTGTTATAACTTGTTAGGGTTACTATCACCTGTAAGGTAGGGCTGTTATAACTTGTTAGGGTTACTGTCACCTGTAAGGTAGGGCTGTTATAACTTGTTAGGGTTACTGTCACCTGTAAGGTCAGGCTGTTATAACTTGTTAGGGTTACTATCACCTGTAAGGTCAGGCTGTTATAACTTGTTAGGGTTACTATCACCTGTAAGGTCAGGCTGTTATAACTTGTTAGGGTTACTATCATCTGTAAGGTAGGGCTGTTATAACTTGTTAGGGTTACTATCACCTGTAAGGTAGGGCTGTTATAACTTGTTAGGGTTACTGTCACCTGTAAGGTAGGGCTGTTATAACTTGTTAGGGTTACTGTCACCTGTAAGGTCAGGCTGTTATAACTTGTTAGGGTTACTATCACCTGTAAGGTCAGGCTGTTATAACTTGTTAGGGTTACTATCACCTGTAAGGTCAGGCTGTTATAATTTGTTAGGGTTACTATCACCTGTAAGGGTGGGCTGTTATAACTTGTTAGGGTTACTATCACCTGTAAGGTAGGGCTGTTATAACTTGTTAGGGTTACTATCACCTGTAAGGGTGGGCTGTTATAACTTGTTAGGGTTACTATCACCTGTAAGGTCAGGCTGTTATAATTTGTTAGGGTTACTATCACCTGTAAGGGTGGGCTGTTATAACTTGTTAGGGTTACTATCACCTGTAAGGTAGGGCTGATATATAAACAGTTTACCTATCAAAGGAATCTATAGGAGGATTCAGTATCCATTAAGTAAAAAGTAATTAAGTAAAGTCGCTGCTTTATTACCATATTACTGTAACTTTTCCCCCTAGGGACATTGTCTTGGTCTATGAAGTCACTCAAATTCCAAGGGTTTGAATAGAACAGAGTCAGGTTATTTAAGCACAGTAATTTAACCAAAGCTGTTAAGAGCAGCTAATACCTTGAGCTTTAGTGTAACTGTCTGCTTACCATTACAGTGATTCCTCTTATGCAACTAAACATGGGCAAGTTTGTTGTTATCAGGTTTTCTTTTTATAATAAGTCATTTTTGAGATTTACATTATTTGATAAAATAAATACCGAATACATGAGGGCAAAAAATTCTAAATAAAGCCTTTTTAAAACATACTATACAGTTTCATTTGTCAATGCTATTTTGTATCATAATTGAATGCATAGCTTCCTGCAAGAAGTGTGTGACTGTAAATCAAAGAAAATTATACAAGTTAATTTTAATACCATGTGAATTGTCTGTTCCATATCTGAAGCATAGCATCCAGTGGTCTGCATCTAGCAAAAACTCTGTAATCTGAAGCATAGCATCCAGTGGTCTTCATCTGGCAAAAACTCTGTAATCTGAAGCATAGCATTCAGTGGTCTGCATCTGGCAAAAACTCTGTAATCTGAAGCATAGCATCCAGTAGTCTTCATCTGGCAACACTCTGTACTCTGAAGCATAGCATCCAGTGGTCTGTATCTGTCAAAAACTCTGTAATCTGCATCGCTCATGTAAGGCTGTGAACCATAATCATCAGGAGCAAGCCCTGCTTGGAAACAAATGTGTGCACTGTATAGTACAGTAAATACTAAAAATGTTATAATTAGCGGGCATGTATGTCACTGAGAGCCTTTAATACATACACCAGCTACTGTTACCATCATGTATGACTGAGGCAGAGTCACTGACAGCCTTTAATACATACACCAGCTACTGTAACGATCATGTATGACTGAGGCAGAGTCACTGACAGCCTTTAATACATACACCAGCTACTGTTACCATCATGTATGACTGAGGCAGAGTCACTGACAGCCTTTAATACATACACCAGCTACTGTAACGATCATGTATGACTGAAGCAGAGTCACTGACAGCCTTTAATACATACACCACCTACTGTAACCATCATGTATGACTGAGGCAGAGTCACTGAGAGCCTTTAATACATACACCAGCTACTGTAACGATCATGTATGACTGAGGCAGAGTCACTTACAGCCTTTAATACATACACCAGCTACTGTAACAATCATGTATGACTGAGGCAGAGTCACTGACAGCCTCTAATACATACACCACCTACTGTAACGATCATGTATGACAGAGGCAGAGTCACTGACAGCCTTTAATACATACACCAGCTACTGTAACGATCATGTATGACTGAGGCAGAGTCACTGACAGCCTTTAATACATACACCAGCTACTGTAATGTTCATGTATGACTGAGGCAGAGTCACTGACAGCCTTTAATATATACACCAGCTACTGTAAGGATCATGTATGACTGAGGCAGAGTCACTGACAGCCTTTAATACATACACCAGCTACTGTAAGGATCATGTATGACTGAGGCAGAGTCACTGACAGCCTTTAATACATACACCAGCTACTGTAACGATCATGTATGACTGAGGCAGAGTCACTGACAGCCTTTAATACATACACCAGCTACTGTAACAATCATGTATGACTGAGGCAGGGTCACTGACAGCCTTTAATTCATACACCAGCTACTGTAACGATCATGTATGACTGAGGCAGAGTCACCGACAGCCTTTAATACATACACCAGCTACTGTAACGATCATGTATGACTGAGGCAGAGTCACTGACAGCCTTTAATACATACACCAGCTACTGTAACAATCATGTATGACTGAGGCAGAGTCACTGAGAGCCTCTAATACATACACCAGCTACTGTAACGATCATGTATGACAGAGGCAGAGTCACTGACAGCCTTTAATACATACACCAGCTACTGTAACGATCATGTATGACTGAGGCAGAGTCACTGACAGCCTTTAATACATACACCAGCTACTGTAATGTTCATGTATGACTGAGGCAGAGTCACTGACAGCCTTTAATATATACACCAGCTACTGTAAGGATCATGTATGACTGAGGCAGAGTCACTGACAGCCTTTAATACATACACCAGCTACTATAATTATCATGTATGATAGAGGTAGAGTCACTGACAGCCTTTAATACATACACCAGCTACTGTAACAATCATGTATGACTGAGGCAGGGTCACTGACAGCCTTTAATTCATACACCAGCTACTGTAACGATCATGTATGACTGAGGCAGAGTCACCGACAGCCTTTAATACATACACCAGCTACTGTAACCATCATGTATGACAGAGGCAGAGTCACTGACAGCCTTTAATACATACACCAGCTATTGTAACGATCATGTATGACAGAGGTAGAGTCACTGAAAGCCTTTAATACATACACCAGCTACTGTAACGATCATATATGACTCAGGCAGAGTCACTGACAGCCTAAATACATACACCAGCTATTGTAACGATCATGTATGACAAAGGAAGAGTCACTGACAGCCTTTAATACATACACCAGCTACTGTAACGATCATGTATGATAGAGGTAGAGTCACTGACAGCCTTTAATACATACACCAGCTATTGTAACGATCATGTATGACAGAGGCAGAGTCACTGACAGCCTTTAATACATACACCAGCTACTGTAACAATCATGTATGACTGAGGCAGAGTCACTGACAGCCTTTAATACATACACCAGCTACTGTGACGATCATGTATGACATAGGTAGAGTCACTGACAGCCTTTAATATATACACCAGCTACTGTTACCATCATGTATGACTGAGGCAGAGTCACTGACAGCCTTTAATACATAGACCAGCTACTGTAACGATCATGTATGACAGAGGCAGAGTCACTGACAGCCTTTAATACATACACCAGCTACTGAAATGATCATGTATGACTGAGGCAGAGTCACTGACAGCCTTTAATACATACACCAGCTACTGTAACGATCATGTATGACAGAGGTAGAGTCACTGACAGCCTTTAATATACACACCAGCTACTGTAACGATCATGTATGACTGAGGAGGAGAGTCATGAAGTTATTGGGACCATGCCACCAGAAATGTGGTCATGATACTGTACAACAACATGCCACCAGAAATGTGGTCATGATACTGTACAACAACATGCCACCAGAAATGTG
Source organism: Sipunculus nudus (assembly GCA_026874595.1). Taxonomy (NCBI): domain Eukaryota; kingdom Metazoa; phylum Annelida; class Sipuncula; order Golfingiida; family Sipunculidae; genus Sipunculus; species Sipunculus nudus. The sequence goes on along the minus strand of CM049311.1, from coordinate 626,313 downwards.
GTCATGATACTGTACAACAACATGCCACCAGAAATGTGGTCATGATACTGTACCACAACATGCCACCAGAAATGTGGTCATGATTCTGAACAACAACATGCCATCAGAAATGTGGTCATGATTCTGAACAACAACATGCCACCAGAAATGTGGTCATGATACTGTACCACAACATGCCACCAGAAATGAGGTCATGATACTGTACCACAACATGCCACCAGAAATGTGGTCATGATACTGTACCACAACATGCCACCAGAAATGTGGTTATGATACTGTACCACAACATGCCACCAGAAATGTGGTCATGATTCTGAACAACAACATGCCATCAGAAATGTGGTCATGATTCTGAACAACAACATGCCACCAGAAATGTGGTCATGATACTGTACCACAACATGCCACCAGAAATGTGGTCATGATACTGTACAACAACATGCCATCAGAAATGTGGTCATGATACTGTTCAACAACATGCCACCAGAAATGAGGTCATGATACTGTACCACAACATGCCATCAGAAATTAGATCATGATACTGTACCACAACATGCCACCAGAAATGTGGTCATGATACTGTACAACAACATGCCACCAGAAATGAGGTCATGATACTGTACCACAACATGCCATCAGAAATGAGGTCATGATACTGTACCACAACATGCCACCAGAAATGTGGTCATGATACTGTACAAAAACATGCCACCAGAAATGTGGTCATGATACTGTACAACAACATGCCACCAGAAATGAGGTCATGATACTGTACAACATGCCACCAGAAATGTGGTCATGATACTGTACAACAACATGCCACCAGAAATGTGGTCATGATACTGTACAACAACATGCCACCAGAAATGTGGTCATGATACTGTACAACAACATGCCACCAGAAATGTGGTCATGATACTGTACAACAACATGCCACCAGAAATGTGGTCATGATACTGTACCACATGATAAACATAAAATGTTAGGTGGATCAGAATAATTGCTGGTCAGGTTTATAATATAAGTTTATAAACAAAAATATTAAACTAAGGTTAAATACAAATCTAGATTACAAAGGAAATTGATTTTTGTGACCTTTATTGTTTAACCATTTGATGTTGTAATATGACAATATGACAATATTACACCTGAACATACTCTAAAATTAGTTAATTAATGCAACTTGCCATATGAACTACCTGAAAGCCATGAAAGCTTGGAACTCCACACTAAATCATAACTGGTCATGGAATGTTAAGATTCTTTAAGTATTTCGTAACTTTAACTTAACACAAACAAATAAAAATCTCAGGAAAGTTACAACAATCACCCTGTCAGAAAGATTCCCTACAGAAGATAATCTTTATTAAAGCTAGCTGGTACATGATGTAGGGCTGACAGAACATCAGCTGGGTAAAAAAATCCCTGGTAAGATATGAATGAGTGTACCTGGGAATTACCTGGGGGTTACTGAGGTTAATCAAGGCCACTTGAGCAGCATGTGTTACCTATCACAGCAGGTCTCTGTCCTTTGTTACCTCTGAGGTGAGGGGTGTGCAGCTGTCGCGTGCCACTGTTAGCTCTCAGGTAATAGAGCATTCACTTACCCTCACCTCTCCCGCCAGGTAACAATGTCAAGATCTGCTCTGATACAATTCCGACCCCGCAGCTGGCACACAGATATGACAAGGTAAATGGGCCCCTGTATAAAAGGCGGGAATACCCATACTATAACAAACAGTTATATACTTGTAGCAGTCAAACCAATATACTTGTAGCAGTCAAACCAATATACTTGTGGCAGTCAAACCAATATACTTGTAGCAGTCAAACCAATATACTTGTAGCAGGTCATCATTACTATAGGACTACTGCTTTATAAAACTACCAGGTAATGTACTTATATATAAATGTTGGGAACACTGGGGTTGTAAGGTACAGTTGTATCAGACCATACCTGAGTCACACTTAGACTTGTAGCTGCATGATCATCCTTAATGAAAGGACTAGTGTTTGATGGGGACTACATCATTATATGTACTCATATATTAAAGGTATAGGAATAAACATGCACATGCACCTTTCTACTGCAAAAAAAGTGTTTACACTCTGCAAAGGTTCAGATTTTATCAAATTCTTTTAGCGACTTGTTTCTGTGTGTGGCAGACGTGGATGTAGATTTCAATTCACTAATACTTGAATAACACCTGTGTATGTGAAATAAAGGACATAATCAAACGGGATGCTGTGAGGAAATCATTTACGGTGAGTGGTGACGTACATAGCCCTGAATACCATGCTAGCCAGTACCATGCATGCTGCGCAATGTTTGTATTTACATGTAATCCACTTCTTGCATGGTGTTTCCTGAGCCGTTAATTATAAGAATCAACAAACAAACAAGCTTTTTAGTATTGATATTGTCATTTATTTTTTAGTTTTAATTGTAATAGATTGACATTTTATTATACAAAACTTGGTGAAGAATTGACCGTTTGGTATTGCATGGAAGTTGGTGACAAAACAACTGCAGTGACAAATCAACTGGTATCCCATTAAATAAAATTTGATAAATTTTTAATTACATTTTTTTTAAACTTGTGAGTATATAGACTATTTAATAAAATTTTAAGCTAACGAGTACCAAGAATGCACTCAATGGTAATGTAAAATCCACCTTGAAAGGCATACCCCCTCCCCCACCTTCCAGGTGAATTAGTTATTATCACCCTAAGTCCATATTCCAGGTATCCATTATGAGGAGGTACCACATGGTCAGGGTCTTATGTTGAACCTGGTAATGCCTCTGGTCAGTCTATTGTTTGTGGGGTGGGATGGGTGTAAATTTATGCTGTAATATATGTGAACAACACAAAATCTATGTGTAAATGGGAGAAACTAAAAAGCTAGGCCTTAGGATGCTAAGACCTACATGGGTATCAATTTATGTACCTAAACCTGAGAGAAGATTGATTTTGGGTTAATTTAAATGGTACCTGTCACCCCTGGTTATGGTATAGGGAGTGGACTAGTCCATATCAACAAGCCATGTAGCAGTGATGTTCTGATGCCTGTATTTCCTGGAAGAGGGAATGCTGAGAGACCTTGGATATAAGGTTAGGTCACTGGCTGCTGTGTGTGAGCCATTTCCTGCCCAGTGCTGCCTGGTCACCTTTCTCACTCAATCAGAGATAGATGAAGGTGGACATAGAAATAATGTAGTCAGATAAGCCACTGGGTTGCTGGCATCACAGGTAAGCTGCTCCATTCATGAAGCCAATAATGAAGTTTGTGGTGTGGTGTTATGCTGGCAGTAGCCTCATTATATCACCATTTGTACTGTGTATTGGTAACAGATGGCCTACACCACAGATCAGTACTCCTAGAGCTGGGGTCCTTTGGTCGCTCCTTGCCTGTTCAGGCTGTTGTGTTCATTGTGTAGCATCTACATAAATTAACATGTCACATGAGAAACTTTGGTACATCGCATACTTTTGATATGTTCACATGAAGTGGATGCCAAGTAAATATTTTGCTGTAAAAAGTGTGAAATACCAACTGTATATCTGGAGATATGTTTATGGTATGAAACTAAAGATGTATGAACAAAAAGACACAGTTAAAAGTGGTTAAAATTCAAAATAACAAGTCACAGGATTAAATTTTATTTTGTGAAATTCCAAAATCACAATGCAACATTACATTTTGTGTAATTTTAGTGAATGCTTGAGTAAATGTGTCTTAAATTGCAAGAGCATGTCCCAGTTTCTTACCACAGCAGAGTTGATATGATAAAACTTCCTCCTTTTACATTACTTACATGAGCACTGATTTATATGAATAAACATTAACAGTGGGTATGACTGTTCTGATGTACCACCTGTTTATCCTAGGTATAGGAGTCACTTCATGTTGGAAATTTATGACATAGTTGATCAGATTGAACTTTAGGATTTTTCTTCTTCTTTTTTACCATATAAGTATAAAAAGTTTCTGTACATCTGATTTATGGACATGATAAAAGAACAGATTGTTCATATATGAAATATCCTTTTTTTCCACATGTAAAGATCTTTTCTTGTGATTTACAGGACATTTTGGCAATGCTGCCCATGTAATTTGTCAGAGAAAAAAGTAGCTGAGTATGGACGATTGAGTCTAGATATTGTGCACATTTTAAACATAAACTCTCCTAAGCATTCTATAATGATCCAGTTGATAACGTCTGGTTACTGAAACACCAACAGGAAGCCAGCAGAGTACTCAATGACAGATGTGTTCTCCCTCACAACAATGTTTATTTTACATCACGCTGGTCTTTTAAAGGGACATGGAAGTTTTTATATACTAGCATGAAGTCCAGTGCAGATGTTTGCATAATATTACAGAGACCTAATGTCCTAATTAATTTTAATTCATAATGAAGGAAGCTGACTTCACATCAATGATTATGTGATGGAGACATGGGGAGGTTGTTAAAGAATTTTAAGTGACCAGCAAAACAAATGATAAACATGCTTTAATTAACATGCAAAACCAAAGAATTTTAAAAGCATTTATTTCTAAACTAGTACAAGATTTGCACTAGGTTAATTAACATTTTTTAAAGCTCAGATTAATTAAATATAAAAGCCAGCTGCATGTCTATAATTAATGTCTGACATATTCACAGTTTATTTAACACTCTATTTTTAATGTGTATTTTGATATAATGTAACCCTGCCTTGGGCTCTCCTGAGGTCAGTTAACTGTTTAACATTCCACGATGAAATCAAATGGTTTACAAAATGTTGTTTACAGCTTTCCTGCGAGGGATATTTACAACAATTTGTAGACTATTTAGACAGTTGCTTTCTCCCTTTTCATTGACAGGACTGGACTGCAACTGTGCTGTTTATTTACTTGAGAGCTGTGTGTGAGTCGTAGACATCATATACCTGCTTGGTACATGTTCAAGAGGAAGAGGCACTAAAACTAATTCCACCACAACTGGCAAGAAGCCATGCCAGGAGACCACTGATACTACTGAGAGGCTCAGCTGGCCCGAAGTACAACAGCCAATCCTGGCTGAATGAAAGTTAACACCTGGCAGAGTCCATCACTGACGAGCTGATTTAATAAATGATAACACAGGAAAGAAGCCAAGGCCTCCAGGTAATCTGCTGCTAGGAACTGGTACTTGAGCTTGCAGTGTGTGCTGTTTATTACAGCTGGTTATTACTAGGGAATGCAAGCAGGGAAAGACCAGGAAACTAGAACTACTACATAGGAGGCTGATTTGCACCAGGCAAACTCAGTTATTTTCTTTATTGATTATTGCATGATCTGGTACTTGGCTTCGTATTTACTACAGGGAATACCAAGTTCAGAGGCAGGCAAAGCAAAAAGTGAAATGATCTCAGCAAGTATAAGATGCTGATTTGTGGAGGATTTCAGAGCAGCACAAGTTTAGAGTCTGGAGTGGATAATGAATAGGGAGCTCTGAAGTGAAACCCAGATCCAAGTTCTCTGAAAAAACATTTGTAACCAGGAAAACAACCTCATCACTCACAGACTGTGTGTACTTAAAAAAAACCCTCAAGTGCTTCCAGGGTTTGGAGTCAGAACTACCTTTTTACCTGAGGAAATCCAAACACAAGGACTACCTGCATCACCTGCTGACTGAGGTATTTTAACAAGCAGCTTCAGATCAAGAAGTAACAAGCGGCGTGGAGTGCCCGTCAATGACACTACCCTCTCACCGTACAAAGTGATAGTCTGTGTGCTTTAGATATAAAAACAGGATTATACTGGTGTGCTGGCTGTCAGGTTGATTCAACTTGCCAAGTGCTCATCATTTATTCTGAACTGAAAGTGCTTGATTAATTACAAGTGGTGCCTCTCATAACTGTACTTCCTCTTTTGGACAGGTGTGTTATATGGCAAGACAGGTGTGTTGTTAAATCACCGGATACACCTGACTTACCTGTTTCTTATCTTTGATAACTACCAATCAAAAAGCTCCAGATAACAGCTGAGTATACAATTTGTAAAGAAAGTTATTTTCATGTGTTTGATTGGATAAGTGTCTTGTGCTACAACAGTTTCATATTAACTTGTAACAGTGGCTGACCTAACCAGTCTTCTTGTCTACATCCAAAGGGAGAAGCACTGAGCAACTATTATATTACTGTAAGTGTTGTTACATATGGCAATATAAAACATCACTGAGAGGTGTTTCCATGCACTAAGCAGACTTTATCAAATACTGATCAGATGGGACAGGGTTAAAGATAAATTGTTGTAAGTTAAAGTGGAGAAGACACCCAGACTGACTTATCTGACACTGGAGTAGCTGGTGTGATGTGTTGTGAGCTGGTCTACATATATGTATAACATTGTTATAATTCCTCAGTGACCCCTGTGGAGTAGGACTGAACAGATTACAGTCTCTTGGTCTGTGCAGTATACCTGTGTTACATGCTGTTAAATCAATTAACAGGGCTGCAGCTTTTATTCTTTGTCTGGGAGTCTTGCTTTTTGTCAAGGACCTGCAGCTCATCAGTGTTCACTCCAGGAAGTGTGGCACTGACAGCACAGTACCGGCAGTGTGAGAGCAGCTGCTTTTTTTTGCTGTGGGTACAGTACCTCATTTGTAGCCAGCATCTGGTGGTGACTTGATCATACTTGTGGGGGTCACTTTGTCCCTGCTCACCAAGCCAAGTACTGTGACCTGCCCAGAAGTAAATAAGACGGATCAACTACTGACACAGAAGCTGCATGTATTGCTGCAACTCTGATAAGCTGAGCCAGGTCTCAACTCACTATATACAACCCCTTACAGTCAGAGATAAGGCAGACTTCCTGGAATAGTCTGTCCCGCAGTGCTGCTGCAGTAAATGTGCTATGGACATACACCTGTACATCATGATACTTGCTGTTTTCTCTCTGCTGGTGCTCCTCCCGGCTTGTCATGGTAAGTTAAATGTTTTATACTCACAGATTTTTTTTATTCCCCCCTTTGTAATGAGTCTTTTAATGCAGAGTTTTATCTTATTCAGAATTTGCTCAAACTGTTTAAATGGGAAGCTTAAATTTGAACATTATACTTTTTCTTTAGAAAACAATCATTTATAAAAATAAAAGAAAGTATCCATTTATCCACATTTGCTGGACAGACTTATGATAAGCTGATATAAAATCTGTTTTCCATCCTTGTGTATTTGATAAACAAAATTACTGTTTTGAATTAACCAAACAGTCATTTTATAGGACAGTATTACTATCTTCACACAAATGCCTTTATATTTAACCTCTGGCCACCTGAATTCACAGAGGCCACTATGGGTTACTATTTACTTTCTAACAAACTCAATAAAACTAGGTAATTCAAGAATTTAAAACTGACTGGTAGAGATCTGAAAAAGTCTTTTTACATCAAGGTATAGGACTTAATAATTAAATGTACACTGCTTCCAGTTAAATCAATGAAGTACACAGCTACAACTGACTTAATAAATTGATGAACATAACTTGTTGAAGTGGACTTAATAAATTGATGAACAAAACTCTGTTTTAATCAAATAATAGACAAAACTTTTTTTAACAGTGTCAGAGTATCAGACTATGGAACATAAAAGGACCATGCAATGACATTTAAAATTGCTGGATTTACTTCACTTCTAATTAGTACCTCTAAGCATTAATCTCTAAAGGTACATTCAACAATATCTTTTTGAAAAGGTTCACAATAAACAGCTTACAGTTGTGAATACACTGTCTGATGATGGGAATATTATGGGATACCCAGGGATATCATCGATAACCCTGGTAACTTACCAGGGCTCTGATGGATTTTCATGAATGAAGGATTTCGATAAAACTCACTAGAAATGTTAATCAATAAAATATCTCGCCTAAGTTTAAATTCCAGTGAAATCCATGCATATCTAATGAGTTCAGAGGTCACTGCACTTTGGAAGCAGCTTGGTGACTTAACAGAAATCCTATGGATTTTCATGAAATTCATTATACATATTAATCAATAGACTCTCTCACCTGATTTACATTCTCATATAAATTCATGCATATCTAATGAGGTCAGAGGTCATCACACTTTGGAGGTGCCTTGGTGACTTACAAAAATCCTATGGATTTACATGATACTCATTATATATACATATTTATCACCTGAATTACGCATAGAGGTCACCAGATACATGACAGGCGTATTGTGCATGTTTGTGGTGGTCTTGTTAAAATGAATTTATAGCAGCCATGCACTCATTATGGTTCAAGCACCATATCTCCCCAGAATTTCAGAACATTGGGGCAAATGTGCCTTGGGTTTAAAATCCATACATTCTGCAAATAGATTGATATGCACACAAACAAGCACACACAAACAAGCACACACATACATAGCACAAGTATAGTGAGAGTACAATAAATACTAAAGCCATGTGTACATAAAGAGATGGCATTCAGTCTGTTACTGACTGATGAACATGTTAACCGTATCACGTAGACATTATCAACAGATGGCGAGTATTGAAGTTTCTTTCTAGCTCAGCTCCAAACACTGATCAATACAGGAACTGCTACTCTTCTTGATGAACAGTCAGTGTTGACAGTCAGTAAAACTTTGTTGTTCTTATTTATTTATAGTGGTGGCTGATAAACACCATTGTTCATTTCTCCCTATTTATTTGATCTTAGCATTATAGAGTATAATTACAAACTCAATAAAACTGCATGTTAACTTTCGGTTTAATTTCATACAGTTTTTTTTCTTATTCCTTCATTCAGTTTCATTCTAAGCTTGATAACCACTCTTTATTAATATTTATAAAGACAATATAAATATGTTGAGATATCAACTCTTCATTGTTATTCAAGTAATTTTCTCTTGTCATAATCATTACACTGAATCATTACATAATTGTCCCCCCCTGAGGGGAAGATATCCACAGCATGCAGCCAGATAATTGTGTTAGTTTATTTTCACCCACCACTAGGTTTAGTTATTTATTCAAAAGTGAACACAGGGGTTTTAAGTTTCAGCAGAAAGATATGAGAGTGATGAATGCAAACACTGCTGGACTGGTGTTTGTGACTAGTGATGATCAGTCAGCGTGCCCACATCCCTCCTACATCAGTCTGCGATATGACAGCAAGGCCACAGAGGTTTTTGTTCAGACTTTACTGTGAATTCAGTCTAGCCCCCAGTGGTTCCAGGGGGTTATAACTCAATAGGAAATTTCTGAATAAACTAAAACGGTAGTGAAATACACAGTGCCCTGGAGAACATTTTTTCCCGACCTGTAATATGGCAATGGAGCATACTTTATTTTGTCTCTAGAACATGCCTTTGTAGAAACATTTTGTAGCAGACTTCATTGTTTAAACAGATCGATACAAGTATGAAAAGATTAAAACCTACAAACATCTAATCAAAATACAGCCAACTAGATTGTATGTATGTTGTCCATTATTCAAACACAATGCCTTAATCACACTTCACAAAAGGAGCCCCATTAACTAAACATAATACAACACTTAGTGTGTCTCTTGTATACTCAACAATAACAGGAAACAATGTGACAATAATAGTGAAATTTAGGCTTATGTTTGACTCTATTGTGAGTAAGTAACAATGTCACAGTGAGAGCTAAACTCATTCATAAATAACCAAGCAGTTCGGGAAATAGTACGGTAATGCAATGGAAAACACATCTTTTGTTAAGGCACGGTACAGTATAGAAATCAATGTATATGTGTACAAAGGGAAACAATATGGTTCAAATACATAAAAGGAACTAAAATGATCCTCTGTAAATGAATTAAAGGATGGAAGTAGTGACACAGAATGAAACAAGTTATCACATGTACAGCTTTCAAAGCAGGACTGGAAAAAAACTTTTCTTTATAAATCAGAGAGACTAATGGTATACTGAGGCATGTTATAACATATACAAGACTGTAAAAGATACTTTTATTTATAAATCAGTAAGACTAACGGTATACTGAGGCATGTTATAACATATACAAGACTGGAAAGATACTTTTATTCATAAATCAGAGAGACTAATGGTATACTGAGGCATGTTATAACATATACAAGACTGGAAAGATACTTTTCTTTATAAATCAGAGAGACTAATGGTATACTGAGGCATGTGTTGTAACATGTACAAGCACTGTGCTTCACTACAGGGTTTAAAATATTCAGTTTGCCTGAGGTCATGGGCTGGTAAAAAATGTTACCCATACCTGTAATATAAACAGATCCCAACACTTTCAGTTTGGGGAAGATTAATTTTCCCCACAATATTACAGCTTCAGCACATGGGGTGGGTTATTACTCAGACTTACAGCTACAGTACATTGGCTAGGATGTTACCCACACTTACAGCTACAGTACAAATGCTAAGATGTTACCCACACCTAGAGCTACAGTACATGGGTTAGGATGTTACCCACACCTACAGCTACAGTACATAGGCTAGGATGTTACCCAAACTTACAACTACAGTATATAGGTTAGGATGTTACCCACACTTACAGCTACAGTACAAGGGTTAGGATGTTACCCACACTTACAGCTACAGTACATGGGTTAGGATGTTACCCACACCTAGAGCTACAGTACATGGGTTAGGATGTTACTCACACTTACAGCTACAGTACATAGGCTAGGATGTTACCCACACCTACAGCTACAGTACATGGGTTAGGATGTTACCCACCCCTACAGCTACAGTACATAGGTTAGTATGTTACCGACACCTACATCTACAGTACATAGGCTAGGATGTTACCCACACCTACAGCTACAGTACAAGGGTTAGGATGTTACCCACACCTACAGCTACAGTACATGGGTTAGGATGTTACTCACACTAACAGCTACAGTACATAGGCTAGGATGTTACCCACACCTACAGCTACAGTACATGGGTTAGGATGTTACCCACACTTACAGCTACAGTACATGGGTTAGGTTGTTACTCACACTTACAGCTACAGTACATGGGCTAGGATGTTACCCACACCTACAGCTACAGTACATGGGTTAGGATGTTACCCACACTTACAGCTACAGTACATGGGTTAGGATGTTACTCACACTTACAGCTACAGTACATGGGTTAGGATGTTACCCACACCTACAGCTACAGTACATAGGCTAGGATGTTACCCAAACTTACAGCTACAGTATATAGGCTAGGATGTTACCCACACTTAAAGCTACAGTACAAGGGTTAGGATGTTGCCCACACTTACAGCTACAGTACATTGGCTAGGATGTTACCCACACTTACAGCTACAGTCCATAGGTTAGGATGTTACCCACACCTACAGCTACAGTACAAGGGTAAGGATGTTACCCTCACTTACAGCTACAGTACATGGGCTAGGATGTTAATCACACTTACAGCTACAGTACAAAGGCTAGGATGTTACCCACACCTACAGCTACAGCACATGGGTTAGGATGTTACCCACACCTACAGCTACAGTACATGGGTTAGGATGTTACCCACACCTACAGCTACAGTACAAGGGTTAGGATGTTACCCACACTTACAGCTACAGTACATGGGATAGGATGTAACTCACACTTACAGCTACAGTACAAAGGCTAGGATGTTACCCACACCTACAGCTACAGCACATGGATTAGGATGTTACCCACACCTACAGCTACAGTACATAGGCTGGGACGTTACCCAAACTTACAGCTACAGTATATAGGCTAGGATGTTACCCACACTTACAGCTACAGTACAAGGGTTAGGATGTTACCCACACTTACAGCTACAGTACACGGGTTAGGATGTTACTCACACTTACAGCTACAGTACATTGGCTAGGATGTTACCCACACTTACAGCTACAGTACATTGGCTAGGATGTTACCCACACTTACAGCTACAGTACAAAGGCTAGGATGTTACCCACACATACAGCTACAGTACAATGGTTAGGATGTTCCCCACACCTACAGCTACAGTACATAGGCTAGGATGTTACCCACAACTACAGCTACAGTACATGGGTTAGGATGTTACCCACACCTACAGCTACAGTACATGGGCTAGGATGTTACCCACACTTAGAGCTACAGTACATAGGTTAGGATGTTACCCACACCTACAGCTACAGTACATAGGTTAGGATGTTACCCACACCTACAGCTACAGTACATGGGTTAGGATGTTACCCACACCTACAGCTACAGTACATGGGTTAGGATGTTACCCACACCTACAGCTACAGTACATGGGTTAGGATGTTACCCACACCTACAGCTACAGCACATGGATTAGGATGTTACCCACACCTACAGCTACAGTACATAGGCTAGGACGTTACCCAAACTTACAGCTACAGTATATAGGCTAGGATGTTACCCACACTTACAGCTACAGTACAAGGGTTAGGATGTTACCCACACTTACAGCTACAGTACATGGGTTAGGATGTTACTCACACTTACAGCTACAGTACATTGGCTAGGATGTTACCCACACTTACAGCTACAGTACATTGGCTAGGATGTTACCCACACTTACAGCTACAGTACAAAGGCTAGGATGTTACCCACACATACAGCTACAGTACATGGGTTAGGATGTTCCCCACACCTACAGCTACAGTACATAGGCTAGGATGTTACCCACACCTACAGCTACAGTACATGGGTTAGGATGTTACCCACACCTACAGCTACAGTACATGGGGCAGGATGTTACCCACACCTACAGCTATAGTACATGGGGTAGGATGTTACCCACACCTACAGCTACAGTACATGGGTTAGGATGTTACCCACACCTACAGCTACAGTACATAGGCTAGGATGTTACCCACACTTACAGCTTCAGTACATGGGCTAGGATGTTACCCACACCTACAGCTACAGTACATGGGTTAGGATGTTACCCACAACTACAGCTACAGTACATGGGTTAGGATGTTACCCACACCTACAGCTACAGTACATGGGTTAGGATGTTACCCACACCTACAGCTACAGTACATGGGTTAGGATGTTACCCACACCTACAGCTACAGTACATGGGTTAGGATGTTACCCACACCTACAGCTACAGTACATGGGTTAGGATGTTACCCACACTTACAGCTACAGTACATGGGCTAGGATGTTACCCACACCTACAGCTACAGTACATGGGTTAGGATGTTACTCATACCTACAGCTACAGTACATGGGTTAGGATGTTACCCACACTTACAGCTACAGTACATGGGCTAGGATGTTGCCCACACTTACAGCTACAGTACATGGGTTAGGATGTTACCCATACCTACAGCTACAGTACATGGGTTAGGTTGTTACTCACACCTACAGCTACAGTACATAGGCTAGGATGTTACCCACACTTACAGCTACAGTACATGGGCTAGGATGTTACCCACACTTACAGCTACAGTACATGGGTTAAGATGTTACCCATACCTACAGCTACAGTACATGGTTTAGGTTGTTACTCACACTTACAGCTACAGTACATGGGCTAGGATGTTACCCACACTTACAGCTACAGTACATGGGTTAGGATGTTACCCACACTTACAGCTACAGTACATGGGTTAGGATGTTACTCACACTTACAGCTACAGTACATGGGCTAGGATGTTACCCACACTTACAGCTACAGTACATGGGTTAGGTTGTTACTCACACTTACAGCTACAGTACATGGGCTAGGATGTTACCCACACTTACAGCTACAGTACATGGGTTTGGATGTTACCCACACTTACAGCTACAGTACATGGGTTAGGTTGATACTCACACTTACAGCTACAGTACATAGGCTAGGATGTTACCCACAATAACAGGTACAGTACATGGGTTAGGATGTTACCCACACTTACAGCTACAGTACATAGGTTAGGATGTTACCCACACTTACAGCTACAGTACATGGGTTAGGTTGTTACTCACACTTACAGCTACAGTACATAGGCTAGGATGTTACCCACAATTACAGGTACAGTACATGGGTTAGGATGTTACCCACACTTACAGCTACAGTACATGGGCTAGGATGTTACCCACACCTACAGCTACAGTACATGGGTTAGGATGTTACTCATACCTACAGCTACAGTACATGGGCTAGGATGTTACCCACACCTACAGCTACAGTACATGGGCTAGGATGTTACCCACACTTACAGCTACAGTACATGGGTTAGGATGTTACCCATACCTACAGCTACAGTACATGGGTTAGGTTGTTACTCACACCTACAGCTACAGTACATAGGCTAGGATGTTACCCACAATTACAGCTACAGTACATGGGTTAGGTTGTTACTCACACTTACAGCTACAGTACATGGGCAAGGATGTTACCCACACTTACAGCTACAGTACATGGGTTAGGATGTTACCCACACTTACAGCTACAGTACATGGGTTAGGTTGTTACTCACACTTATAGCTACAGTACATGGGCTAGGATGTTACCCACACCTACAGCTACAGTACATGGGTTAGGATGTTACCCACACTTACATCTACAGTACATAGGCTAGGATGTTACCCACAATTACAGGTACAGTACATGGGTTAGGATGTTACCCACACTTACAGCTACAGTACATGGGTTAGGTTGTTACTCACACTTAAAGCTACAGTACATGGGCTAGGATGTTACCCACACCTACAGCTACAGTACATGGGTAAGGATGTTACCCACACTTACAGCTACAGTACATGGGTTAGGATGTTACTCACACTTACAGCTACAGTACATGGGTTAGGATGTTACCCACACCTACAGCTACAGTACATGGGTTAGGTTGTTACTCACACTTACAGCTACAGTACATGGGCTAGGATGTTACCCACACCTACAGCTACAGTACATGGGTTAGGATGTTACCCACACTTACAGCTACAGTACATGGGTTAGGATGTTACTCACACTTACAGCTACAGTACATGGGTTAGGATGTTACCCACACCTACAGCTACAGTACATAGGCTAGGATGTTACCCACACCTACAGCTACACTTCATAGGCTAGGATGTTACCCACACCTACAGCTACAGTACATGGGTTAGGATGTTACCCACACCTACAGCTACAGTACATGGGTTAGGATGTTACCTACAGCTACAGTACATAGGCTAGGATGTTATCCACACCTACAGCTACAGTACATAGGCTAGGATGTTACCCACACCTAGAGCTACAGTACATGGGTTAGGATGTTACCCACACCTACAGCTACAGTACATGGGTTAGGATGTTACCCACACCTACAGCTACAGTACATAGGCTAGGATGTTACCCACACCTACAGCTACAGTACATGGGTTAGGATGTTACCCACACCTACAGCTACAGTACATGGGTTAGGATGTTACCCATACCTACAGCTACAGTACATGAGTTAGGATGTTACCCACACCTACAGCTACAGTACATGGGTTAGGATGTTACCCACACCTACAGCTACAGTACATGGGCTAGGATGT
Source organism: Sipunculus nudus (assembly GCA_026874595.1). Taxonomy (NCBI): domain Eukaryota; kingdom Metazoa; phylum Annelida; class Sipuncula; order Golfingiida; family Sipunculidae; genus Sipunculus; species Sipunculus nudus. Next base: position 610,811 of record CM049311.1, on the reverse strand, counting down.
TACCCACACTTACAGCTACAGTACATAGGCTAGGATGTTACCCACACCTACAGCTACAGTACATGGGTTAGGATGTTACCCACACCTACAGCTACAGTACATAGGTTAGGATGTTACCCACACTTACAGCTACAGTACATGGGTTAAGCTAGGATGTTACCCACACTTCCCAGAAAGTTTTGAGATATTTACATACAGAGTGACTGATACTTTAACACCAGTAAGTGCTTTGGCCTTTTGGATAATGGGATAGTATTTTTATGATACTTACATCTTAAACAGATTTTCACAAACATCACCACACCTGTAATCTTTTATTAAACAGGCAATGTGAATCGGGGTTGTGATGAACTGAACTCCAATCTCCACTCAGGTCATTTGTATTCCTAATGTTTTATGCATACTTATTGATCATACTTACACTGTGTATCAGACATGAAGTGTTTAATGAGAAGACTCTTATTTATATTTTCATAGTTGTATCTCTTAAAACATATAAGGAAAACAAGCAAGATGAATTAATATGTAATGACATAGAGAGGGAGCACTAAGGTTAACAGTGCAGGTGGCCAGAAATGTTAGGCAATAACAAGAATTGTCATCCCCATCTCAGGTGACATAAAGTACATGTTTAAAACAGATATCTGTAAACAACTTAAATACAAATCACATACCAGGGAGGAATTCAAATATATAAGTATGGTCATATCACATATATAAATGATTAATTTAGCAGCACACCAGAGTCAGCGGGTATTTGTCTTTGAATGATCAAGAGGCTTATTTGACCATCAATACACACTACTTGCAGAAACATGTTAGGTACCAGTAAATTTCTGAATTAAAAGAGAGTCTTCCTTTCCTGTTCTTCCTTTCTGCCCTCCTTACAAGCCAACTTTCCATAATCCAGGATGGGTCCCTGCATGCCCCATGATATCCAACAGGCCTTCCAGCCTCCAGGCCTGACAGGTGACAGCCTGTGCTTGGCAGGCAGCATATATCACTGAGCATGAGGGGGCAGGTCAGGACACAGAATCTGAGGATAAAGCCGCCCCCACTGATAACTCTGATAAAGCTCAATAGTACACTGGTCCTAAAAAGCCACAAAACAGACAGACTGAATGATAAACCAGCACAAACTAGGAAAATATTTGTTGGCTGTTTATTTTGTTAACCAATAGGAAACCATTGCATAATATTTAATGCTGAACTTCATAACCCTAAATAAATGTCACTCTGTTTACTTTTTTTCTGAGTTTTTACATGATAACCTGTGCCTTAAATGAGCCATAAAACAGAAAAGAAATAAAATTAAAATGTAATATTTTACTAATATAACAACACATGAATTTAATACTTACAAAATATCATGAAACGAAAATGCCAACACCACAAGCATGGTGAGGGTCCAATCTTATATATTATGTTATACTACTGACTGGCAGTTGTTTATCATAAAGCTTATTAAGGCCCCGCTTCAGTAGAAGCAATTACCCTGTCAGTATTATTATTATTATTCAGTATTAGTAATCACCCTGTCCATCTGTCTGTCCACAAATTAATTTGTCAAGGTCAAAGATAAAGGGAATCCTCTGTCCACAAATTTATTTCCAGATGATAACTCCAGTTTCAATTCACATATGGATTTCAAACTTAATATATAAATGGCCCACCACTAAAGCAAGAACCCTATTGATTTGGGGTCAGGTGGTTAAAGGTCATGGTCTCAGGACTCACATTTTTAAAATCTTTATGATTAATTTTAAGCCAAACTTTCTATGCCAGTCTTTCCATCTTACACATATAGGACACCTGCCAACAGGGAAACATCTCTATCAATCTTTGGGTCACAAGTTCAAAGGTCAAGGTCACAGGAGCCATCTGTCAACAAATTCATTTCCAGATGATAACTCCACTTGGGATTCACATATGGATTTCAAACTTGAATATTTAATGGCCCAACACTAAAACAAACATCCTTTTTAATTTGGGGCCATGAGGTCAAAGGTAAAGATCACAGTCCCCACATCTTTAAAAAGATTGTGAATGCATTTAAGCAAAACCTTTCATTCCAGAGGTTCCATCTTACATATACAGTTTACCTGCCAATAGGCAAATATCCCTTTCCCTATTGAGGCCAAAGGTCAAGGTCACAGGAGTCATCTGTCCACTCATTGATTTCCAACACCTTTCATAACTCCGGTTTTGATTCACATATGCATTTCAAACTTATTATATAAATGGCCAACCAAAATGGCAAGAACCCTATTAATTTTTGGGTCGTGAGGTCAAAGGTCAAGGTCTCAGGACTCATATTTCTAAAAAGTTATGAAAACCTTACAATCCAAACTTTCCTTGCCAGTCTTTCCATCTTGCTTCAGTGTTTAAGTACTGTTTTGGGTCAGTTTCTTCTGGGTCTGAATGTATAGACATATGTCAAGGCCCAGATTGCGATCTGGACGGATCTTAGATCTGTCCAGCCCAAATTGTGATCAGAGTTCAGGCCGGCCCAAATTGCAATCGCAATCTAGGCTGGCCAGATCTTAGATCTGTCCAGCCCAGATTGCGATTGCAGTTTAGTCCCGCCAGATTGTAATCCTGTCTTTCTTGCTTCACGATCGCAATCTGGGCTGGAGGCTGGACAGATCTAAGATCTGTCCTTCCGAGATTGCAATCCTAAACTTGACCAGCCCATATTGTGATCCATGCTTTTACTATCACAGAGGTGAAACACTGAATGTTTTACCAACTCATTTAGCATTGCATGGTTCCATTTACCCATAGTAAATACAGTTAAACTACACATAGGCAGTTTATAGTAGTTGGTTGGCATCAATCTGTTCAGCCTAGAAAATGGCGGTTGCACCAGTGCTTGAAGTGTGCTCCATCAACACACTTTTCCCCTTTGGAAGTCTACAAGGGCAGCAATAAACAATATGGATCTCTGTACATGTTTCTCTGCCAAAATTTTATGTTTTAAAATTTAACTCTGTGTGTCTACTTCTTACAAGGTGGATGATCACAAACATCTCAAGGAAAAGAACTTATTTTTGAAGCATTTTCAATAAGGGCGTAATAAATGTAGCATAAAAATGCTGTGCAATTGCCAGACCTATAGAAGTAAGAGTGGATCTGAAATACTGTTTATTCATGTTACAAGGGGTTGCATTAAACAAAGTGGTATATAAGGTATCAAACAGTATCTCAATGATTTGAGTTTGAAATATGACTTCTGTCATTAAAGATCATGAAATGGTCTATAACCCTTCAAGAGTAAATTACAAAATTAGGCCCCTTTGTTGCATGTAACCCACTGATTGTATATTATCCAATGCCCTCATAAAATTACATGGTTATGCATATTATGTTTTTCATGTTTATAGTAGACAAATTTTGTGAAAGGTATTATAAAAACATGAATCAAAGAACACAACAATTTATATTTTAATATCCCTTACCGAAACTTATGCATGGATCACGCCTGGAACACGCCTGGAACTTGCCTGGGTCATTTTGCAAAATTTCTAAGTTGATGCATGGATATGATGCATGGAACATGCATGGATTTCTTGGTTTTCCATGCATGGACTTAGAAAATTTTTAAAAGGGGACCTCTATGTATGTATATAGTCAATTAAGGATTCATGGATCATGCATGGTTTATGCCTGGACACGCCTGGAACATGCATGGAACAGGCCTGGACATGCATGGGTATTGCCCAACATATTTTTCTACAAGTTCTTGTATCACAGATATGATTATATGCATGCAAATACATGGGCAAATGGGTATGCAAATACATGGGTATGCATGGAACTTGCCTGGATAATATCCAGGCGTGTTCCAGGCATCTTTACAATGCATGGGTATGCATGGATCATGCATGGAAAATACCCAGGCATGTTCCATGCATCTTTAGCATGGCTATGCATGGAAAATGCATGGATAATATCCAGGCATGTTCCATGCATCTTTGAAATGCATGGGTATGCATGGATCATGCATGGATAATACCCAGGCATGTTCCATGCATCTTGAGCATGGCTGTGCATGGAACATGCATGGATAATATCCAGGCATGTTCCATGCATCTTAACAATTCATGGCTATGCATGGAACATGCATGGATAATGTCCAGGCGTGTTCCATGCATCTTAAGCATGGTTATGCATGGATAATATCCAGGCATGTTCCATGCATCTTTACAATGCATGGCTATGCATGGATAATATCCAGGTGTGTTCCATGCATATTTACACAGTAAGGCTATGCATGGAACATGCATGGATAATATCCAGGCATGTTCCATGCATCTTTACAATGCATGGATATGCATGGAACATGCATGGATAATATCCAGGCATGTTCCATGCATCTTTACAACACATGGCTATGCATGGAACATGGCGCATTCCATGCATCTAACATGAACACATTAAACATTGAACATAAAACATCAATTAGCAAAATGTAGTTACCTATATTGGTATGTATCATTTCCACACTTCTTTCATGAACAATTCAGTTTGAATGCAGAACAAGGCGACTTTTTGTTAAAAGGATATTTTATTGTGCTATATTAAACGGGTGATCAGTCTAAAGTATTTACTAGATCACCTGAAAAGGTGCAAAGACATGGTACTGCACTAGTTCACCAGTCTTTTATTCTATTTTCTATGCTTTCTTTTCCATGTTTATCTCACAGTGATGATGTGATGACTGCTTCTTTTTGTGTATTGGGCTCCAATTTTGTGCTTCTGCCCCAGAACCCTCTTGACCTTATTCTCTTGGACCTCTGGACACCTGGTTGTTCTGAAGTCTGGAATGAAAGTTTATACTTTAGAATCTGATGAAATATATCAGAATTAGAACATTCACTGATTCAGAGTCTTCATTTATTTCCAATTTATGTTGCTTCTTTGTTCCTCTCTAAGTCAACTATTGGATTTAGGAAAAGCAAACCAGCTGTGTCTCTGTCTGTGATCAATGCTGAGTACATACAATTTATTCTACTAATGAAGTGTGAATCCTTTTTTCCAATGGTTTCTTATCAATGCCAGTTCATAAATGTTCAGTTATGATTAAATATGGACTCTTGTAAAACCTGCCTTAATTAACCAATCAGCTATTATAAATATGAAAATTATATTTTATATTATGTTAAATTATTCTGCATTATATATATTTTAATTTGTTATCAGCTGTTTAAATTTATAGCCCCCGTCTCAAATTTTAGGTGTATGATGTAAATATTATTTTAAATGCCAACACAGTGATATGACATGTTGCTTAAGAGGCAAAACCTATCTCCACATAAGTATATGAATAAAAACATGTTGACAAAAATAAACTCACTGTGTGCCAGCCCTAGCAGTTTAAGAACGTTCTGATATTACCTTCACTGAGATTCCTGTATACTCTTGGCACCATTCTTCAAATTTTTTTCTCCTGCCCTGATGGAATCTTTGAGCAGACAGTATAATGATTTTTCTTAATTATATGATGAATGAGTCCTTAAAGCTTGAATTTAACTCTGAATTTAAGTCATATTGTAGTAATGCTGAAAAAATGAGAGAAAATTCCATTAGTATAATTCCAAAATCATTCACAGATATGTAATATATTACTCACAGAGAAGTAATATTTTACTACTAGCCATACACATGTGACTTCTGCATTATCTTTCATAATATAATGCATGAAGCCAGAACTGAGAGGCCTCTCTTGACTGTAGTCAGGTTTTCTCTTTGTTTAAAACTCAGAGTTTAACATTCAGTTGTGATGTCAGTGACTTCAGTAAATATACTAACTGCACTACTGGCATACAAACTCTGGAGTGATATTTGGTGTATACCAACTGACCTAGCCGCACTGGGTGTCCTTGACCTAGTAATGCCACTAGCTGACACTATAGTGGTCAACTTCAATATGCCAGTGTCAACCAACATGTTCAAAAGTTTTGTGAGGCATCTAACTTTCCTCTGATATGGCCTAGAACAGTATATATAAAGAGACAATTCATGCATGATAATTTAAAATACCAAACATGGCTTAAAATGCCTTATTCTGAACTAAAAACTGTATCAGCAATTCTGAGTTAGCCACATGCATTTATTCATGAACAAATCAGGTAATGTTTACAGACAGATTTCTCATGTTCATTCTCCATATTGAGGATAAATATCAATATGTACATTTAAAGTTATGTTTTGAATACTCACCAACAGAGATGCAAAGGCTGATGACTCCTCTTCTATAAGATTTTAGGTGATTAGAATATAGGTCACTTCTCCTGTTTAAGATGACTGTAACAGCAAGATGGCTGCATGAAATCCCTCACCAGCAGTGTGTAGACACTGGTGTCACGTGACAGTTATAGTTTTGAAACTGGCTGAGCAAGTCACCAACACATTTTACAAGTGACTTTTGTTCCAGGCAAATCCAGGCAGTGACTTTGTCAGAAAATGTCATCTAAAGTGGTCCATGCATGATCCATGCAAGCTCAATTCTGTCTAACCAGGCTAAATCAGTAGAGTTAATTTTACCCATGCATATTCCATGCAAAATCCATGCATATCCAGGCACATTCAGACACCTGAAAAGGTGTCTGAAAATGTGTTTCCTTGTTTCCCAGGTAAGTCCAGTCGATATCCATGCAAGTCCAGGCGATATCCATGCATGTTCCATGCATATCCATGCATGTCCATGCACACTGAAAAAAATAGAGTTTTTACCCAGGCGTGTTCCAGGCACGTTCCATGCATGATCCATGCATCCAGGCGCTTTCCAGGCATGTTCCAGGCATGTTCCATGCATAAGTTTCGGTAAGGGATAGCTTGCTATAGTTATGAATCATATCAGTCAGTTTATTTAAGCACATGGAAAGATCACAGGGTTCCAGGCACCATGAATAGGTAACTAATTAATCAGACCAAATCCATTGAGTCAAGCAGAACAACTACTGGTAACAAATATGTATAATACATACTATTAAGGTTTATAAAAAATATTGAATTTTCAAAAGATACATGATGGATGAAAGTAAAATATTTAGATGATAGCTTCAAGGTAAATTTCAAAATAATTACTTGGGATTGCATGATGACTTACATGGGCTTTGCATTTTAGCAACTGCCTAATATTGTTTTTTTTTTACCTTTTTCAACAAGCAGCATTTTTGCATGAGCCTATTTGTATTAGGCCTATAATTGTATTTAATATGAAGAAATTGTACCATGCAAAACTAAGTAAGTTTTCTGAAACATCCCATGTTTCACTCCTGTGATAGGAAGGAGTGAAAAGTGCCTTTTGTATAATAAATGTATTTATTATGGGGAAATGGTACCATGCAATACCAAATAAGTTGGTAAAACATTCAATGTTTCACTCCTGTGATAGTAAAAGCATGGATCACAATATGGGCTGGTCAAGTTTAGGATTGTAATCTAGGCTGGACAGACTGTCCAGCCAAGATTGTGATCCTGAAGCAAGAAAGACAGGACCACAATCTGGCCGGACTAAACTGTGATTGCAATCTGGGCTGGACAGATCTAAGATCTGGCCAGCCTGGATTGCGATCGCAATTTGGGCCCGCCTGAACTGCGATCACAATTTGGGCTGGACAGATCTAAGATCCGCCCAGATCGCAATCTGGGCCTTGACATAAATATTTTATTCTTCCAAGCATCACTTAGCCCACACTAGAAGTCTATGGGTCTTCGGCAGGGCACTTCCTGACTTGTCAGTATTCATCTAGTATATTATGTTATACTAGTGACTGGCGGCTGTTTAACATAAAGCTTATATATTATGTTATACTACTGACTGGCGGCTGTTTATCATAAAGATTATAAATTATTTTATACTACTGACTGGAGGCTGTTTATCATAAAGATTATATATTATTTTATACTACTGACTGGCGGCTGTTTAACATAAAGCTTATGGGCCATTTTCACAAAATGTGACAAATAACGGTAAAGAAATGTCCATCATTTTAAAACCTATTATACTTTATCATTTTTTCAATTTTGGTATTCTGTCATGTATAAACTAAAATGCCGAAACTAAAAAAAATTAAATAGGTATATATTTACATTTTTTTACAGATTTTTGAAATCATTAGTAACATAAATGTCCATACCGTTATATGTCCAAAATTGAATACAACAATTTGAAAGATAGAAAATAATTACTTTTAGTAAAGAGGCCACTTGGGACTATATCTGTTATTTAAGTATATCACTTGAATTGGTGCTGAAACATGTCATGATTATGGTATTACATAATACATGTAAATGGTAAGTTCTTTTTTGTGTGACCATAAATTATACATGTGATTTTCTTTACCGTTATCATATTATGCTAATTATGAGATTTGAACTTAATTTTTTAATAAGCTCACAGGTAATGTCATCTGCACAAGAATCAGCACATGAGACAGGTATACCGACCACAAGCAAGACCGTGCTAGTGTTTTTTATACTTTAAAAGTTGGTTTCAAACCACAGTGTTAGTGGGTGTCACAACAATTGGATGTCTTTACCGTTATCATTGATAGACATGGAATCATCAGGAGTTAAATGACAGGATCTGTCACTGTTGAATATGCATAGTGTTTAGGCTGTGTTGAGGAACTACTTTTCAAGCTGTTGTACATAACCATATCCTACAGGCCATATTTGTGTCTTTACCGTTATCTTGATCTGTCTTTACCGTTATGAATATGTATTAACGGTAAAGACTGGTGTGACAAAGACCCGGAGCTTGAGCTCACAATATGTACAATTTATTGCTGTAACCTTGCCACAGTATTTCCTGTATAATAATATTATGTGTCAGTTTATTTAGAGAGAAAGAAATTAAATATATTTTATATGATAATACAAGAATATGCCTCTACTTAAAAAAGGAACACCAAATAATCAAACATACCATGCATCTGTTAGAGGTCATATGACATATTTCCTCATGAAGTTGTAAACTGTTTATTGTTTTAGCCCTTCACATCAAGCTTACAAAGGAGAGTTTTTTTGGGGGGGAAAATGCCATGATTCCTTTGGTAAAACCAAATATTTACTTGTCTGAATTAACAAGTAGGAATGTCAATTCAGACTTGGGGATGATAATGCCTTGTGTCTATAATCTGCATTCAAAGCAAGTTCACTTTTCACATTTCAGATGTAGCCTTGTGTACATCTGATATTCTAAAGTTAACCTGTTGACATCAGAATTCATCAGAACTCCACTCTGCATTCTTTACTTAGGTATACCAAGCTAACTGATGTAAAAATGCATAAAATAATCAATGCACTGAATGGATGATTAAAACCCCTGAGCAATTCACAAGTTAAGGTGGCATTTATTTAACTTTTTATGTTAGAATTTCTGTAAGTGTAAAACAGTAATTCAAAAGAAACTTGTAAAGCACTTAACCTAATTAAATGTGCTTGGTTACACAATCCTTTTTGGTATTACATGAGAGTGCAGTCTGACATGTTTCCTGAAATTGTAGGCAAAAAAATTGGGATTTGGAGTTCCCAAGACACTGACAAATACTTTTTTTGTTTTTTTTTTGTTTTTATCATTTTTGGTGCAGGTACACATCTTCAGTTCTTAAGTACTAACTTAACTATGTATGTAACTATTATTTTAAGACTTTAACAGGGCGGTTGCACACGATTCATCTCATTTATGAATTATGTCCTGTTAATCAGGCCCAGTGACTACCACACTTACAGGTCCTGGGTGTGTTATCACATCAATTGCTGGGTCATAGGACTGAGGAAACCCCGAAAGGTGGATTTGTTTGCGATTGAATGTGGCCTGGGGCACAGCTATCCCATTAAGCCTTAAGAATGCTTACCTTGGGTGGAGGCCAGTCTTGTTAAAAATTTAATGTAATAATTTCTAATTAATGGACAATTTTAATCGAATGATGTCTGATTAATGGACATGATTTCAGTTTGATAGTCTAATATAAAATGAATACCTGCAAATACTCTGATATATGTCACTGCTTCCTGTCAGTGTCATACATAAAAGTACTAATTTGACACAGTTGCTGTAATTTGGCAGTCTCAAAAGTTAAGGATAAATACAATTAATAGATGCCTAATATTTGGAAAAAGTGACCTCTAGTCATCTGTTTTGTTAAGCCAATTACACTAACCATGATCACTAAGCATACAAAATTTTAGGAAATGCATGAACCATCATCTCAGGAAAATACACAACTGGTATAACTTAGAAGTCTCAAAATAAAAATAAAATGGCATGTAAATAGGTGGCACAATGCTGCTACCACTTGTTCAACTGATAAGAATATCTATATAATCAATAGGCATATCACATTTTTTGGGGGAAACACTTGAAATCACTGCTGAGAAACTGGCACAATTTGCTTTAATTTGCTTCACTTTAGCAGTCTTAAAAATATAAGAAAAATTCAATAAGAATATCAGAAAAAGTACAGGTGGAACCACATATTTTACTCAGCTCATCAACTCTCTATTATCAGTGAGCAGACCATATTTTATTACAATATATGGTAATAATTTTGAAGAACTGGAGCCATTTGTCCAATGCAAAATTTTTGTTCAACGGCCTCACATCCTCAGAAAAGGTTGACTTCCACAGTGCTGAAAAACATGTTTTTGCTATTTAGCTAGCATTATATATGTCACGGTTTCCTTATTTTGGGTGTTTCCAAGGAGATTTACCCGGACCTTTATGTCTCTCAAGCATGAATTTTCTGTGTCTTAAAGTTAGGACTAGTGCCTTGCTAAGGGAGGGACAGCTGGATAACCGGAAAACAGACAAAGACCCATCACTATGGTCAGCATGCTTAAATCAGCTGAGCTAAAAATTGAAAAAAATATTCCACTTCCAGTAGAATAAAGTAAAGATTTTACACAAACTAATGTTCATTTAAGATGTAATAAGTTTTATATAATAGCATTCAGACTAGGTTGTGTAATTTGAATGTTTTAAATATATTATGTTAAAACAATGAGAGCAGGTACTTATGTTATTTCAACATTGAGAAAACTGTATATGAGTAACAACCATGGGTGATCTATTTTACTTTGTTTGGTTTTTAAAATTCAGTAAAACAAGCTGGATATATGTAGAAAGGTTTCACATGTAACAGCTACAAGGTTGCTGACACTGAAACTTGTCTTGTTAATGAGATAATGGTAAAGACTTCAACTGATAACGGTAAAGACATCAAGGTTAATTATTCCAAACAATTTATATTGTTATTCAGCTAATGATTAATTTTGTGTTAGTGAATTATCTTTAACTGAAAAAATATTATGTTACCCTGACTCATGATTGACTTTTAATAAATTTAAATATTGTTTACATCCTTTTAATGGTATAAATATAAACTTCATGTCTTTACCATTATTGTCATAACGGCAAAGACAAAATGGAAAAAATATTTTTTGTATCATTTCTGTTGAATTTTCTAATCTAGCTTTGCTGTTTTTACACACATTTTGTGAGGACATATATTTTATTTCTGTGAAAAAATATTGTAATTCCTGATCAAAAATTTTTTGAAAATGTCTTTACCGTTATTTGTCACTTTTTGTGAAAATGGCCCTTATATATTATGTTATACTACTGACTGGCAGCTGTTTATCATAAAGATTATAAATTATTTTATACTACTGACTGGCGGCTGTTTATCATAAAGATTATAAATTATTTTATACTACTGACTGGCGGCTGTTTATCATAAAGATTATATATTATTTTATACTACTGACTGGCGGCTGTTTAACATAAAGCTTATAATAATCAACTTCAGTACATTTTAAGTTGGTTATGACTTTCATTCTCACAGTTATGAAGCTAAACTTTCAATAGTTTCCACTGTCAGTTTGATATCTCTGTTGTTTATAGATCAATAAGAATTCCTTATTACACTGTCTAGGTGGAGCATTATTCCCAGCAGGTTCTACAGGAAGCTTATTGCATGTCAGACCAGGTAAAACTAAATCATGCTATTCAATACAGAAGCAAAGAAAATACTGGCATGTAGAAATTTACATAAACACACTATAGTATATTGTTAAATAGTTGTGAAACCATACATCCCCAGATGAATTACATTGAGCAGAGAAGTTCACTATTTTAATATTTGTAAAATTTAACATTATATATACATGTATAAATATGTTCTCAGACTGATAAAATATTAAGATTTGGAAAGATTATTTTATATCCATTCATATGGCAAATGCAAACCTGTTTCAAAACATTTTGAATGTGCACTGGAGTGTTCACATGGCAATCCAAACTGTTTTCATACCATTTTGGCAAAAGCATCTTGGATCAAGCTCAGGAGGTGATTTCAAACCGTTTTGAATGCGAATTGATTTATCTGCTTTTTTTAAGTGTTCTGCTTAGGATAAAGTATAGAATGGTTGAGACCCAGTTTTCAAGCAGCAACTCGGTCACAGCGCAAGAGCTAATGCTTGTGGCATCATGTTGTTACATTGTTCCACCTGTGAAATGTACACAACACTCATCGCTATTAGATGCCCGTGTAAACGCATTAAACCAATTTGGCAAAACCACTTTGCCCAAATCGGTTTGAAAATGTTTTTTTTGTGAAGGGGGAATTAGCTTATGAATTTTCCTAAATAAAAATAAATTTCTTTTAACATGAAAAACTAATAAATGTTAAAAATTAATTTCACTTGCTTACTTACAATGAATTGCTCTGAGAACATGTCCATGTGATAAACAAAGCCTACAGGCCTAATACGAACCTGTGCATTGGGAAATACACCAGGTATAATGCTTCACTGCTGGACCATTACTTTTCATTTATATGAACAATGCAAGTACTAAACATTTTGAATAATAAACAATTACACAAACATCACTGCTGAAATTCTGGCATGGGCACACACTACACAAAAATGATAGTAGCTGGCACCACCATTCTTGTATACAACAAAGCCATCAGAGATATATACATATGCCCAATTTCAGACTGATATACCAAACCCCTCCTGAGAAATAAGCAAGGACACACACTGTGCAAAAATTATTGTAGGTTAAAGCACCAGTCTTGTATACGACAAAGCTATTAAATATGTATAAATATAAATATTTCAGGGTGATATATCAAATTCCTTTGTAGAAATAAGCAGGCACATACACTGTGCAAAAATCACTGCAGGCGGCGACACCTGTCTTGTGAACGAGAAAGCCATTAAAGACACATAGACAGGTAAAATATCAGGCCAATACATCACACTTACCTTCATTCTGATGCATGGGGCTGACCAGGCTTAGGTGAGAAAGGCAGTTGCCCCGAGTGAACTGTGACAAATTGCTGGCTCAGGCAACTGCACTGAGTGAACTCATGACCTGCCTCTGGCTAGACTGTGTGAACTTTTGACCTGTACCTGGCTGCACTGAGTAACTCTTGACCTGTTGACTAATCTGACACAGTTGGCAGTCTGCCAAAGCTATAAATAGATCCAGGCTGAACTTTGGTGCCAAATCTGATGCAGTGGGCAGTCTGCCGACGCTATAAATAAAATGCAGCTACTACACTGAGTGAACTCCTGACCTATAACTGGCTGCACTTAGAAACTCTTGACCTGTTGCCTAATCTGATAAAGTTGGCAGTCTGCCAAAGTTATAAATAGATCCAGACTGACCTTTGGCCTGTTGCCTAATCTTAAATAGTAGCCGCACCATTGCATAAGCTCACAGATTGGCTCCACATGCAGCCCTGAGGGGCATGACACACGAGATGATCACATGATACTCATGAGGTGATCACATGCTACCTATAAGGTGATCACATGGTGCCCATGAGGTGTTTACCATGTCACCCATGAGGTAATCTAATGCCTTGTGTGTGGCTGCACTGATTGCATGAACTCTTGACCTATATCTGGCTGCACTGAATGAACTCTTGATCTGTTGCCAGTCTGAAATAGTTAACAGTTTTCAACCCATTTTAGAATACAGACACAATCTTGGCCTGTTAGTAAATCTGTTTTCACATACTGAAAGATTTTGGCTAAAATGCTTTTTTTCAAGCTGACATATTCATGAACTTGTTATCAAAATATCTTGAATAATAAAAGATGCAGTCCGTTCATTGTTAAAGGTCCAATAATTCTGCCAAAAATCATTCAAGCAAACTTGAACAAAAAACACCTAAAAATAATTTTTGTGCAATGTTACAGAAGTTTTAATTGAAACAATAATTTTGTAAAAGAACACTATTGCAGTCATCAGTTTGAAATAGACATAATAATGGCCATAAGACTAACTTAAGCTTTTCACAACTCAACCAAAAATCAACAAACTCAATCTATTCTGATATGGTTGAAAGAACCTTGTCCTAGGATAATTCTTTTGAAAAATTGAACGACTCCGGCCGTTTCTGAGATTGTCATTTTAGTGTGCTTTTTTGGACAGATGACTAAGTTCAACTTCCTGTAACTCGGCAAAAATTAAAAAAAAAAAAACATTTTTGTCAAAATTAACCATAGATAATCTGAAATCTAAATGTCTAGAGGCATGATGTAACAGATGCTGATAAACTGGTGCCAGGCTAGATGTATCTGCTTCACACAGCTAACATATATGGAAAAATGACTCTATTGAATCTTTATAATTCAGCCAAAATTCATTATTTGGAACCATAAAAACAATTATTATAAGAATTATTCAGAAGATTATTCTTGTAAAATATTAATCAAATTGGCCTCAGTGGCGTCAGTCAAAACATGTTTTGCAGGTTTATAGCTCATATGGGAAAATACAGCAAAATGGCTAAGGTAAGCTTGCTTTAACTCATCCAAAAATCACTGAACCAAAACCATTTGAAGAAACTTGAATTATCAACATCTAAGGATAATTAATGTGTGAGATTTAAGAATTTGGCCCAGTGGTTTTTGAGAAGAAGATCTTTGTAGACACTGAGCTAAAATGGGCTGTTATGGCATATGACTAAATTCAGCTTCCCGTAACTCAGCCAAAATTCACTGAACCTAGACCATTTGAACAAACTTCAGAAAGCACTACCCTAGGATCATTTCTGTGCAATATTAAACAATTTGGCCATATGGTTTCAGAGAAGAAGTTTTTTGTAGCCGTCAATATTATACAGGCACTGATGTACCCGTATAAAAAAGGCCAATGCAGGTGGCACCACCGATACCTCAATTTCAGATATGACTCATGTGACCAACATTGGCATGAAATTTGGTGATGATAGCTCCAGCCGTTTCTGAGATTGTAATTTTAGTATGCTTTTTTGGACAGATGACTAAGTTCAACTTCCTGTGACTTGGCCAAAAATCACCGAACTTAAACCATTCACATAAACTTGAGAGAGATTGTTCCAAGAATCATTTCTGTGAAATATTGGACAATTTGGCTTAACAGTTTTGGAGAAGATTTTTAAAGCTGTTTTAGCTTTTTCCCTATAAAATATAAGAAAATGCAGTTAGCCAATTTAGAGTTTTTCTAATGAATAATTTTTTGCATAAAATTTCGTGATGCTAACGCTTGCTGTTTTTAAGATAGTATGGGTTAACGAACAGACTCCAGATGCCGGACACTGGACAACAGATGACGGACGACGCCACACCATTGCATAAGCTCACAGGTTCGCTAAAAATGATCTGACAGCTGGGCTCAGGGTGACTCAGTTGGAACTTAGTGATACAGACTTATTCTTTGACTGGTTCACTGTTTCCCCCCATCAGGAAATGTATTTTTGTGATCTGCGTGTAGGTAATATAAGCAGGATACTAGGCTAAAGACCTCAAGCAATGTATGTATGTTCCTGAGTCTGTTTTTTTCCCAATTACCAATTGCTTTATTTGTGACCTTACACATGGCAATTAGACTTCTAAAGAAGTTTTGTACCTACAAATTCATAAAGCAAATGTTTAGTCTGGCCTCATTACTGATGGCAGCATCCCAATCATTTTGCCTGTAAATACCAGGTCCATATGTTTATTCTAGTAATACTTAAATACATGTAATACATAGTTAATCTGATCACATTAAAAAATACCACTACTATTGCCTGCGAAGAATCTTAGGCTGATTTCTGATAATTAAGAGAACTTAGACTTTTTGTTCACTTATCATTTGATCAAGACCGATGATGCCATAAAATATACATACAAGAGACGCTCTAAATATAACCATATGGGACAAAACTTGCCAATCATTAAAACCAAGATGTATAACTGTCAATCATTATAACCAAGCTGTATAACTGTCAATAATATATAACCAAGCTGTATAAATGTCAATCATTATAACCAAGCTGTATAACTGTCAATCATTATAACCAAGCTGTATAACTGTCAATCATTATACCCAAGATGTATAAGTGTCAATCATTATAACCTAGCTGTATTACTGTCAATTATTATAACCAAGCTGTATAACTGTCAATCCTTATAACACAGATGTATTACTGTCAATCATTATAAACAAGCTGTATTTCTGTCACTCATTTTAACCTAGCTGTATTTCTGTCAATCATTATAACCTAGCTGTATAAATGTCAATCATTATAACCAAGATGTATTACTGTCCATCATTATAACCTAGCTGTATAACTGTCAATCATTATAACCAAGTTGTATTACCGTCAATCATTATAATCTAGCTTCATTACTGTCAATCATTATAACCAAGCTCTATAATTGTCAATTATTATAACCAAGCTGTATAACTGTCAATCATTATAAACAAGCTGTATAACTGTCAATCATTATAACCAAGCTGTATTTCTGTCACTCATTTTAACCCAGCTGTATTTCTGTCAGTCATTATAACCTAGCTGTATAAATGTCTATCATTATAACCAAGATGTATTACTGGCAATCATTATAACCTAGCTGTATTTCTGTCAATCATTATAACCAAGCTGTATTACTGTCAATCATTATAACCAAGATGTATAACTGTCAATCATTATAGCCAAGCTGTATTACTGTCAATCATTATAACCAAGATGTATTACTGTCCATCATTATAACCAAGTTGTATTACTGTCAATCATTATAATCTAGCTTCATTACTGTCAATCATTATAACCAAGCTCTATAATTGTGTATTTTTATAACCAAGCTGTATAACTGTCAATCATTATAACCAAGCTCTATAATTGTGTATTTTTATAACCAAGCTGTATAACTGTCAATCATTTTAAACAAGCTGTATTACTGTCAACCATTTTAACCAAGCTGTATTTCTGTCAATCATTTAAACCTAGCTGTATTTCTGTCAATCATTATAACCTAGCTGTATAAATGTCAATCATTATAACCAAGATGTATTACTGTCCATCATTATAACCAAACTGTATTACTGTCAATCATTATAACTAAGATGTATTACTGGCAATCATTATAACCTAGCTGTTTTTCTGTCAATCATTATAACCAAGCTGTATAACTGTTAATCATTATAACCAAGATGTATTACTGTCAATCATTATAAATTAGCTGTTTTTCTGTCAATCATTATAACCAAGCTGTATTACTGTCAGTCATTATAACCAAGATGTATTACTGGCAATCATTATAACCTAGCTGTATTTCTGTCAATCATTATAACCAAGCTGTATTACTGTCAACCATTATAACCAAGCTGTATTTCTTTCAATCATTATAACCTATCTGTATAAATGTCAATCGTTATAACCAAGATGTATTACTGTCCATTCTTATAACCAAACTGTATTACTGTCAATCATTATAACTAAGATGTATTACTCTCAATCATTGTATCCCAGCTGTATAACTGTGTATCATTATAAGTAAGCTGTATAACTGTCAATCATTATAACCAAGATGTATTACTGTCAATCATTATAAATCAGCTGTTTTTCTGTCAATCATTATAACCAAGCTGTATTACTGTCAGTCATTATAACCAAGATGTATTACTGGCAATCATTATAACTTAGCTGTATTTCTGTCAATCATTATAACAACGCTGTATTACTGTCAATCATTATAACCAAGCTGTAAAATTGTCAATTATTTTAACTAAGCTGTATAACTGTCAATCATTATAACCAAGCTGTATTACTGTCAGTCATTATAACCAAGATGTATTACTGGCAATCATTATAACCTAGCTGTATTTCTGTCAATCATTATAACCAAGCTGTATTACTGTCAATCATTATAATCTAGCTTCATTACTGTCAATCATTATAACCAAGCTCTATAATTATGTATTTTTATAACCAAGCTGTATAACTGTCAATCATTATAACCAAGCTGTATTACTGTCAACCATTTTAACCAAGCTGTATTTCTGTCAATCATTTAAACCTAGCTGTATTTCTGTCAATCATTATAACCTAGCTGTATAAATGTCAATCATTATAACCAAGGTGTATTACTCTCCATCATTATAACCAAACTGTATTATTGTCAATCATTATAACTAAGATGTATTACTGGCAATCATTATAACCTAGCTGTATTTCTGTCAATCATTATAACCAAGCTGTATAACTGTTAATCATTATAACCAAGCTGTATTACGGTCAATCATTATAAATTAGCTGTTTTTCTGTCAATCATTATAACCAAGCTGTATTACTGTCAGTCATTATAACCAAGATGTATTACTGGCAATCATTATAACCTAGCTGTATTTCTGTCAATCATTATAACCAAGCTGTATTACTGTCAATCATTATAACCAAGCTGTAAAATTGTCAATTATTATAACTAAGCTGTATAACTGTCAATCATTATAAACAAGCTGTATAACTGTCAATCATTATAACCAAACTGTATTACTGTCAATTATTATAACTGAGATGTATTACTCTCAATCATTGTAACCCAGCTGTATAACTGTGTATCATTATAACTAAGCTGTATAACTGTCAATCATTATAACCAAGATGTATTACTGTCAATCATTATAAATTAGCTGTTTTTCTGTCAATCATTATAACCAAGCTGTATTACTGTCAGTCATTATAACCAAGATGTATTACTGGCAATCATTATAACCTAGCTGTATTTCTGTCAATCATTATAACCAAGCTGTATTACTGTCAATCATTATAATCTAGCTTCATTACTGTCAATCATTATAACCAAGCCTAATAATTGTCAATTATTATAACCAAGATGTATTACTGTCAATCATTATAACCAAGCTGGATTTATGTCAATCATTATAACCTAGCTGTATAACTGTCAATCATTATAACCAAGCTGTATAACTGTCAATTATTATAACCAAGCTGTATAACTGTCAATCATTATAACCAAAATGTATTTCTGTCAATCATTATAACTAAGCTGTATTATGGTCAATCATTATAACTAAGCTGCATTTCTGTCAATCAATATAACCTAGCTGTATTTCTGTCAATCATTATAACCAAACTGTATTACTGTCAATCATTATAACAAAGATGTATTACTGTCAATCATTATAACCAAGATGTATAACTGTCAATCATTATAACCAAGCTGTATTACTGTCAATCATTATAATCTAGCTTAATACTGTCAATCATTATAACCAAGCTGTATAATTGTCAATTATTATTACCTATCTGTATTACTGTCAATCATTATAAACCAGCTGTAGAACTGTCTATCATTATAACCTAGCTGTATTACTGTCAATCATTATACCCAAGATGTATAAGTGTCAGTCATTATAACCAGACTGTATAACTCTGTATCATTATAACCAAGCTGTATAACTTTCAATCATTATACCCATGCTTTATTACTGTCAATCATTATAACCAAGCTGTATTACTGTCAATCATTATAACCAAGCTGTATAAATGTCAATCATTATAACGAAGCTGTATAACTGTCAATCATTATAGTCTAGCTGTATTTCTGTCAGTCATTATAACCAAGCTGTATTACCGTCAATAATTTTAACCAAGCCAAGCTGTTTTACTGTCAATCATTATAACCAAGCTGTATAACTGTTATAAAATGTGATATTTCTAATCAGAATATATATAAAATGCAACAAATGATTTCCCATTCAGATCACATAGGAATTTGATCAAATATTTAACAAAGATGCAAAAATTGGAATATTCCTGTAATAGAGCAAAATCTAGTGGTAGAAAAGGTTCCAAAGGAAAATGAAAAATGAATTACAACATGCAGTAAAATAAGGTATTGTATATTACACTTATAACTGAGACATTGTTGTTCTGAATTATATTCAGCGAGTGTTATATCAGATATCCCTTGCAGTTGGATCACTTCTGTGTACCTGGTCATGGATTCCTCATAATCATCAACTGTTAGTCCTTGTGTATATTTGTTCACTCCCATCACGGGAAGCCTTCCTGTTATCTTCATGTATTATCTCAGTATAATCCTTTTATTATGTCTATAATGGTCTTTACTGTTATGCTCCTGTCCAATCATTATGTTACCATTACATACCCACCCTTTCATGCTCACGTGTTGTGACAGGATTGTAAATTAACCTTAGAGGTTTGAAGATTCAGACTGGACAGACCTTTAATGCTCACTAGTTGTGACAGGATTGTAAATTAACCTTAGAGGTTTGAAGATTCAGACTGGACAGACCTTTAATGCTCACTAGTTGTGACAGGATTGTAAATTAACCTTAGAGGTTTGAAGATTCAGACTGGACAGACCTTTAATGCTCACTAGTTGTGACAGTATTGTAAATTAACCTTAGAGGTTTGAAGATTCAGACTGGACAGACCTTTAATGCTCACTAGTTGTGACAGGTTTGTACATTAACCTTAGAGGTTTGAAGATTCAGACTGGACAGACCTTTAATGCTCACTGGTTGTGACAGGATTGTAAATTAACCTTAGAGGTTTGAAGATTCAGACTGGACAGACCTATTGCCTACGATACTGTAAAGTGTAACCAAACCTCTTGAAGTAGCTTTGTGGGATCATATTATGGTTTAAAGCATTGAACTGCTTGTTTGTTCATGATTATTTCTGAATGACTTAGATGGCATGAATGGCTGATAGAGATAATACTGATCATTTTAAACCTTTCTGGTTTAACAAGTGCAGTTGGATTATAAAGTTATAATAGCAAGACAGGGTTAGTGACTGTACTGTACTGTACTGTACTGCACTGTAGTTAAATGAGCAAAAGTATAAACATTGCCACATCTTTCACTGAACAAAAAACCTGAGTTGATGAATCACTCCACCTGTTTTCTATTCATTAACCCCAAAGCGGCACAGGAAGTAAATTTTGATGAAACCCAAGAGCTTTCAAGAACTATTAACACAAGTTATATACAATTTACATCAGTGTACTAAAAATGTATAGCTGAGATGTATACATACAGCATATATTCCAGTGTTTCTACATCTATATCACTGACAGATAGCAAGAGGTGTTATGTTTCATCCTTGGTTTGTCTCTTAGCAATTCTATGCAATATATTCTGAGCAGATTATGTTGACATTTTGCGGAAAGGGGATAAGAAATTTTGGAGGTGATCTAGATCACCATCATATAAGTTCTTCCATTCCTTTCCATTGTGACTTTGGCTATTTTTATTTGTCCATTAATTGTTACAGAGTGCTAACCAGTGGGTGTAGTTGTTGACCAGTACGTGTCAACCATTTCCTGTGTTGCTGTGTAGTTTGATATTGATCATCGTGGAGGAATTGTGTCCTCTGTCAACTTTCTTCTTATATATAAACATATTCTTTTTTTACTGTTTAATCTAAATCATTCACAATGATGATAATAATTCATTTTCATTAAACCTTATACTGGAAAGTAAATAATTAAATCAAAATTTAAATCTACTTGAAAATTTGAGGCATAATTGTGTGGACAGAAAAGATAATCCCTTTGACTGTGCCCATTGGTTAGGTATCTGCAGTAAAGCTGTATTAGTGAGACCAGCTGTATATAGCTGAACACATCTACCTAAGTCCGACATTGTAATCACCTCATAGACCTTGATAACAACACTGGATTCTGAGTAATTTTACCTGTTATTGTTTGTTCCATCATGAATACACCAGCAAACCATTTCTGCTGATTAAAATTGTATATATTCCACAGGAGTTATTAATTTTACTTACACTATATAATTTACAACAGGTGCTTCATGTTTCAGTGATATAAATATGTGCTTTTTTGTGTTGTTTATGTAAGCACTCAGATTAGTATAATTGGCAATGTCAAACCTGACTGACATCTATATTATTAGTAATGCGCAGGATATGATGGGATAAACCTTTTATTTCACTTAACGCTCCTATTTAACAAAGAAAACATGGAAAGCGGTGTGGGCCATAATATGATCCTTTAATTTTCAACCCAAAATACAATTGGGCCAATTAATAAAGGCCCATCACATCCTTGCACGAGGTAACATATATACAGGAAACAAGCAACACACAGCAAAACAACGCAAATAAGTACACCGAAATACGTGAAGTAAACCGACCAGAAGAAATACAGACACATATCGCAATAAATGGACAGTGGGTGGGCGGGACACCGACAAAACACAACGTGCAACTGACTGGCTGGGGTGTGAACAGTGATTACTGAAGCGTAAGATCCCCGGCCCCGTGTATAACTAAGCGGGTTTAAGGGGGACGGCTCCACCTGAATAGATATGGGTTGCCAGGTCTGCAAGATTCAACTTTAAGCGTTAACAATAATTAACTTCTTTAATTTACATTTAACGCTCCTATTTAACAAAGAAAACATGGAAAGCGGTGTGGGCCATAATATGATCCTTTAATTTTCAACCCAAAATACAATTGGGCCAAATAATAAAGGCCCACTGTTGGCCGCTTGAATGAGCGCCAACTTTATGGCCCAATTTAATTAAAGGGCTATTTGAAGAAATTCAAATAGCAACCTCTGAACGGTGCCGAGCTTAACCTGCGTTGTAAAGCCATCCGCCTCGCGAAACCAGTTACAACACTGACAGGAGCTTGTATATATCGTTCATATGCATTACTCCGACTCATATTTAAGACCTGCCAATGCCCGTTTTAAGCGGAATTTGCCTACGAGCGGGTCGCGATATGCTTCTTCGATATGCAACGATCTCACTGCTGAAAGATAAACTAATATGCTAGAATGTTTGAGACTCCTACGATGCAGGTATGTTACAAACATCAATAATATATCCTCATTAGCTGGTAACGGTTTAAAGTCATATTGATCACAAAACTTGATGTACTGTCTCTGTGCTGAAGTATATGTTTTTCTGCTGTTTACCCTGAGACCATTCTTGACAAGCTGACAGGCTTCTGCGTACAGAGCACCCGTGACATCTGAAATACATATTATACATAAAATTAAAACTTCAAATCAGCTGATGTACTGGTAAAGGT
This sequence comes from Sipunculus nudus, assembly GCA_026874595.1. Lineage (NCBI taxonomy): Eukaryota > Metazoa > Annelida > Sipuncula > Golfingiida > Sipunculidae > Sipunculus > Sipunculus nudus. The sequence continues at coordinate 587,421 of CM049311.1, read as the reverse complement.
AATGGCTTAGTCATTTGTGTGTCAGCTGATGGATGAACCAGGCGAAAACGCCTCAGGTCACCTCTGGACAACGCATCCGCGACTTCATTCTTGGCACCTGGCACATGTATCGCCGAACACTCAAAACCGTATGTTGCACATGTAAAGAATAATGCACGCATTAGTTTCATTATTGCACCGTCTCGTGAGGATCCTTTCTGCAGTACGTGCACCACTGCTTGGTTGTCACAGTGAAACAGGACACGTTTTGTCGTCAACAGCTTACCCCATGTTGCCGCAGCTTTTGCAATAGCAAAGAGTTCCCTGTATGCAATTGAATGTTTGGAGTGTTCATCAAGTCTGTCGAATTCCTCATACAACCATGCATTACAAAACACTGCACCATACCAGTAATCTGAGGCGTCCGTCCACAAGTGCAAGCAAGCGTTACCTGTCCACTGTTCTTCATAGAACAAACTTTTCCTGTTCCATCCTGGTAGGTAGCTTAGCCACCACATGATGACACTTTTGGCAGCTTTGTTCAGTTTTACACGGTGATGCAGAAACCGTAACTTTCTTGACGCTTCTATTAAACGACGAGTGAATATTTTACCTGGTTTCACTACACGTGCTACAAATGTTAACTTGCCGATCAGAGACAAAAGATTTCTCTTTGTCAAGCTTCTAACATGCAACCATTTACGTAACTCTGTTATCGTGTCTTCTACACGTTCAGAAGACATTGACAACTCCATTCTATTGGAGTCTATTATTATCCCTAGATATTCGAGCCGTGTAGTTGGTTTTACTACCTTTTCTGGTTGCACAGCAAAACCGAGCTTGTAACAGCATTCTAGCATGGTCTCTAGATTTATATCACACAGAGGGGTTAATGGAGGGCCGCATGTGAAATAATCATCTAGGTAATGTTCAACCTCAGAGACTCCGTATTTTTTCATAATGAATTCCAGCCCATCTGCATAATCATTAAACAGTTTCGGGGAACTTCTAAGACCAAATGGTAACACCAAATCCACATAATATTCACGCACTAAATTACCCGAAGAATCATGCTTTTCCCACGTAGATCCTAATAGTTCTCAGTCATCCGGGTGCACTACTATATGTTTGAAGGCATCCCTTAAGTCTAACTTCGCCATGAGGGTGCCTTGACCATAGGGCTTCACAACGGAAGTTATATCGTCGATTGTTATGTACCGAAGCGAATAATCGTCAGAAGGAATAAAGTCATTTACGGACTGGCCCGGGGGCCATGATAGATCGTGGATGATCCGATATTTTCCTGTAGAGCGCTTTTTAGGGAATGCGCCCATCGGCGACGCGACAAAGTTTACAAAAGGAGGACTATAAAATGGACCAGCTTTGCGACCTAAACGCACATCCTTGTCAATGGCTGTTTGTACGGCGGCGTTATATTTATTAGCTGATGGCCAATTATGGCTGTGTCTTGGAGTTCGATGACCTTTGTACCCAATACGAACACCGGTATTGATACCCTGGACGAGTTTATTTGCTAAGGATCTATCTGGATGACTGGCTAGCCCTACCTGCCATTCCTTAGCATTCAAGGGTGACACTGTTCTTATTACAGTGTTGGCATTTGTATAACGGCTCAGGACCTCTGCACTGTCTGCAGACGTGGGCTCGTTTACATGACTGGACGCGACATCGACCGGACTGGTAGTTATTACATCCCTCACGCTGCTCGTGGTACCAGCGGTCAAATCTATAAGATTGGTGGAACTTTGTTTGGATTTGGTTTTCAGTCTCCTCCATCTTGGCTTGTTGCGAGCGAAAGGGGCATTTTTGGACTACATGATCAAACGATTTACATCTAAAACACTGAGACGTATTACGTTTCACCGCTGTTGCATCCAAAATTGTGACATACATGTTTGAATCAATTTCATCAAAGGCGAATGGGTGGAGGCTACCAGCAATCTGACTGCGGAAACGCACATCGTAAGCCATAACGGCAGACCACAAATATTTTCTGTCACATTCCTGAATGAAGGTCCTGTATTTTGCGAAACTATTATATTTATCTGGATACTTCTGAAGTACTACCATCTCGTATCGAGACCTTGCTTGGAGCCATATGGAAAAATTATCTATTGTTCTACGTGACTCCTTTTGTCGAAATTCTAAATTATCACTGACAAACACAGCCTCGGCTTCTCTGTTAACTGGTTCTGAAGCAATATATAGAAAGTCAGGCAAATGAACAAACTCACCATTCTGTGCAGTACTGTACACCGACAAAACACAACGTGCAACTGACTGGCTGGGGTGTGAACAGTGATTACTGAAGCGTAAGTTCCCCGGCCCCGTGTATAACTAAGCGGGTTTAAGGGGGACGGCTCCACCTGAATAGATACGGGTTGCCAGGTCTGCAAGATTCAACTTCAAGCGTTAACAATAATTAACTTCTTTAATTTACATTAAATAAATTCCCATGACCAGGCAGTGTGAGCACTGCATTATTACCACACTGCTAAAGCCAGTCCAGACTGACTAGTGCCGGACCTTAAAAGTCTCTTTATCTATGCTGACCATCAGAAAGGGGATTTTCAGGTTTCACACAATGCTTCAGGTTTAATTTCTGATATTCATCTTTGTTGGTATTACCCCTCAAATCAATGAGTGCTGTTACTGTCATACTTGTGTAGTAAGTGCACATGACTTGTCAAGAAAGTTATTTACCTTACACAATTCAAACACTTCTCTTACATTTCTTATACATTCCTGAATATTTGTATACTTAGTATAAAAAGCAACTGACCCATCTTTTGTTCTTTGACTTATGACCACTTGGGACGAATTCTGTGGTATAAAATTGATCTACTCCTATATTTTAATCAGCAAGAATATCTGGATATCTTCCATTTTGCACAATTTGTCAGATCTTTGAACAAAACCCTACCAGCAGCTGATCGGCTCTCTTTATACACCATGAGAATAATAGAATCTACATATTCAGGTGTGCTGTAAGGAAATAAAATATGGCTGCATGATATTAATGAAGATGACCTTTGACCTTTTCCAGCATATGAGAAGCTTTCAGTGAGTGCCTGCTTCAACAATGACCAGAGGATTTTACAGTTGGACTGTAAGGACAGAGAGATGGTTAGGATACATCGAGTGTTTTACGGCCACAGCTCATCAGGACAGTGTGCCTACTACGAAGGAGACTGTATCGTCAATGACAACCTGCACTACAGCTGCATTGGCCGCCAGTCATGTCAGATCAACCTGCCATCTGGTGGCCGAGGACAGAGGCTCTCAGGCTGCAAGCAGGACAGCAACTATCTACAAGCAGAGTATGAATGCATTCCATGTGAGTGGTCTTTCAGCCTGATCAGACTTTTCTATCAGGAGTTATCATCTTTTCATTAAGATCAATTATATTCCTATATACATATTCTTGTTACCCTCAATAATGATGTAATATACTGCATGTTACAATGCTGTGCTTCTTCAGTGGTTCATTTTACAAGTATAAGAACGAGTCATACTTGAAAGAGTTTCAATTAGTTTATTATTACTACTGGAATACAAACAGGATACATTAACTATAAATAAAAAAGAGGGTCTAATAGACTGAAACAATCACATAAACCATCACATCCAGCCTTCTCATGGCACATAAAGGGAGGTATAATTTTAACATTATTGGTTTTTATAATGATTTTTGTGGCCAGACATTCTGTAATGATGAGTTTATCTTTTGACTTTCTCTACAGCATCAGAGGTTTATGACATCTGCTCACACAAAAAGTTTACATCCCAGACGGGGTACATCATGACGCCCCGATACCCCCACAACTACACCAAGGATAACTGGTGTGAAACAAACATCCAGGTCCATCGTTCACAAAGGCTGATGTTGTATGTGTTGGACTTTGTCTTACCTAAACCAGTGCCCCCTGGTGGATGTACTGATGATCTCCATGTCAAGACAAACCTGCGTGATATGACGGTGTGTGGCCCTCGACAACTAGGCCAGCTTTTAGGTCATATACATAATGAAATGACACTTGTATTCCGATCTGATGGACAAGTACAAAACAAAGGATTCTGGCTCTACTATGAAGGTCAGTACATCCAGCTTCACTGATCATCAGGACATGCAATTTATATTTCAGTAAAATAAAGGGATAAAAGAACAGGAGGCCAGTTAATAGCTTACGGTCCCAGTTTGTCTCCTGTTTATTATAAGTGAATTTAGAGTGTTTATGATTCTTCCAAAAATATCTTATAATAAAATATTTATAAAAATATGTATGTGTGTGCATCCCTATGCATACGCTCTTTACACAGCGCTTTAACTATAGGCCTACTGCCTATATGGTAAGTGCTGTGTTATGACCTGGTATCCTGAATTGCTACACCAGAGGGGAGCACTGTATTTTTGAGACCTTGTGCTAGAAGACACAGCTAAGCGAGGAATACACTGAGCCAATCATGTTCATTTCCTTTTGAGTGACAGCTCATCGTCCCGATAACCGTCTGAACAGGCCACAGGCTCGGAGAGAATTGCCACAGACGTGGTTTGCTTAGGGCCGGTGAGCTGTAATTCAAACGAAACGTTACAACAAAGGCTGCGTGCACACCTCGCTGGCTGGTTTCAGTTCAGCAGACAACAGATACATGGCTACGCTAACATAGTCATACTGTCAGAATCGAATCGGTCAATGTTGCGAGAATGCAGAGGGAGCAATTAAAATTTGACCATTAACTGTCTTCAAACGGTGCTTGAAGCGCAGCTATGGGCGGAGCCAGGTTGCATGTCCAGTGATTGTTAATTGGCATCTGGTTGGCTGCTTGTCACATCATATACACATGTTTTTCAGCAGACAACGAACTGCCATCTGGTGTCTAAATATATCATAAACGGTCAAAGCTGGCAGCGTGAAAATCAGTTGCTTCTTTAGAAGCCTAAGATTTCCGCTGCCTCGGGAGTGTACCCTATGCATTTTACAAATAAATGTAAATTTACCTGTCCATAATGCAAATACACCCAGGTAAAAAATACTGATTTGGGATCCTACTGTGGCCACAAAGTTCCTCTCAGTGTTAGAGATGTTGGAGGTGTATTGGAGGCATGGAAATTTGGAAATGGTATTAACATTTGTAAAAAAGAAAAACCTTGACACTATATTAAGAAATATAAGTGAAGCATGTTAGAGTGCTCATAGTAATATGGACTGTGAATTCATGTTCTGATTTTCACACCAGTGCTATGTTTTTTTGGAACAAACTTCATAAAATTTATAGAGTTAATCTAGTACCTGATTCAGCCAAGAGATGTCAGCATATGTCACATACATGGAGAAGTATTACTGGTGGGCACTTCTGGTTTTGAATGAGATTATTTTAAAATGAAATGTATATTGCATTTTGAAATCATGAATAATTCCTGGGGGATTGAAATATATCTGCATAGATAGTGCTCTGTCATCAGTGCTATGGCTCATCCACTTGAATTGTTTCAGGAATGTTTTAAAACCTTTATTAACTTGAAATTTCAACAGTTAGCAGATGCTTGCAAATGTGGTTACTTGCATGTCTGACACCCACTGATGGAAATTCCAGAATTTAATTTCTGCTACTGGACCTGAGATTATGAGACTGACATATTAGCATGTTATTAACTTGTTATTTCTAGCTGTATGAAAATTCTGTAAGACATACATTGTTTGATCAAACTTTATGTAAATATTTTACCTGGTTTGTGTTTTTCCCTACAGCTAATCCCCTGATTGAGATGACAACCCAGGGAGTGACAGAATCTGTGAGCAGAACACAGGTTCATGAAACTCACCAAAACACTGAGATCCGTATAAACCAAACATCACATGGTGCTGATCTCAATGGAAACCATGATATCAAACAATCATCTGGAAATTCCAGTCTCAAAGGAAACAGAATTCCAATAGGTAAGTGTCCTCAACAATTGCTACAGAATAAAAGTGTCACCTAGTGATCAGTTAAAATTTATTTGCGTTACATTTGATTGGTTTAGACTAAAGGTTAGGGAGATAATAATTAAAACAAGTGACCCATGGGTCATGACACTCAGCCGACTGACATGTTGACATTATGTCCTTGCACAGGCAACTAATAAAGATAATGTAGGTGGCATCATAGTTCATACAAATTAGCTCAAGTTCATCAAGAACAATAAGCACACCAAATTGGTGACAATCATGAGCCCCATAGCTTCTAATGTGGGTAACAGAGACCTAGTTTTTGGTTTCTTTAGACACTTTTCATGGACCTCCCTTGATGTCAAGTTGGAAAATCTGAGGGCCAGTGAATACGATCTATTCCCTGTTAACAGAAGACCACATCATTAAAAGTCTCAAAGTTCAGATACTTGAGCTTTTGTATGAAATTTTCCATTATTCTGGCGGCTACTTCGGGGCCTCATAGCTGGAAGCACATGGGAAACAGAGACGTAATTTCAGGTTTCCTAAGAGATTTTTCAGGGACCTCTCTGGTGTTAAGTCAGAAGAATCTAGGTCCAGGGGTTATGATTTGTGCCCTGTTAAAAGATTACCACATCTTTAAAGAATTCAAAAATAGAGAAAAGAATTCGTAAAAAAAAAATTACAGGTGGCGCCACCAGTCTGCAGAAACTGATGACCACTCCATGATCAATATCTATGCAAAGAATCATGGTGATCAATGCATTAGTTGTTCAGATAATTCAGCTTTTGTATGAAATTTTCCATTATACTGGGGGGTACTTCGGAGCCTCATAGCTGGGTGAATATGGGTAACAGAGACCTAATTTCACGTTTTGAAGAAATTTTTTCAGGGACCTCTCTGGTGTCAAGTTAGAAGATTCTAGTCCAGTGGTTATGATTTGTGCCCTGTTAACAGATGACTGCATCTTTAAAGGTCTCAAAAACAGTGACAAAAATCGTAAAAAAAAAAAAAAATACAGATAGCGCCACCAGTCTGCAGAAACTGATGAAACACTCCATGATCAATATCCATGCAAAGAATCATGGTGATCAATGCATTAGTTGTTCAGATAATTCAGCTTTTGTATGAATTTTTCCCATTATTCTGGGAGGCACTTCGGAGCCTCATAGCTGGGTGAATATGGGTAACAGAGACCTAATTTCAGGTTTCCATGGAGATTTTTTATGGGCCTCTCTGGATGTCAAGTTAGAAGATTCTAAGTCAAGTGGTTACGATTTGTGCCCTGTTAACGGACAGACAGCCGGACAGCCAGACGACCAGACGGACGACGGACAAAGAGTGATTGCTAAAGCTCAGATGACTTACAGTCAGCTGAGCTAAAAATGAAACGACCAAAAATGAATGATTAAAAATAACTCAGTGCACCCTCTTATGAATTTCAGACATGCAGACAAGGTATTTGGAGTAAGTTTAGAATAAGCTGTATACTGAATTCATCCTGCTGCTTGTTACCAGATCTATTTATTCCTGGATATCAGTTCTATGTACCACTATATTCTGACCCTTCCTTTACTACCACATGTTCTGATCAATAAAGGTGTTAACAGTCAACTTGATACAGGACACAGGTACTGGCTGAGTGACACAAAGACCTGTGTAAGGTGTTGATACAGGACACAGGTATTTGACTGAATGACAAACATGTGTATGGTGTTGATACAGGCACAGGTATTGGCTGAGTTGCACACACCTGTGTAAGGTGTTGATACAGGACAGGTTTTGGCTGAGTGATACACAGACCTGTGTAAGGTGTTGAAACAGGACACAGGTTTTGGCTGAGTGATACACATACCTGTCTTAGATGTTGATACAGGACACAGGTATTTGACTGAGTAACACACAGACTTGTGTATATAGGACACAGGTTTTGGCTGAGTTATACACAGACCTGTTTAAGGTGTTGATACAGGACACAGGTATTTGACTGAGTGACACACAGACCTTTGTATAGTGTTGATACAGGCACAGGTATTGGCTTAGTGACACACAGGCCTGTGTACGGTGTTGATACAGGCACAGGTATTTGGCTGAGTGACACAAAGACCTGTGTATGGTGTTGACACAGGACCTGGCTGAGTGTCACAGAGAACTGTGTATGGTCTTGATACATGACACAAGTATTAGACTGAGTGACACACAGACCTATGTATGGTGTTGATGCAGGCACAGGGATTGGCTGAGTGACACACAGACCTGTGTATGGTCTTGATACAGGACACAGGTATTAGACTGAGTGACACACAGACATGTGTATGGTGTTGATACAGGACACAGGTATTAGACTGAGTGACAAACAGACCTATGTATGGTGTTGATACAGGCACAGGTATTGGCTGAGTGACACATGGACCTGTGTATGATGTTGATACAGGCACAGGTACTGACTGAGTGACACATGGACCTGTGTATGGTGTTGATACAGGACACAGGTACTGGCTGAGTGACACACAGACCTGTGTATGGTGTTGATACAGGACACAGGTATTTGACTGAGTAACACATAGGCCTGTGTATGGTGTTGATACAGGCACAGGTATTGGCTGAGTGACACACAGACCTGTGTATGATGTTGATACAGGTACAGGTATTGGCTGAGTGACACACAGACCTGTGTATGGTGTTGATAGAGGACACAGGAACTGGCTGAGTGACACATAGACCTGTGTATGGTGTTGATGCTTCAGTTTTACTGAGTCCTGCTGTAAGTGTCCAGCTTCATGTAGTTCAAGGTCATTGAATGTTTTTCTCAACTAAACATTAATAGTTGTTTTTGCCACCAGCCAGGTTATGTGGTTACATATATTTATATTCACAGAGTCAGTGACTGGTGCAGCTGCTGGTCTCCTGGCAATAGTCCTGGCAGCACTGGTGTTGGTCCTGTGTGTCCAAAGGTAAGATAATTTAAATATCATCATGTTAACATCAAGTGTTTAAGAGGAGCAAACCATTATGGTACAGATGCTGAGGTGTTCATTTTCCCCTTTATCTGGAATAAATTAAAACATTAATGCATCACAGATAACAATGAAATACAGGCAATGTATAAAGCACATTACATCAATGGCCAAGCTGAAGTTGTCTGCCATTGGAGAAGAGCCATTAAGCTGGATATTTACATTTTATACTAGGAAATTCCATAAATTTCTTGTAATAGTGGGTAGGGATGATGAGGTAAGAACACATACTGATCTAGTTTTTGTAGTATGTACCATTTCAATGAGACTTAGCAGAGAGGTGCCAACAGACCATCATGATCACTACAAGTATATCTGAATTAGGAGTGGATAAGAGTAACATTTATTTAGATACCGAATCACATATGAAATACTGAGGTCAAAGAAAGACAAGGGACCCATGGGTCACGGCGCTCAGCTGTTATATATGATAAAAAAATATGATTTGGAAATGAGGCACATGCTGGTTTTGTGTGGTAATAAATAGAAGCTTTATTATGAGTTTTTGGTGTTTAGCTAATGTATGATTTTGATAGTATCTTTGGAGACAGGGAAGAGGATTGATTTCATTCATTTTATTAACAAATGGAGTGCTATTGTCACACAGATTTTGACTTGGCCATATAACTTAAAAGCAGCACATATAATATAAGAGTTTAACTATTTATTAAAATTTTAATAACAAATATTGTGCCAAATATCATTTTTTATTAAGAGAATCATGATTTTTTTAAATAAAATATAACTGAAATGATTATTAAAATAATATTATAGAATTTTGAAAGTATTTGCACTGGTATTCAAATACTTTCATTTTTACTTGAATTTCCATTCTTATGCAAGAAATTTTATAATGATTCATATTTGTATTCAAATACATTTGCAAAGTATTTGCACCATGTCTGATATTTATTCAGTTTTAGCCAAACAATGATGTTGAGAATCCAGAATATACAAAATTCACAAATTTAAATAATGATCATAAGTACCTGGTTTTATGGCTTTTATTTATATTAAAAAAAAAATGTAATATATTCCCTTTGGACTACTTTCACATCAATCTACACACTAGACACAGTAGGAATCTAGATTAATATTATCAACTGTATCTTTGTCTATCATAAATTTCCTTCATATGATCCCTAATGATTAGTAATGAATAACATGATTTATTTTTGTTATCATTAAAAAATTGAACTGAAAAATACCATAGGTGACTGCATGGTGTTATTTTGAACACCTGACATTCTATCCATCCATACAAGATTCTTACATCATCAGTAACTGCAAGTTAATTTCCTGTTACTCAACAACTAACAAATTCCTTTTCTATTAATTTTTCTTTAATTTGTTATTAAAAACTAATAAAAATTTATTAATTTATAGTTTGTTATGTTGTTGGTCAAAACAACTACTAGATAAGTTGGGTTGGACACCTGGATCAACTGTGGCTGGCCATAAGCTGCCTGGCTGCCCCAGTGTATGCCTCCCTCAAGCGTGCATAATTTGCTGAAAGGTCAATAAGGTCAACATAGAGGTGACTGAAGAGGGGGTTTGGACAGCCTGGTTCTGACATGGTCCCATAAAAACATTAATAAAAGCTACAATTTTTTGCCAATTTCTTTCAGCTTTCTAAACTGAAAAGCTGAAATCCTTATGTATGCATGACATGAAAATTATATCAACAGTGCTTACAGGAAACAAACTTGCCTTGGTCAAAGTTGGGCAAAATTTAAGGTACTAATTTTATATTTATACTAATAACTTAAAAAATTTGAAAAATTCAGAACTAATTTTGGGTATTCAATTGAATCTTGATTAAATAATGTTACATCCCTGACAAAAAATCTCTAGCTTCAGCAATCCTCTTGATTTTTTATAAAGTGCATTATGTTTGGGCCCATAACTTAAATCAATTACGCAATACCGACATCATTTCCGGCATGTGCATAGTGAATGAAGTCAGATCAGTGGTTTTGATATTAGGCAGTCTTGTGTATCAATGGGTTTTTAATGGAAAAATAAAGTTTTTCATTAATATCTAAAAGGAATTTAGTCCTAGTGACCAAATTCTTAGCATGGTATAGGATTTTGGAGACATCCAACTGTATGTCAAATTTTAGGAACTGAGAGCTGAAGCTGGGGAGCTGAGCTCTAGCAAACTGCATTACACTAGCTTGATGTAAATAATATGTGACATGGTGCTTGAAAACTTAAATAAAATCTACAGTTTTTAATCAACTGGTTTCAAATTTTGAGTGTTAACAGATGAAATGCTAACAAAAACATGCTGTGAAAATTAAATCCACAGCAGTTACAGGATAAAAATGTGCCATGGTCAAAGTTGGGCAAAATTTAAGGTACCAATTTTTTATTTTTGCTAATATTTTAAAAAATGTAAAAGATTTTGATCTAATTTTGGGTATACAATTTAATTTTTATTAATTAAAGTTATATTACTCGAAAAAAAGTCCTTAGCTTTAACATGTTTTGTGTTAAGTGATCAAATATCTTTCCTAATTTTTTACAGAATGCATTATGTTTGGGCACATAACTTTTTTAAATTATATAATCCAGACCTAATTTCTGGCATGTACATAGGAACTATATACAGAAATATTTTTGGTAAATATGAGGAAAAACAGATTAGTGGTTTTGATATTAGGCAGTCCTGAAGTGTGAAAATAGGTTTTAAATAAAAAAATTGAGGTTTTTCCTTAATTTCTCAAAGGAACGAAGTCGCAAAGACCAAGTTTTCGGCTTGGTAGGAGATCTTAGGGACATCTAACATTATGCCAAATTTTGGATTCCTAGGTCTTACGGTTTCAAAACGTGCCAGTTTAATGGACGGCCGGACGGCCGGACAGACAGCCGACGGACAAAGGACCACGACTATAGCTCAGATGACTTATAGTCAGCTGAGCTAAAAAACAATAGGAAAAATTATCTAAGCATGACCAAAACTAAATCAGGTGAATTGGTTGACAACATGCACCTGCTTTTTTTACTGCCAGCAGTCTTCACAATCTCTAAGTTAGATAATGCACTGCAATGAAATGTTGGAGCTAAAGTGAAAAATGTGTAAAAGCAGCGTTTGCAACTAGCGCGAAACCACCAGCCCATGGCTGGTTAAAACTGCTTTGGGCCTGCAGCTCTAGAGCATATCAGGCCCGACGGGCTTGCTAGATTTTTGTTCGCAAAATACCTGCTCTATTTTTATCATTTCATGCCGTGTTGTTCGTCCGCTTCATTCACTGCCTTTTTGGGAAAGTCCAAGAAATTGTTTCAAAGGTTCCCTGATTGGTAGTGAATGCGTTCTATGTTGCTGCTTGCACTTTGTTTAAAGGGCGTTTGGTTGGTTTCAAGTTTCCATATGCACATTTTCCAAACACTTTATGCTTTCTTGTTGAATCCTGTGCCTCTTGATATTAGCTTTGCTCGGTGGTAAGTATAGTTATGTTGGTAGTGTCAATCTCCATGGGACCCCTTACAAGATTATCATGATTATTTTACATTCCCTCGTCTTTGAATTACTCAGTAATCAATTATCTTACATTGTCTGAAATGATAAAATTTAAAGATGGCCAGCTCCCTCAATAATAATGATGTGTAGATTAATAGTGGCAGGTCAGACTCACAATTTTAACATCGCACGTTTCTGATAATTTTTACAATGACGTTTGCGTGCACATTTGACGTAAAGTGAATATTTCATATGAGCTTGAAGCTTTCGGCATTAGTTTCCCCAAAGATTTGGTAACATCAAGTGATATTCCCTTCTCTATTCTGAAAGACAATATGAGAAACCTGCAAGTTTTTTTTTTTTTTCTGTGGTCTTTGGCATTTTTTTAAATGATACACGGGTGCCACTGCTGTTTATATCATTCTCATTTTTGAGAAACTGATTGACAGGTTAAATTATATAGCTATGTGTTACATGATGGAAAAGACGCCCCACCAACAGCACTACAGAAAGAGTGCCAATCAGAGACTCTTATTATACTATGTGCCTGCGTGATTAGTTTCATTCAGTTGTGATTTTTTTGGCAGGAAATGGTCAGTGTGCAACAGTTCTGAACAGCGTTTCCTGGTCAGTGTGCAACAGTTCTGAACAGCGTGTACAAATACGATATCAAAAGCAGACAATCAGACACAGTCTGTTCACTTTTGAGATGTTCTTCAGGAGTTTTCTCATACTATCAATGAACCCGAACCCTTATAAATGTAGGGGTAGGGTATAGAAGATGTTACCATGAAGTCATGTGTTCTTCGCAAAAGTAAAATAGGCCTGTTTAAAAATGCCGGCTTTGTTGATGATATGGCCATTTATTTTAGTGAGAAAATGGGAATTCAGTCTAATGCTATTGGCCTGTACCCTTATATTCCTAAGCAACAATTTTATCTGAATAAGCAACCGTTATCAGAACCTGTAAATAGCCAGGCTGGTGTGATTTTAAGTCGCTGTTGCCATGTCTTGACCCATGATATGACAACAAGTTTGAGATTTGCGCCGCTCAAAAGGAGACTAGATGGAGCAACTATCAACCAAGCGTATGCAAATGAGCACTTGTCTTACTTGGTCACAGAAACGCACTGATGTCATCTCATGACATTGATATTTATGCAGGTTGATGTCTGCTGCCAGGGTGTCAAACAATCAAGTGCTCCCGGGAGTTGGTGGGATTTAAACTTGAACTGTTAGCTGACATTCAGTCTTCATCCGGCACATGGGGACATGCTTAATATTAACACTTACCGGCGTAACAGATGTTTTTCCTTGAGCCTTTTAATTCACTAAGTTCAGATCATGTTATGCTGGAATTTTGTGATGATCAGTTAAGTATACTGATTTGCCCTGGTAGAATGAAATGTTGACAATTTCTTTGTCATTTGTCATAGTATGAATAAAACCTTATAAATCATCTGAATTTATATGACTTGATACTTTTCTAACATAAGATCTTCTAGGTTTGTACCCTATCTCAATGTTATTTTTCTAAAAGATATTAGCCATTCTATTCAGTATGCACCCTGAAGTATACACAGTGTTCATCATTATTTTAGTTTATATTAAGATCACCTAAAGATTATTTACAAAAATGTAAATAAGGCCTGTAACATTTGAATTGGGCCTGCAACTTTAGGACAATACATGCCTGGCTGGCCTGTTCCATCAAATGCTAAGTCGCAAACACTGTGTAAAAGACCTGAAAATCAACCTAGCATGACCAAAACTATATATCAGGTATGAGGGCCCGTAAGACAAAACTGCCATGTAAATTAGAACAGTTTTAATATCATGTACTGATGGACAGACATGCAGATGGGGTTGATCATCACATCCCACACACTGCTGAGTAGGGGGTGGTAAAAACATCCTAAATCTAAAAATAATTTAGATATTTACTGAATATATCTGGTTCATTTGTTTAATATTTTACTGTGTGACCAAGTAGATCTATATGTATACATTAACAATACAGTATCATGGAATACCTGATAAATACCTGATAATACCTTCTATCCAGTATGTCTTATAAAGATACATCTAGCTATTGCAATATATGATGTAATCTGTAAACCTCTATTTGTAGGAGAAATGGTCGATGCAGCAGAGACCAGCACACCCACCCTGGTCCTGAAACTTCAGTCAATCAGGTGAATAATGACCTTACTCACAAAGGGAATATATACACGGATGTTTAACCATGACAACGTGAAGATGTCTGAAGATGGTTAATAATGAACTGCTGTGATGAGAAGAATGACTGGACATTGTTGATGTATAAACAAGGAGGAGCATGACACTGAGTGAGGACAATGTACTCAACATAGGAATTTATTTCCACTTTGCTCCGGCAGTTTCATGAACACAAGGCATTCACTGGCACCACAGAGGCAATGGTGCTGCCCCCTGTGGGCCATCTGGCAAATGATTATTAGCAGATAATAATGGAAATAATTCTGAAGCTGTATACCAATATCTGCACAATTCAATAAAGTACACTTAAAAAATTGCAGAGACTGGCCCCAGTGAAATTAATTAGTTAAAAATGTGGTTGCGTGCTGTCATGGTTTTAATTCTTTCTGAAGAATTCAACAAGAGGGCAGTTATTCTATAGGATGTACCCAATGTCTCCAGCGTATGACGCATATTTGTGCTACAATGAGCTTGCATTTTGCTGTGGTCATTATATATATATTATTTAAAGAACAGAGGGAGAGGTTTCCAAAGCATTTCACTTTGTTTGTAGCTGCCTTCAGCTCATCTGGACATACATGTTCATGTGGGTCTCTTGTAAATATCATCTACTCAACCAGGACATGTATTTAATTTATATGTAAGAAATGTCCAAGATATTGTGCTTGCTTTCATATCATTCTTCCAAACATATAAACACACTATGACCTGTTGAGTTTACCAGTCTACCAGTAACACCAAAACAAAAGCAGAACCTATTATGTGTCATGGTGTAGTCATGCAGTGTACATGGACATTTTTTATTTCTGAATTTGAATATGCCAATGTATATATGTAAATAGATCTAAATACATGCACTAACTGTTTAATTACATCCATATCACCTTTCAGGCTTGCTCAAATATATAGCACATTAAAAAAAGGTGTTTATCCATTGACAAAACCATGATTTTTATGAATTTTTCAAAATAACATAAGACAATGTGTACGTTAAGTCTTACAGGTTAATTGTTGAGATGGAGGACGAGAAAACTAAAACAATGGTTTACCTGGAGTAGAGAATGCTGATAGTTTAGGTCAGCTACCATCATGTTCATTCAGCTGAATCTAGATTAACATTTTATTTTATATAGGCTGATACCTGGCTCAAACCTTACTAACCCTAACCCTAACAATCTAGGCAGGAGGTCCTGTCCAGACTATAAGGCTGTCTCATTAATTGTGAATAATACGGCTAATGTAAATGACCAATGTGATATTATATGGTCAGGCTGTCAGGATTCTCATGCAAATCTTATTTCCTGGTAAACATATCAATATAAACTTGGAAAGTCCTCAGTGGAAAGTTTTTATGAACATTTTTACCATATTCAATGCATTAACAAACAAGTCTGTTATTCACAAATTAAAATAACTACTAGTACTTCTGTCAGTTGTAGGCATGTCATTGCAATGTGAGTTAGGACAATACAAAGCAGGAATACACACACATGCACACACACACATCTTTGACAAATGCTGTTCTCGGAGTTATTTTTTATATATTTTTGTATTATTATGTACGATGTATTATCAGTGGAAGCTTAATCTGACATGTCTCAAGTGACTTTAAATCATTTCTAATTTATTTTTTAGACTGATTTTTTTTTTTAGACTGATCAATCTCGGGTATAATTTATTTGATTATTTATGGCAGGTGTTGCTTTATGCTATATAAAGCAGACTAGAGGTGTAGATTGATACACAGTATCACATAGTGCTTACCAAACCTGAAGATTTATATAATCAAAACTAATTTATTTAAACAATTGGGTTGGTGCTGTACTTTTTGCTTGTAATTTATGCTAATTTATTAAATGATTTAACCATCTTGATATGTTTGTTATGAGACATAATTTGTTATGAGACATGATTTGTTATGAGATATAATTTGTTATGAGACATGATTTGTTATGAGACATGATTTGTTATGAGACATGATTTGTTATGAGACATGATTGAGAGATCAGTGATTTAGTGTGAGACCTGGGCAGTAAGGTGAAACTGGAGTCAATATGGTCAAAGCATAATGGTCAATGTAATATACTGTAAAGTCTTGTGTACAAGCCAGAAAGTTTATTCCCAAATACCAATGTCAAAAATCCATAATGGCTTATACACGGTCCTAAAATATTGACGACAATCTGCCATGGACAACCAACCGACCTGTTTGACCAGTCTTGTCACTGGGAGGTGAAAATTACGTTCTGATATCAACAGCCGATTCCAACAGAGTGTACAATTTATAGTTCTGGCAATAAAAATCATTGTTTATAATAGTTTTGTTGCGAGATGCACAACTGTGCTACCATCACGTTGATGGAGAGCATCAGAGCGAATGGGAATAAAGGATATTGGGACTATAGACAAATAATGGTTGTTTTTGCAACTCAATAAATATAAATTTATATACAGAGTTATAACAGAATTCACCAGCAAAGTTGAGACTGACCATAAGAGATTTTAAGGATGCCTTCCATATTCCTATGTGTATTTGACATAGCACTCAATGAATTCAACTCACTGAGCTCGCTGAGTGGGCTCTGCAAACCTAGAACACCTTATAATCCCGTATAAACAATAATTGCTCTGCCAAAAAAAAATTGTTTAGTTTAGAACTATCATCATGACCAATTTGGAAAAAAAATATATATTACATATCTCTTTTTCAAAAGACCAGGTAACATATTATCCGATAAACCAAAGATGGCCTGAATAGTGCAAATCAGCACGGGATACATTCAGAATCATTCAGAGCTGGTGTCATTTGCTATGCTTTGGCCTTTTGAAATCAGTTGGGCAAAGTCAAAACAAAAGGCCTCACTCACACCTTCTTGGGGTCTTCCTGGGCTGGCCTAAAACATGGAATGGAAAGGAACATGGAATGCCGAACAGGGGCCTAATTACGGAATGGAACAGAACAAAGATATAAAAAGTGTCATAACTTTTAAATCAGTGAATGTTTCATGACTAAATTTATCATAATAAACGGATTTCAACAGATGCGAGTTGTTAAATTTTTATTTTAGCTCCGATTCGCTTTCAATGTTTTAGGCTAGCCCAGGAAGAACCCCCAGAAGTGTGAGTGAGGCCTTTTGTTTTGACTTTGCCGAACTGATTTGAAAAGGCCAAATCATAGTGAATGAGCTGTCATGTGATGGTTTATCAATTCGATGATTTCCTGATTACAACCCAGATCAGCAGTCATCTGGTACGTGGGTACCGGGTGGCAGCCTGTAGCAAGAAGCCCTAAAATAGGTCAAGCTTTGCACCTGTGTACTGACAAAGGCGGGGTAAAATTATCACTCTGTTCTGAAGTACCTACTTAAAAATAACCCCAATTCCTAGTGAATGACTGCGGCCATAGCTAAAACAGATCCAAGTTCAGTTCAATGTGACATTGATATTGCAATGTTATTGGACAATAGGAACCAACACCTCCAAGAATTAGTACTCAGATTGTGGATTATAGCCAGGAAGTTTTTTCCTTCTTAACCTGCAAAGATAAAATTAAATTATAGTTAATTTTTCTATTCACATGCCTTCATGAACTATGACGCTGTCTGTCCAACTGCCATGAGCTAGGACTTCCTCATGGTCCTACTCTTCCACCTAAAAACTCTGGACCGTCTGATACGTGGGTCCAGCTTGTACATGAGATTTTACGGTTATTAAAGGCTTAACAGTAGATTGTATAACTTCTTTAAGAATGTGAAGTAAGAACCTACAAGGTAAACTGACCATAATTTGTGCCTTGTTAGCATGTTTGCTGTTTAGATTGACAGACTGACAGGTAGACAAATAAATGAAAACAAATGACTGAAAGTCAGTAAAGATAAAAATCCATGGGCATATGATACTATGTTGGTAAATCTTTGTCATTTTGTAATTAAAAAGAACTACCGGGTTAAATGTGACTTTTAAGCAAAAGGGCCTATGCATTTTTTAGGGATTTCTTGCAAAAACTAGAATACGGGTAGTCGACAAGCGACTACGTTTATCCGCCAAAATCAGAGAAGGTCGGGTGAAGTGAGGCAAGGATTGAGTGGCAAGGGGAAATAGAGTTACATGTATTCTATATTAGAATGGATCTCTGCCACATAAACATGATTGTAGGTGGCGCCACCTGTTATTTGAACGAGAAACTATCCAAGATGTATACACATGCAAAATTTCATGTGGAAAAGTCAAACTACTGCAGAGATATGAGTGATTTTATCCCACAGCAGACAAACAGATGGAAGCTGTGCAAAAATGGCTGCAGGTGGCGCCACCATTTTTGTGTATGTTATAAAGCTATCCAAGGGCTACATTTGTGTAAATTTTTTTTCCTAATTGGTCAAACGAATCCACAGATATAAGCATAAATGTCTGCAGCGTGAAACGTGAATGTAGGTGGCGCCACCTGTCATAAAATCAAGAAAGCTATGCAGGATGTATACGCATGACGCATTACAGGTAATTTGGTCAAACCACTGCAGAGATATGATTGATTTTAACCCAAGGCAGACAAACAGATGGAGGCTGTGCAAAAATGGCTGCAGGTGGCCCCACCATATTTGTGTATGTTATAAAGCTATCCAAGGGCTACATTTGTGTAATTTTTTTTTCCTGATTGGTCAAACGGTTCCTGAGATATGAGCTTGGATGTCTGCAGTGTTAACGTGAATGTAGGTGGCGCCACCTGTCATAAAATCAAGAATGCTACCTAGGATGTATATGCATGCCAAATTTCAGGTGAATTAGTCAAACCACTGCAGAGATATGAGTGATTTTTACCCAAGGCAGATGAACAGATGGACACTGTGCAAACATGGTTGCAGGTGGCGCCACCTTTTTATGTGTATGTGATAAAGCTATCCCAGGGCTACATTTGTGTAAAATTTTTTTCCTGATCGGTCAAACGGTTCCCGAGATAAGTGGGTTTATGTGTGGAAACAGACGCACAAACGGACGCTGGGCAGACAGGAAAGGTCAGAGGTCAAGGTCACTTGGTTAGGCACCAGTTCACATATGACCCGATAATTTGTGCGAGTTTTGGAAAAATCGGTCCAGTAGTCTCAGAGGAGTTCTCAGGAAACTAACGCCGCGGCGGCGGAACCCAGTCAAAAACATAGTATCTGCAAAACTTCGTTTTGGCGGATACAATAACATGTAAATTAATTCATGTCAAACTTTCACATATCCACAGTCTTGTGTATATGTATGAACAATATTAGCAACAAATTGTTTACCCATCAATATCCACAAAAGTCTCAGATTGAAAACAAATGAACTTAATGGAGGAGCAGGACAAAGAAGCCTGAAGCTGGCTCAGACAAGCTGTAAGTTACAAAGAACCTGAAGCTGGCTCAGACAAGCTGTAAGTTACAAAGGACCTGATGCTGGCTCAGACAAGCTGTAAGTTACAAAGAACCTGAAGCTGGCTCAGACAAGCTGTAAGTTACAAAGGACCTGAAGCTGGCTCAGACAAGCTGTAAGTTACAAAGGACCTGAAGCTGGCTCAGACAAGCTGTAAGTTACAAAGGACCTGATGCTGGCTCAGACAAGCTGTAAGTTACAAAGAACCTGAAGCTGGCTCAGACAAGCTGTAAGTTACAAAGGACCTGAAGCTGGCTCAGACAAGCTGTTAGTTACAAAGGACCTGAAGCTGGCCCAGACAATCTGTTAGTTACAAAGGACCTAAAGCTGGCCCAAACAAGCTGTAAGTTACAAAGGACCTGAAGCTGGCTCAGACAAGCTGTAAGTTACAAAGGACCTGAAGCTGGCTCAGACAAGCTGTAAGTTACAAAGGACCTGAAGCTGGCTCAGACAACCAGTAAATTGAAAAAAGGACCTGAAGCTGGCTTGGACAAGCCGTAAGTTACAAAGGACCTGAAGCTGGCTCAGACAACCAGTAAGTTACAAAGGACCTGAAGCTGGCTCAGACAAGCTATTAGTTACAAAGGACCTGAAGCTGGCTCAAACAAGCAGTAAGTTACAAGGGACCTGAAGCTGGCTCAAACAAAAGGTGTTGAGGACAGACTCTTATCATTTTGTTATAATTATACCACTGTATTTATCCCCCCCCCCCCCCCCCGGTTTGTTTCTGCACACCATAATGTGCTGCCATCTATTAACCATTTCCTTACTACTTTATGTTGCTCTCGAATGTTAGAGGTATTAATAAACAGTCCAGCTATTGTTTCATCAAAAGAAGTTTAATCAGCTATTTTCTGAGTTTGTGTGATTGCCACAGTGTTAAGCTTGTCTTTGGTCCCCTACATTTTGGTGCCCAGACTCCGGGAATGTTTCCTGTTTGCAGTGGCAGATATTTAGCAGAGAAAAGGAGCATGGCTTTAGAGAATTGCTTTAAAATATGACCAAGAGCTGGGCCACTCGTGCCTAGAAAAATCTTGAGACATTGATCAAGCAACAGGATGGCACGGTAAGTGATTTGTAAATTGTCAGATCGATATTAAGAGAGTTTGGATACAGCACATACTAACATCGCGATTTTGTTGGATAATGAGGAACTGGACATTGATGAAGTGGCAGAGCTTCAGGAGAAAATCTGAAGGCCTAAAATCGCAGCTGCAGAACTTCTGTCTAGACTGTCTTGGTCGCATATTGAGCATACCGACGGTGCTGATAGTGATACGGACGACAGGCTGAGTGAGGCCTCCAGGGAAACTAATAGTACACAAGCAGTGAGGTCTCTGCAGATAGAATTGCCCAAATTCTGTGGTGATCTGTGGTGGCAAACGTTCTTGGACAAGTTTACCACTATTGTAGAGCAGTGGGACATTCCAGTTATATATAAATTCATATATCTTGTTAGAAGGTGAAGCTAAATCTTGTATACAAGGTTTAACTATTACAGCGGGTCATTACTCCCTTGCATGTGAGAGATATGGACTTAAGAAGAGAATTATATTTTCTCACTTAAAGGCCTTGCTTAACATGTCAGTGCAAGCAAATAAGCAAGGTACAAGAGTGCCCTCTGGCAGTTTACAAGATGATCTACAGTGACATGTTCATAGTCTTGAGGCCTTGGGCATTGATGTGTCCACATACAGTATATTTCTGACGCCTCCTACAGGACATTAGGATGAAATGGGCCCGAGAAGGGGAAGGCAGATAGAGTTATTTGAACTGGTAATGTTATTTCTTAAGAGAGAGATAGAACGAAGAGAAAGATCAGAGACATTTAAAGATGCAAATAACAGTAATTTAGTGAAGGCTGTCACAGAGGAGAGGCGTCCAGTGCTTGTTTCTACAGCCTCGGCACTGCACACTACGACTGATGTGAGGAGTTGTGCATTTTGTGGGTTAGCATCATACTGCAGACAAGTGTTGGGACATATTGAAGATGCCAGTACCTGAACGACATAAGAAGAAACAGAGTGCAGGACTTTGTTTCAGATGTCTGGGCAAAGGCCATATTGCAAAGGGATGCATGTTTAGATGTGCTATCATGTTATACTAACAAATTGTCTACTGTACTTCAAACAGCTAGTGTTTTGATACATGGAGCGAAGGGGACTACTAGAGTCACCCTGATGTTTGATACTGGTTCTGATAATTCGTAAATCTCAATTGACTTAGTGCGTAGAGTAGGGTCTGAGTTTGTTAACACCATGCAAATGTCATATGCTGCCTTTGGAGATAAGTTGCCAACTTCTGCTGCAATCAAATGTTTACAAACTTAGCCTACAAGGTATGTAATGAGGCACAGAGACCCTTAATGCTGTTGAAGTCAAAACAATTTGTGCACCTGTGTACCAGAACAGTGTCCCTCCTGAGGTGTTACAACCCATTGGTAATATTGAATTTGCAGATAGGATTGGTGATGATAGACAGATATCAGTAGATATATTATTTGGTCTTGACTTCTATTGGAGATTTATGAAGGAAGATGTGATTAAACTTCCTAAGGGTCTTGTTTTTCAAGACACTGTCTTTGGTGGCTCTGGGACATGGGGTAGTGGAGATCCCAATCATGGGGCTAAAGATGTCTCTCACCATTTGCTTTGTTTGTCTGATATACCAGATACCAGATTGAGTCAGTGGGTACAAGTCCTATAGAACAGAAACAAAGTGAGGTCAAGGTCCTGTCCAAGTTTGAGGAGCCAGTTGTGTAAACCAAGGGGCGTTTTGAGGTAGCTCTACCTTGGAAGAACAATGCTTGGTTACCCAGGCTTCAGAATAATGAAGGGATAGAAATAGATTGAACAGTTTGGCTAAGAGGCTTTCCAGAAACCCTGAATTGCATGACAGGTATGATAAGGCATTGGAGTAAATGGAGTCTCAAGGGATTATTGAGGAGGTTCCCCCTAATGAAATGTCTGTATCATATCCAGTGCATTACCTGCCTCATCATCCTGTGGTGAAGGAGAGTAGCCTCACCACAATGGTAAGACCCGTCTTTGATGCCTCAGCTGCAGGGTTAAATGGCATTTCTTTGAATGACTGCCTGAAGGCTGGCCCTTCTCTCATTCCCATCTTAGTGGATATTCTTATCAGATTCCATCACTGGAGAGTAGCAGATAGGTGTAAGGAAACAGGATTGAGATGTCCATCATCAGGGTGTAGATAGGACTATGAGATTTTTAAGGGTTCCATTCAGGAATAAAAGTAGTCCCTTCTTGTTAAATGCTACTATTAAGCATCACTTGGCCAAGTACCCAGCATCATGTGTAGTGGAAGAGTTGGTTGAGAATCTTATGTTGATGACTAGCTTTCTGGTGCTGACTCTGAGGAGGAAGCATGCGAATTGTACCGGGAAGCAGGTCAAATCTTGCTTGAGGCCAACATGAATCTTGCAAAAATAATCTTGAATAACAAAACATTAATGACATTTTAAGGACATGTTTTTCAGGGAATTTGGCTCCAAGCATCAAGATTTAGAGACTCTGAAGATACAGGGACTGAAGCGGTCAACCAGTTCAGACTGTTTTTCATTTGAAGGTGTTCAGATCCCTACAGGATCTATGCCATCATTGCACCAGCAGCAGCATCACTAGCATCCACAGCCAACTTAAAAGGTACAGAAAAGTCTGGAGCTACCAAAACTGGTAAACTTTGCAAAATTGCTTTCAAATTCTGAAATGCATTTTCACACTGAACATTCCATACAAACTTTTGTTTCTTCTTTAACAAATTAGTCAAAGGTTCAGCTACAGCAGAAAAATTTGGACAAAACTTCCTGCAATATCCAGATATACCAAGAAAACACATTATTTGCTTTTTATTTACTGGTCTAGGAAACGCAGAAATAGCACTTATTTTAGCATCAACAGGTTTTACCTAAACCTGCCCTGCAATATGACCCTAAAATGTCACCTGTGCACGACAAAATTCAGATTTTACTAAGTTGATGGTCATACGTGCTTCACTGAGTCTTTCAAAGAGGCTGCAAAGAATTTGCAGATGCTTTTTCCAGGTTTAGCTGTACACAATAAGGACATCAATACATGCGCTGCAGCACCGAATGTCCCTGACAACCATTTGGATGAGCCGCCGGGACATGGCTGGCGAGTGCTTCATGCCAAACGGCACAACTTTATACTTGCGGCATCACAATTGCCGACACTTCCTTCGCTCATTCCGTCAGCAGAACCCCCCAGAATCCTTTTAGCAAGTCAAACTTGGAAACATATCTGGAGCTACCAACTCTATAAATACAATCATCAATCCTTGGAACCCGGAACGTGTCATTCTTGGTGACAGAGCCCAGCCTTCCATAATCCGTGCACATACTGTAACTTCCATCAGGTTTTGGCACAAGAATACATGGTGAACTCCAGTTACTGTTACTAGGTTCAATAAAATCCTTGTCCAGTAAATATTGAATCTCATCCAGTAGATACTTTTGCTTTTCTTGATTCAGTCTATAAGGATACTGCTTGACTGCGCTTGCCTCGCCAACATTGACATCATGGCACAATATGTTAGTTCGCGTTGGAATGTCACTAAACAATTGTTCATAATTCCGCAGCAGGTTCTTGAGATCTTGTTGTTGTTGTGCGGAAAGGTATGAAAGTTTGGCATCATCTGTTGTGAAGCACGTCTGAGTTTTTTAGTGGTACTGTTCCACACTGAATGTCTACATCACTCTTACAATCAGTACCTACTTTAACTGGGTCAGGGTAAGTTTTTACATAATTAACAGTAGTAACATAATGTACAACATCTGATATGCTATTTCTGTCATAATATGGTTTCAACATGTTAACATGGCATAGTTGTTTTTTTCTTACACCTATCTGGTGATAACAGTATGTAATTTAAATCACTGACTTTTTTGTCAACAATGTAAGGACCAAAATACCTAGCTTGCAGAGGTCTGCCAGGGATGGGAAGTAAGACAAGGACCTTTTCACCAGGCTAAAAAGTCCTGCTTACAGTGTGCTTGTCATACTTTGTTTTCATTTTACTTTGTGTAGATTTTAGATTAGACTTTGCAATCTCACAAGCATTGTGTAGTTTAGTGCGAAAGTCTGAGACATACTGCAATAAACTAAGAGAATCAGGATTTTCACACAAGAGTTTTTCTTTAAGCAGTTTTAATGGACCGCGGACTGAGTGTCCAAAAACTAGTTCAAAGGGATTGAAACCCAACGACTGTTGAAAGGATTCTCTGACAGCAAACAGCAATAGGTGGATTCCTTCATCCCAGTCTTTCTGTGTGTCATAGCAATAGGTCCTGATCATGTTTTTTAATGTCTGGTGAAAATGCTCAAGGGCTCCCTGACTTTCAGGATGGTATGGCGAAGAGCTGTACTGTTTTATACCTAGCTCAAGAATTACTTGCTGGAATAAGCCAAACATAAAATTATACCCTTGGTCAGACTGGACGGATTTTTGGTAATCCAAAAGTTGTAAAAAACCTTGGTCAGAGCCTTGACAACACTTTTGGCATTTATTTTGCGCAATGGTATTGCCACAGGGAACCTGGTAGATGCACACATAATTGTCAGCAAGTATTCATGCCCAGATTTTGTTTTGGGCAGTGGTCCAACACAATCAACAATAATCCTACCAAATGGTTTCTCGAAAGCAGGAATAGGCCTAAGTGGGGCTTTAGGAGGATTCTGATTAGGCTTGCCTACCATCTGGAATTTGTGGCATGATTTACAATATTGTACAACATCAGTCTTGAGGTTAGGCCAAAAGAAGTGTGTACTAACTTTCTGATAAGTTTTATTTATACCTAAGTGGCAAGACAAAGGACCCTCATGTGCCATGCTTAGAATTTCATTGCGAAAGCTTTTGGCCATTATTTTACTTTAAATGTACACTGTGAAGAGGAACTGAAGTGTGCTTGTCTGAAAACACACCATTAACAAGTGCATGTGCACCAGTAAAGGACCTATTAGAAAATGGCAAAGTGTTTGCTAACATGAGAGTTTGGCCTGAACCAGTGTCCCTCAAAATTCTACTAGGGTAGAGTCTGAAAAATGACTTAAAAGTGATACACAACCATCATGTATGAATGGCTCAAATAACTCCATTCAAGAGTCAGGAGAGGAATCCACTACCTCCGTTTCATCAAAACAAAAAACTGACACTACAGTGTCAGTCATAAACTCTTTTTCAGAGTCATTAAAGGAATCTACATCCTTATCACAATCAAACTCCTCATGGGAGTCAACAGAGGAATTTTCCTCAGCAGAAACAAACTTCTGTTTGTCATAAGAGGACCTGCCCTCATTTGAATTCTCTTGCAAGAGTCATAAAAGGACTTAGCCTTATTAAAAGAATACTCCTCACAGAAGTCTTGAAAGGACCTAACTTTTACTAAATTCCTCGCAGGAATCAACTAAGGCTTTTACCCTGCAAGCTACAGATTCTTCTTTGGAGTCAGATGGCACGTTGGCCTGTGTAGCATCAAACTCTTTATTGGAGTCAATAAAGGAGTTGTACCCCTTATTTACATGAAAAGAGCCTTGCTCTTGTACTATGCTATCCAAAGATTTTGAAACAAAACCAGAAGGTTTATGATTTGGTTTATTTGCAAGTTTCCAGCAGTTAGATTTTAGATGACCTTCCTTTTTGCAGTAATTACAGATTTTCTTTGAAAATGACTGGCCATGGTTGGATTCGGACACAGTGGATGTGGACTGAGGTGTAGCAATGGACTTTGCTGAACTATCAGGACTACTGGTACGGGGTGACTGCGCTTTAAACTTCTTTTGACAATACTGATTTACATCCTTTTTTGAATATTCATCAGCTAATTGAGCAGCAAAGTCATTTGTTTCCGGACTTTTCTCCTCAAGAAAAGTTTAAACATCTGCGTTTTTTCAGCACTTAAATTCTTCAAGCAAAATTAACTGGCGCAAATTGTCATAATCTTTCATTACATTTTTTAACTACACCAGTGATCAAACAACTGCTCTTTTGTCCTAGCAAATTCAACATAGTTCTGTTCTTTGCACTTTTTCAATTTCTGAATTTCTGGCGGTAAGCCTCCGGAACTAACTCATAACCTTTAAGGATCAACCGTTTAACTTGGTCATAGTCAGCAGCGGCTTCTACTGAAAGCTCTGCATAGATTTCTCTGGCCTTGCCAGTCAATACACCTTGTAATAGCATATTCCAATTTTCCTAAGGCCATTTTAAATTTTCAGCTACCTTCTCAAAGTATAAGAAAAATTTATCAACCTCTTTATCTTGAAAAGGTGGGACAAGTCTAATGTGTTTAGTAACATCAAAACTGTGAGTTGAGGCAGCATGTAGACTATGTTCTAGTTTGAGCCCGTTAACTCCAGTCGTTTTAACTCAATTACTTTTTCTTTTTGTTTTTCTAATTCTCTTTTAATCTTTCATGTTCTTCCCTCTATAACTGTTTTAATGCTAGCTCATGTTGCATTTCTTAAGTTTTTAATTCCAACTGCATAGCAAGGCTGTCATTTCTTGATGTTTCTACTTCACTCTCTTCAATTAAACCTTTGCTAACTAGTTCTTGCATGATTTTAGAAATGATATCAGGCTTTCTCAAAGCTTTTTTCATACCTAGCCCTAAGTGTTGTCTCAAACGCAACAACTGTTCCTTTGTCAACTGTTTAAATTGATCAGGGTCGGGATCCTCAACAAATGTCTCAAGTTTGAAATCTGCCATGTTAAGATGTTAAAGCAATAACAAAAAAACCACTGAGATTAATCCTGTAAACAATGTATTGTAAACAATATATAATTATTCTTGTAAACAATGTATTGTAAACAATGTGTCTAGGGCAAGGCCTAATAAATTTTCAAAACTGTTAAGCCTCCCAGACGAGCCCATAATTTTATGTTACGGAACCTTATATCAACAGATCACGTAGTCATGACGAAGATGAATTTTGTAATGGAGATAAAAACAGACACATGGGTCACTGTGCTCAGCTTAAGTTGACCTTGAAGGTAAATATCTAAATTAATATCAAATGGAAATAAAGTGATAGAGGAAGAGGTAATATAGGCCATGGTTGGTTTATATGATTGGTTTGTATTGATGAGCAAGAAATTGTTGCAAATAATATTTGTGACCTGACCATGCGTTTCCTAATGTGGAAAATGAAGCATGTGAGCAGTTTGTGAACAAATGATCTGTACTATTACTATGATCATAAGTTGGCTTTTTGATTAACTGCTGACATTTCTGTAGTTTACACATTTGTTCAATTGAATCTATTTTTTTATAAAATATCTTATTAAATATATATATTTTTTTTTATTTTATAAAATGCATACAGTTTAAATATACCTAATGTTCCAAGTCCACAGATGAAAGGACTTGGTGGTGATAGGGGGGGGGGGGGGGAATTTGGAATAGTGGGAGTTACAACATATCTGTATAGTTATAGTGTATATACATAGGATTTTCACTTAATTCAACAATGGTAACAGGATAAAAAAAGTTCATTCATAATAAATTACTCAATATTTAAAAAGGACAGACAGACTGGTAAACAAACAAAGCTTATAATATATGAAGTTTCAATTATTTCTTAATTTCAATTTTTTTTAAAGTTTAACATCTGCAATAATACACAACTGAATGTATAATTTGCTTTTAAATTTCAGACTTAAATAGCTTAATTCCAAACACATACAGCATATGAAAGTTATTTCAACAGTGCTTATAGGAAAAATTTCATAATTAATCTATATAATTAATACAGAGTTGGGGTTTTTCTAGACCACGGTTTACCCGCGCTTCTGTTCTGATTTGACTCCCCAAATTCGGCAGACGTTTCGGTGGTGTGCTCTTCTAGGACAAGTTTGTTTAATTTTGCAGGATTATGCCCTATTAAGCTGAATAATTAATAATTTTAATATTTCCCCATTGGGTGCCCAAATTTCTTTTGTACTGCAAGGTCCTCCACGCCTGTGACGCTTTTTCAGGGGGCGCCTTGGGGATTTTCACTGGCCTGTTAAGACTGTGGCCAGTGCGCATGTCCTGCCCAAAAGGCATTTCCGTGCAATACCTGGTCATGCCGGTCCACTATAATCCCCACTGATTCCCCATTTCCATTGTAACGCCTCTAAAGGAATTTTCTCTCTCAAAAGAAAGTAAAGGTTTTTAATCCAAAGACCACAAGACTCCGCTTTCAGTGCGAGGGCTTTTCAGTTTGGTCAACACTAGGCACTGAGTCCAATGATGTGACCACCGTTTGAAAAAAAAATTATGGGTTACAGGTATGTTGATTTTTATAAATTCAATTATATCTTTCAGTGATAACCATGGTTTCAAAAGTTCGACCAAGTCATGTATATTATGAAGTTTTTTTTTAAGAAACCCCACAACTTAATTATCATTCGGGTTGGGTGGGGTGGGGTCCAGGGTTTGGGTGGGGGTGGGGGGGGTTACATATATTTGTTAAGATCCGTTGTCTGTAGGGACGTTGAAACATGAAAAAATATCACAGTACATCTTTAAATTGATTTAAAACTAGAATCTGTAGTCAGGGCGTACAGACCTTCACCAGATCCTCCTTGAATATCAGTCATGTGTTCACGTGTATGCGTTTAATGTGTGAACACTGTCATGCTTCAATAACACCAGTTTACCTTGCAAGTGGCAGAACAAATAATACGAATGGGTGGCTTCCACATGGGGACAAAGGAATGGTCCTTTGTCACAATGGTTTATAAGAAAATATATATTGTGGTGATTCTTATTACCTGCAAAACGAAATGGACTATTGATATGTCTTTACCCTAACCCTCTACAAATGTTCAGCAAAACATTTTTCGCCTGTCACGCTTTTTTCAGGAATCGACCTGTAATCCCCACTAAACCCCATTTCCATTATATCGCCTGTCAAGGAACTTTATTCTGTCAAAAGGAAGTAAAGATTTTCAATTCAAGCGCAGAACACATGTCCACATAAATCTTAATCACTTTTCCATTGAGTGGAAACAAAGAGCTGAGACCCTTTACATGATCACTGTTTTATAGGTTTACAGGTATGTTGATTTTTATACATTCAGAAGTATCTTTCCATGATAACCATGGTTTTAATGGTTCAGCCAATTTATGGGTTGTTTGAAAAAAAATTCAAAATTGTTTGAAAAAAAATTCAAAAAATTCCAGAAGCTACTAATCAATTGTTCGTTTATACGTGCATGTTTCATGTAAAACATTGTTATGGTTCAGAAACACGGGTTCACCAGCCGAGTGGCAGAACAACAATATACGAATGGGCGGCTTCTACTCGGGGACAAAGGAATAGCCCGTTATATAATCATTCCTTTGTGGAACTGTGATTACGGCACTTAAGAAAAAAATATATTATGGTGATTCTGATTACCTCCAAAAATGTGACGGATTACGGATGCAGTTTTACTCTACGCCTCTACAAATTTTCAGCAAAATCTGTGTATTATGGTGAATTGATTACCTCCAAAAATGTAATGGATTACAGATTGCAGTTTTTCTCTACCCCTCTACAATTTTTCAGCAAATCTGTATATTACATTTTGCGTTAGTTTGCTGAAAGACAATGCAACGAACCAAGGCTGAAGTGGTTTCGTTGCTAAATGCTTTCATCGAAATATATCAACCTGCTTTCTTTTTATTTGGGAGAGTTGTCCATTTTACATCAGACCTGCTTATTTCATGACAATTAACAGTACTTAAACCAAAAATTTAATACTGTTGGAATATATTTTTTCTGGGCCTATCTTTTTCACATTGTCAGCTATACGCTTCGCGTACAAGAGACTTCCACGACATATGAATGTGTATACAAGTAACACTTGTGTCTGTTAACATGCTTTAGACTATACCCTCAACTGACTACACTGAATAAACATCGTCTTTCACGATGGCGCCTGAGCTTCAACTAATACAAAGCA
This sequence comes from Sipunculus nudus, assembly GCA_026874595.1. Taxonomy (NCBI): domain Eukaryota; kingdom Metazoa; phylum Annelida; class Sipuncula; order Golfingiida; family Sipunculidae; genus Sipunculus; species Sipunculus nudus. Next base: position 556,404 of record CM049311.1, on the reverse strand, counting down.
TCTTTCATATAATTTCACAGTAGAATGCTCCTTTATACAATCGTTATATCTACGATATTTCCCAAGCAATGAAGCTGTCGGACCTATAATGTTTATTGGAAAAAAACTTCTCACTTAAAAATTCGTAAACCCTGTATATGCCTCAGGTCTTTTTCCAAAATCTATTTTTTTTGTGATTTCTGGAATAGAATAACTTTTCTTTCCATGTTGATATTTTGATGGAGGGTGTTCCTGGAGAATTCTAGCAGAAGTAATCTTTATATCATATAAGTGAAACTCATGACAAAAGTTCCTGCAAAAAGCTTAGGATTAAAATATGCGTTGTTTGGTTCCTATCAGCTCATTATAAAAATACGCATCAGATAGAGCTGTGGATTTTCCACAGAAGCAGCTAGTATATATTTAATGATAACAGAGAGATGATGGGCAGAGCTGATCTCTTTATGTTCCATTCTCCTAAGGCAAGAACATGTTTCAATAAGATCTTAATTTTTCTAATCCCTATTAATTGTTTAATAAAAAGATTTTACACATTTGCAATAAAAACTAATGTCCCAGTGCACAGGAATCAATGGCAGCAGACTGTGGGGGGGGGGGGGGGGGGGAGGAGGGAGATGCTGGGATTAACAACACTTCTGCATATACATATTGAACAAATGTTTGTGTTAGATCTTAATTTTTTTATTACAACAATTTTTTTATTATAAGTTTATATTTATATAATTTCCAACATATATATTTGAATATAAACATTGATTCATAATTCTAAATCGCATCATCATAAATTTAAATCTTGTCAGACAACACCACATCATGCATACAAATGTTAATTAATTTTTGTGGTAAAAAATAAATGTGCAAAACAATAAATATCTAAAAATAATACTTGATTTAGAGTTCACAATTTTAAATTGTGCCTTTATTTGCTACATATTTTATAAATTTAAGCATAATGATGGATTTAATTATATTTGTTAAAATCATTTAAAAGAAACACAACATGGCATCTTCTGGATTACACCCTGAATCACTTTTTCAAGGAAAGTATTTGTATATTGGAGTGGAAACAGCATAACAATTAAGGAGATTCAGCAAAAACAATAACAATTACTGCATAACACTTGGTGGGTTGGTTTTGGTGGGGGGGGGGGGGAGGTGGGAGGAGGGGGGATTGGGGTGGTGATATGAGAATAACTGTACACCTGTCACAGCAGGGGATCTCCCCCAGTGACTGTAACAAATCAGAAACCCTGGCACAGCTGACTTCCAGTGACCTGGAGTGGGACCCTGCACCTGGACCAAGCAAATGACTACAAAAGAGCCTCAAGAAAACAAGTGACCCATGGGTCATGACGCTCAGCTGCCAAGCATGACCTGCGACATCATGGGCTGCGATTCACAACTAGTAAAATTGTTGCAGAACCTATATGCCAATTTTGTTTAAACTTTCTACATTGCCATAAATTCTTATCATATATGTCTGGTTAAAACATAGTGAACCGCAGGTGCCAGAGTATCCCCAGACATAGTAGGGCCCCCCCCTTTAAGAATAGGCCCCCATTTTTAGCAGCATATACTGACACTTGGGAAGCAATTATTGTTTCTTCAATCTATCAATCCACAATCTTTTTGAAGATGTTAGTCCTGTGAACTTGACCTTTGACCTCATGACCCAAAAATCAATTGGGGTCTTGCTTTTTCAATGGGACATATATAAGTCAAGTTTGAAATCTATACATCAATAAAAGCAGGAATTATCATCCAGAAACTAATTTTTGGACAGATGGCTCCTGTGGCCTTGACCTTTGACCTTGTGACCCCAAAATTGATATTGATCATCCACTTTTATATATAAATCAATAGAGGTCTAGATTTATTGATGGGCCATATATAAGTCAGGTTTGAAATCCGTATATTAATCCAAGCTTGAATTATCATCTCAGGAACTAATTTTTGGACAGATGGCTCCTGTGACTTTCACCTTTGACTTTGTGACCTCACAATTGACAGGCTCTTCCTCTATTGGCAGGGGAACTGTATGTGCAAGATGAAATGTCTGAGATGAAATGTTTGGGTGAAAATGCATCCACATCTTTTTGAAGATGTGTCCTGTGACCTTGACCTTTGACCTCATGACCCCAAAATCAATTTGGGTCTTGCTTTTCCAATGGGACATATACAAGTCAAGTTTGAAATCCATACATCAATAAAAGCAGGCGTTATCATCCAGAAACTAATTTTTGGACAGATGGCTCCTGTGACCTTCACCTTTGACCTTGTGACCTCAAAATTGATAGGAGTCTTCCTCTATTGGTAGATGAACTATATGTGCAAGATGAAAGGTCTGAGATGAAATGTTTGGCTGAAAATGCATCCACAATCTTTTTAAAGATGTGTCCTGTGATCTTGACCTTTGACCTCATGACCCCAAAATCAATTGGAGTCTTGCTTTTTCAATGGGACATATATAAGTCAAGTTTGAAATCAATACATCAATAAAAGCAGGAATTATCATCCAGAAACTAATTTTTTGACATATAGCTCCTGTGGCCTTGACCTTTGTTCTTGTGACCCCAAAATTGATATGGATCATCCACTATTGGCAAGTGAGCTATATATTCAAGATGGAAGACCTTGAAAGTTTGGCTTAAAAATGCATCCACAGTATCTTGTAAGATGCAAGTCCTGTGACCTTGACCTTAGACCTCATGACCCTAGAACCTATAATGTTCTTACTTTAGTAGTGGGCCGACTTTGTCTGGGGATACAATGATGGTCTGAGGCAAAATGTATGGTTGTTGAGCTATCAGGAACTAATCCCACAGCTTGCTTGATACCTGTCAGTCTCAAAAGGAATACCACACAGGCCACATATAAAATCAAAATATAGCCAAAGATCAAGGAAATCCATGCAAGAACTATTGTGAAACGGGTGCTTCCATTTTAATTTTCACAATACAAGCCAACTGTACTGAGCTTTCATAAATGATGGTCATATTTATTAAGAAATCTTTGACCCAATGCAAGATAACATTAATATACATCCCACTGCATTCACTTTAATAGTTCTTGAGATAATATGTTCTAAAGGAATTTAAAGATGGCTTCCTGGTGGCCATATTGGATTTCTGACAGGTCGGAAATTGAAGAACAAACATCCTCTAAAAGGGACCAAACATCATAAAAAAATCACAGAAACTGCCCTGGCAAAAGGCTTTCTAAAATGGCTACCTGGCAGACATAATGGTTTTCTGACAAGTCTGACATTTGATATCACACATCCTCCAATAAGACAATAAACTTGTAGCAATTGCTTCAAAGAATGTAACAGTTATGAATGTCCAAAACAATTCAAAAGGCATGATCAGGATGGAGAGCTCTAATATCAGATTTATGAACATGCAAATGTAAAAAGTGCAAGTCAAATTTGTTTTAATTATCAGCTTGCTATTCAATGGGGTCAGCAGGGTAGGTAAACTGTAAAACCTAAAAGAAAAGAAATGCAGAAAGCATCACTAAGAGTCTTGTAATCAAATAAAGCCATCCTAAATCAAGGTAAAGACCCACATATTATCAGAACAAACACTTGCTGGTATATCTGATGATTTGTATAATAATATTCAGATATCTAGAAAACTAAGTTTATTGCTATGATTCCATGATATAAACTGCAAAATGTTCCCATCATTTTATAAATCAGTAGCTAAACCTTAACACTTAACTCTCATAGTCTTAATGCCTGGCCAAAGCATTCTGGCAACAGTGTTTTTGTTATGCACGAATGATATATCCTTATCACTCCATGAGCTGATACAAAAGGGAGTCATATATCACAAGTGTCACTGACAATTATGGGCACATAGTGAGATGTACCAGTTGTGAGTGCCATGGTTATATATACAAGAAAACAAGAAAAATAGAGATGGTCTACAAAATAAGTTTTTGTGAACATCCCTGACCTATGACCTTGGCCTTTTGCCCACATATCAACTGGATTCTTTCTAAATGATGGGTAACTACTTACCACTTACATCTGGCCGGGTGTAATTACTTGGCAACCAATGAGTGATTAACTTAGACCTGCAACCTTTTACCTCCTGACCAGCTGACCTCAAAATCAATTAGTTATTTCTTCATGCAAAAAGACCCATAAATATGAAGTTTGAATCAAATTCAGTGATGCATAGATGTGGCATATGTGAAAGACTGAAGGTTTGGGTTGAATATGTTCACAAGCATTTAGAACAATATTGTGACCTTGACCTTTGACCTTTTGAACTCAACATCAATAGGCTTCTTCTCCTATTGGTAGGCAAGCCATATATGACAGATGGAAAGTATAGATTGAAAAGTTTGCCTTAAAATGACTCCACGCAAGTAGAGGGTGCTGTGAACTTGACCTATGACCTCAAAATCAACAGGTCTTTTCCCCTGTTGGCAGAGAAGCGATATCAGTGCTGAAAGGTTTGGAATGAAAGGTCTAGCTTGAAATGTGTCCACAACCTTTTCAAAGAAGTGGATTCTGTGACCCTGACCTTTGACCTTGTGACCTCAACATCTATAGGATTCTTCTCCCACTTAGTAGGTGAGCTATATGTGAAAGATCAAAGAATTGGGATGAAAGGTTTGGCTTAAAATGCATCCTGAGGCTTTTCAAAGAAGTTGGTTCTGTGACCTTGACCTTTGACCTCAAAATAATTATGGTTCTTCCCCTGTTGGTAGGTGAGCTGTATGTGAAAGATGAAAGGTTTGGGATGAAAATTTTGGCTAAAAGAATTATTTCTGGGGGGTGCAAACACACCCCATAACTTCGAGAATATAGGTCGCAGTGACCTAATTTCAGGTTTGCAAGGAGATCTTTTTAGAACCTCTAAGACTGCATAGGGTTCATGGCCTTAGCCCCTACGGTTACGATTTGTGCCCTGCTAACGGACGGCCGTCCGGCCAGCCGGACGGACAGACAGACGGAAGGATGCCGGACAAAGACCCATCGCTATAGCCCAGCATGACTGAAAGTCAGCTGAGCTAAAAATCATGATTGGACTATAAATGTATCACTGTTGTGATACTATATTGAGTAGATAAAGCTTAGAATATCATGGTCATGTTGGGCTTCAATAAAGGAATATAATGTAATATGTGAGTAAATGATATATGAAATAACCTGACTGATGGATTAATATGGAGTAAAATATAGTGGTTTATTTTTTATTTATTTGGGAGGGGTCAAAAAAAGCAATTTATTTGAGCAAATATGAATGCAATGACAGTATGCTTAGCAGTGGTATAATGATGATAAGGCTATTTGTTGAAGGATCTATAGTGTATGGAAAACTGCAAGAGTTCAATTTGACATATACAAGGTTATGATTAACTATGCTGATAAGGGGATTTATGAATTTGTGACTGTATGACATAATATCTTGACAAGATCGGTCTTGACAAGGTGCATTATTTTGATGCCCCTCACGTCGACATTTTACACAATATTGACATAATTTCTGGCACGTACATAGGTACCTATGGACAAATGGTCAACAGTACTGAACCACCTGGAAGGTTAAAATCTTAAAAATATGATGAAATGTAGATAATGTTTGAGAGGAAGAGGTAATCTGGGCCATGGTTGGTTTATATGATTGAAGAAAATGTTGCAAATAATATTTGAGACCTGACCATGCCTTTCCACTGGTTACCTTTTTGATAAGCTGTTGACATTTCAACAGTTTACACATTTGTCTGATGAGATCCAATTTATTTGGTAAACCTTTTTTATCAATTTTATGATATGTATACAGTTGCCATAACGTCCCCATTCCACAAGTGCAATGACTTGATGGGGGGGGGGGGGGGGGGTTGTGTTATGATCAGAGTTACAATGCCTCTGTCTCTCTGTAGATATTTTCTTTAATTATTAAATTTTATGCTATAGCCATAGAACTTGTTCACAGTGCCAAGGAGCAAAGCCTCAGTGGGATGAAGAAGGGGATGGTGAGAGTTACAACACCCTTGCATATACATACAGGATATGAAATTTAATTCAACAGTGCTTATAAAAAAAAATTATTCATGAACATTAAATATTTAAAACAGACAGAAAGATGGAGAAACAAAGCAAATAATTTTTTCCCCATTCTACTGAGTCAAGAAAAAATTAACAATATTTGCATTTATTCCTTTTTTTCATTACATAATTTTAATCCAAGTTTCCAAATGTTACTATAAATTTACAGTATAACATACATGTGATTATGAATATTACAGTTGATTCACATTTCTAAATTGCATCAACATTTATAGCTAATGTATCTAGTTTATAGTACCTGTCAACAGAATGGGATGGAGGGAGGAAGGGAGGCAATTACGGATAGAGAGAGAGAGAGAGAGAGAGAGGGAGAAAGAGAGAGAAAGAGAGAAAGAAAGATAGAGAAAGAAAGAGAAAAAGCAGAGGAGAGAGAGAGAGAGAGAAAGAGAGACCTAGACTGCCAGAGAGAGAGAGAGAAAGAGAGGCTCTCTGGTAATTACTGCCTGACCCAGCCTGACCCAGACACTCACAGTGGCAGTAGGTCAGACCTGAAGGTGTTATGTAACTGCCCAGTACACTGCATTTATACTGATCTGATGTAAACAATGAAGACATGGTACCTGGAAACTTGAATAAAATCTACAGTTTTTGATCAATTGGTTTCAAATTTCAGATTTTAACAGATGAAATGTTAATGTGTACATGCTGTGAAAATTAAATCCACAGCACTAACAGGAAAAATTTGAATATTTATATTTTTTTAAATGGTATCAGGAAAAAAAGAAAAGTATTCTCAGCTATAAAACTAATACATGTGTTAAAATTAATCCAAGGATCAAAACACCCAATATATCATACCAGGAGCAAACTTGAGTTGGGAATGTTTTATTTTATGAACTGAAATAAAAGACCAGTAATATAAATTTTGATTATTTAGCCAGTATCATGTAACAACTGATACAACCATGAGTTATAAGTCAAACAAATTAAAATCTTTAATGAGCACTTGTCTGAGTAATATTTTAAATTTTTGACATATTTATTTATTATTTTAATTTTGTAATAAATATAAACCAACAAGTTAAACACCTGGAAAAGACCTGGAAATTTAGATTAATTAAATATAATCAACTGCATCCTTGTCTATCATTATCTTGCTTCATATAATCCCTTATAGTAAACAACAATTTATTTTAATTATTTATTTTTCATTTTTATGGTTGAAATGAAAAATACCCAATGGTGACTGCATGGTGTCATTTGAAATACAATTTTGGCCATCCATGGAAGATCCATAAATGATCAGTAATTGCAAGGTAATCCCCTGTAACTCATTAACTATAAATTCCTTTTCCATTTATTTTTTTAAGTTCTTATCATAAACCAAGAATTAAAAAAAAGTTTATTGTTATGTTTATGGCCTAAACAAATACTAGTGGAGGGGGTTGGACAGTTAGATCCAGTTGAAGCCACCCAAGAGCTGGCTGGCTGCAGAGTACCTCGCTTCAAGCATGCATAATTGGCCTGAAAGGTCAATGTGGGGACATAAAAGAGGGGCTTCAGTACAGCCAAGGTGTGATATGGTCTCATAAAAACTTTCATAAAAGCTAGTTTATGACCAATTCCTTTTATAAATTCAGAATTTAGAAGCTAAAATCCTTACATGTGCAAGATATGAAAATTAAATCAACAGTGCTTACAGGGAAAAAACATGCCATGGCCAAAGTTGGGCAAAATTTAAGGTACTGATTTTATATTTATGCTAATAACTTATAAAATTTGAAAAATTTAGAACTTATTTTGGGAATACAATTGAATCTTGATTAAATAATGTTATATCCCTGACAAAAAATGTCTACCTTCAGCAATTTTCATGTTAAGAGAGTAAATATATTTCTTGATTTTTTACAAAGTACATTATGTTTGGGCCTAGAACTTAAAACAATTACACAATACTGACATCATTTCTGGCATATGCATAGCGAATGTATAGAAAAATATGTATTTTATATATGATCAAAGTCAGATCAGTGGTTTTGATATTAGGCAATCTTAAAGTGTAACTATGGGGTTCCAATGGAAAAATGAAGTTTTTTCTTAATATCTCGAAGGAATGCAGTCTTAGTGACCAAACTTTTAGTATGGTAGAGGATTTGGGGGACATCTCACTGTATGCAAAATTTAAGGAACTTAGAGCTGAAGCTGGGGAGCTGAGCTCTAGTGAACTGCATAACACTAGCTTGATGTAAATATAACGGGTCTATCTTAAACTCGTCTGGTTCTTTCCTGTGTTCTCCCTCAGGGAGTTGCTTTATATTTTTTTTTTTTGGCTCAATCCAGACCATAGTTCCCCCTTAAGATTTGGTCGTTTTACATAACAAAAGAGCAGGTAATAGCGGGAATTCTTGCCGTGGAGACGGCATTCCGCTCATACTGTTGGTTGTGGCAGCACGCCATATCTCTATTTTGTCTATCTTGTAGGTGAGTTACCACTTTTCATATTGTTAAAGGTTTCTTATTTTATTACCACCTTTATAACTCTCGTCTCTAAATAGTCTCTGAATATATGCTTTAACTTACCTTGTGATATTGACGAAGTTTTCACTCGAGCTTAATCATGGTTTCCGTTTTGCTCTCGAGCAAACGTAATTTTTACTCTCTCTGAACCCGTCTTCATTTTTACTCTCATGCATGAAATACATGCATGCGAGTGTTTTCTTATCGTATATCTCCGTATGTCTTTATGTATGTTAACATGTGTTATAAAGCGGCATTCCGCTCATACTGTTGGTTGTGGCAGCACGCCATATCTCTATTTTGTCTATCTTGTAGTAAACGTATACACCACCACTGGACATCTTTTTTTTTCTTGGTCGAGAGAGAGAGAGAGAGAGAGAGACCAACATCTCCCGAATGCTTATTTCCGACCCCGTTACATAAACAATATGTGACATGGTGCTTGAAAACTTGAATAAAAGCTACAGTTTTTGATCAACTGGTTTCAATTTTTTTGTTTTAACAGTTGAAATGGTAACAAAAACATGCTTTGAAAATAAAATCCACACCAGTTACAGGAAAAAAACGTGCCATGGTCAAACTTGGGCAAAATTTAAGGTACCAATTTTATATTTTTGCCAATATTTAAAAAAAATTTAACAGATTTTGATCTAATTTTTGGTATACAATTAAATTTTGGTAAAAATATTTATGGTAAAAATGAAGAAAACCAGATGAGTGGTTTTGATATTAGGCAGTCCTGAAGTGTGAAAATAGATTTCTAATAAAAAATTGAGGTTTTTCCTTAATATCTCAAAGGAACGAAGTCATATTGACCCAATTATTGGCATGGTAGGAGATTTTGGGGACATCTAACTGTATGCCGAATTTCAGATTCATAGATCCAACGGTGTCAAAACGTGCCAGTCTTACGGACGGACATCCAGACGGACAGACGGACGGACAGACAGACGGACGGACGACGGACAATGGACCACGACTATAGCTCAGATGACTTATAGTCAGCTGAGCTAAAAATCAATAACTTGCCTAATTTTCAAGTTTTTATTTTCAAATTACAGATTTAAACAAATTAAATACTTATGTTTACATGCCATGAAAATTTAATCAATAGTCCTTACAGGAAAAAAACGTGCCATGGTCAAAGTTGATATTGACTGATTTAATTTTATGCTTATAACTTCAAAAATTTACAAAATTCAGATCTGATTTTTGGTAAACAATTGAATCTAAATTAAACAAAGTTATATACTAGGGAAAAACAGTCTCTAGTTTCAAATTTTTCATGTTTAGTGAGTAAAAAATATTTTTCCTGATTTTTTGCAGAGTCCATTATGTCCGGGCCCATAACTTAAAGTGCCAGTCTAATGGACAAACAGACTGACAGATGGATGGACGACGGACAATGGACCACGACTATAGCTCAGATGACTTACAGTCAGCTGAGCTAAAAATCAGATTCTGTAACACTAGGCAGAGTGAAATGTCTAGGGGAATGAATAAAGAAGTCAGTGGTTTTTTTTTAACAAATAATTATAATATTTATTCTTAAAACAATCCTAATATTACAACACACTAAATCAATACAATTTCACAGTATAACAACAGTACAACAGCAAATCAATACAAGTATATAAATAAGTGTACAGTACCTGGATACCACCACTGTCACAGCGACAACAAGTCCTTTATAACATACAACCCATATGAACAGTTCACATAAATCTTCTCAGAGAATAACAGTCCTGTTCATTCACAAAATTGATCCTTTGTAATCCAAAAGTGAAGTTCTTGTTATAATCCCGAAAGCAAACTGAAGACTATATAAGATCCGTCACAAATTTAAAAGAAAATCTAGAACTGCCGCACGTATTGGAAAAGGTCCACAACTGACTTACACTCTTCTGTATCCACTGGAATATTTCTCTCCTCTCTCTTGGCTCCATAAAACACAGCCCCTTATTTATAACTTCTCACCCCAAGCCGAGAACTTTCCATTTCTCAAACAATCCAAAGAACCCAACAGTACACACGTTACAGGAAACATCTAGAACAACAAATGCTGTGTTTCTACATATTAGAGAAAGCCCCAGACTAGCATGACCGCTGTGTTTACACATGGGCCACACCTGGCCAGCTAGAACAAGGAAGGCTGTAGCATAGCAACGCCCAGGGCTTGAATCAGAATGTCAACAGCACACAATAAAAGAGACATGTCAACAGCTCACAATAAAACAGACATCGGATAATGGACAGTTCAGGATTAAGGGTAGGTTACAGCGGTCTGAATTTACCTTTGAAGAGAAGCACCCTATAATTATACCAAAGGAATATTAAGTACTAGATGTGTCGGAACGACACGAATGCCCCTGCCTTGGGCAAATTAGAAACATTTGTAAAATTTGGAAATTTTTTTAAATTCAGGAGGTGTCGTATGGTCAAAAGTAGGTCAACAAGGGCAAAATGCCAACTCGATCTGTAACAGGTCATTATCAAGCAACACACCAAAAATCATGCCAGTATATGCAGGCATTGTGAAAAAAAGTCCATACATGTGCATTTTCCATTAAATTTCTGTCTTTCATGAAGTTTTCTATGTTTAGGAGCCGTAAAACAATCAAAAGTAGGTCAACTGGGATGAAACGCAAACTCGATCTGTAACTGTCATTATCTGCCCACACAAAAAAAATCAGGGTGGTATCTGCAGGCACTGAGGAAAAAAAGTCAGTACATATGCATTTGTTATGAAAATTTATATTTTTCATGAAACTTTCTATGTTCAGGAGCAGTCAAATGGTCATAAGTAGGTAAACTGAGACAAAACAAGAACTCATTCTGTAACTGGTCATTATCTGCCTACACACCAAAAATCAGGCCCATATCTGCAGGCACTGCGAAAAAAAGTCCATACATGTGCACCTTTTTATGAAATTTTCTAAGTTTAGGAGCCGTAAAACGGTCAAAATCAGGTCAACCGGGACGAAACTTGAACTCGATCTGTAATTGGTCTATAGCTGCCCACACACCAAAAATTAGGCCAATATCTGCAGGCATTGCGAAAAAAGTCCGTACATGTGTATCTGTCATGAATATTTCTATTTTTCATGAAAATTTCTAAGTTTAGGAGCCGTAAAACGGTCAAAAGTAGGTCAACTGGGACGAATCGCGAACTCGATCTGTATCTGGTCTATATCTGTCCACACAACAAAAATCAGGCCAATATCTGCAGTCACTGCGAAGAAAAGTCCGCACATGTGTATTTGTCATGAAATTTCATATTTTTCATGAAATTTTCTATGTTCAGGAGCAGTAAAACGGTATAAGTAGGTCAACCAGGACGAAACGCGAACTCGATCTGTAACTGGTCTATATCTGCCCACACACCAAAAATCAGGCCAATATCTGCAGGCATTGCGAAAAAAAGTCCGTACATGTGTATCTGTCATGAATATTTCTATTTTTCATGAAATTTTCTAAGTTTAGGAGCCATAAACAGTCAAAAGTAGGTCAACCGGGACGAAACGCGAACTTGATCTGTTACTGGTCTATATCTGCCCACACACCAAAAATCAGGCCAATATCTGCAGGCATTGCGAAAAAAAGTCCGTACAACTGTTTGATTTCGGAATGACGGAAGGACGGAATGACGGACATGGGTAAAACTATATGCCCCGGCCACTTTGTGGCGGGGGCAAGAAAATCTGTTCACATTGCTTTTATGTGCTACTGATGGAGTTAGCAAATTGCGCAAAAACTGAAAAAAAGGAATTCAAAATGTGCAAACTGGTCTTTTGTCTAGATAATGCAATGAAAGATGTACATCAATAATAAATTTCAGGACAATCCCTGAAGCCTTTAACAAGTAAATTCAAGATCCAGGTCACTCTTTGTTTGGACCTCTGGGGACAATATTCAATAGACAGTAACTTGTTTCTACCTATAATTCCTATTTTCATGGTGTTTTTCCTCTGCCTTTCTCTTGTCCTTTTCAGTGACTTCAGATATTCAAGTCGTTTCCAGATCTTTTGCTCGGCTCCCTCTCTGATTGAACAAGTCATTACCAGGACGACATCAGACTGAAAGGTCAAACGTTGAAAAATCTCATCAGACTTACGTCTATATGATTATAACCAATCCAGGTACATGCAATAAAACCAACAATGTCACAGAGAGAGAGAGAGCCAGAAATAAAGAAGAAAAGTCAAAACAACTGAATCTGAACATCAGGCATGATTCATCTATGAACCTGATTCGACAGTAACACGTGTAAATGTGTGTGGGTCTCCATGCAGCTTTTTTTAAACTCTTTATGTGTCATATTATGCAACATTTCTTTGTGGGAGTCAATAACACAAGAAAGCCACATGAATACCACTGGCACTTGACACAATCATCCAGAAAGCGATATTACTAGCATCCCATGGCCCATCCCCCTATCACCTATCTAATTTAAAAGCAAGAAATCATGTAATTTAAGATAAAATTAAACAAGGCCTACAGGCCTAATGCGAACCTGTGCATTGGCAAATACACCAGGTATAATGCTTCAATGCTGGACAATCACTTCTTATGTATATGAACAATGCAAGTACTAAACATTTTGAAAAAGAAACAATTACACAAACATCACTGCTGAAATTCTGGCATGGGTGCACACAACACAAAAATGATTGTAGCTGGCACCACCAGTCTTGTATACAATGAAGCTATCAGAGATATATACATATTGTTACGGAACCTAATATAAACAGATCATGTATGCGTGATGAACACAACTTTTGTAACAGAGATAAAAAAAATCAGATTCTGCAACACTAGGCTGCTTGAAATGTCTAGGGGAATGAATAAAGAAGTCAGTGGTTTTTTGTTAACAAATAACTATAATTTATTCTTAAAACAAGTCAATACAATCACACAGAAAATAATATGCACAGTACCTGGTTACCAACACCGTCACCACGATAAGTTCTTTAAATGTATACTCTCGGAGAATGACAGTCCAGTGGAAAGTTCTTGCAACATCCCAGAAAGTAAACTGAAGTCCAAATGCATAAAATCCAGGAGAAAGTCTTTGAAAATCTATGATTGCTGCATTAGTCGAATAAGGTCCTAGAATCTGACACACGCTTCTGCGTCCGCTGGAATCTTCTCTGCTCTCTGCCCTTCCCACAAAATCTGCAACTTAAAATATGAGTCATGTGACCAACATTTGCACAATACTTGGTAATGCTAGCTTCTGTTATTTCTGAGATTACTATGTCTGTATGCTTAATTGGCAAAATGACTGTTCAAATTTGTGTAACAACACTAAAATTCATCAAATGCAAACCAACTGAACAAACTTGAGAGGGCTTGCCTCTGGGATCATTTCTGTAAAATACTGAACAAATTGGCTGGACCCTTTACAAGAAGAAGACTTTAAAAGGTTTTCAGCTTTTTCCCTATAAAATCTAAGTGAATGCAGATGGCAAAAAAATTAGCTGAATCCCACAACATTTGATATGTGACAGATTATTGCATAAAATCTGGGAATGGTAGCTCCTGCTATTCCTGAGAAATTATGGGTTAATGTACAGATGACCAATGACCCCCGTACAAACCATAAAAGACAATTATTATAAGAATTATTCAGGGGATTATTCTTGTAAAATATTTAACAAACTGGCCTCAGTGGCATCAGTCAAACAAGTGACCCATGGATCACGACGCTCAGCTGACTGGGAAGAGATACACAAAAGTAAATTTTATCATCTGAAAGGTAGTATATACCCATTCAACTGAAGCATCAAACAGATTAACCAACAGGCAAGTTGTGTCTGTATTTATATATCTCAAAAATAGAGAAAAATGTGTAAACTTTAAAAAAAATACAGGTGGCTCCACCAGTCTGCAAAAACTAATAAAAACACTAATGGTCAATATCCATGCAAAGAATCATGATGATCTCTGCATTAGTTGTTCAGATACTTCAGCTTTTGTATCAAATTTTCCATTATTCTGAGGGATACTTCGGAGTCCTATAGCTTAAAGGATATGGGTAACAAAGACCTAATTTCAGGTTTCCACAGACACTTTTCATGGGCCTCCTTGCAAGACAAGATTCTAGAACCAGTTGTTACAATTTGTGCCACGTTAACAGATGACAGCATCCTTAAAGGTCTCAAAAATAGAGAAAAAATTTTTTTTTTTAATTTTAAAAAAATTGAGGTGGCGCACCCAGTCTGCAGAAACTGATGGAACACCTCATGATCAATATGTATGCCAAAATCATGACCATCAGTGTTGTAGTTATTGAGATACTGCAGTTTTTGTATCAAATTTTTCATTATTCTGGGGGGTATTTGGGAGCCATACAGCTTAAAGGATATGGGTAACAGAGACCTAATTTCAAGTTTCCATGGAGACTTTTCATGGGTCTCCCTGTGTGTCAAGAATGAAGATTCTAGGTCCAGTTGTTATGATTTGTGCCCTGTTAACCGATGTTCATATCTTTAAAGGTCTCAAAAATAGAGAAAACAATTTGTAACAAAGGACCCATGGGTCAAGGCGCTAAGCTGATTGTGCTTGGACTATAAATGTATCACCATTTTGATACTATATTTAGTCAACAACCTTATGAATATCATGGACATGTTAGGCTATTATAAAGGAATATAATGTAATATGTGAGAAAATGATGTATGAAATACCCTGACTAATGGATTAATATGGAGTAAATATAGTGGTTTATTTTTTTTTATTTGGGAGCTGTTGAAAATAGGGATATATTTGAGCAAATATGAGTGCAATGACAGTACACTAAGTAGTGGTAGAATGATGATAAGGCTATTTGTTAAAGGATCTATAGTGAATGGAAGTCCACAAGATTTCAATTTGACAGATATAATGTTATGATTAACTATGCTGAAGAGGGGATTTATGAATTGTGACTGTATGACATGATATCTCTTAGGTCTTGACAAGGTGCATTATATTGATGCCCACCACATATTACATATTACACAATATTGACATAATTTCTGGCATGTACATAGGTAACAAATAGTTATACAATATATAAAAATATGAATATATATGATTCATCTTGTTCTCGTTTACTGAGGCTGACATTTGGATGGGGTTCAGAGAAGGAAACAGTGTGGGCAGCAAGGAGGGTTGGATGTAGAGAGAAAAGGAGATAGAGAGAGAGGGACGGAGCATTCAACAGTACTTAAACACCTGGAAGGTTAAAATCTTAAATATTATGAAATGTAGATAAAGTCTGAGAGAAAGAGGTAATCTAGGCCATGGTTGGTTGATATGATTGAAGAAATTGAAGCAAATACTATTTTAAGATCTGACCATGCGTTTCCATTGGATACCTTTCTGACAGGCTGTTGACAGTTCAACATTTTACACATTTGTCTAATGAGATCCAATTTTTTTAATAAAATTTTTTTTCTATTTTATGATATGTATACAGTTGCTATAAAACCCCACTCCACAGGTGGAAGGACTTGATGGGGGGGGGGGGGGGGGTGTTATGATGGGAGTTACAACGCCTCTGTCTCTCTGTATATATGTTCTTCAAATTATTAAATTTCATGTTATAGCAATAGAACTATTGTTCACAGTGCCAAGGAGCAAGGACTTAGTGGGGTTGGGGAAGGGGATGGTAGGAGTTACAATACCCTTGCATATATGTACAAGATATGAAATTTAATTTCACAGTGCTTACAGGAAAAAAAAGTTTATTCATAATTATTAAATATTTAAAACAGGCAGAAAGCTAGAGAAACAAAGCAAATCATTTTAATTCCCATTCTTCTGAGCCAGGAAATTATGAACAATTTTTACATAAATTTCTTTTTTTCATAACACAATTTTTTTTCCAGGTTTGAAAATGTAACTATACATTTAGAGTATAACATATATATGTGAATATTTCAGTTGATTCACATTTTTTAATTGCACCAACATATATATCTAATAAATCAGGTTAATAGTACCTGTCAACAGAAAGGGGTGGAGGGAGGAAGGGAGGGAGGCATAGGGTGAGAGAGAGAGAAAGAGAGAGAGAAAGAGAGCTAGACTGCCAGAGAAAGGGAGAGAGAGAGAGGAGAAAGGCTCTCTGGTAATTACTGCCTGACCCAGCCTGACCCAGACACTCACAGAAGCAGTAGGCAAGGAGTGAAGGTGTTATGTAACAGTCTAGAACACTGTTAACCAATGACTTGATGTAAACATTCAAGACATGGTGCTATATATATGGGTCACTGTGCTCAGCTGAAGTTGACTTTGAAGGTAAAAATTGAAAATAATATCAAATGGAGATCAAGTCTAAGAGGAAAAGGTAATATATGCCATGGCTGTTTGACATGATTGGTTTGTATTGATGAGTAAGAAATTGTTGCAAATAATATTTTGTGACCAAACCATTTGTGGCCAAACCTGGAATGATGGGAGTTACAACATCTCTGTATCAATATAGTGTATATACATATAGGATTTTCACTTAATTCAACAATACTTACAGGATTAAATAGTTCATTCACAATTACATAATATTTAAAAAAGGACAGACAGCCTGTTAGACAAACAAAGCTGATAATATATTTTAATATTTTAAAGTTTTTCATCTGCAATATTACACATCTGAATACATAAGTTGCTTTCAAATTTCAGACTTTAATAGCTTAAATCTATACACATACAGCATATGAAAGTTATTTCAACAGTGCTTCAAGGAAAAATTTCATAATTAATATATATATATTTAATGATAATTGAGAGATGATGGCCAGACAGAGCTGATCACTTTATGTTCGATTCTCCTGAGGCAAGAATATGTTTCAATTAGATCTTAATTTTTCTAATCAAATTATTTTTCAAATTAAAAAATTGTACACATTTGCAATAATAAGTAATGTCCCAGTGCACAGGTGACGGTGAGGTGCAAAGGATCAATGACAGCGGGGGGGGGGGGGGGGGGGGGGGGGGGGGGGAGATGGTGTGATTAACAACACTTTTGCATATACATTCAGGGTAAACAAAGCCTGATCTCCAATTCTGCTGAGGCTCTAAAATAATAAACACATGTTTGTATTAGATCCTCATTTTTTCATTTCAAGTTTAATTTTTATACATTTCCAATATAACATATTTTTCTGAATATAAACATTGATTCATACTTCTAAATTGCATCATCATAAATCTCAATCTTCTCATATAACACCACATCATTCATACAAATGTATATTTATATATTCATTGGGGGGGGGGGGGGGTGGAGGGGGTGTGATATGAGAACAATTGTACACCTGTCACAGCAGGGGATCTCCCCCACTGACTGTAACAAATCAGGAACCCTGGCATAGCTCACTTCCAGTGACCTGGAGTGGCCTACCTGCATCTGGAACATAGCAAGTGACTACAATAGAGCCTCAAGATAAAATTCAATAACTAGCCTAATTTTCAACCTTTTATTTTCAAATATTAGATTTAAACAAATTAAATACTTATGTTTACATGCTGTGAAAATTAAATCAACAGTACTCACAGGAAAAAAACATGCCTTGGTCAAAGTTGGGTAACATTTAAGGTACTTATTTTATGTTGATGCTAATAACTTATAAAATTTAAAAAACACAGATCTAATTTTGAGTATACAATTGAATCTTAATTAAACAAAGTTACATACTTCTCTAGCTTCAATAATTTTCATGTAACGTGAGTAAATATTTTTCCTGATTTTTTACAAAGTCCATTATGTTTGGGCCCATAACTTAAAACAATTACTCAATACTGACATCATTTCTGGCATGTGCATAGTGAATGTATAGAAAAATATGTATATTATATATGATCAAAGTCAGATCAGTGGTTTTGATATTAGGCAGTCCTGAAGTGTAACAATGGGTTTTTAATGGAAAAATGAATCTTTTCATTACTATCTCGAAGGAATTAAGTCCTAGTGACCAAATTCTTGGCATGGTAGGGAATTTTGGAGACATCTAACTGTACACCAAATTTAAGGAACTTAGAGCTGAAGCTGGGGAGCTGAGCTCTAGCAAACTGCATAACACTAGCTTTATGTAAACAATATGTGACATGCATGGTGCTTGAAAACTTAAATAAAATCTACAGTTTTTGATCAACTGGTTTCAAATTTTTGATGTTAACAGTTGAAATGCTAACAAAAACATGCTTTGAAAATTCAATCCACAGCAGTTACAGGAAAAAAACATGCCATGGTCAAAGTTGGGCAAAATTTAAGGTACCAATTTTATATTTTTGCTAATATTTTAACAAATTTAAAAGATTTTGTTCTAATTTGGGTATACAATTTAGTTCTGATTAATAAAAGTTATATTACTGGAAAAAAAAGTACTTAGCTTTAACAAGTTTTGTTTTACAAATGCATTATGTTTGGGCCCATAACTTTTTAAAATTGAATAATACAGACCTAATTTCTGGCATGTACATAGGAACTATATAGAGGATTATTTATGGTAAATATGAGAAAAACAGATGAGTGGTTTTGATATCAGGCAGTCCTGAAGTGTGAAAATAGGTTTTTAATAAAAAATTGAGGTTTTTCCTTAATATCTCAAAGGAACGGAGTCGCAAAGACCCAGTTTTCGGCTTGGTAGGAGATCTTGGGGACATGTAACATTATGCCAAATTTTGGATTCCTAGGTCTTACGGTTTCAAAACGTGCCACATCTACGGACGTACGGACAGACAGACCGACGACGGACAATGGACCACGACTATAGCTCAGATGACTATAGTCAGCTGAGCTAAAAAAAACCCGAACAAATACAGGTGGTGCCACCAGTCTGCAGAAACTGATGAAACACTCCATGAGCAATATCCATGCAAACAATTATGGTGATCTCTGCATTAGTTTTTCAGATACTTTGGCTTTTGTGTCAAATATTGGAGTGCCATCGCTCAAAGGATATGGGTAACAGAGACCTAATTTCAGGTTTCCATGGAGACTTTTCATGGGTCTCCCTGTGTGTCAAGAATGAAGAATTCTAGGTCCAGTCGTTATGATTTGTACCCTGTTGACAGATAACTACATCCTTAAAGGTCTCAAAAATAGAGAAAAAACAAGGGACCTATGGGTCACGGCGCTCAGCTGTTATATATGATAAAAAAATATGATTTAGAAATTAGGCACATGCTGGTTTTGTGTGGTAATAAGTATAAGCTGTATTATGAGTTGTTGTTGTTAAGCTTATGTATGATTTTGATAGTACCTTTGGAGACAGAGAAGAGAATTGATTTCATTTATTTTATTAACAAATGGAGTACTATTGTCACACAGATTTTGACTTGGCCATATAACTTATAAGCAGAACATATAATATAAGAGTTAAACTATTTATTAAAAAAATTACAAATATTGTCCCAGATATAATTTTTATTAAAAATAATAAGAGAATCGTATGATTTTTAAAATAAAATATAACTGAAATGATTATTAAAATAATATTAAAGAATATATTCATGAATGCATTCATGAATACATTTGGAAAGTATTTGCACTGGTATTCATATACTTTCATTTTTTCCTGAATTCCCATTCGTTATGCAAGAAATTTTATAATGGAGTACATATTCATATTCCTATTTAAATACAATTGCAAAGTATTCCCACCATGTCTGGTATTTATTCAGTGTTCACCAAACAATGGTGTTGAGAATCCAGAATGTACAAAATTCACACATTTAAATAATGATCATAAGTACCTGGTTTTATGGCTTTTATTTATATTAAAAAAAAAATAAATGTGATATATTTATTTTGGACTAATTTCACATCAATGTACATACTAGACACAGTAGGAATCTAGATTAATATTATATCATATGATCCCTAATGATTAGTAATGAATAATATGATTTACTTTTTTATTATTAAAATTGAACTGAAAAATGCCATAGGTGACTGCATGGTGTTATTTGGAATACGTGACATTCTATCCATCAATACAAGATTCTTATATCATCAGTAACTGCAAGTTATTTCCCTATTAATATAAACTAACAAATTCCTTTTCTATTTTTCTTTAATTTGTTATTAAAAACCAATAAAAATTGATTAATTTATTGTTATGTTGTTGGTTAAAACTACTTGATGAGTTGGGTTGGACACCTGGATCAACTGTGGCTGGCCATAAGCTGCCTTGTTGCCCCGGTATCTGCCTCGCCTCAAGCGTGCATAATTTGCTGAAAGTTCAACAAGGTCAACATACAGGTGACTCAAGAGTGGCTGGAGAGAGCCAAGGTCTGACATGGTCTCATAAAAACATTAATAAAAGCTACAATTTTTGGCCAATTTCTTTCAGCTTTCTAAACTAAAAAGCTGAAATCCTTGTGTGTGCATGATATGAAAATTATATAAACAGAGCTCACATTAAACAAAAGTGAAATGGTCAAAGTTGGGCAAAATTTAAGGTACTAATTTTATATTTATACTAATAACTTATAAAATTTTAAAAATTCAGAACTATTTTTGGGTATTCAATTGAATCTTGATTAAATAATCTTACATCCCTGATAAAAAATCTCTAGCTTCAGCAAGCCCCTTGTTAAGGGAGTAAATATATTTCTTGATTTTTTACAAAGTGCATTATGTTTGGGCCCATAACTTAAAACAATTACGCAATACTAACATCATTTCTGGCATGTGCACAGAGAATGTATTGAAAAACATGTATATTATATATGATTAAAGTCAGATCAGTGGTTTTGATATTAGGCAGTATTGAAGTGTAATAATGGGTTTTTAATTGAAAAATGAAGTTTTTCATTAATATCTCAAAGGTATTAAGTCCTAGTGACCAAATTCTTGGCATGGTAGGGAATTTTAGAGACATCTAATTGTATGCCAAATTTTAGGAACTGAGAGCTTAAGCTGGGGAGCTGAGCTCTTGCAAACTGCATAACACTAGCCTGATGTAAACAATATGTTACATGGTGCTTGAAAACTTGAATAAAATCTACAGTTTTTGATCAACTGGTTTCAAATTTTTGGTGTTAACAGACAAAATGCTAACAAAAACATGCTGAGAAAATTAAATCCACAGTACTTACAGGAAAAAAACGTGCCATGGTCAAAGTTAGGCAAAATTTAAGGTACCAATTTTTTGTTTTTGCTAATATTTTAAAAAATTTAAAAGATTTTGATCTAATTTTGGGTATACAATTTAATTTTGATTAATTAAAGTTATATTACTTGAAAAAAAGTCCATAGCTTTAACAAGTTTTGTGTTAAGTGATCAAATATCTTTCCTGATTTTTTACAAAATGCATTATGTTCTAGCCCATAACTTTCTTAAATTATACAATACAGACATAATTTCAGGCATGTACATAGGAACTATATGGAGGAATATTTATGGTAAATATGAGGAAAAACAGATGAGTGGTTTTGATATTAGGCAGCCCTAAAGTGTGAAAATAGGTTTTTAATAAAAAATTGAGGTTTTTCCTTAATTTCTCAAAGGAACAAAGTCGCAAAGACCCAGTTTTCGGCTTGGTAGGAGATCTTGGGGACAGCTAACATTATGCAAAATTTTGGATTCCTAAGTCTTACGGTTTCAAAACGTGCCACATCTACGGACGGACGGACGGACGGACTGACGGACGGACGGACGGACAGACGGACGGACGATGGACAATGGACCACGACTATAGCTCAGATGACTTATAGTCAGCTGAGCTAAAAATTGTAAAAATTTGAAACAAGTGACCCATGGGTCATGACGCTCAGCTGCCAAGCATGACCTGTGACATCATGGACTGAGACTCACAACTTCCAGTCAAATTTTGAAGAACCAATTTGCCAATTTGTTGAAAATTTTCTATGACAACAGAAATATATATCACCTATGTCTGGTTAAAACACAGTGAATTGATGGTCTGAGGAAAATACATGATTGTTAAGCTATCAGGAACTATTCCAACAGCTTGCTTGAAACCTGTCAGTCTCAAAAGGAACACCACAAAGGGCAAATATAAAATCAAAATATATAGCAAAAATCAAGGAAATACATGCAAGAATTATTGAGAAACAGGTGCTTCTGTATGAATTTTTATTCAATACAAGCCAACTGTACTGCACTTTTATAAATGATGGTAATATTTATTCAGAAATATTTGACCCAATCCTTTACAAGATTACATAAATATACATCCAACTGCATTCACTTTAACTGTTCTTGAGATAATATGATCAAAAGGAATTAAAAGATGGTTGCCTGGTGGCCATATTGGACTTCTGACAAGTCTGAAATCAGACAACAAACATTCTCTAAATCGGACCAAACATTAAAGAAAAATTACTGAAACTGCCCTGAAGAAAGAATTTCTAAGGTGGCTAACTGGCAGACATAATGGATTTCTGACAAGTATGACATTTGATATCCCACATTCTCCAATAAGAGACCAAACTTGGGGCAAATTATCCAGTAATAAATGCCCAAAATAATTCAAAAGGCATGTCCAGGCCCTCATATCAGATTTATAGATATGCAATTGTAAAAAGTGTAAGTCCAATATTTTTTATTATCACTCTGCTTTTCAATGGGGTCAGCAGGGTAGGTAAACTGCCAAACCTGAAAGAAAAGAAATGCAGAAAGCATGACTAAGAGTCTTGAAATAAAACAAAAAGCCATCCTAATCAAGGTACACATCCACATATTATGAGAACAAACACTTGCTTTATATGTGGTGATATATATTAAAATATTCAGATATCTAGGAAACTAAGTTTATTGCTAGGATTCCATAAAATAAACTGCAAAATGTTCCCATCATCTTATAAATCAGTAGCTAAACCTTAATACTATACTCTCATAGTCTTAATGCCTGGCTGAAGCATTCTGACAACAGTGTTTTTGTTATGAAGTAACGAGTACTTATCACTGAGTCTTATCACTTAATAGGCTGATACAAAAGGGAGTCATATGTCACCAGTGTCACTCACAATTACAGCCACACAGGGATATGTACCAGCTGGAGTGGGATGGTTATATATACAAGAAAAATAGAGATGGTCTATAAAATTAAGTAATTGTGAACATCCCTGACCTTTGACCTTGGCCTTTTGCCCATATATCAACTGGATTCTTTCTAAATGATGGGTAACTACTGACCACTTCAATCTGGTGTAATTACTTGGCAACCAATGGGTGAATAACTTTGACCTGCAACCTTTAACCTGCTGACCAGCTGACCCCAAAATCAATAAGTTATTTATTCAAGCAAAAAGACCCATAAATATGAAGTTTGAGTCAAACTGAGTGATGCATAGATGTGGCATATGTGAAAGACTGAAGGTTTGGGTTGAACAGTTACACTTGAAATATGCTCACAAGCATTTAGAACAATTACATATTGTCACCTTGACCTTTGACTTTTTGACCTCAACATCAATAGGCTTCTTCCATTATTGGTAGGTAAGCCATATATGACAGATGGAAGGTACAGATTAAAAAGTTTGCCTGAAAATGACTCCACGCAAGAAGTGGGTGCTGTGAACTTGACCTTTGACCTCAAAATCAACAGGTCTTTTCCCCTGTTGGCAGAGAAGCGATATCAGTGCTGGAAGGTTTGGAGTGAAAAGTCTAGCTTGAAATGTGTCCACTACCTTTTCAAAGAAGTGGATCCTGTGACCCTGACCTTTGACCTTGTGACCTCAAAATCTATAGGATTCTTCTCCAACTTAGTAGGTGAGTTATATGTGAAAGATCAAAGAATTGGGATGAAAGGGTTGGCTTAAAATGCATCCACAGGCTTTTCAAAAAAGAGGCTCCTGTGACCTTGACCTTTGGACCTAAAAAAAATTATGGTTCTTTACCTGTTGGTAGGTGAGCTGTATGTGAAAGATGGAAGGTTTGGGATGAAAATTTTGTCTCAAAGAGTTATTTCTGGGGGGTGCAAACACACCCCATAACTTCGAGAATATAGGTCGCAGTGACCTAATTTCAGGTTTGCAAGGAGATCTTTTTATAACCTCTAAGACTGCATAGGGTTCATGGCCCTAGCCCCTACGGTTACGATTTGTGCCCTGCTAACGGACGGACGGCCGGCCGGACGGCCGGCCGGACGGCCAGACGGACAGACGGAAGGACGCCGGACAAAGACCCATCGCTATAGCCCAGCATGACTGAAAGTCAGCTGAGCTTAAAATTCAGTTGGCGCAACCAGTCTGCAAGAACTGATGGAACACCTCTTGATCAATATGTATACCAACAAGGGACTCATGGGTCACGGCGCTCAGCTGTGGTATATGATAAAAAATATGATTGAGGAAAGAGGCACATGCTTGTTTTGTGTGGTAATATATATAAGCTTTATTATGAGTTGTTGGTGTTTAGCTTATGTATGATTTTGATAGTATCTATGGAGACAGGGAAGAAGATTGATTTCATTTATTTTATTAACAAATGGAGTGCTATTGTCACACAGATTTTGACTTGGCCATATAACTTATAAGCAGCACATATAAAAAAAAGAGTTTAACTATTTATTAAAATTTAATAACAAATATTGTGCCAATATAATTTTTATTTAAAAAAATAATAATAAGAAAATCATATGATTTTTTAAAATAAAATATAACTGAAATGATTATTGAAATAATATTATAGAATATATTAATGAATGCATTCATGAATACATTTCGAAAGTATCTGTACTGGTATTCAAATACTCTCATTTTTACCTGAATTCCCATTCTTATGCAATAAAATTTTTTAATGCAGTACATATTCATATTCTTTTTCAAATACATTTGCCAAGCATTTGCACCATGTCTAGTATTTATTCAGTTTTAGCCAAACCATGATGTTGAGAATCCAGAATATACAAAATTCACAAATTTAAATAATGATCATAAGTACCTGGTTTTATAGCTTTTATTTATATTAAAAAAAATAAATGTAATATATTCACTTTGGACTACTTTCACATCAATCTACACACTAGACACAGTGGGGATCTAGATTAATATTATCAACTGCATCTTTGTCTATCATTAATTTCCTTCATATGATCCCTAACAATTAGTAATGAATAATATGATTTATTTTTTTATCATTAAAATTTCACTGAAAAATACCATAGGTGACTGCATGGTATTATTTGGAATAACATTGACATTGACATTCTATCCATCCATACCAGATTCTTACATCATCAGTAACTGCAAGTTGATTTTCTGTTACTCATCATTAAACAAATTCCTTTTCTATTAATTTTTATTTAATTTGTTATAAAAAAACAATACAAAATTATTAATTTATTGTTTATTGTTATGTTGTTTTTCAAAACAACTACTAGATGAGTTGAGTTGGACACCTGGATCAACTGTGGCTGGGCATTATATATATAGCTGCCTGGCTGCCCCAGTGTATGTTCGCTCAAGCATGCATAATCTGATGAAAGGTCAACAAGGTCAACAAACAGGTGACTGAAGAGGGGCTGGATTGAGCCTTGGTCTGACATGGTCTCATAAAAACATTAATAAAAGCTACAATATTTGGCCAATTTCTTTCAGCTTTCTAAACTACAAAGTTGAAATCCTTATGTGTGCATGATATGAAAATTATATCAACAGTGCTCACAGTAAACAAACGTGCCATGGTCAAATTTGGGAAAAATTTAAGGTACTAATTTTATATTTATACTAATAACTTATAAAATTTGAAAAATTCAGAGCAAATTTTTGGTATTCAATTGAATCTTTATTAAATAATCTTACATCCCTGAAACTAGATGTGTCGGAACGACACGAATGCCCCCGCCTTGGGCAAATTAGAAACATTTGTAAAATTTGGAAAATTTTTTAAGTTCAGGAGGTGTCGTATGGTCAAAAGTAGGTCAACAAGGGCAAAATGCAAACTCGATTTGTAACGGGTCATTATCAAGCAACACACCAAAAATCATGCCAGTATATGCAGGCATTGTGAAAAAAAGTCCATACATGTGCATTTTCCATAAAAATTTCTGTCTTTCATGAAATTTTCTATGTTTAGGATCCGTAAAACAATCAAAAGTAGGTCAACAAGGATGAAACGCAAACTCGATCTGTAACTGTCATTATCTGCCCACACAAAAAAAATCAGGGTGGTATCTGCAGGCATTGAGGAAAAAAAGTCAGTACATATGCATTTGTTATGAAAATTTATATTTTTCATGAAACTTTCTATGTTCAGGAGCAGTCAAATGGTCAAAAGTAGGTCAACTGAGACAAAACAAGAACTCGGTCTGTAACTGGTCATTATCTGCCTACACACCAAAAATCACCCTTACCAAAAATTTTTATAAGTGCCATATATGTGAAAGTTATATGGCACATATAAGGCACATATATGTGCCATATATGTCCCTTATATCCAACCTTATAACTCCCATATATGTCACATATATGTCCGGTATATGGATTTTATATGCAAATTAGGTAGGAGCCTTATATGTCACATATATGGGCCTTATATGTCACTTATAAGGCTTCCACATATAGGTCCCCTATAACTCCCATATATGTCCCATATATGTCCCTTATAACTCCCATATATGTCCCAAATATGTGCCTTATAACTCACATATATGTGCCTTATAACTCCCATATATGTGACATATATGAGCCTTATAAGTGCCATATATGTCCCTTATAAGTGACATATAACTCACATATAAGTCAGTGTATGCACCTTCTGTACTGTTTGTCAATAGCTCAGTTACTGTCTGTTGTATGTTCTGTTTTGAAAGGTGTTTACTCTTTTCTTTATTCCACAAGGAATTACGGTAGATGATAGAAATTAAGGTTTGTGTGGGTGTGGTGAGCTTCCTGCACTGTGCAATTCCTTGAAATCAATGCTGGCCTGCAGTCACACTGGGGGTCATCAACTTCACACAGTCATATGGACTCAAACACATGAAACATAAAAGTAAGAAAATACAAGAGCCAAAATTTTATTTACACATTTGTAAACTAAAAATAATATTTTCATAAGATTTTTAAAACTCCCTGGTTCAGTCAGATTTGAGAGTGTTGTCCTTTTAGAGAATGAAGGCTGGAAGGAAATATACACCCTTGCCACACTCTAAATCCTTTTCAGTCCCCTCCTGTTTGACCTGCAAAAACAAATTTGACCAGTCTAAGTATACACATATAGTCATTATTGCTAACATTAATTATTTTATTAAATAAGTTTAAAGAATATCTTTTGACATTGATGCTTAGTATTGCTTTTCTTAACATGTATAGTAGTTTACCTTATCTGGAGGCAACACACAAGTCAGAAAAGGAAAAGAATTTATTTCACTGAAAGTACATCTGCTCTCTATAAAGGGGTTTTCAATGTTCTAAAAATATGCCTGTTTAACATTTAGGATTATACGTAAATACTAACACAGGAAGAGTTTTCCAGTTATACAGAGTATATACAAACATTACAGATTATCAAATATACTGGTCACAGGACAGACACTGTGGCCTAAAGATGCTCATAGGTTCAGAAAGTAGGTTACTCAGTTGAAACAATTTTAACATGTAAACAGTTTATAATAATTTATTAATATTCCATATGCACAATAAATGTTAACCACCAAATTTGCACTTCAAATATGGTAAGTTCAAGCTATTTGATAAAAAAAAAACTTACAATTCATAACATTTCCCATTTGCTAAAAGATTTAAATGTTACTTTATATGATTAACTGATTATGCTTACCAGACAATTCTTGCAAGGGCTGGAGATATCTGAGCTTTCCTTTTACTTTCTGCACAATTTCTTCATACTGGAAAAGTAAAGAAACCATTACAAATCATAGAAACAAAGGTTGTTGGAAATAAATAATTAAGAACATGGAGTCTTGCATATTTTGACATTTAAGTAGACAAATGGACTAAAAAAGGGCCTCACATAAATAATATTACTAAAACAGTACATCAATGATGTTCAAAATGACTTCTTGATCTTTTATGGTGAAATGGCACTACTACATGTACATGTAAAAAGAAATCATTCAAGGTGGACTAAAAATGCACTTTTGATTAACCTGTAAATTGAACCAGATTTGATTTCTCTTTGGGAATCAAAATAGTACCTAATGAAATCATCTGATCCTTAGTGAAACAAATTTCCAAATTATTATGATTTTTCTTTTGTAATGAAAGTGAATATGTCAGAAGAAACCTCAAATGAAAAAAAAAGTCAGAGGACCAAGCCCATTAAAGTTAAAGTGCTCATGACCTTTAAAAGGGTGTTCTTGACCTTCTGATGTCAAATTCAGATTAAATTCATACATATGATTATGGATGGTTTGTGGATTGTTATGAAACATACTGTGTTATGTATCAAATTGTTAATAAATTGGTGTTTACAGTATATGTAAATGACATGTAGAAGGGCATATTATGAAATTAAAGTTTAATTTAGGAGTTTTTGTTTGATAGACTCTAATAGTAAAAAATATTTGATTAATTTTTTAGATTAGTTTAAATGTTTTGGTTGAGTACAGCAAACCTGTCTTCAATTTTATAAAAAAAAGCATTCACCAAAATTGAGACAGTGGCTGTCAATTCAGCAATGACCAACAGTGTTTAATGTTTACTTTGCCTGAAAGAAAAACTTATGAACATTGTATAATTAACAATTTTTATAATTAACAATATTATAACTTTTGGGCACTCTAGCAAGACAAAAAATTCAGGTCCATTTGGAAAATGAAAAGGAACATCTTTACCTTGTAGCAGCTTTTTTTTTTCATGACCCAGAGTTCAGCTAAATAATAACATGGTCAATAGCCATAGGTTCAACAAATAAAATGGTAGTATGTGGTACTCATAGCATTTGTGTGCTGATTAAGCTTTATGTAGGTTAACTGATCATCCCTTCACAGGTAGGGGACATTAAGAAATTACATCAATATGTAAACTTTGGGGCCTGCTGCTGACTCTTGATTTTTCCACACCAAATTGCAAATAGCATCACTGAAAAGGATATGTTCTTAACTTCCTGTTGGTGCATTGAACATGCACATTGTCACTATAAAGGGGCAACAGCATCAGCTTTTTGTCAAAAATGTGTTATTTTGAAAAAATGGGCCACCCAATAGAAAATGTTATCTTGAAACACACAAATTCTGTTTTTTTTCAGGGCAAACCAAGATAGGTGAAGTCATCTTCATGCAATCACTGGTTTACTATGCAAAAATAACTTAAATAATGCAAGATTACTCACCAATGAGACATTTTTTAGCTGTACATTCCCCTTCTGCTTGAGCAGCTTGACAAAGAACTTCTCTTCAAAGTGTGTACTCCCTTAACGGGTACCGGATGTTATCATTCAGATGTAAACTGACTCTGCATGCCTTTGTTGTGCACAGCCTGTACAGTATTCATGTGACGTCACCACTATTCCGGGGCAGGGTACAGTAAGGTCAAAGGTCCATTGTAGAGAGAGCTTGTACAGCAAGCTTGTCTGCTTGGGGGGGGGGGGGGGTGTTACATATACTTGTGAAATTTACTGATTAGAATGCTGGTTATTGTCACAATAAGAATGCAGATACTTATTTTTTTAAGTACCTATGCTTTTATCAATGCTGTTGATTTTCAATGGCAATATTTTACAGCTTGAATGTGTGGGTGCTGAGCTGTTTCTAAAACCAATATGACATTAGGTCAATGCCTATGTATTCCCATGATTGGTCAGTGGCACACTACATCAATACCCTTTGTTCTGTATTTATGAAGTAGTTATCAGTTGCAATTAGATGCTGTAGTGTTTGTATATACACTACATTCCAAAAGAATTATTTTTTCTTATTAATAATTATCAAGGGCACAAATTATAACCAATGTGAAATATAGTCAAATTATTTTTTTGTATTGTGTTTTGAGTCAATGATGTTTTACTGCATGCATGATTACTATAGTTTACACCTCTTAATGTATAAATCAGATGAAAAAAAAATATTTATAGTATTATTTTTCTAATATACATAATGTTCTGAGGAAGCTGGTTATTTTGATACCCATTTTAACATACTTCTTCAGTATTTATTATTCAATTATAATTCATTTTCTTAAAACCATAATGGAGCTGGGACTTAGAAGTTTCTGCAGCATTTGTGTTCCCTTGGAAAATGTCTAAGTCCTATCTTATAGAACAGTAAGTTCACAGTATATAAACTTATAACTGACATATAACTGACATATACAGAACCCCTTCACATTCAACTCACTTATATCTCCCATACAAGTCACATATAAATGAAATGTACAGAATGGCCTCATGTGCAACTCCCTTATAACTGACATATAACAAACATACAACTCCCTTATAACTCACATATAACAATGCCTGACTAAACATATAGCTGCAATATACATATAACTCACATACATAGCATTTATATGGGAAATATATGTCCCTTATAAGGGACATATAAGGCCCTTATAAGGGACATATAAGGCACATATATGTGAGTACTTTCCATTTTGGTAAGGGCAGGCCCATATCTGCAGGCACTGCGAAAAAAAGTCCATACATGTGCACCTTTTTTATGAAATTTTCTATGTTAGAGCACCGTCAAACGGTCAAAAATAGGTCAACTGGGACAAAATGTGAACTCCATCTGTAACTGGTCAATATCTGCCGACACACCAAAATTCAGGCCAATATCTGCAGGCATTGCGAAAAAACGTCTGTACATGTGTATTTGTCATGAAATTTCATATTTTTCATAAAAATTTTCTATGTTCAGGAGCCGTAAAACGGTCAAAAGTAGGTCAACCAGGACGAAATGCAAACTCGATCTGTAACTGGTCTATATCTGCTCACACACCAAAAATCAGGCCAATATCTGCAAGCATTGCAAAAAAAAAGTCCGTAAATGTGTATCTGTCATGAATATTTCTATTTTTCATGAAAATTTCTAAGTTTAGGAGCCGTAAAACGGTCAAAAGTAGGTCAACCAGGACAAAACGCGAACTCGTTCTGTAACTGGTCTATATCTGCTCACACACCAAAAATCAGGCCAATATCTGCAGGCATTGCGAAAAAAAAGTCCCTTACATGTGTATCTGTCATGAATATTTCTATTTTTCATGAAATTTTCTAAGTTCAGGAGCCGTAAAACGGTCAAAAGTAGGTCAACCAGGACTAAACGCGAACTCGATCTGTAACTGGTCTATATCTGCTCACACACCAAAAATCAGGCCAATATCTGCAGGCATTGTGAAAAAAAGTCCGTACATGTGTATCTGTCATGAATATTTCTATTTTTCATGAAATTTTCTAAGTTCAGGAGCCGTAAAACGGTCAAAAGTAGGTCAACCAGGACGAAACGCAAACTCGATCTGTAACTGGTCTATATCTGCCCACACACCAAAAATCAGGCCAATATCTGCAGGCATTGCGAAAAAAAGTCCGTACATGTGTATCTGTCATGAATATTTCTATTTTTCATGAAATTTTCTAAGTTTAGGAGCCGTAAAACGGTCAAAAGTAGGTCAACCAGGACGAAACGCGAACTCGATCTGTAACTGGTCTATATCTGCCCACACACCAAAAATCAGGCCAATATCTGCAGGCATTGCGAAAAAAAGTCCATACAACTGTTTCATTTCGGAATGACGGAATGACAGAATGACGGACATGGGTAAAACTATATGCCCTGGCCACTGTGTGGCGGGGGCATAAAAACTGCTGACTAGGTTTCAGCATCAGCAGTTAAAACATGCAGGCATGGAGACTGTCCTTTCGTCATTGAGAAGCAAATATTGGATCTTTGGTCTGAGACGTCTTGCAAATCAGTTAGACGAGAATGCATTACATGTCAAAGTGTCAATGCACAAGAGTGTAATCAGACAGCAGCTCTGCTTCCTGCTCTCCGGGTACAACAAGCCCCTCCCTTCACAGTGACAGGACTGGATTACGCAGGTCCTCTTTATTGTGTGGATTTCCCTGGAAACAAATTTTACTTGCTTTTATTCACATGCACTGTCACCAGGGCAGTGCATCTAGAGTTGACAGACTCACTGTCTCTATCTGATTGCATGTTGGCTTTAAGGAGGTTTTCTTCCAGGCAAGATATGCCCACCATACTTTATTCAGATAATACTAAAACCTTTAAAGTGCTCAAGCTCAGCTCTGTAAGGTTAGTAGCCCTAAATGTAATATATTTGTTCCCTGGTCACCATGCATGGTGGGGAGGATGATGGGAGACTGACTTGTCCGATTGGTTAAAGTGCCCTAAAGATGTCTCCGTTGTCTCACTGGATCAGAATTAGAAACCTCATTGCATGAAATAGAGGCATGCATTAACTCACGACCTTAGACCTTTGGTGGGGATGAGGTAGTCAACAGTAACCCCTTAACACTCCCATTTCTTAATCTGTAAGGGTGCTGGTTTTCAAGTAAACATTTCAGAGGTTGAGGAAAGAATAACCGGAAACGATCTCTGTGACAGAGTTGACCAGACAGAGATGTCTTGAATTGTTCTGGGCAAAATGGAGTAAAGATTACCTCAGGAATCTTCCCCCATCAATCAGCAAGGGTTGCGTTCATGAGGGATCAGTTATTCTCATTTGGGATGTCGTGTTCTAGCTCTTGAAGCGTACAGTTCGTTAAAAGAGTGCTCTACCACGATTATAGTGTTATACTACAGTGTCACACTCTCAACCAACAGACAGCATGGACGTTGGGTACCTGGTTAGCGGTATATCCGCTACCATAACCAAGGACAAGTATAGGAGATATCAGCTCCTTCAAGCCACCTTTCCTACAGTCAAGTTTGACGTAATAGCCAGCACAAAGGATTACTTATATGTACATCCAACAACACCAAGAGATGAACTTTAATAATGGACCTAGAGAAATGGAAAAAAACTACAGAGTTTCATGCAGTTCAACAGATAACAACAACCAACCACAAACCAAGACGTCTGCTCTCAGGGCGGTCTAAGCGTATCACAGAGTACCCTGTTGTTATGAAGGGGGTTTCCCCTGACATAACAGAAGCGGAACTCCTACAGCAGTTTCCTGAGACAGCAAAGCCTACAGCAGTCATTCGTTTAAAGAATCTACAGGGACAAGCCATCATGAGAGTCAAGATTGTCTACTCAAGTCAAACAATAGCTGAAGCAGCCCTCCGGGATGGGATAACCATCGGACCGGAACGGTTTAACACAGAACAATACCACACCACCGAGATTCCATTCTGTGGAAAGTGCCTCGCGTGGGGACACAATAGCCGAGCCTGTGTGAATGAAGCCAGATGTTACCGATGTGGGAGCGACCATCATTTAACAAAGCACTGCCAAGCCACTACGCCAACATGTGGAAATTGCCAAGGATCGCACTCTACGGCCTACAAAGGATGCCGAAAATACAGAGAATTCAAGCGTACTTGGAGGCAACAACCCAGAACTCAGCCAAGCGAAGAGACCACCCATTCACCTATGGAAGTGGAACCCAGCTTAGCGGCCACCCCCCGACCAAGCACACAGAGTATTGAAACACAGACTACTATGACAATAACTAAGCCAATTTTTATGGTTCAAACAACTAAGTCCAGCCAGACGGATAAAACTACAGTAGAGAAAGCAGACAGGCGTCGACCAAAAACAAACAAGTGACCCATGGGTCACGGCGCTCAGCTGTTATATATGATAAAAAATATGATTTGGGAAAGAGGCATATGCTGGTTTTGTGTGGTAATAAATATAAGCCGTATTATGAGTTGTTGGTGTTTAGCTTATGTATGATTTTGATAGTTTATTTGGAGACAGGGAAGAGGATTTATTTCATTTATTTTATTAACAAATGGAGTGCTATTGTCACACAGATTTTGACTTGGCCATATAACTTATAAGCAGCACATATAAT
The DNA here is from genome assembly GCA_026874595.1 of Sipunculus nudus. Classification (NCBI taxonomy): domain Eukaryota; kingdom Metazoa; phylum Annelida; class Sipuncula; order Golfingiida; family Sipunculidae; genus Sipunculus; species Sipunculus nudus. The sequence goes on along the minus strand of CM049311.1, from coordinate 521,967 downwards.
AAAACAGTAACTATTTATTAAAATTTAATAACAAATATTGTGCCAATATAATTTTTATTAAAAATAATAAGAGAATCATATGATTTTTTAAATAAAACATAACTGAAATAATTATTAAAATAATATTATAGAATATATGCATTCATGAATACATTTTGAAAGTATTTGCACTGGTATAAATACTTTCATTTTTACCTGAATTCCCATTCTTATGCAAGAAATTTTATAATAGAGTACATATTCATATTCATATTCATATACATTTGCAAAGTATTTGCACCATGTCTGGTATTTATTCAGTTTTAGCCAAACAATGATGTTGAGAATCCAGAATATAAACAAAGGACCCATGGGTCACGACAAAAGTTTGAAATTTTAGCAAATGCAAAATATGAAAAATATTTTATTGTAATGTTTTATATTTATATAAGCATATGAGAAGCTAAGAGGAAAGGGCCCTCCTACTTGGTTATAGTAAAGTTCTCAATATATGATTGCAAACTAACACTCTGACAAGACTGTCATGAAAAAAAAAACAGTAAAAGTTTTGAGATACTGTGATGCATATGAAAAATTTACAGATAGACAGGCAAGTGGACAGAATGGACTAATACCGTCATTTCACTTTCAAGGGAATAATGCATTTAAGTTAATATATAAGCCTATTTTTTTAAGCATATCTACTTTTTTCAATAATAGTTTTTATCTGATTCATTTTTTTTTATTTACAAGTGTTATAAATTTGTAATATAAAAGTGAAAATATAAGTTAAAATATTAGAATTCTAAGTTGCAATCATTACATATCCAGATTGTAGCTCACATTAGGTCATATCATGCATACGCATATATTTTATTATTTTTAAATCAAATGTTTAAACTGAATGTAATAGAAAATAATGCCACAACATGGCATCTACAAAATTATTCCTTGAATCCCTTTTAAAAAGTTTTGCACATTGGAGTTTTCAGGACATGCTTAACTTTATTCACCGAAATAAAATAAAAAATTCAGTAAATTTGATCAAATAAAAACATCTTTTCAAATAAAGTATACACACTGTTGGTTGAATGAGGGACAAACAATATCATTATGCTAATTACAATCTCAGCTATAATTAATAACTGGAATTAATAGTCAATTTTACACCTGGTGAAGTTTTACTCTTCTGAAGTAAAGCATTACTTATCTGATGAACATCCACACTTTCATAGCAATACATCACTTTGTGGACACAATTAAATGTGCACTTTAATCATTGTAACCCTGGTGGTACAATACAAAATCTAAAATGTAGCATGTCCAAGAATAAAATAAAATACAGAAAGTTATAACATTCATCTAGTTTATGCACCAGCTGGGGGGGGGGGGGGTTGAGTGCAGGGCAGAGGAGAAGCCTGCTAGTAGTGGCCAAGCTGGGTCAAGGCAAGCTGCCTGGGGTGGGTTACATAATGCAAGTGAAGGCTGTACTACTAGGTGGGCCAGATGTAAACAACACTTGACATGGTGTATGAAAACTTGAATAAAAGCTACTCTTTTCAAACAATTTCTTTGAAATTTCAGATTTTAAAAGATTAAATCCTTATGTATATATGCTGTGAAAATTAAATCAACAGTGCTTACAGGGAAAAAACGTGCCACTGCCAAAGTTGGACAAAATTTAAGGTATTGATTTTTTATTTATGCTAATAACTTGAAAAATTTGCAAAATTCAGATCTAATTTTGGGCAAACAATTGAATCTTGATTAAATAAAGTTATATTCCTGAAAAAAAGTCTTCAGCTTCAGCAATTCTCATGTTAAGTGAGCAAATGTATTTCCTGATTTTTAAAAAATTGCATTATATTTGGGCCTATAATTTCAAAATAATACCCAATACTGACCTAATTTTTGGTATGTGCACAGAAAAATATGTATATTATATATGATCAAAAACAGATCAGTGGTTTTGATATTAGGCAGACTTGAAGTGTAACAATTGCTTTTTTATGGAAAAACGGAGGTTTTTCCTTAATATCTCGAAGGAAGGAAGTTCTAATAACCCAATTTTCGGTATGGTAGGAGATTTTGGGGACATCTAATGGTCTGCAGAATTTTGGATTCGTAGGTCCAACGGTTTTAAAACGTGCCCTGTTAACGGACGGACGGACGGCCGGACGGACGACGGACAAAGGACCACGACTATAGCTCAGATGACTTACAGTCAGCTGAGCTAAAAATCAAGAAACCAATACAGAAGTTACCCAGACAGCCCACCTGCCATTGATACCAGCAGATCTTCTGGCGTTATTTCCAGACGAACAAACCTTCATAACCGTGTTTATTGAACTCATGAAAAAGATGATAGAACCAGGATTACAAGAGAAGTTAAAACAGTTAGCCACTCTACAAGCAGAATTGAACACAGAGCCAGAATCAGAAGAAACCGTAACAGCAGCCACAGCAACAGCCAAGCCACAAGCAGCATCAGTAGATAAAGCTGAATGGAAGACAGTCAAGCCGAAGAAAACAGAAATACAGAAGAAGACAGCCACTACTGTACAGCAACCCACCAAGAAGAAGAAACCAAAGTTCAAAGCCTTCAACCCGAGCGACTACAAATAGGATGCGACCGCAAATGAAGAAAAAAAATAGAATACTCCTGAGAAAGATATAGAAAACCAAACAGAATATGGCATTAGTCTACGGCTCCTGCGAACAGTCATTCCATCATCACTCATCACTATCACTGAAGGAGCTCCTGAGGATACATCCCAGATGTTATCAGATCAGAGATGCTCGAGCAGTTGAACTTCTTCTTCCTTCCCTCTTCATTTGGGATGATAATGTTCCTCCTTTAAAATGGCCTCTTGGTAGGGTAACAAAATTGTTTCAGAGCAGTGATGGCCTTACTCGTAGCGTGGAACTTCAAACCGCAAGGGGATCTCTTGTGTGCTCTGTATAGAGATTGCATAATTTGGAAGTTAATGATTTAGATAAGGGGGTGTCCGAGGAAATAGGTCCTGGGGTGAAACCAGATACAGCTCAGGGAGACTCGATACCTGGGAGATGACTATCAGTTTACCTGTAAGACCAGTTAGAGTAACACGAGCAGGGCGGGTTGTTAAGCCCGTGCAAAGGTTAGATATATGATCTGTGACTTGTATTTATTATTGCAATAGTGCTATTATTAATATATAGATCCTCTGTCTTTACTGTTTACATTATTAAGATGATAAAACCCAAATACAGTCTAGAGCTATATAACAATGTCACCATTTACTTACTAGGTGGAAACCAAATCAGAGATTTCAGTCAGAGATTACTATTAGAGTGTCAATTGTTAACTTAGTAATGATGGGATTTCTTATGTCCACATGATGTGTCCTCAGTCAAGTGCATTGGTATTGGAGTTATCTCTCCAATAGGTGGGAGTAATGTTGAGGACAGACTGTATTATTTTGTTATTATTATACCACTCTATTTATACCCCCCCCCCCACCACCCCGGTTTGTTTCTGCACACTGTAACGTGATGCCATCTATCAACAATTCCCATACTACTTTATGTTGCTCTGGTATGTTAGAGGTATAAATAAACAGTCTAGCTATTGTTTCACCACACGAAGTTTGTTCAGCTTTTTTTCTCTGTGTTTGTGTGACTGTTGAGCTTGTCTTTGGTCCTCAACAAATGGTAAGTTACAAAGGACCTGAAGTTGGCTCACACAAGCTGTAATTGACAAATTATAGGGTCAATGTACTGGTGACAGATGACCCCTAACAAAAAGGTCAATGCAGGTGGTGCCACCAATACCTCAATTTCAAATATAACTCGTGACTAACTTTTGAATAAAATTTGGTAATGATAGCTCCAGATAGTTCTGAGATTTAAATTTTTATATGCTTTTTGGCCAAATAACAAAGTTCAGCTTCCCGTATCTTGTAAAAAATTCAAACAACTTTGTAAAGATTTTTTCTGGGATTATGTCTGTGATATACTGAACAATTTGGCTGGACAGTTTCAGAGAAGAAGATTTTAAAAGTTTTTTTTATAGTTTTTTCCCTGTAAAATCTAATTCAATGCAGATAGCCAAAAAATAAGCCCAATTGGATAGAGTTTGACATGTGACTCAGTTCTTCCATAAAATTGGGAGTTGCTAGCTCCGATGGTTTTGGGGATAGGATGGGTATATGAACAGACAATGATGGACTAACAACGGACGATGATGCGCCATGGCATAAAATCTCAGGTTCTCTCATAAAGAAAAGTTCAGTGCCACCAGTGATATTTCAGGCCCATATGTCACATCAAACTACTCCTGAAATACCTGTCTCGTATTCCAAGAAGGATAAATTTCAAAATTTTAGACAAATACATAATTAAACTCCTCATATATGTGCCATTTTCACCAAAAACAGATGTTAAGATGAATATGAGATAAAATTGTGTGGCAATATGCAGGACTGATTGATATTGATGCTGAAAGTGAACACTAGGTGGCGTTAGTGACTTTGTGGCACATGTTACATGCTAGGACTTTGCTCACACATAGTATGTAAGTTTTATGAACAATTAAACTATTGAAACATGGTGGCAGCGGTGTAACCAGAAGCCAAATGTGCCAGGAAACACCTAGAACTGGTAAATAGAGACTGTCAAGCTATGAGTATGTGTATTTTCTTCCTGATGCAGTAGCTTCTTCGGCCCGAGTGTAGAATCAGTACCTGCATTGTGGACTCTATTATACCACTACGAATGAGTAAGGAAGTAATAGTTATACAACCAAATAGCCCTATATTGCCTATTATAGGTTTACAAATACATATTAGGATTCATTTTACAAATATATTTCGTCTGGGGTACATATTAAATACCGCTAGTAGCATGCTGTTGGTATCCAAATCCAGACGGCAGCCATGATTTTTTTAAACAGATAATTACGGTATGGTAAACAATCTCCGTTCAGACTACCGGAAAGTATACCGGTCTGAACATGGGGGGGGGGGGGGGGGGGGGGGGGTTTGGCACTTAATAATGTTTTTTTTTTGTTGTAGGAATTCTTAGGGGGGTATGGGGGGGTTTCCCCCATCTTTTGAGTAGTTAATAATATTTCTCAATAAATAATTTCATGATATTTACAACTGCCGTTAGGTGGCGCTATTTATTACATCACACCCAGATTTAAAAGCCCTCTTTTTCCTGTGACCTTCACATTGTCTTGCATGGTGTAATGGCATTAGTGTTCGAGTACTGAGCCGTGCTGCACAGGATCGATTCCAGTGAGGACCAACTTCTGCTCTTTCATGTAATATTCATGATTTATAATGTATACATTTCTGACACATTTAATTTACACATTTCTGACTAATAAAAATATGTCTTTCATCAACAGATAACGCCGCGGTAGGAAATATATGAGAAGACAATAAGTGGTAGCAATATTTTATTCAACTGTCCAAAATGTAGGTACTGATTGTTCATTCGCTCCAGCAGAATACAGGCAGGTTCTGTATCTCAAATGGCTGCATATCATCTTTCATGGCGGGCAGCAGAGGTGGGCGATAATAGAGAAAGCAGAGCGCCCACCTCTGCGGCCCGCCATGAAAGATGATATGCAGCCATTTGAGATACAGAACCTGCCTGTATTCTGCTCAGTGCTCCTGTTAGCTAGAGACTGTTGACTTAACATCAGATTTGATCTTGAATACTTGGGGGAAATACCAGTTCCTGCCTGAGATTGTCCGATGATCCTGAGTGACTGATTCAACTGTGTGCTCCGCATCTAAACTGACACAGCAGATACATTAACATGGCTAGTCAAGCATGTTATGCACCCCTGTCTGTGCAAACACCACCTCCCTTGCAGCTTGGTACCAATATGGTAGAGGACTGGAAAATGTTCAAACAGCTCTTCAAGAACTATCAGATCATATCTGAACTGGATAAAAGGGATAAAGAATACCAATGTGCAGTGTTTCTAAATTGTGCTGGGACCGTGGGAATTAAGATATATAACAGTCTTTTGTTTGCACCCACAGGACCAGATGGCAACCCCCCTGCTGAGGACAAACAAGATATTGCTACCATCATTAGAAAGTTTGAAAAGGTATAAATTTAATATGAGGGAACAGAATGAAGATGAAAGTATACAATCCTATGTATCAGCCCTCAGAGAAAAGACAAGTGTGTGTAACTTTTGTGACTGTTTGAGGGATTCACTGATTAGAGACCGGTTAGTCACTGGGATCCAGGACAATTCAACCCGCAAAATGCTGTTACAAACAAGAAAATTGACTTTGAAGACTGCTATAGACATATGTAAAAGGGCTGAGGCCACTAAACAGAGATTAAAGTCAATGAATGTTAGCCCAGCTACATCAGTTGCTAAAGTAGCAAAACAGCCCAAACAAGCTCAATACTCTCACAACAAAACCTTCCCTGTACTGAGGTGTAAGTTTTGTGGCAGGAGTCATCAAAGATATCAGCAAAAGCTGACAAAAGCCCTCAGCCAAAAGAACAGTGTTTAGAGGTGGTACCAGTAACAAGTACTAAATATCTGTTCTCATATGGATGTATATCTGTACATGTCTCAGTTATAAATTTAAAATGGAGAGGTATGTACCATGATTCATAACAATCCACCAAATGCTTCCTGAAAAATAAGCTTCTAAGTTTTATTCTATTATAAGCTCTGTGACCTTGAAAAGTAGGTCAAGGTCATCCATCTTCGAAAAAAGAACGAGATTTTTGTCGATATACATCTTCACCAAAGAAATAAAATTCCTATTGTGAATCCTTTTAGAGATATCCCGCTCACAAGGCCAAAGTTGAAAAATCCAAGAAAAATTCAATAAAAAATCAGAAATTGCAAGTGGCACCCCCAAACTTGTGCAGCAGTTACACACCATCAGTCCCTATGATCATAGTAAGTATTGTGAAAATCCATCCAATGGTTCCTGAGAAATAAGCTTCTAAATGTTTTTTTCTATAATCAGCTCTAAAACGTAGAAAAATAGGTCAAGGTCACCCATCTTCGAACTTGACCGAGATTTTGTAAATATACATCTTCACCAAAAAAATAAAATTCTTATGGTGAATCCTTTTCGAGATATCCCGCTCACAAGCCCAAAGTTGAAAAATCCGATAAAAATTCATTAAAAATCAGAAATTGTAGGTGGCGCCACCAAACTTGTATAGCAGGTACAGACTATCAGTCCTAATAATCATAGTACGTTTTGTGAAAATCCACCAAATGGTTCCTGAGTAATAAGCATCTAAGTGTTTTTCTATAATCAGCTCTAAAATGTAGAAAATAGGTCAAGTTCACCCATCTTCGAACTTGACCGAGATTTTGTCGATATACATCTTTACTGAGGAAATAAAATTCTGACGGTGAATCCTTTTCAAGATATCCCGCTCACAAGGTAAAAGTTAACAGACGCCAGACGGACGGACGGACGGACGGCAAGACAGACGGACGGACAGCTTGGGTGACGACAATAGCCCATCAGCCTAAGGGCTGAGGGCTAAAAAGGAATTGTGCCCTGCATGGGGAAAGTCTTGTAACAAGTGCAGAGAAAAAAACCACTTTGCAGTCTGCTGTCCAACTAATACTACCAGAAAGGTGCATAGAGTTGAAGATGAAGGTGATACTGACTCATCCGGTCCAGAATATACAATAGATGTAGTCACTGACATATCCAGAGTGGCTAAAGATAAACCACAAGCTGTGATGGTCCCATATATGCAGACATGATCATTGTAAAGAACAATAAACATGTGAAATTTCAAGTTAACTGTGGTGCAGAAGTCAATATCATTCCCAGCAAGTACGTTTTAGATAAGGAACTGGAGGAAACAAATGTAACATTGCAGATGTGGAATAAGGGTACTCTAAAGCCCTTGGGCAAAAAGAGGCTCACAGTGAGAAATCCAAAATTTAAAAAAAAATTACAATGTCGAATTCCAAGTAGTACTCAAAGATCTGACTCCCCTTATAAGCAGAAAGACAGCTGAAGCCATGAAGCTGATCACAGTGAACTATGATAACTTTCACTTGCTGCACAGTGTAACAGGACATGACATCATAACAGAATATGATGATGTCATAACAGGTGACCCAAAAACACTAGGAACCCTTCCGGGTAAAGTGCACTTTACTCTAAATTCAGAGACAACTCCAAGCTCAGTTAAGCCAAAACATGTACCAATTGGCTTTGAAGTCAAATTAAAACAGAAACTTGATGACATGGTTGCCTCAGGAGTCATTTCACCCATTGACGAACCCACAGACTGGGTCTCCCAGATGACTATAATTGTGAAAAGGGACAATGACCTCCGGATCTGCTTGGACCCGCAAGCATCGAACAAAGCTCTCAAAAGAGAAATTTACCCCTTACCTGTAAAAGATGATGTGTTGCCACAACTTGCCAAGGCAAAAGTGTTCACAAAAGTAGATTTACAGAATGGTTTCTGGCACTGTCTGTTGGATGATGAAAGTAGCCAGCTTACAACTTTTGTGACCCCCTTCGGTAGATTCAGGTGGCTCCATCTACCCTTCGGACTGAACATTAGCTTCAAAATCTTTCAAAAAAGGCTAAATATGGCCCTGGAGGGTCTAAATGGAGTAATTTGTGTCGCAGATGACATCATCATCTTTGGAGCTGGAGATGATGTTGAACAAGCTAACAAGGATCATGACCAGAATCTGACAGCCCTATTACAAAGATGCAAGGAGAAGGGTATACGTTTGAACAAAAGTAAATGCCAGTTTTGTACAGGTGAAATCTCCTTTCTTGGACACTGTATTTCAAGTGAAGGGTTTAAGTACGACAATGAGAAAATCAAAGCCATCCTACAGATGCAAAACCCAACCAATGCACAAGAGGTGCAGAGGCTACAAGGAACAGTCAATTACTTGGGGCGATTCTTACCAAAACTGTCAGATACAATGGAACCCTCGAGAGCGCTAGCAAGACAAGACAGCGTGTGGTGCTGGACAGAAATACAGGAACGGGCTTTGCAAGAAATAAAAACACTTGTCACTCAGGCCCAAATACTGGATTATTATCGTCCAACTAAAGAACTGACTATTGAGTGTGATGCAAGCCAGACTGGTATCGGCTCAGTACTTATGCAGTGTGGCCGTCCCATCGCATGACTATGACGCCAACAGAGACAAGATACGTACAAATCGAGAAAGAGTTGTTATCCATTGTGTCGTGTAATAGGACTTTGTGGAACAGCCCCGCTAGTAACGTGTGCACAGGTTGGTGCTACGTCACCGCTTTCTGAATAAAGTTGTGTTCATGGCGCGACGTGTCTGTGGATTTATGACATGGTGGCAGCGGGTTTTTAACCCATAGACATTTTTGAACAGACTTTTGGCCTGTCAGTTTATTGACGGAGTATCAGGACGACTTGCAGAATCGTGTGGGCGTCTGATTACATGACCATGCCTGGATTTCAGCCGCCAGAGTGCTTTGATTTCCAGCATCCGGAGTACTGGCCTGAATGGAAACAGCGGTTTAGCCGTTTTCGGATAGCCACGAAACTTCATAAAGATGAGGGTGAAATACAAGTAAGTACCCTGATATATGCCATGGGAAAGGATGCTGAACGTGTTTTCAATACATTCACGTGGGATTCAGCAGAGGATCAGAATAAATACGACGTTGTTGTTCGTAAATTCGATGACTATTTTGTGCCTAAACGCAATGTAATTCATCAGCGTGCATTGTTTTATCAATGTGTTCAGCGGCCCGGCGAGACAGTCGAGGCGTTTGTTAGACATTTGTATGAACTGGCGGAGTCGTGTGAATTTGGTCCTAATAGAGATGAAAATATTAGAGACCGCATAGTTATTGGAATAAATGACAAGCAGCTCTCACAAGAACTACAGTTAAAATCTGATCTCAGTTTGGAAGTAGCAGTACAGTTGTGTAGACAGTCAGAGTTAGTCAAGGCTCAGATAGGGGAACAAGCAGCAGCTGTTGCCCTTGATGATATCAGTTCAGCCAATAGAGAACACCGTTTTGATGCTGCTAGTTTCAATAAACGTCGGAGAGGTCGTCAGAATCGTGGTCGAGGTCAAGGTCATGCTAAATCAAGTAGTAACACTAGTTTCAAAGCAACTAAACAGGAACATGTAACCTGTGGTAGATGTAACAAATTTCATGCTAAAGATGCCAGGTGCCCTGCCAGATATGCCAGATGTAACAAATGTCACAGAATAGGCCATTATGCAGTGGTTTGTAAGACCAAGTCCGTACAGGAGGTGGTTGTACCTGACGCTGACAACAATCCAAAATTCTTGGGCACTGTTTCTGAAGGTGAAGAAAGTACTGTTGACACTGACTGGAGAGTACGACTTAACATAGAAGGAAAATTCCTCACCTTTAAGATAGATTCTGGAGCTGATGTGAGTGTGATATCAGAACAGGCTTATCAGAGTCTACGGTGTCCCCCGTCCCTAGAACCACCTCAAACAGTTCTGAGAAGTGTTGGTGGACAGTTACATTGTCTGGGGTGTTTTGAGACTAAAGTGAATTTTAGAGGGACTGTGTATAGAATGATGATGTATGTTGTAACCGGAGCAAACAATTTGTTAAGCCGTAGTGCTGCTGTAGCTATGGAACTGATTCAGTTAAACATACATGATATTGATATAGAACAGGAAGTATTTGGAGACCTTGGTCATATGCATTGTGAGCCTGTGAAATTTAAAGTGAAGGCTGATGTTCAACCTTACAGTCAGAGCGTCGCTCGTAGAGTTCCGATACCCCTCTTACCAAAGGTGAAAGATGAATTGGATCGTATGGAAAAAAATGATGTCATCACTAAGATCACGGAACCTACAGAATGGTGCAGTCCTATAGTTCCAGTAGTGAAAAAGAACAAGAAAGATGTCCGTATATGTGTAGATCTACGTAAACTGAACAAAGCTATCATTCGAGAGAGATATATTCTCCCAACTCTGGATGACTTGCTGCCAAAGCTGGCAGGAGCTAAGATCTTTTCCTCACTTGATGCTTCAAGCGGATTCTGGGCGATTCCGCTACATGCAGACAGCATGAAGTTGACCACATTTATAACTCCATTCGGGAGGTATGCGTTTAAACGGCTCCCCTTCGGAATAACGTGTGCCCCAGAAATATTTCAGAGAAAAATGACAGAGCTGCTGGACAGTCACGAAGGAGTTATAGTGTACATGGACGATATTCTCGTGTTTGGCGATTCAATTGAACAACACGACGAAAGACTAAAGAAAGTGCTTAGTTCCATCTTGAGGTCTGGACTGAAACTGAATAGGTCAAAATGCCTCCTGAGACAGGAGGGTCTTCAATTTCTGGGCCACTGGATTGGATCAGAAGGTATTCAACCTTCACCTGATAAAGTGAAGGCCATCGTCAACTTGAAAGCACCTACTGATGTGACGGAGCTGAAAAGACTACTGGGAATGATAAACTATCTGGGACGCTATGTGCCCAATTTGGCGACAGTCGCAAAACCGATGAATGATCTCTTGCGTTCAGACTCCGTATGGTGTTTGGGCCCATCACAAGAAGAAGCTTTTGCTTATGTAAAGAGTGCTTTGACAGATGCTCCATCACTCGCCTTTTACGACGCAAACAAGAAAACGGTAGTTAGCGCAGATGCATCCAGCTATGGCCTTGGAGGCATTCTACTCCAAGAGCACGGGAATGAGCTAAAACCTGTGGCGTTTGCTTCGAGATCTCTCAGTAGCGCGGAGGCCAACTATGCCCAAATTGAAAAAGAGTGTCTTGCTGCAGTTTGGGCGTGTGAGAAGTTTGCACAGTACCTGTCAGGCCTAGAAACATTTACACTACAAACAGACCACAAACCGCTTGTTCCATTGATAAATGGAAAAAGCTTAGACCAGGTGCCACTACGATGCCAGCGCCTTCTGATCAGGCTAATGAGATTTAATCCTGAAGCTGTTCACATTCCAGGAAAGCTACTGTTAATTGCAGACACGTTGTCAAGAAGCCCACTGGCAGAAAATACACCTGATCAGGAGTTGGGTGAAGACATCGAAGCTTACATCAGTGCCGTGGAAAGTTACCGGCCAATGTCACCTGAGAAATTTACAGAAATCCAGAAAGCTACGGCTCAAGATCTGATATTGACTGAGGCAATTCGTTATACCATGTCAGGATGGCCAAGGTACATCCAGGATGTAGCTGAGCCGTTGAGAGTCTACTTTGGTGTAAAAGACCATTTAAGTGTAGCCAATGGTTTGTTGTTGTTCGACGATAGAATTGTTGTTCCAGGTGTTATGCAAACTGAAATGCTTGACCGGATACATGATGGGCACCAAGGAATCTCTAAGTGTAGAGAGAGAGCTAAATCTGGTGTCTGGTGGCCTTCTATGAACAAGGAAATTCAGGACAAAGTTAACTCATGCGAGCATTGCCAAACCTATAGGCCAACCCAACGCAAGGAACCTTTGATAACTACACCAATGCCAAACAGGCCTTGGGAAGCCATCGCCTCAGATTTGTGTGAATACAAAAGAGAAATGTACTTAGTCACTGTTGACTATTTTTCAAGGTACATAGAGATCGCACATCTGCCAGATTCAACAGCAGGAACTGTCATATTGAAACTGAAGTCCCTATTTGCTAGATGGGGAATTCCGGATCGCCTTATATCGGACAATGGACCACAATATGGTTCAGCTGAATTTGCTGACTTTGCTGCTCAGTATGGGTTTAATCACGACACAACAAGCCCATACAATCCACAAGCCAATGGTGCAGTAGAGCGAGCAGTGGAAACTGCTAAGAACATTTTAAGACAGGATGACCCATTCCTAGCACTGTTAGTATACAGAGCAACACCGAACACGGCAACTGGTTACAGCCCAGCAAAGCTCATGATGGGCAGAGAGATAAAAAGCACATTACCAGTACTTCCAAGGAAGTTAGAGCCTAATTGGCCATCTATGGCTAAAATAAAAGAAAAGGACGCACAGACAAAACATGCCTATGAATCTCACTACAACCGTAGGCACGGAGTTCAACCTTTGAACCCTATCTGCCCTGGCACCCAGGTACGCATAAAAACTGACAATGAAGATTTCTGGACGAAAACAGGGAAAGTGTTAGGTCAGTATAGAGGTAGCAGTAGGTCATACATGGTTCTCACAGAGCAGGGTCGCACAGTTCGTCGTAATCGTCGTCACATCCGGCCTGTCGCAGAATCGAATGATACCACAGATGCAAACGCAGGAGGACAACACAACCCTCCTTCAGAGATACCTTCCGCAGTGGATAGTGGTATGTCAACTGATGATCCGTCCTCGGCGTCTGTTGAATCATCATGTGTTAACCCCTCTGTGACTACACGATCAGGACGCCAAGTGAAACCAGTTCAACGACTGGATCTGTAATTGTGTTAGTCATAGGTGCTATTAAGGCTTTATGGGCCAGAATAATGCCTTGCCGTAATAGCTGTCTGAGATGGACAGTCTACTCCATCTCAGCTCGCAGTTTATTTAGTTTTCTTAGTTTTAATTTAACTCGTTTTATCAGAACCATGAACCTTTGGAATATACCAGTGTTTTAACCAGTGCACAGTTATAATTTCTTCTGATGTGCATAGCAAACTTTTTGCCATATAAGACTTTTTTTTGCGAATGGCTATATTAAGGTAACCTGGTGATATATCTTGCCTTGTATCATTCTCAAAGGGGGAGATGTCGTGTAATAGGACTTTGTGGAACAGCCCCGCTAGTAACGTGTGCACAGGTTGGTGCTACGTCACCGCTTTCTGAATAAAGTTGTGTTCATGGCGCGACGTGTCTGTGGATTTATGACACATTGTATACTCGCTAGAGAAATTCCATCACTATGTATTTGCGTGCAAGACCATTGTGTACTCTGATCACAAATCATTAGAATCGATCACAAAGAAGCCCATGCATGCAGCACCAAGGAGATAATGCAAGGAATGCTCATGCGGATACATGGCTACATTGTTGAAATAAAGTACAGAAAGGGACAGAATATGTTTGTCTCTGATATGTTGTCACGTTCATATTTGTCCCATGATGGTAAAAACAGTGAATTTGAGCAGATCAACATGGTTCAGTTCTTGCCAGTTAGACCTGAACGACTACAGAAAATTAAAACATGCACAGACAGTGATGATGACTTACAGATACTGAAGTCAGTGATTCAAACAGAATGGCCAGAGGAGAAACATAACCTCCAACTGCAAGTGTTGCAATATCACAGTCTGCATGATGAACTGTCTGTCCATGACGGGATTATCCTTAGGGGTGAACGTGTGGTCATTCCCAGAAGTCTAAGAGATGAAATGAAAGATAGAGTACATCAGGCACACTTAGGTATAGAAAGTTGTCTGCGGAGAGCTAGAGAATGCCTATACTGGCCATATATGAACAGTGACATAAAGAACTACATACAGAAATGTGAGGCCTGTACGTAGGACATATGAGACAAGCAACCCCAGAGAACCATTAGTGCCACATGATCTGCCAACAAGGCCCTGGGAGATAATAGGGACTGATCTGTTTTCACTTGAAGGCAGATAATATCTGGTGATCGTGGATTATTTTTCCAATTTTTTGGGAGATTGATCATCTTTATGATGTTAAGTCAAGTACAGTAATAACCAAAATGAAAGCTCACTTCGCAAGAAATGGAATTCCTAGCATTGTTGTCAGTGACAATGGTAAACAATATATTTCTGATGAATTCCAGAAATTTGCTCGAGAATGGGACTTTGAGCATGTGGTTAGCTCATCTTATCACCAAAATGCCAACGGAAAAGTGGAGGCCGTAGTAAAGGCTGCCAAGCGCACCATGAGAAAATGTAAAGAAGAAAGAGTGATGTATACAAATTAAGCCCTTCTTGAAATTAGAAATACACAAACATAAGCTATATAGGCAGTAGCCCTGCACAGTGGTTACTAGGCAGAAGGACAAGGTCTACTTTACCTGCAACAGCCAACCTGCTAAAGCCACTAGGTGCAGAGGTACTCACTAAAGAGAGGGAAAGGATGAAGCTTAGCCAAAGTTAAGGAAGCACAGCTGTACAATAAAACAGCCAGAGATCTACCAGAGTTGAATGAAGGAGATGTGGTTAGGCTGAAACCGTTCCAACTTGGTGAGAAAAGATGGGATAAAGGTGTTATAAACAAAAGATTAGATGAGCGCTCTTATATAATAGTGACAGATAGTGGGATACTGAGGAGAAATCGTGTGCATCTCAGGAAAACAAATGAATCGCAACCACAGCAGAATAGCGCAAGTGATGATATTCCAGATACTAGTGATGTTCCATCGATCCAGTCCAGAACAAGGTGTGACTGATGCTACACCACAACAACAAAATATGAGGGATCCAAAAATACAAGACGGCATGAAAACACGATCAGGACGCGAGGTCAAACCACCAAGTTGTTTTAGAGACTTTGTGTAAATTAAAAGTGATCATATTTCACAGTAAGTGACAAACTAGTGATGAACAGTTCATTTAAGCAAAAGTAATTTTTTTTAATAATTATAAGTAAGGCTGAAAGGTCTATTATAGCATAAGTAATTATTATTTAATTAATCCCAATCATCTGAAAAGGGACAAAGGATGTGGCAATATGCAGGACTGATTGATATTGATGCTGAAAGTGAACACCAGGTGGCGTTAGTGACTTTGTGGCACATGTTACATGCTTGGACTTTGCTCACATATAGTATGTAAGTTTTATGAACAATTAAACTATTGAAACAAATTGAAAGTGGGTACCCCAAGCAGTCTTGTATACAAGATAAACCATTACAAGATCTATTTACAAACAAACTTACAGATTAATACATAAAACCACTGCTGAGAAAAGGGCTATATATATTCTACAAAAAAGAAAAGGTATGTGGCACCACCTGTCTAGTCTCACAGAAAACTCTCCAAGATGGATTGACGTGTCAAATTTCAGACTACTATTAATTCATGGAACCATTCCCGAGATATAAGTGATTTTCACCCATAACAAACACCCAGATGGATGCCACGCATAATCAGATTTACAGATGGAGCCACCACACTTGAGTCTGAATGTGAGTACGAGATGGAGGTATCCAAGATCAATGGACTTCGAAATTTCAGCCCAATAAATTGAACCAATCACTACGACCAACATATGGTAACCACATGGTTGGACACAATGCAAAAACAATTGTAGTTGGCACCATCAGTTTTAAATACAAGATGGAGGTATCTAAGATCTATGGACATGCACAGTTTTAGCCCAATACATTAAATCACTCGTGAGAAATGGGCTGTTTTCACTAAGAGACCCAGATTCATACTGCGTGCAAAGGATTGCAAGAGGCCCCACCAGTCTTTGTTAGTCACCAGTTTACGTGTGACCCAATGATTATGCTGGAATTTGTCAATATTGGTCCAAGGGTCTCAGAGGAGTTTTCCAGTAAAGAACATGGTGATAACAGCAGCAAAACCTGCATGAAAACATAGTACATGTAAAAGCAAAACTTTAACACATACAATAACACCGGCCTTATAAATTAACAGATCTTCAATCAGTAATGGGGTTATCAACAATCTGAAAAAAGGAATTATGTCTCTTTCTTGCGCCAGTCATTTATGATAAAGGCCTTAACAGTAAACCATGACATGAAATTCAGCTTGAAAAATATGAACATTCATTATCACAAAGTACAGATAATACCATAATAACATCACCAGAGTCAAACATTTCATCAAGGTCTGACACACAGTACACAGCATCCCATAATAACATCACCAGAGTCAAACATTTCATCAAGGTCTGACACACAGAACACAGCATCCCACAATAACATCACCTGAGTCAAACATTTCATCCAGGTCTGACACACAGTACACAGCATTTCATAATAACATCACCTGAGACAAACATTTCATTCAGGTCTGACACACAGAACACAGCATCCCATAATAACATTACCTGAGTCAAACATTTCATCAAGGTCTGACACACAGAACACAGCATCCCACAATAACATCACCTGAGTCAAACATTTCATCAAGGTCTGACACACAGAACACAGCATCCCACAATAACATCACCTGAGCCAAACATTTCATCAAGGTCTGACACACAGTACACAGCATCCCATAATAACATCACCTGAGACAAACATTTCATCCCGGTCTGACACACAGAACACAGCATCCCACAATAACATCACCTGAGTCAAACATTTTTATCAAGGTCTGACACACAGAACACAGCATCCCATAATAACATCACCTGAGTCAAACATTTCATCAAGGTCTGACACACAGAACACAGCATCCCATAATAACATCACCTGAGTCAAACATTTCATCAAGGTCTGACACACAGTACACAGCATCCCACAATAACATCACCTGAGTCAAACATTTCATCAAGGTCTGACACACAGTACACAGCATCCCATAATAACATCACCTGAGTCAAACATTTCATCAAGGTCTGACACACAGTACACAACATCCCATAATAACATCACCTGAGTAAACCTTTAATCAAGGTCTGACACACAGTACACAGGATCCAACAATAACATCACCTGAGTCAAACATTTCATCAAGGTCTGACACACAGAACACAGCATCCCATAATAACATCACCTGAGTCAAACATTTCATCAAGGTCTGACACACAGTACACAGCATCCCATAATAACATCACCTGAGACAAACATTTCATCCAGGTCTGACACACAGAACACAGCATCCCACAATAACATCACCTGAGTCAAACATTTCATCAAGGTCTGACACACAGAACACAGCATCCCATAATAACATCACCTGAGTCAAACATTTCATCAAGGTCTGACACACAGAACACAGCATCCCATAATAACATCACCTGAGTCAAACATTTCATCAAGGTCTGACACACAGTACACAGCATCCCACAATAACATCACCTCAGTCAAACAATTCATCCAGGTCTGAGACACAGTACACAGCATCCCACAATAACATCACCTGAGTCAAACATTTCATCAAGGTCTGACACAGTACACAGCATCCCACAATAACATCATCTGAGTCAAACATTTCATCCAGGTCTGACACACAGTACACAGCATCCCATAATAACATCACCTGAGACAAACATTTCATCCAGGTCTGACACACAGTACACAGCATCCCACAATAACATCACCTGAGTCAAACATTTCATCAAGGTCTGACACACAGTACACAGCATCCCATAATAACATCACCTGAGACAAACATTTCATCCAGGTCTGAGACAAAGTACACAGCATCCCATAATAACATCACCTGAGTCAAACAATTCATCCAGGTCTGAGACACAGTACACAGCATCCCACAATAACATCACCAGAGTCAATCATTTCATCCAGGTCTGACACACAGAACACAGCATCCCATAATAACATCACCAGAGTCAAACATTTCATCAAGGTCTGACACACAGTACACAGCATCCCATAATAACATCACCTGAGACAAACATTTCATCAAGGTCTGACACACAGAACACAGCATCCCACAATAACATCACCTGAGTCAAACATTTCATCAAGGTCTGACACACAGAACACAGCATCCCATAATAACATCACCAGAGTCAAACATTTCATCAAGGTCTGACACAGTACACAGCATTCCACAATAACATCATCTGAGTCAAACATTTCATCCAGGTCTGACACACAGAACACAGCATCCCATAATAACATCACCAGAGTCAAACATTTCATCAAGGTCTTACACAGTACACAGCATCCCACAATAACATCACCTGAGTCAAACATTTCATCAAGGTCTGACACACAGTACACAGCATCCCATAATAACATCACCTGAGACAAACATTTCATCCAGGTCTGACACACAGTACACAGCATCCCACAATAACATCACCTGAGTCAAACATTTCATCAAGGTCTGACACACAGAACACAGCATCCCACAATAACATCACCTGAGTCAAACATTTCATCAAGGTCTGACACACAGAACACAGCATCCCACAATAACATCACCTGAGCCAAACATTTCATCAAGGTCTGACACACAGTACACAGCATCCCATAATAACATCACCTGAGACAAACATTTCATCCAGGTCTGACACACAGAACACAGCATCCCACAATAACATCACCTGAGTCAAACATTTCATCAAGGTCTGACACACAGTACACAGCATCCCATAATAACATCACCTGAGTCAAACATTTCATCAAGGTCTGACACACAGTACACAACATCCCATAATAACATCACCTGAGTAAACCTTTAATCAAGGTCTGACACACAGTTCACAGGATCCAACAATAACATCACCTGAGTCAAACATTTCATCAAGGTCTGACACACAGAACACAGCATCCCATAATAACATCACCTGAGTCAAACATTTCATCAAGGTCTGACACACAGTACACAGCATCCCATAATAACATCACCTGAGACAAACATTTCATCCAGGTCTGACACACAGAACACAGCATCCCACAATAACATCACCTGAGTCAAACATTTCATCAAGGTCTGACACACAGAACACAGCATCCCATAATAACATCACCTGAGTCAAACATTTCATCAAGGTCTGACACACAGAACACAGCATCCCATAATAACATCACCTGAGTCAAACATTTCATCAAGGTCTGACACACAGTACACAGCATCCCACAATAACATCACCTGAGTCAAACAATTCATCCAGGTCTGAGACACAGTACACAGCATCCCACAATAACATCACCTGAGTCAAACATTTCATCAAGGTCTGACACAGTACACAGCATCCCACAATAACATCATCTGAGTCAAACATTTCATCCAGGTCTGACACACAGTACACAGCATCCCATAATAACATCACCTGAGACAAACATTTCATCCAGGTCTGACACACAGTACACAGCATCCCACAATAACATCACCTGAGTCAAACATTTCATCAAGGTCTGACACACAGTACACAGCATCCCATAATAACATCACCTGAGACAAACATTTCATCCAGGTCTGAGACAAAGTACACAGCATCCCATAATAACATCACCTGAGTCAAACAATTCATCCAGGTCTGAGACACAGTACACAGCATCCCACAATAACATCACCAGAGTCAATCATTTCATCCAGGTCTGACACACAGAACACAGCATCCCATAATAACATCACCAGAGTCAAACATTTCATCAAGGTCTGACACACAGTACACAGCATCCCATTATAACATCACCTGAGACAAACATTTCATCAAGGTCTGACACACAGAACACAGCATCCCACAATAACATCACCTGAGTCAAACATTTCATCAAGGTCTGACACACAGAACACAGCATCCCATAATAACATCACCAGAGTCAAACATTTCATCAAGGTCTGACACAGTACACAGCATTCCACAATAACATCATCTGAGTCAAACATTTCATCCAGGTCTGACACACAGAACACAGCATCCCATAATAACATCACCAGAGTCAAACATTTCATCAAGGTCTTACACAGTACACAGCATCCCACAATAACATCACCTGAGTCAAACATTTCATCAAGGTCTGACACACAGTACACAGCATCCCATAATAACATCACCTGAGACAAACATTTCATCCAGGTCTGACACACAGTACACAGCATCCCACAATAACATCACCTGAGTCAAACATTTCATCAAGGTCTGACACACAGAACACAGCATCCCACAATAACATCACCTGAGTCAAACATTTCATCAAGGTCTGACACACAGAACACAGCATCCCACAATAACATCACCTGAGCCAAACATTTCATCAAGGTCTGACACACAGTACACAGCATCCCATAATAACATCACCTGAGACAAACATTTCATCCAGGTCTGACACACAGAACACAGCATCCCACAATAACATCACCTGAGTCAAACATTTCATCAAGGTCTGACACACAGAACACAGCATCCCATAATAACATCACCTGAGTCAAACATTTCATCAAGGTCTGACACACAGAACACAGCATCCCATAATAACATCACCTGAGTCAAACATTTCATCAAGGTCTGACACACAGTACACAGCATCCCACAATAACATCACCTGAGTCAAACATTTCATCAAGGTCTGACACACAGTACACAGCATCCCATAATAACATCACCTGAGTAAACCTTTAATCAAGGTCTGACACACAGTACACAGGATCCAACAATAACATCACCTGAGTCAAACATTTCATCAAGGTCTGACACACAGAACACAGCATCCCATAATAACATCACCTGAGTCAAACATTTCATCAAGGTCTGACACACAGTACACAGCATCCCATAATAACATCACCTGAGACAAACATTTCATCCAGGTCTGACACACAGAACACAGCATCCCACAATAACATCACCTGAGTCAAACATTTCATCAAGGTCTGACACACAGAACACAGCATCCCATAATAACATCACCTGAGTCAAACATTTCATCAAGGTCTGACACACAGAACACAGCATCCCATAATAACTTCACCTGAGTCAAACATTTCATCAAGGTCTGACACACAGTACACAGCATCCCACAATAACATCACCTGAGTCAAACAATTCATCCAGGTCTGAGACACAGTACACAGCATCCCACAATAACATCACCTGAGTCAAACATTTCATCAAGGTCTGACACAGTACACAGCATCCCACAATAACATCATCTGAGTCAAACATTTCATCCAGGTCTGACACACAGAACACAGCATCCCACAATAACATCACCTGAGTCAAACATTTCATCCAGGTCTGACACACAGAACACAGCATCCCATAATAACATCACCAGAGTCAAACATTTCATCAAGGTCTGACACAGTACACAGCATCCCACAATAACATCATCTGAGTCAAACATTTCATCAAGGTCTGACACACAGAACACAGCATCCCACAATAACATCACCTGAGTCAAACATTTCATCCAGGTCTGACACACAGAACACAGCATCCCATAATAACATCACCAGAGTCAAACATTTCATCAAGGTCTGACACAGTACACAGCATCCTACAATAACATCATCTGAGTCAAACATTTCATCCAGGTCTGACACACAGAACACAGCATCCCATAATAACATCACCAGAGTCAAACATTTCATCAAGGTCTGACACAGTACACAGCATCCCACAATAACATCACCTGAGTCAAACATTCATCAAGGTCTGACACACAGTACACAGCATCCCATAATAACATCACCTGAGACAAACATTTCATCCAGGTCTGACACACAGTACACAGCATCCCACAATAACATCACCTGAGTCAAACATTTCATCAAGGTCTGACACACAGTACACAGCATCCCATAATAACATCACCTGAGACAAACATTTCATCCAGGTCTGAGACAAAGTACACAGCATCCCATAATAACATCACCTGAGTCAAACAATTCATCCAGGTCTGAGACACAGTACACAGCATCCCACAATAACATCACCAGAGTCAATCATTTCATCCAGGTCTGACACACAGAACACAGCATCCCATAATAACATCACCAGAGTCAAACATTTCATCAAGGTCTGACACACAGTACACAGCATCCCATAATAACATCACCTGAGACAAACATTTCATCAAGGTCTGACACACAGAACACAGCATCCCACAATAACATCACCTGAGTCAAACATTTCATCCAGGTCTGACACACAGTACACAGCATTCCACAATAACATCATCTGAGTCAAACATTTCATCCAGGTCTGACACACAGAACACAGCATCCCATAATAACATCACCAGAGTCAAACATTTCATCAAGGTCTTACACAGTACACAGCATCCCACAATAACATCACCTGAGTCAAACATTTCATCAAGGTCTGACACACAGTACACAGCATCCCATAATAACATCACCTGAGACAAACATTTCATCCAGGTCTGACACGCAGTACACAGCATCCCACAATAACATCACCTGAGTCAAACATTTCATCAAGGTCTGACACACAGTACACAGCATCCCATAATAACATCACCTGAGACAAACATTTCATCCAGGTCTGAGACAAAGTACACAGCATCCCATAATAACATCACCTGAGTCAAACAATTCATCCAGGTCTGAGACACAGTACACAGCATCCCACAATAACATCACCAGAGTCAATCATTTCATCCAGGTCTGACACACAGAACACAGCATCCCATAATAACATCACCAGAGTCAAACATTTCATCAAGGTCTGACACAGTACACAGCATCCTACACATCCCACAATAACATCACCTAAGACAAACATTTCATCCAGGTCTGTGACAAAGTACACAGCATCCCATAATAACATCACCAGAGTCAATCATTTCATCAAGGTCTGACATAGTACACGGCATCCCACAATAACATCACCCAGTCAAACATTTTATCAAGGTGTGACACTAAGTACACAGCATCCCACAATAACATCACCAGAGTCAAACATTTTATTGAGGTCTGACACACAGTACACAGCATCCCATAATAACATCACCACAGACAAACATTTCATCCAGGTCTGACACAGTACACAGCATCCCATAATAACATCACCTGAGACAAACATTTCATCCAGGTCTGACACAGTACACAGCATCCCATAATAACATTACCCGAATCAAACATTTCATCCAGGTCTGACACACAGAACATAGCTGCCCATAATAAGATCATCTGAGTCAAACATTTCATCCAGGTCTGACACAAAGTACACAGCATCCCATAATAACATCACCTGAGACAAACATTTCATCACGGTCTGACACACAGAACACAGCATCCCATAATAAGATCATCTGAGTCAAACATTTCATCCAGGTCTGACACACAGAACACAGCATCCCATAATAACATCACCTGAGACAAACATTTCATCCAGGTCTGACACACAGAACACAGCATCCCATAATAAGATCATCTGAGTCAAACATTTCATCCAGGTCTGACACACAGAACACAGCATCCCATAATAACATCACCTGAGACAAACATTTCATCCAGGTCTGACACACAGAACACAGCATCCTATAATAAGATCATCTGAGTCAAACATTTCATCCAGGTCTGACACAGTACACAGCATCCCATAATAACATCACCTGAGACAAACATTTCATCCAGGTCTGACACACAGAACACAGCATCCTATAATAAGATCGAGTCAAACATTTCATCCAGGTCTGACACACAGAACACAGCATCCCATAATAACATCACCTGAGACAAACATTTCATCCAGGTCTGACACACAGTACACAATACACCGTTGTGATACTATATTTAGTCGACAAACCTTATGAATATTATGGACATGTTGGGCTATAATAAAGGAATATAATGTAATATGTGAGTAAATGTTATATGAAATAACCTGACTGATGGATTTATATGGAGTTAATATAGTGGTTTATTTTTTATTTATTTGGGAGCTCTTGAAAATAGCGATATATTTGAGCAAATATGAATGCAATGACAGTACCCTTAGCAGTGGTAGAATGATGATAAGGCTATTTGTTGAAGGATCTATAGTGTATGGAAGTCCGCAAGATTTCAATTAGTCAGATATAATGTTATGATTAACTATGCTGAAGAGGGGATTTATGAATTATGACTGTATGACATTATATCTCTTAGGTCTTTACAAGGTACATTATATTGATGCCCACCATGCCTACATATTACACAATATCGACATAATTTCTGGCATGTACATAGGTAACAAATAGTAATACAATATATAAAAATATGAATATATCTGATTCATCTTGTTCTCAATTACTGAGGCTGACCTTGGGATGGGGTTCAGAGTAGGGAACAGTGAGGGCAGCAAGGAGGGTTGGATGTAGAGAGAAAAGGAGATAGAGAGAGAGGGGATGGAGCATTCAACAGTACTTAAACACCTGGAAAGTTAAAATCTAAAATATTGTTACAATGTGTGTAACACAGGTTCAGAGAGAGACACAAGACTAGGTTGGTAGACACTTGACTTTATTCCAGATCAGTTGACATGCTGTTACAGCAGAAGGGTAGTCTCCTTCAGTATGTGCCGTCTCTGACTGACTGCCTCTGAATCTCTGACTCTCTCTCTGAGCGAGCCGCCCAGTCTCGCTCAAAGCACGCACTACAGATAGTTTTATTACAGAGCTTTCACGTGACATATGAGACGTACATATCCATATTTCTGCATTTCTTCATGAGAGCTAAACCTTATTGGGTGACCCAAAGTAGGTCACAATTACATCAGGTTTGTTATCTATTGGTTGAAAGTATTCTGGAAAATCCCAGGTTAATTAGTGAAAGGCATGCTGGGAGTAGGGTCAGCTGAGCTTATCATTGCATTGGTGACAGTGTGCTGGCCAGCTTTGCAGGTTGTCACATCAGATCCCTGTATGTTATTTGCAGGTATGTTCTCAGATTTGTTTATTACCTGTCTTGCATGTAGTTATTTTTTATATACAATTCCCTTAAGTAGAAGGAAGTAAACTGTCATTTAAAGTAAACTGACATTTAAAGTAAACTGAAATTTAAAGGAATTAACTGATTTGTTGTGGAATACTCACCTTGAAACTCCTATAATGTGAGGACTAGGTCATGTAGTCATGTCAGGCTTAGTATTTGGCTCAGTCTTTTTTAAAGCAACTGTTGCCACTGTATTACTTTAATATATGGATAATATTAACAATTATTTAATGGAATTAACTTATTTGTTGTGGAATACTCACCTTGAAACTCCTATATTGTGAGGACTAAGTCATAAAGTTATGTCAGGCTTAATATTTGGCTTGGACTTTTAAAGCAACTGTTGCCACTGTAATATTTTAATATATGAATAATATTGTGTTAGCCAATAGTATATAAAAGAAACCAAATTGCATTGGTGACAGTGTGCTGGCCAGCTTTGCAGGTTGTCACATCAGATCCCTGTATGTTATTTACAGAGCAGAAAAAAGGTTCCAGTAACTTCTGGCGCATTTTTTGGTCTGTTACCCATACACACTGTGACAATTTGGCACCCAACGTGGGGCTCAAAGCTACTGGGACTTCAAGGCTGGACTAGCAACCTGGTTATTTTGCCTTGACCAGGATCGATGGGTGTGGGCTGTGGTGCCTTGCTGAGGGCTGCATGGTGGTTTGTGGACAGCTGCCTCTACCCCAGACCAGGTGCTTTGGCGGGACTCTCTGGGACTCTCTGGAGCATGTCGTGGATCCATTGTGTACCAAAGGACTTGTTTTGAGCCTCAACAATGTGCTTGGGACTTTGCAGAATGGACACTGTGTATTAATGATCACCTGGAACTGACTTGCACTTCTTGGACTTCTTGCTCAGATAAGTCACATGTATAAGTTTATGTATGCAAACTTTATCACTATTGCACTTAAGGTTATCACTTAGTATATAGTACTGGAAAACTATTGTCTGATAAATATTATTGCTTGATTGGTATAGTGTGGTATCCAACACATTAGTGTGCCATAACTGACAACCATATGTTAATACACACATAAGTAACTTTGTTCTTTTTTACAGCAAGTGCTGTAGATGTGTTTAGTGCATATAATTGTAATCATGTCATTTGCAGACCTGTTGTATAAGTAATATATATAGTACCAATGCCACTTCTGTGGTACCAAGTACAAAAGTAACCCAAGTCTAACCCAAACCTGACCTGTTGTACCATTACTAATAACAGTACAACACATTTTTTTGTGGTGATGGCTGTACAATAACCACCCACCATCTGATTGCTTATGGATGTCAGTACTTGCTTTACTGTGTAAATGCAAGTGTCATTTACTTTATTCCCTTTGTAAATTGGGGTTACTTTATTAAGACTTGTCAGTACTTGCTTTAATGTGTACATACAAGTGTCATATGCTTTGTTCTCTTTGTAAAATAGGGTTACTTTATTAAGGTGTACAGACATTTGCCTTGAAGTAATCTGGTATAGTATAGTCTATTAGGGTCATCAATATGGAAACAAAACCAGTAGGCCTTAAAACAGAAGGTGAAACAAAGACCCTTTAAGCTGAGACAGATGCTGATGTCTGTGATGCAGATGTACAAAAGATAATTGATTACTTACACAGAACTGGGAAGTATAAAGTGACAAGGGTGGCAGAGGAATCGCTAACTGCAGCATCTCCAGGGGTCTTAGATAGTCAGGGGGCCAGCAGCGGTTTAGTTTATGGTCAGATTCCAAGAGTGTCCACATTTTCAGGGGAATTTCCAACTCCTAAATCAGAAGTCTCCTTTGTTTTGGAGATTTGAGATACGTTGCTTAACTAGGGATGGCCTGTATTCTAAACCAGTACTTACCCAAGCTGTAAGGAAATCCTTTAAAGGGGATACAGCAAAAATCTTGCTGCAAATGGGGGAGGGTGCTACGCTGGAAGAAATTATTGAAAAACTTGAGGGGATCTATGGTACTGTGGTAACGGGTGAAGCTCTTCTACAATCCTTTTACATGGAAAAGCAAAGAGAAGGAGAAAGTGTGGCTACATGGGGGTGTAGGTTAGAAGAGCTGCTACAGAAAGCAAAAGAAAAAGGTATGATTAAGAGTAGAGCTACAAGTGAAATGCTTAGAAACAAATTTTGGTCAGGGCTGTGTCATGAAAGTCTGAAAAATGCCACTCGTCACAAATTTGATTATGTAAAAGATTTTGACCAATTAAGAAGAGAAGTTAGAGCCATAGAGCAAGAGTTGAAGGAAAATGATAAATGGACTGGGTCTCGGACTAGGAGGGTCCATAGCTTACAACAGGCCGCAAATACACAATCAACAGAGGTCAATATGGATCGTATCATAGGTAGGTTAGAGGCACTAGAAAAGAAACAGTCGGATCCTAAGCTGGCAAATCCTGATATCAACAGGGTTGTAGCTAAACTAGAGGCTATTGAGAGAAGGCTACAGACATTAGAGAATAGTGCACCTAGACAGGCAGGGGGACCTCCACCTTTCTATCAGGCTCAGAGATACCAGCCACGGGGACGTGGTCGGGGTGGCCAGTCACACTTTAATTCGACACATAATCCTTCAGCGTTAAACCAGTAAAGGCCTCGTCAATGGGGCGAGACAGAGGCCCTTCTGTATGTAGCCCTGAAAGTAATGGTGATCTGATAGAAAAGTTGGTAGGACATAGCAATGAAACTGAAAATCAGGTTGAAGGCCTAAGTTGCCTGTGCATGATAGATACTGGTTCTATGGTTAGCACTGTATGTGAACAGTTCTATAGACATAATTTGACACATAGACCACTTCATTCGCTAACAGGGCTGGGACTAGAAATATACAGCGCCAATGGTCAAACCATACCATACTTAGGATATTGTGAATTGAACATTAAGGTACCAGGACTAAACTGTGAGGTGATGGCACCAGTGCTGGTAGTTAAAGACAATCATTACAATCAGCGGGTACCCATGATAATAGGCACAAATGTAATCAGATGTGTCAGAGACAACCACCCCTCCAGTAAGTTGAGTAACACAAATGTTCCAGTTGAATGGGCTTGTGCATTCCAGTGTATAAATAGAGATCATATTGGTACTGTTGTGTCTTCTAAGAAACATCCTATGGTGATCAAACCCAATGAAATGGTCACCATCTGGGGTCTTGTGAAAGGTTCTCACAACATTAATGCTGCAGTGACAGAGGAAGTAAGATCTGCTCTTCCCCCTGGCTTAACAGTGTGCCCCAGTGTGGTAAGTGTCCCTAAAGAACAGACTGTCCAGAAAGTGCCAGTCAGATTATGTAATCTGACTGCCAGGATTGTTAAAATACCAGTAAAATCTACTCTATGTAGTCTTCACAGTGTTTCTGTTTTGCCAAAACAGAAATACCTGATCAAAGTGACAAAACTAACTGTTCCACCCAGATAAATCCCAATCTTACGGCTGAACAGTTAAGTCAAGTCCAGTTGTTACTGCATCGGTGGGAAACTGTGTTTGCAAAATCAAATACAGATTTGGGTAGAACTTCCACTGTTGTCCATGAGATAAATCTATCTGATAATAAGCCATTCAAAGAACCCCACAGACGTATACCACCTGGTATGTATGAGGAGGTTCGGCAGCATATTCAGGACATGTTAGACAGTGAGGTTATTAGAGAAAGTTATAGCCCTTATTCATCTAATCTTGTATTAGTGAGAAAGAAAGACAACACCTTGCGTGTTTGTGTTGACTTTCGTAAACTAAATGAAAGAACGATTACTGACTCTTATGCCATCCCTAGAATTGAGGAAACCTTAGATGTTCTGGTTGGGTCAAAGTGGTTTTCCTCCTTAGATTTACAGTCTGGCTACTGGCAGATGGATATCAAGGAGGAAGACAAGCCCAAGACTGCCTTTTCTGCGGGTCCGCTTGGCTTTTATGAATTTAACCGCATGCCCTTTGGCCTGACCACTGTGCCAGGAAGTTTCCAGCGTTTAATGGAGAGATGCATGAAATCGCTGAATATGAAAGAATGCATAATCTATCTAGATGACATAATCATTTTCTCAGATACGTTTGAAGAACACTTAAAATGGTTAGATTCAGTTTTTTCATGTCTAGCACAAAATGGCTTGAAGCTTAAACCCTCAAAGTGCAGCTTATTGCAACAAAGAGTAAAATATTTGGGACACATAGTTTCAGAAGATGGCATTGAAACAAACCCTGAAAAGATAGAGGTTCTTAGAAAGTGGCCCATACCTAAGGGAGTAGATGATTTGAGAATATTTCTGGGCTTTACAGGGTACTATAGGATATTTGTGAAAGATTTCGCCCACCATTGCAAAGCCATTAACAGATCTGGTTGTAAATGTTCCAAAGAGAAAACGCAGAAAACCCCAAATAGGTGTAGAAAAAGGATCTAGCTGGAAATGGGGCAGTGAACAACAAAAGGCCTTTGAATGTTTAATCCAAAAACTCACTTCAGCTCCAATTCTAGCATATGCTGATTATACAAAACCTTTCATCTTGCACACAGCCCTTGGTTCAGTACTGTATTAGGAGCAAGATGGGCAAGAGAGAGTAATTGCCTTTGCTAGTAGAGTCCTGAGACCTAGTGAATCCAACTACCCTGCCCATAAATTGGAATTCCTTGCTATGAAATGGGCAATAACAAAGAAATTCCATGAATACCTCTATGGTTATCAGTTTGTAGTAAGAACTGATAATAACCCTTTAACATGTGTTAACATCTGCCAAGTTAGAAGCAACTGGGCACAGGTGGCTAGCAGAACTGTCAAATTACAATTTTTCCATAAAGTACAGGTCCGGGAAAATAAACAAAGATGCAGATGCATTGTCAAGATATCCACATCTGCAGGATATGGGGTCAACTGCTGAAATTACACCAGATATGGTACAGGCTATAGGTGATGCATGTACACTCGGCCGTAACAATGCCTCAGTGGCTGCATGTGAATGTTTACTCTTCAGTGCCCTAACAGATAACCTTACTGCAAATACAGTAGGTACATTTCCATCATCCCTGCAAACATACAGTAAATTAGAGTTGCAAATGGCACAATGCCAGGACAGAACTATAAGTAGGGTTATATACCTATTAGAGAAAGGGAAGCGTCCACAAGGGGTAGATGTTAGAGAGGAAGACTCTGAGGTTCAGAAATACTTAAAACAGTGGCCAAAGCTGTGCTTTCATGAAGGTTTGCTCTGGAGAAGAACCAGTAGATTTGGGGTAACTCGATGGCAATTGGTGCTACCATACAAACTGAGAGAAACTGCACTTACAGGTCTCCATGATGATGCAGGCCATCAGGGTAGAGACCGGACGTTAGCATTAGTCAGTCAAAGGTTTTACTGGCCAAATATGGCCACTGATGTTGAAAAGAGTTAAATTCTGTGTTAGGTGTATTTGTAGAAAAACACCCTCCACATTTCATAACGCCTCTTTAGTGAACATAACTAGCTCACAACCAATGCAGTTAGTGTGTATAGACTACTTACAGCTTGAAGAGTCTAGTGGGGGTTACTCCAATATTCTTGTCATTACTGATCACTTTACAAGGTATGCTCAGGCCATACCAACTCGAAATCAAACTGCTAAAACTACAGCCAGAGTGCTTTTTGACCATTACTTTGTCCACTATGGCTTCCCCGGTAGATTACATAGTGATCAAGGTAGGAACTTTGAGTCTTCAGTGATCAATAATTTGTGTAAAATAGTAGGCACTGAAAAATCAAGAACAACCCCTTATCACCCAAGGGGGAATGGCATGTGTGAATGGTTTAATCATACTTTGCTAAATATGTTAGGAACCTTACAAGAGGAGCAAAAGAAGAGCTGGAAAAATTTTGTTCCAGCCTTGGTCCATGCATATAATGCAACACAACATGACAGTACAGGTTTCTCTCCATTTTATTTAATGTTTGGGAGACACCCCAGATTGCCAGTGGATATTGTCCTTGGAATAGATCCCAATGAACAGGATAGCAGGGGCTGTAATGACTATGCTGGTTCACTTAGACAAAAGCTAAAGACAGCTCATGAGATAGCTCTGAAAGAATCATGTAAATCAGGAGAGAAACATAAAGAGTATTTTGACAAGCAAGAGCGAGAGTCAGTATTACAAAAAGGGAACAGAGTTTTGGTAAAGAATGTAGGTGTAAAAGGAAAACATAAACTGGCAGATTGCTGGAGTAACACAGTGCATACCATTGTTGATCAACATAATCCAGATGTCCCAGTCTATATTGTTAAACCAGAAAACAAGAAGGGTAGTAGCAAGGTATTGCATAGAAACATGCTCCTCCCGTTTATTTCACTGCCAATTTTGGAACCATCCTCACATGTCAATTCAGTACCTTTAAGGCAGCAAGCTCATGCTGAACAGAGAGCAGAATCCCCATTAGAATCTGACACAGGCTCTGATGATGATAATACCATATATATTACTGACATGTGTCCGAGACAGCAGACACATAATGCACAAAGTGAGGACTACTATGAGAACATCAGGCTAAGCACTGACAGTGCATCTGATGTGGATAATGGTAATTGTACTGAGGTTAATATAAAATCAGATTCTGAACATAGTTTCCATGTGAATGACAAAGTCAATGATAGTGACTGAACAGGAGAATGTGTATATACAGAAACATCTCCAGTCAGTGCAGAGTGTACAGAGTCTGAAGGTATTTTAGCTGTAGATGATGGTACTAATGAGGCACAGTATGAGATAGATAATGCCTCTGTGCCCAGAAGGTCCAATCGAGTAAGATTAAAGCCTCATTGGATGAGAGGGGGTGATTGGGTTGTCTAGTCACTCATATATAATGATCAAGCAGTTTATGTATAATGTCATATTTGATTTTGAATGTTTCTTGCCAAAGGATACACATGCAGTACATTAAGTGTTAATCTTTACAACTGCACAAATTGTTCCCAATAATTGCTATTACAACTATAGTGTGTTAATACTACAGTAATACTACAGATAGCTGTGAACTATCGAGGTTTATTAAATGTGCACCATGTGAATTTGAATTGAGAACTGAGAGCACTGCTTTAATATCTAATGTTCTTACCACTACTGTGTAGAACTCATGAATATCTTATGTTATTACCTCTACTATATACATACATCTGTTCAAATAGAATCAATGCGTTAAATGTTCCTATTATTTCAGTGTTGAGATTAAGTGGTGTGGACACTGCTTCAATGTGTATTCGTCTGTGTTAAATGTCACGGAGGACATTTAAGTGGGCGGGGGGAAAGTGTCACAGGGTTATTTTTGTATTAATTTTTTTTCATGTGCTTTAACCTTTTACCAGTATTATATATGCCTGGGTGCACTTGTTTGTAGTGTACAGCTTACAGACTACCAGTTTTGTCCAGATGCACTACACCAGTGCCTGTTATTTAAATTGGAGAGGGAAACTTGGTAGTTTTGCATTGTGTGTCAACCATGCATAACATGTTAATTAGTGAAAGGCATGCTGGGAGTAGGGTCAGCTGAGCTTCCCATTGCATTGGTGACAGTGTGCTGGCCAGCTTTGCAGGTTGTCACATCAGATCCCTGTATGTTATTTGCAGGTATGTTTTCAGATTTGTTTATTACCTGTCTTGCATGTAGTTATTTTTTATATACAATTCCCTTAAGTAGAAGGAAGTAAACTGTCATTTAAAGTAAACTGACATATAAAGTAAACCGAAATTTAAAGGAATTAACTTATTTGTTGTGGAATACTCACCTTGAAACTCCTATATTGTGAGGACTATGTCATGTAGTCATGTCAGGCTTAGTATTTGGCTCGGTCTTTTTTAAAGCAACCGTTGCCACTGTATTACTTTAATATATGGATAATATTAACAATTATTTAATGGAATTAACTTATTTGTTGTGGAATACTCACCTTGAAACTCCTATATTGTGAGGACTAAGTCATAAAGTTATGTCAGGCTTAATATTTGGCTTGGACTTTCAGTAAAGCAACTGTTGCCACTGTAATATTTTAATATATGAATAATATTGTGTTAGCCAATAGTATATAAAAGAAACCAAATTGCATTGGTGACACTGTGCTGGCCAGCTTTGCAGGTTGTCACATCAGATCCCTGTATGTTATTAG
Source organism: Sipunculus nudus (assembly GCA_026874595.1). Taxonomy (NCBI): domain Eukaryota; kingdom Metazoa; phylum Annelida; class Sipuncula; order Golfingiida; family Sipunculidae; genus Sipunculus; species Sipunculus nudus. The sequence goes on along the minus strand of CM049311.1, from coordinate 488,347 downwards.
CAGAGCAGAATAAAGGTTCCAGTAACTTCTGGCGCATTTTTTGGTCTGTTACCCATACACACTGCGACAATTTGAAACTCGTCTTTAATTTTATCTGCAGTATAACCAGTTCATGAAGACGCGGAATTAACCAGGAGAGGGCGAATATCCAATATGGCGGCACTGCTTGCAAGAGGGCGGAAGTTCAAGGTCGCTAGATTTTGAATAATGATTACAGAGGACCTCACTTTGACAAGAAGGGTCACGATTAGTAAATTTATGTTACATACATCCCCATCCGTATTCTAACTGGACTTAAAACTCCATTAAATATTATATTAAGAAAGATTTGGGGCGACCATAATGCACTGCAAACCAGAAGTAAGTACCGGCCAATAGCAGTCCAGGTCATTGTTTGAGAAGACATGCCCGCGCTGGGACAAGATCACTCGTCAACCAGGACTCGGCAGCCATCTACCACTAGTACCAGGAGAAACGACGACCAGTGAATTCATCTGTCAGGAAAAACTAAAACCAGCAACGTACTATCTGGAAGAAAAACCCACCACCACCCCCTTCGCCACCAACTCAAGCACCCTGTGTTCTACTTGTTAATGTTAAAATTTTAAAGTTTATTGTTTCTAAACAGTATATTTGTCGAGGTGTAAACTGTTTACTTTTACTACTACTTTTACTTTTAGTATGACCTATACGATATATATGGCCTGTTGTACCCCACCTTCCCGTCAGTGGGAAAGAAGGAATAATTGCTGAATATGTTGAATATGAAAATTTTAATGTTATTTTTAATAAACCTCGGCCAGTTTTTCCCACAATTCCATGTCTTGTGTGCTTCTTTCAGCACTTCCAAGAACAGAGCAAGTGACTGGATGGGTATGAATGATATTATCAAGTTTTGATTAATTATGGGATAACTGTGAGCAGGTTCGGGTGTGTGCATGTTGGTGTGACAGAGCATAAACTAATTTGTGAATGGATGGGCCCTGTGACCTGGACCTTTGACCTATGACCCAAAAATCAAACACAATATCTTGAAGATGGAAGGTTTGCGATGAAAAGTTTGGCTTCAAATGCATACACATTCCTTTTAAAGAAATGGGTCCTGTGACCTTGACCTTTGGACCCCAAAATCAACATGGTTCTTACTTTAGTGGTGGGCCATTTATAAGTTTAGTTTGAAACCAATATACCTAACTTAACTGGAGTTATCATCTGGAAACTAATTTGTGTGGATGGACGGATTGACAGACAGACAGAAATACAAACAGACAGACTAACAGACAGAGTGATTAGTATAGGGCATCCACTTGTGATCAATAAACACACCAGGTTTTGGGACACCAGATGTAATGACAGCTGAGAAACTGACATGATTGTTGTCATTTTATAGTAAATAAATAGAAAAACATTTGTTAAAATAGGAAAACCATGTTTCAGGAACTGACAGAACTAGTCATGGTCAATATTCAAGGCAAGATTCATGACAAACCATGCATTAATTATCAAGATATTGGAGGTTTTGTATCAAATTTTTTACTATTCTGGGGGGTACTTTCCAGCCCCATAACTCAAAGGAAAAAGGTTGCAGTGACCTAATTTCAGGTTTCCAAGGAAATTTTTAATTGACCTCCCTGTATGTTCATTTAGAAGTTTCTAGGACCAGCTGGTATGATTTGTGCCCTGCTAATGGACGGCAGGACGTCCAGATGGACGACGGACAAAGCACCATTCCTATACCTCAGTTGACTTACAGTCAGCTGAGCCAAAAATGATTGTTGCTGGCACCACCAGTCTTGTATACAAAAAGGTTTCAGAGATATATACACATGCCCAAGTTTAGACTGATATATCAAACCCCTCCTGAGAAATAAGCAGGGACACACACTGTGCAAAAAATTATTGTAGGTGGCACCACCAGTCTTGTATACGACAAGTATATAATAATAAAAATATGATAGGTATTAATATGCCCAATTTCAGGATGATATATCAAATTCCTCTATAGAAATAAGCAGGCACAAAAGTCACACATTGTGCAGATGTCAGTGTAGGTGGTGACACCTGTCTTGTGAATGGGAAACCCATCAAAGACACATAGACAGGTCAAAATATTAGGCCAATACATTAAACTTACCTTAAGTCTAATGCATGGGGCTGACCACGCTTAGGTGAGAAAGGCAGTTGCCCTGAGTGAACTGTGACAAATTTGCTAGCTCAGGCTACTGCACTGAGTGAAATCATGACCTGCACCTGGCTAGACTGTGTGAACTTTTGACCTGTACCTGGCTGCACTGAGTGAACTCTTGACCTGTTGCCTAATCTGATACAGTTGACAGTCTGCCAAAGCTATAAATAGATTGGCTCCACATGCAGCCCTGAGGGGCATGACACCCATGAGGTGATCACATGGTGCCCATGAGGTGTTCACATGTCACCCATGAGGGGATCACATGCCTTGTGCTTGGCTGCACTGACTGAACTCTTGACCTATATCTGGCTGCACTGAATGAACTCTTGATCTATTGCCAAATCTGAAACAGTTGCAGTTTCTTAACTTATGTAAATATACAGACACAATCTTGGCCTGTTGGCAAATCTGTTTACACATACTGAAAGACTTTGGCTAAAATGCTTTTTATCAAGCTGAAATATTCATAAACTTTTTATATAAATAATATATAATTATAAAAATATCCAGAAAAATAAAAGATTCAGTTCTTTAATTGTTAAAGGTCCAATAATTCTGCCAAAAATCATTCAAGTAAACTTGAACAAAGGCCACCTAAGAATATTTTTTGTGCCATGTAACAGAAGTTATAATGGAAACAATGATTTTGTAGAAGAAAAGTTTTGCAGTCCTCAGTTTGAGTTAGACATAATAATGGCCATAAGACCAACTTAAGTTTTTCTGATATTATTGAAAGATCTGCAACTTCAAATATGAGTCATGTGACCAACATTTGCACAATACTTGGTAATGCTAGCTTCTGTCATTTCTGAGATAACTATGTCAGCATGATTACTTGGCCAAATGACTGTTCAAATGCGTGTAACACCACTAAAATTCATCAAATGCAAACCATTTGAACAAACTTGAGAGTGCTTGCCTCTCGGATCATTTCTGTAAAATATTGAACAATTTGGCTGGACCGTTTACAAGAAGACTTTTAAAGGTTTTTCAGCTTTTCCCCTATAAAACCTAAGTAAATGCAGATAGCAAAAAACATAAGCTGAATCCCACAACATTTGATATGTGACAGATAATTACATAAAATCTGGGGATGGTAGCTCCTGCAATTCCTGAGAAATTATGGGTTGATATACAGATGACCAATGACCCCTGTACAAAAAAGGTCAATGCAGGTGGCGCCACCAATACCTGAATTTCATATATGACTCATGTGACCAACACTGGCATAAAATTTGGTGATGATAGCTCTAGCCGTTTCTGAGATTGTCATTTTAGTATGCTTTTTTTGGACAGATGACTAGGTTCAACTTCCTGTAATTCAGCCAAAATTCACAGAACTTGAACCATTTGAACAAACTTGAGAGAGATGGTATAAAAAATTATTTCTGTGAAATATTGAACAAATTGGCTTGACCGTTTCAGAGGAGAAGATTTTTTTATGATTTTTTTAGCTTTTTCTCTAAGAAAATGCAGATTTTTTTTCGGAAGGCTAATTTTTGCATTAAATTTCATGATGCTAGCTCCAGTCATTTTCGAAATAGTATGGGTTAACGTATACCTGTGATTGTAAACATTGCCTGGCATGAGGAATATCTAAAATCATAAATCTACATTTTTTAAAAGTTTTTAAAAAATATTCTTGTCAATATTAACTAAAGTTAACCTGAAATCTAAATCTCTGGAGGCATGATGTAACGGATGCTGATAAACTGGTTCCAGGCTAGATGTATCTTCTTCACACAGCTAACATATATGGTAAAATGCCTCAATTCAATCTTTATTATTCAGCCAAAATTCATTTCTTGGAACCATAAAAGACAATTATTATAAGAATTATTCAGGGGATTATTCTTGTAAAATATTAAACAAATTGGCCTCAGTGGCGTCAATCAAAAACGTATTGCGGGTTTATAACTCACATGGGAAAATAAAGCAAAATGACTAAGTTAAGCTTCTCATAACTCGGCCAAAAATCACTGAACCAAAACCATTTGAACAAACTTGAATTATCAAGATCTAAGGATAATTAATGTGTGAGATTTAAGAATTTGGCCTAGTGGTTTTTGAGTAGAAGATCTTTTTAGCCACTTAGCTGAAATGGGCTGTCATGGCATATGGCTAAATTCAGCTTCCATAACTCAGGCAAATGTCACTGAACTGAGACAATTTGAACAAAATTCAGAAAGCAGTACCCTAAGATCATTTCTGTGCGATATTAAACAATTTGGTCATATGGTTTCAAAGAAGTTTTTGTAGCCCTTAGTATGATAAGGGCACTGATGACCCCTGTACAAAAAAGGCTGATGCAGGTGGCGCCACCAATACCTCAATTTCAGATATGACTAATGTGACAAACATTCCCATAAAATTTGGTGATGATAGCTCCAGCAGTTTCTGAGATTGTAATTTAGTATGCTTTTTTGGACAGATGACTAAGTTTAACTTCTTGTAACTCAGCCAAAAATCACCAAACTTAAACCATTTGAACAAACTTGAGAGAGATTGTTCCAGGAATTATTTCTGTGAAATATTGGACAATTTGGCTGAACATTTTCAGAGAAGAAGATTTTTAAAGGTTTTTAAGCTTTTTCCCTATAAAATCTGAGAAAATGCAGTAAGCCAAAAAATAAGCAAAATCCGATGGAGTTTTTTAGATGACTAATTTTTTGCATAAAAATTTGTAATGCTAACTCTTGCCGTTTTCAAGATAGTATGGGTTAACGTACAGACGACGGACGATGGACGACGGCCGCCGGACAACGCCACACCATCGCATAAGCTCACAGGTTCGCTAAAAATTTGTAAAAAAATTAAAAAAATATAGGTGGCAATACCAGTCTGCAGTAACTGATGGAACATCCCATGATCAATATGTATGCCAAAAATCATGACCATCAGTGATGTAGTTAATGAGATATTGAAGTTTTTATATGAAATTTTTTACTATTCTGTGGGGTACTTTGGGGCCCCATAGCTCGTAGGATATGGGTAACAGAGACCTAATTTCTAGTTTCCAAGGAGATTTTTAATGGACCTCTCAGGATTTCAAGTTACAAGTTTCTAGGTCCAGCGGTTACGATTTGTGCCAGGTTAACAGACGGACGGACAGACGGACTACAGACAAAGGGTGATCGCTATAGCTCAGATGACTTACAGTCAGCTGAGCTAAACAAGGGACCCATGGGTCACGGCGCTCAGCTGTTATATATGATAAAAAATATGATTTGAGGCACATGCTTGTTTTGTGTGGTAATAAATATAAGCTTTATTATGAGTTGTTGGTGTTTAGCTTATGTATGATTTTGATAGTATCTTTGGAGACAGGGAAGAGGATTGATTTCATTTATTTTATTAACAAATGGTGTGCTAGTGTCACACAGATTTTGACTTGGCCATATAACTTATAAGCAGCACATATTATAAAAGAGTTTAACTATTTATTAAAATTTAATAACAAATATTGTGCCAATATAATTTTATTAAAATAAAATAAGAAAATCATATGACTTTTTTAAATAAAATATAACTGACATGATTATTGAAATAATATTATAGAATATATTAATGAATGCATTCATGAATACATTTTGAAAGTATCTGCACTGGTATTCAAATACTTTCATTTTTACCTGAATTCCCATTCTTATGCAATAAAATTTTTTAATGCAGTACATATTCATATTCATATTCAAATACATTTGCAAAGCATTCGCACCATGTCTAGTATTTATTCAGTTTTAGCCAAACAAAGATGTTGAGAATCCAGAATATACAAAATTCACAAATTTAAATAATGATCATAAGTACCTGGTTTTATGGCTTTTATTTATATTAAAAAAATAAATGTAATATATTCACTTTGGACTACTTCCACATCAATCTACACAGTAGACACAGTAGGAATATAGATTAATATTATCAACTGCATCTTTGTCTATCATTAATTTCCTTCATATGATCCCTAATGATTAGTAATGAATAATATGATTTATTTTTTTATCATTAAAATTTCACTGAAAAATACCATAGGTGACTGCATGGTGTTATTTGAAATAACATTGACACTGGCATTCTATCCATCCATACAAGATACATCATCAGTAACTGCAAGTTAATTTTCTGTTACTCATCAACTAACAAGTTCCTTTTCTATTAATTTTTCTTTAATTTGTTATAAAAAACCAATACAAAATTATTAATTTATTGTTTATTGTTATGTTGTTTTTCAAAACAACTACTAGATGAGTTGGGTTGGACACCTGGTTCAACTGTGGCTGGGCATTAGCTGCCTGGCTGGCCCAGTGTATGCTTCGCTCAAGCATGCATAATCTGATGAAAGGTCAACAAGGTCAACGTACAGGTGACTGAAGGGGGGCTGGATTAAGCCTGGGTCTGACATGGTCTCATATAAACATTAATAAAAGCTACAATATTTGGCCAGTTTCTTTCAGCTTTCTAAACTACAAAGATGAAATCCTTATGTGTGCATGAAATGAAAATGATATCAACAGTGCTTTCAGGAAAACAAACGTGCCATGGTCGAAGTTGGGCAAAAGTTAATTTACTAATTTTATATTTATACTAATAACTTATAAAATTTGAAAAATTCAGAAATAATTTTTGGTATTCAATTGAATCTTGATTAAATAATGTTACATCCCTGACAAAAAATCTCTAGCTTCAGCAATCCTCTTGTTAAGGGAGTAAATATATTTCTTGATTTTTAAAAAAGTGCATTATGTTTGGGCCCATATCTTAAAACAATTACGCAATACTGACATCATTTCTGGCATGTGCATAGCAAATGTATAGAAAAATATGTATATTATATATGATCAAAGTCAGATAAGTGGTTTTGATATTAGGCAGTCTTACAGTGTAACAATGGGTTTTTTAATGGAACAAGTGACCCATGGGACATGTCGCTCAGCTGACAGGGAAGAGATTCGCTAAAGGAAATTTTATCATCAGAATGGTAGTATATACCCATTCAATTGAAGCATCACACAGATTAACCAACTGGCCAAGATTTAGTCTTTATTTATATATCTCAAAAATAGAGAAAAAATGTGTAAACTTTAAAAACTAGAATACGGGTAGCCGACAAGTGACCACGTGTATCCGCCAAAATCAGAGTGGAACGGTTGAAGTGAGGCATGGATTGAGTGGCAAGGGGAAATAGAGTGAGGTATGTTGCATATTATAGCATGGATGTCTGCAGCCTAAATGTGTATGTAGGTTGTGCCACCTACCACAAATCCAGAAAGATGTCCAAGTTGTATACATATGCAAAATTTTAGGCAGAAAAGTCAAACCACAACATGTGTATGAGTGATTTTAGCCAATGGCAGACAAACAGACAGACGCTGTGCAAAAATGGTTACAGGTGGCCCCTCCAGTTGACCTATGTGAGATCTATACACATGAAATATTTTGGCCCAATCGTTCAAACGGTTCCCGAGATATGAGCTCGGATGTCTGCAGTGTAAACTAGAATGTAGGTGGCGCCACCTGTCATAAAATCAAGAAAGCTATCCAGGATGTATAAAACTGCAAAATTTTAGGCAGATATGTCAAACCACTGCCGAGATATGAGTGACATTATCCCACGGCAGAAAACAGACAGACGCTGTGCAAAAATGGTTGCAGGTGGCACCACCAGTTTTGCTTATGATAAAGAGCTATGTGATATCTATACACATGCAAAATTTTGGCCCAATCGGTCAAACGGTTCCTGAGATATGAGCTTGGATGTGATCAGCTTGAACGTGAATGTAGGTGGTGCCATCTGTCATAAAATCAAGAAAGCTATCCTGGATGTATATGCATGCCTAATTTCAGGTGAACTAGTCAATTCACTGCAGAGATATAAGTGATTTTAACCCAAGGCAGATGAACAGATGGACACTGTGCAAACATGGTTACAGGCGGCGCCACCATTTTTGTGTATGTTATAAAGCAATCCAAGGGCTACATTTGTATAAATTTTATTTCCTGATTGGTCAATCGGTTCCCGAGATATGAGGGTTTATGTGTGGAAACAGATGCTCAAATGGACGCTGGATAGAGGGGAAGGTCAGAGGTCAACACAAATTGGTTAGGCACTAGTTCACATGTGACTAGATAATTGGTGTAAGTTTCGGAAAAATTGGTCCATTTTTCTCAGAGGAGCTCTCTGGAAACAAACGTGGCGGCGGCAGAGGAACCCGGTCAAAACTTTGTTTTGGAGGATACAAAAAAACAGGTGGCTCCACCAGTCTGCAGAAACTAATAAAAACACTTAATGGTCAATATCCATGCAAAGAATCATGGTGATCTCCGCATTAGTTGTTCAGATACTTCAGATTTTGAATCAAATTGTCCATTATTCTGAGGGATACTTCAGAGTCCTTTAGCTTGAAGGATATGGGTAACAGAGACCTAATTTCAAGTTTCCACAGGCACTCTTCATGGGCCTCCTTGCATGACAAGAATGAAGTTTCTAGGTCCAGTTGTTGCAATTTGTACCCTGTTGACAGATAACCCACATCTTTAAAGGTCTCAAAAAAAGAGAAAAAAAATTCGTAAAAATTTGAAAAAAAATATAGGTGGCGCACCCAGTCTGCAGAAAGTGATGGAACAGCTCATGATCAATATGTATGCCGAAAATCATGACCATCAGTGTTGTAGTTATTGAGATATTGAAGATTTTGTATGAAATTTTTGACTACTCTGGGGGGGTACTTTGGGGCCCCATAGCTCAAAGGATATGTGTAACAGAGACCTAATTTTCTGGTTTCCATGGACACTTTTCATAGGTCTCTCAGTGTATCGAGAATGAAGATTCTAGGTCCAGTCGTTACGATTTGTGCCACGCTAACAGATGACAGCATCCTTATAGGTTTCAAAAATAGAGGAAAAAATCGTAAAAAAAAAAAACGAACAAATACAGGTTGTGCCACCAGTCTGCAAGAACTGATGAAACACCTCTTGATCAATATGTATCCCAAAAATCATGACCTTCAGTGATGTAGTTATTGAGATATTGAAGTTTTTGTATGAAATTTTTGACTTTTCTGGGGGGTACTTTGGGGCCCCATATCACAATGGATAGGGGTAACAGAGACCTAATTTCTGGTTTCCATGGAGACTTTCCATAGGTCTCTCAGTGTGTCGAGAATGAAGATTCTAGGTCCAGTCGTTACGATTTGTGCCTTGTTAACAGATGTTAACATTTTTAAAGGTATCAAAAATAGAGAAAAAAATTCGTAAAAAATTGAAAAATACAGGTGGTGCCACCAGTCCTCAGGAACTGATGGAACATCTCATGATCAATATGTATGCCAAAAATCATGACCATCAGTCAAGCAGTTAATGAGATATTGAAGTTTTTGTATGAAATTTTTTACTTTTCTGGGGGGTACTTTGGGGCCCCATAGCTCGGAGGATATGGGTAACAGAGACCTAATTTCTGGTTTCCAAGGAGATTTTTCATTGACCTTTCAGAATGTAAAGTTACAAGATTCTAAGTCCAGCGGTTACGATTTGTGCCAGGTTAACGGACAGACGGACAGACGGACGACGGACAAAGAGTGATCACTATAGCTCAGCATGACTGAAAGTCGGCTGAGCTAAAAATGAAGTTTTTCATTAATCTTTCGAAGGAATTAAAGGGGCCCAATCACCTATAAAGCAAGTTGAGTTAACATGAAAAATAGCTTCTTCCCTTTAAAATAAATCTGTACCTGCCAAAATATTGCTTTGAAACCGTTTGCTTACTCCTGTACACGAGTGTTAAAAACAGTGAACCGGGCGCGATCGCAGGTGTAAACATAAACACAATGCGTCGGGCCGCGTGCTGCGCGGAGCCACAACACGTGCCAATAATTAAGGAGATGCTCTGACTGACTTGGCTAAAAAATGTAATACATGTTTCCGCACTGGCTCAAACACCGTGTGTTGCCCCTCTTTACAGGACCTCCGGTCATGCGGCCTTGTTATGGTAAACAGACTGTGTTTACCAACACGCAGGGTTATAACATGGTGTTAAACCATCAGACACTGTGTGCTGGAATGGTTTTGCTGGGAAACTTTTGTATAAAGCAAAATTGAACTGATAGTGTGAAAGAACAGGAATAATATTGCTCCTGACTATGTCCCTTTAAGTCCTAGTGATAAAATTCTTGGCATGGTAGGGGATTTTGGAGACATCTAACTGTATGCTAAATTTAAGGAACTTAGAGCTGAAGCTTGGGAGCTGAGCTCTAGCAAACTGCATAACACTAGCTTGATGTTAACTTGATGTGACATGGTGCTTGAAAACTTGAATAAAATCTAGTTTTTGATCAACTGGTTTCAAATTGTTGGTGTTTACAGACAAAATGCTAACAAAAACATGCTGTGAAAATTAAATCCACAGTACTTACAGGAAAAAAACGTGCCATGGTCAAACTTGGGCAAAATTTAAGGTACCAATTTTATATTTTTGCTAATATTTTAAAAAATTTAACAGATTTTGATCTAATTTTTGGTATACAATTTAATTTTGATCAATGTAAGTTGTATTACTGAAAAAAAGTCCCTACCTTTAACACTTTTGGTCTTAAGTGACAAAATATCTTTCCTGATTTTTTTACAAAGTCCATTATGTTTGGGCCCATAACTTTTTTAAATTTAATAATACTGACTTAATTTCTTGCATGTACATAGGAACTATATAGAGGAATATTTATGGTCAATATGAAGAAAACCAGATGAGTGGTTTTGATATTAGGCAGTCCTGAAGTGTGAAAATAAATTTCTAATAAAATATTGAGGTTTTTCCTTAATATCTCGAAGGAACGAAGTCCTATTGACCCAATTTTCGGCATGGTAGGAGATTTTTGGGACATCTAACTGTATGGCAAATTTCAGATTCGTAGGTCCAATGGTGTCGAAACGTGCCAGTCTTATGGACAGACATCCGGACAGACGGACGGCCCGACGGACAGACAGACGGACAGACGACGGACAATGGACCACAACTATAGCTCAGATGAATTATAGTCAGCTAAGGTAAAAAACAGGTGGTGCCACCAGTCTGCAGAAACTGATGAAACATCTCATGATCAATATGTATGCCAAAACTCTTGACTATCAGTAATGTAGTTTATGAGATACTGAAGTTTTTGTATGAAATTTTTTACTATTCTGGGGGGTATTTTGAGCCCCATAGCTCAAAGGATATGGGTAACAGCGACCTAATTTCTGGTTTCCATGGAGACTTTTCATAGGTCTCTCAGTGTGTCAAGAATGGAGATTCTAGGTCCAATCTTTACGATAAATGCCCTGTTAACAGATGTTCACATTTTTAAAGGTCTCAAAAATAGAGAATTAACACTTCGTAAAAAATCAAAAAATACAGGTGGCGCCACCAGACTGCAGAAACTGATGAAACATCTCATGATCTCTTTGTATGCCATAAGTCATGACCAGCAGTGATGTAGTTAATGAGATATTAAAGTTTTCGTATGAAATTTTTGACTATTCTGGGGGGGGGGGGGGGTACTTTGGGGCCCTATAGCTCAAAGGATATGGGTAACAGAGACCTAAATTCTGGTTTCCATAAAAACTTTTCAGAGGTCTCTTTTTGTGTCAAGAATGAAGATTCTAGGTCCAGTCTTTAAGATTTGTGCCCTGTTAACAGATGTTCACATTTTTAAAGGTCTCAAAAATAGAGAAAAAAATTCGGAAAAAATTTTAAAATACAGGTGGAGCCACCAGTCTGCAGGAACTGATGAAACATCTCATGATCAATATGTATGCCAAAAATCATGACCATCAGTGATGTAGTTAATGAGATTTTGAAGTTTTTGTATGAAATTTTTGACTATTCTAGGGGGGGGGGTACTTTGGGGCCTCACAGCTCGAAGGATATGGGTAACAGAGACCTGATTTCTGGTTTCCGAGGAGATTTTTCATGGACCTCTCAGAATTTCAAGTTACAAGATTCTAGGTCCAGCTGTTATGATTTGTTCCAGGTTAACGGACAGACCGACAGACAGACAGCTAGACAGACAGACGATGGACAAAGAGTGATCGCTATAGCTCAGATGACTTACAGTCAGCTGAGCTAAAAAGTTTATTCATAATTATGTAATATTTAAACAGGCAGAAACCTAGAGAAACAAAGGAAATCATTTAAATTCCCATTCTTCTGAGCCAGGAAATTATGAACAATTTTTACATAAATACCTTTTTCTATAACATCATTTTTTTTCCAGGTTTGAATTTCAGTTGATTCACATTTCTAAATTGCATCAACATATATTTCTAATAAATCAGGTTTATAGTACCTGTCAACAGAATGGGGTGGAGGGAGGAAGGGAGGCATAGGAGTGAGTGAGAGAGAGAGAGAGAGAGAGAGAGAGAGAGAGAAAGTGAGAGAGACATAGCTAAACTGTCATGGAGAGAGAGAGAGATTGAGAAAGAGAGAGAGAAAGAGAGCTAGACTGGAAGAGAGAGAGAAATGGGAAAGAGAGAGAAAAGAAGGGCTGACTCTGGTAAATTCTGCCTGACCCAGCCTGGTCCAGACACTCACAGAAGGAGTGAAGGTGTTATGTAACAGCCTAGAACACTGTTAACCAATGGCTTGATGTAAACATTCAAGACATGGTGCTATACATATGGGTCACTGTGCTCAGCTGAAGTTGACCTTGAAGGTAAAAATCTAAAATAATATCAAATGGAGGTCAAGTCTAAGAGGAAAAGGTAATATATGCCATGGCTGGTTGACATGATTGGTTTGTATTGATGAGTCAGAAATTGTTGCAAATAATATTTTATGACCAAACCATGCATTCTCTACTGTCAAAATTGAAGCATGTGAGCAGTTTGTGAACCTAAGATGTTTATTATTACCATGATCACTGGCTGGCTTTTTGATAAATTGTTGACAGTTCAGTAGTTTACACATTTGCTCAATTGGATCTATTTTACATAATACATATTATTAAATTTATGTATTTTTTATTTTATAAAATGTATACAGTTGAATATAACTGATGTCCCCAGATACAAGGACTTGGTGGTGGTGGGGGGAGGCTGGAATGATGGGAGTTACAACATCTCTGTATTAATATAGTGTATATAGGATTTCACTTAATTCAACAATACTTACAGGATAAAATAGTTCATTCACAATTACATAATATTTAAAACAGGACAGAAAGACTGTTAGACAAACAAAGCTGATAATATATTTTAATATTTCAAAGTTTTTCATCTGCAATATTACACATCTGTATATATAAGTTGCTTTCAAATTTCAGACTTTAATAGCTTAAATCCATACACATACAGCATATGAAAGTTATTTCAACAGTGCATATAGAAAAATTTCATAATTAATATATATATATTTAATGATAATGGAGAGATGATGGACAGACAGAGCTGATCACTTTATGTTCCATTCTCCTGAGGCAAGAATATGTTTCAATTAGATCTTATTTTTTTCTAATCCAATTATTTCTCAAATTAAAAAAAATGTACACATTTGCAATAAAAACCAATGTCCCAGTGCACAGCAACTAGAAATGGTTCTTATTTGATTACAAATAAAGCGGAAGCTTATCGCTGTCGCATAAAGTTCTATTGACATTCATACTGTCAACCGACCAATGTTGGCATTTAAACCATGTGACACATTGATTTGCATAAACACGTGCCTGGACCACGCAAATGTTCTTGTGATTGGCGGAGCCATCGCGTGTCATAGCCAGAGAGCCAATAAGAGGTTCTTGGTAAAAGTTCACCCCATGTGACTTCATTCATGACTATTTTGGCCGGAAAATGTTCACCGACATCCTGTTGCTCACGGTGGTAATAATTTTTCAGCTACAGTCACTGTCGGACCGTGAGTAGGCCTATATAAAGCAAATTGCGCGGGCCTATTTAATGAAACCTGCAAATGTGTAACTCACCATCTCCACGTATCAGATGTTTGGTATTACAAAAAATTGCGTGATTTAATCAGTTCTGTGGCGATCATGAAAGGTTTTGCAGCCACAGCTGATCAGAACACGCATAAAATTTAAGGGACCATCTTTTTTAGTTGTGTTTCTTTTTAACTGCCTTTGTAACTTTATTTCATTTTATTAATAGCCTTTAAAATAAACAGATATTTCCTGACCGTATGACATTTATTGTTTAGACGTAGACAAGTTAGATATCAACATTGCTCGCTCAGTCATTAATTACAGAAAAATAAATTATTTTACTGCCATCAGCCACCGTGCCTCTCATGGATTTTTTTATTTTTGTTTCTAGTGCATTTCGCTGGTACGACATTTACAAGAGGGTTTCAAACGGTTAAGAAAGTGACAATAGATTGGAAAAATATATTGAGAAATAAGTCTTAATGTCAATGAGTAATATTACAAATATTATAGTATGGACTTAAGTTACACTTAACTGCATGCTGGTATATCAGACTATGACCCGTCAGATGCAAAAGTCAATGTCTGTGACATTTTGTATTATTATGATCAAGCGGGGCATCTGATAACTGGCACTGAAAAGCAAACAAATATGACTAAGTTTTTAAAACCAAAATCAAATAGTAATGAATACCCTAAGCCTTTGGGGAAAGTTATACAAATAGATCATAAATGGTTATTTTTATTTTTAGGTTTCAATTACTTTTATTATTTTTACAAAATAATACAAGGACCTGTAATTTTTTTCTGACGGGCCTGTGAAACCTTTATGCTTGTCAACAGTAGTGCTAACTGTACAGTAGTGCTATAAGTCCATGCTGGTGGTGAAGTTTAAATAATACATAGGAGTCTCAGGACCTGCAATTTGGCTGTTTTTTTTTAACCTTTTGCATTAAATATCTTGCACAAATAAGGACAATATATTGGCGATGCCATTCCATATCACATACTGGCTGTCAAAGGCTTCTGGGGAAGGTGAGGGGCATAATCAGGGTACCGATGTCCAACATATGGTTTCATCTTTCAAATAAGTACAGTATTACATATATTTATATAAACATTTTATATATTCTACTACATTATTAGACACTGGACTATTACTAAAGAGTTCATTTATTACCATCCTTCTTAATTATACCTCTTCACTTGCAAAGGAAATCTCAAATTGCACTCTGATATAATTCTGGCAATCACATATACAACACAAAATAAAATTGTCTGCAGATTCATGTGATATCCAGAACAAGGCTTACAGGCCTAATGCGAACCTGTGCACTGAGATATACATCAGTTATAATGCTTCCATGATAACATGCTTGACCATTATTGGAAAAGTGCTTGCTAACTTTTTAAAATATGTGAATGTTTGACATGTACAAAGTATGTAACAAATCATATTGAACCCGACTACAGGATTTTAAGCCTGTAATAAACCACAAAGTCTATTCAGAGATACCTTGTTGAACATGTTGAATGGAGCACGGGTATGTAATATCACATATACCTCACAAATGCTAATATCCGGTAAAAAAAGGTGTAGTAAACTCCAGATCCTCCTATAAAAAAATACTGTTTTCCTCCCTACCTAATGAATTTTTTTGGGACCAATGTTAGCCCCAACACAGAAATTTTTAAGGATGGCCTAATTGTGACAATCAGTTTTGCTTGCCGGAATCAAAGATTTCAGCATGTATGTTGGTCAGTTCCGTTTGTCCATTTGTCCCACCTCTACAGGCTACAATTTTGCAGTAATTGCTCTCTAACTTATATGATCACTATATAACTGTCCCCAATAGAAGCCTATTGTTTTTGGTCATCATTGTCAAAGGTCAACCTCAGGGTAATCAACACCCCTAAAAACGGCATTTTCCTTCCTAACTTTGTCAAGAATGGTCGTAGCCAAATAAATTATAGCTCATTTAATTTGTCATTAATTGGCCTTTCACCTTAATGCACAACTGCCTCAATCTGGTGTTACCATGGTAACGTCATTTTAAAGAAAAAATCATTAAATTTCAATTTTTTAAAATGTTTTTTGTAACTTTGTCATTTTTAATGCTAGAGAGGCGTAGTTTTTTTTTTGCAGTTTGAAGAGTATAAATAGAATAACGAGATTTTATAGAAAGTTTTTAAATCTGGCCACTAGGGGGCGCAGTACAACAATTTTGCCAAATTTCATTTATAATGCCCCTGAGGCCCCAATTTTAAAGTAATCGCTTCAAAACTGATATGTTATATGCTAAATAGAAATATCTCAAAACACATATTTCATGTTTGGATTATAGTCACCAGGGGGCGCTGCAAGTCAAACACATCAACATATGATTTCTGTCCAATAGCTTCAAAAGTATAAACAATGTTGTAGCGACATCTCTCATACAATCATCAAGATGAAGGCACATTTGATTGTAGTCTTTAATAGCAGTCACTCACGTAAAACTGAAATACACACAAATGGATGGTCTAAGTCACCTGCTGTTAATATTATAATATTGTACTATTGCTGTGAATAAAGCAAATCATATATGATTTCTCAGTTTGTTCAATAAACATTACTACATGCATGTGGGTACTGTTATTTTACTTGAATACATGTGGTCATGAAGCTATTCTAACAGCTCTGGGTATAAATACACAAACACCATAGTGTTCTATTACTGAAGTTCTCATACTAGTTAAACTTATCTAGATATATAAAACAATGTATTGAGTTTAGTGGAAAAATATAAGAATAAACAAATCTGGCATCAAGCTACTTTTCAAGTCTGTAATCACTTAAAAGCACTCAAACTTGCTATAACAAAATCCTTGGTGTCAGTATATCAGGCCACATGCAGGGCCATCTGGTGACTAAAATGTAAACAAAAGCGAGTCTAACTCTGGCACATCAGAGCACATGCAGCGCCATCTCGTGACCGAAATGTACACAAAAGCAGGCCTATCTCAAATGTAAAACCATCCCACCTGGCATTATACAATTTAAACATGCGAATGTATCATTACATACAAGGCATTATATACTAATACGAACAGACATATATCCCGTGTATACTAAAGAAACGTTAATAATCGCTCTTTCATTAACTCTAGTCAGACTCCGCCAAACCTGACTTCACATCAAAGTTTCAAGGCGGCAAAAAGAGTAACAAAGTTTAAAAGATACTTTCAACATTGATATAGGACGTTAAACATTGATATACATCTATTCTAAGTTCAACATACCTCCTTGCCAGCACGTTCTAATAGCCAATTCGTCTTTAACATGGTTGTCCTTAAGCTACTTCTGCAAAGCGCGCTCAAATGCGATACAAGAAAAAATGGCTACCAATGACCCCAGCATACATCATCACTAACGAGGTCAAAGGTCATGGTTTTTACCATCAAGAATAAATAAAACTATGCTGAAAAGCTGCTGTACTGACCGCAGCTACACTCCCCCTTTAATTGATTACATTGATTTAACCATTTCAGAAGTACATCTCTAACAAAGATATCTAAGAGAGCATTATCTCCTGAACTTAAACAGATTTATCCACTGAAGTACATTATCACCATTGCAATCTTGCGATACAATACGATGCATTACAGCAAAGTCTCTCAATTAGGTCTCAAGCAGAGTCCGTTTGCACCTAAGGTGCCAAAAGTAAAATCAACTTGTTTACGTATCGGTCTCTCATAAATAGACTGCTTAGTGCGCAGTCTCACAGTTCGTACAAGTCTGTCGCTTTCTGGAAAGGTTTCAACGACCCTGTCAAGAGGCCACTGAAGTCTTGGCACTGTATCATCAACAACAAGAACTATGTCACCATTCTTAAGGTTAGGGTGTTCCTTTGTCCATTTACGGCGTTCCTGAAGGGTAGGCAAGAATTCTTTCCGCCAACGATTCCAGAATTTGTTGGCTAGAAACTGAACGCGTCACCAACATCGTCAACAATATAGATCTCCTCTCTGGAAGATTCCCGGCGGTGGTAGTACTACCTCAGACTTCAAGGTAAGAATCTGACTAGGACTCAATGAGCTTGGTGTATCTGGCGATGCCATGTCCACATAGGTTAAGGGACGACTATTTACAATGGCTTTGTAAAGTGTTTGTAATAGCTCGTCGTCCAGTTGATTCCTATGCGCAGCCAACAGGGCAGACAGAACGCTCCTCACTGATCGGATCTTGCGTTCCCAAACGCCTCCCTTGTGGCTTGAATGTGGTGCATTCATCCGAAAAGTAATCCAATCACAATGGTCCTTCAAAAGTTCCTGTCTCACTTTATCTTCATCCATCTCAGATAATGCTGCAGCCAACTCTCCTCTAGCGCTGACAAAATTCGTGCCTTGGTCAGATCTGAGTTGACACACAGGGCCACGGCGACAAACAAATCGTCTATAAGCATTCAGGAATGAGTCTGTGTTCAAGTAGTTGGAAGTTTCTATATGCACTGCTCTAGAATTCAGACACTTAACAATGCTCCGTACCTTTTCACCTCGCTTCGCCCCTGTCTAACATAGAACGGTCCAAAGTAGTCTACCCCACTGTAGGTAAATGGGGCTGTCGGTTCTGTTCTGTCCTCTAGCAAGTCGGCCATTTTTTTGGGCTTGAGGCATTCCTCTCAATTTGCGACAGGTGACACATTTGTTCAAGTAAGATGTCCGATTCTCTTATGATGATGTAAAACTACGAGTTGCGTAAGATGGCCCTTCTTTGGCAGAATCACGGGATGCTTAACATGACGAGGTAGATTAGCACGTCTTATCCTCCCTCAGACATGAATGACTCCCTGCTCATCAAGAAAGGGTCAAGTGTACGCAAATGACTGTTTTTGTCAATGGACCCAGTCTGCGTTCTTAAGTTTTGTGAGATTTCAGCTGCACCTGCTAAACCACATTTCCTCAGAGATGCTAGCTCTTTGGGGAACGCATCGGCCTGTATCATCTTGATTGCAATCTCCTCTGCCTGTTGGAGCTCTTGCACATTTACTGGTACATTATTATCCTTCATTCCCCCCTGTTGGGGCAGCTAATCCTCCTGACCTTGTCGGTTTCTTAACTTTACCTTTCACAAGTCCTTGTTTGAATCTGAGACATACAGCTATAGCCCTTTTTACTGAAAAACAGCTTGAAAAACATTGAAGCCTTGCAAGCATGTTTGTCTCGATCTCTGCAGTGGTAACCAGCACAGTCTTCCTCAACTCTGGATTATCTTGTTCAAGTACTGGAGGCTCATCAGGTTGTGGGAGTGAATCTGCACATCTAAGAAAAGTGGGTCCCTTCCACCAGATGGAGCTGTTGATCAAATCATTTGCACTTGTCCCGCGCGAAGCAAGGTCAGCTGGATTGAAATCAGTTGTCACTACCTCCATTGATCAGGAGATGTGTTATCCCTAATCTGCTGGACAGGGTTGGCTACGTAGATATGGAACCTTCTAGCCTTGTTGGATATGAACCCCAGAAAGACTGTACTGTCGGTCCAATATACTTCCTTGATGTCCTCATACTGAAGTTCTCTATGCAGGAATACACCTATTTTCACAGGCATCGAGGCAGCTGCAAGCTCCAGCCTTGGAACTGTTAGGGGTTATGAGGGGGACACCCTCGCCTTTCCCATGACATGGGCAGTATCCACCTTTTCGTTCACATCTATAATTCTCAAATAACTACACTGGCCATATCCCATGAGACTGGCATCAGAGAAGTGGTGTAGTTCGATCCTTGAGACTGAACCTAGTTCCCTTCCCTTATAGCATCTTTGGACTTCCAAACTTGACAGTTAAGATAACTCATCTCTCCATCTCTCCCATTGTTGTCTCACACGATCTGGAACTGGGTCGTCCCAATCTGCTCCTTCTCTACACAAATTCTGGAGGATCCGTTTTGCAACTAGGATGAACGGAGATACCAGTCCTAACGGGTCAAAGATTGAGCTGACGGTAGAGAGTATACCCCTCCTTGTTAAGGGTTTGTCCTTCAAGGTGACCCTAAAGTTGAATGTATCGGACTCAACGCACCACTGAACACCCAAAGCTCTCTCTATTAGTAGTTCTTCATATGATAGGTCAAGCTCCTGAAGGTTCTTTGCACAGATATCCACGGGAGTTGCTTGCACAACTTCTTTGTTGTTGGAGATAAACTTGTGAAGTTTAAACCCCCCTCTCTGGCATAAGCCCTTGCTGTTATTGATCAGATCTATCGCTTCCTTTGTACTTGCTACCGAGGTTAATCCATCGTCCACATAAAAGTTACCTCTAACAAATTCTGCTGATTCTTTCCCGAATTCATCTTCATACAGGTCTGCAGTCATCTTAAGAGCTGAATTAGCGCAACCAGGAGAAGAAGTAGTGCCAAACAAGTGCACTGTCATGCGAAATTCAGTTGGTTATTTGGTAAAATCGTCATCCTTCCACCAAAGAGTTGAAGGTGCTGATACCGGCTGAGCACGGGTGGTATATAAATGTCACTTACCCCTAGTACGTCATGATATCGCTTTCACGGCACGGATGGGTCGATCGTTCACTATCAACCTTGGTGATCGTTCTGATATCTCAGTCAATCTTGCCGCTTCTCTCAGCTTCTGGTCTACTGCACCTGCATGCACATTCATTGACCTCTGACCCCAGGTCAACTCCTCAACACTCCCCCCCCCCCTTTTTCTAGAAACAGAGGACAATTGTAGAAGTACATATATATATACGTGGTGGTAGAGTTTTAAGCACGCGGAGAGTACTTGACCCCCGCAAAGGTATCAATGCAAGAGATAACTGTAGTTTGTGCGGTACCACAGTACCCGGGGTATACAAGTGCATCAATAGCATCAAAATAAGCGGTGCTAGTGTAACTAAAGCAAATAAAAGAAACAAGTGCAACTCCCCAACTGGAGCACGAATAACTAAATATGCCTACTACAGTACTATATATGTTAATATATAACATGTTACGGCAGCCTTTGTCTTTAACCCTGACATACATCCTAGAAATTCCGTCGACGAACACCCCTACCTACGTGAGACCCTACAACCTCTATGTTAAAGCACAGAATGCTCCTATGGCTGTCAAGACCTATTGATTGTAGAGCCAATACACGTCGATGCCTGCAACTGGCTACATTAGCCGCGTGCGACCACAAGCCTACTTACTAACAGGTAGGATCTGCATACAAGGGTTGTGTCAATCCCTGCTGCCCAAACAAATATCCTGACACCTCGATCACGGTGACTCAAAACCCTAGTTACAATACACATTAACGACGAGGCCGAGCACCGATACCGGATCCTCTAAACCTCACAAACACATATAGATAATCACCCACATGGAATATTGCGTCACATAAACCAAAACAGCCCCGGCCCTGCTGTTTTGTGTGGAGCCTGTTCCCAGCGCATGACCCCTCCAGGACACAAAAGAACGAATGTACATGTACAACTATCAACAGTCATAGCTTCCCTCCACCCCCACACATCTAAAATTCTCCGTATAGCTCGGTGGCGTTTTGATTTGCCAACTGGAGCATTTCCTCAGTGGAGACCCCTTTCTGGATGGCCAGCTGCTCGGCGACTGACATAAGAGCCCATGGTGTCTGGGAGAGGTACGGGGCATCTGATTCCAGAAGGAGCTTGCAGGTGGGAATCTGCCGTATAGCCCGGCACGTTTTGGGGTTCTGTAGGGACCGACAGGACACACCAAAATAGCACTTCTCCAGCCGTTGCATCCACATGTGGGCCTCAATGAGGTTTCCAACAAAACAGTGACGATGGATACAGTAGTTGGAAACCCCGGACTCCTGGAGTAGTTGGAGCTTTTTGGCCGCTGCGGTACCCGTGCCATAATCCCTCACATGCAACACCAACACCTTTCCTTCCATGGGACGCCTCTTGATGGTGGTGAGGAGCACTCGCATGAATTCCCACTGCCTTTCCTGTTTTTGGTGTGACGTCCCGGTGTATTCAAGCCCAACCTCTCCTATGGCTATGGCATCACAAGCGACAGCTGTATCCACCAGTTCATTGGCCCGCACGACAGGAGCCACCTCATGGCCCACGACCCGTGGGTGCATGCCGACCGCTGTTTTAGCTGTTATCATTCTGGAAGAGTCATTGGGGGAAAAGTGTCCCTGTTCCTAAAGACCTGGTTGTTCACCACGCCAACAACTGGTACTGATTGATACTCACAACACGCGAAATAGCCGCTCCAAGACCTGCAACCAGAACCATGCAGCAGTCTATCAGCATGCATATGGGTATCAATCAACATGGGGGCATGGTGGTCCTGATCCCTCCAGCTGACGATGGACCTGCGTGTTACGTCGGGTACCTGTTGTAGCAGCCTCCACAAGATGGAATAGTGGATCAGTGCTGACTCAGAGTTAGGGGGATATGCCTGTAGGACTGAGGGTTGAATCCACTTATACACCCCAGTGACAGTGGTCAGCAATGCCGCATGAAGCTCCTAGAACCCAGTCCTCCCTGCAGAGCTTTCGGTTGGCTGGTACATATCATTCTGCACTGCATAGTGCAGCAGAGCCGGGACATCAGGGAGATGCAAGGCCATCGCTAGAGAATGCAACAACACCTAAATGCGGCGGATGTACTTGTGCTGCCTCGATGCTGCATTGGCGGATGGCTGGTGCGGTCATAAGGGTCGCCCGTGGAAACTGCACATGAATGACAGGCTGCCTCGGGGACTATCCAATAGAGTAGATGGGCACTGATGACATGCCTATGCAAATGACGGCGGGAAAAACTTTCCTGGCACGCTGGACAGAATCTCCGGTTGGGCCCTGGGTGCCCACTTCCCGCTGCCCCCTGGGAGACCACCCTTCTTGTGCTAGGAGAGCGATGAGGGCCGATCGGGGTGGTGCCCGTGTTCCGGCTCCGCCGGTGCCGTTGAGGTCCAATCCCTGACACACTCTGCTGGCCCTCTTCCGACCTGTGGGTGCTACTGGCCAGTCTAACATCCCCTGACTGCCCTGATGGTCTCTCCACCTCCTGGCACGCAATTCCTCCTGGGGAACTTCCAGTGCTGGCCACCACAAGGACATCAGTGGCCTCTGATTCCCCCTCACTGCCACTCTCCCCACTATGGACGGGGATGAACTGGTGTTCTTCTCGGTCCATAGCTACAACAAACTCCGAGACAGTCATTATCCCTACTGCCTTAACTAAGTTAGTTCCCGGTCTTGTGAACTAATTGATGCACTTGTAGTAACAGGCTATCACAGGACCATGCTGGGCCATCACATCTTATAGAAACACCGCATAGCGGACCTTCTCATTCATAACTTAACTAGATTATTCCCTGACTACTTGTCTTTCATGAGTTTTATAGTGACGCCACATAACGGACCTTCTCCATTAGTGTGCACTAAATTAGTCCCTGACTGCCTATTCTTGCCCCCCATACATGCCGTCTGTAACATAATCCATTAGAGTTATCGGCCGCCTCCTGATCCGGCTGAACCTTCTTAAGCACGGGGGAGACACCGCAGAGCGGATCTTCTCCCTTATGCTATTACCAGCATGAGACGCGCTGGACACCGAAGTTGGTGTTAAAGGGGACGGTGGTTGGCGGCCTGGGGATGGGACAGCAGCAGCCGGCACCTGCTCTGTTTCCTGTTCCAGGATTGGAGAGCAAATGTCAGGTACACAATCAATAGCATCAGCCCCGGGACTCAGAAAGTTGTTCCTGGCCCTATGCAGCCACAGAGATAGTGAACTGTCCAAGCAGGCCTTCAAGTTTTTGACATGCCACTATTTATCTTGGTTTTTCTGCCGTGTCCTAAGTAAATAAACCGGAGGTCTAGACTTCACCACCAAGTAAGGGCCCTTCCAAACCGGTTGTAGTTTTGGACTTAACCCCTTTTTGGTAGACCTGTCACGCAGATACACTACATCCCCGGGAGTGAACTGAACCTCGCTGGCCCTCAAATTTTAGTCGCACTCCAGGGTTACCAAACTCAATTTCAATCTATCCCTTACCCTCTGATATATGGTAGCCTGTCATTCAACCAGCTCTTGTACCCATTTCTCTGGGGCTTGGGGAGATAGGGGAGCCGGGAGGTTACCCATGACCAGATCTACTGGTTGGATCACCTCTCAGCCCAACATAATCTCGTTTGGAGTAAACCCGGTAGAGCGGTTCACTGTGGCATGTAGTGCCATCTTAATCAAGGGTAGATCTTCATCCCACCTATAGGTGTTACCCTCAATCGAGCAACAAATAAGCTGGAGCAGGGTTCTATTCTGCACCTCGATCTGGCCATTGGACGCCGGATGGTAGGGTGTAGTGCGGGTACATGCAATTCCCATGGCCCTGCAAAAAGCTGCAAACAAATTGGACTGGAAATTCTTTCCCTGGTCAGTAAGGACCTCCAGTGGACAGCCAAAAGTGACCACAAAGTGTTCAAGGAACTTTTGTGCCACCATGTCTGCCTGCTGGTCGGGAATGGCACAGCACTCTAACCACTTAGAGAACTGATCAATCATCATTAGCACATACCTATTGCCTCTCCGGCTCTTGGTAAATGGCCCCAGCATGTCCAAATGAACTCGTTCCATGGGGAAACCTGCATGGTACCGTCGTAACTGTGCCCGGGCAGGCCTAGAGACCTTTTTTTCCCGATTACACACGCTACAGTTCATCAC
Organism: Sipunculus nudus; assembly: GCA_026874595.1. Lineage (NCBI taxonomy): Eukaryota > Metazoa > Annelida > Sipuncula > Golfingiida > Sipunculidae > Sipunculus > Sipunculus nudus. The sequence continues at coordinate 463,574 of CM049311.1, read as the reverse complement.
CCACAGTATACAATCCCTACTCATATTTGGCCAGTAGAACACCCGCTTCAGTTTGATATATGTCCTGTCCCTACCAAAATGGCCAGCAGATTCTTTTTCTTAATGAATGGGGTACCAGGACCGACGGGTCATCAAGGACACCATGCATTAAATAATGCAAGATGCCGTTTTTCAGCTTCAGGTTCCCCCGATGCAACCACAGCGATTTTGTCTCAGGCCCAGAAATAAACAGCTCTGCCTGTAAGGGCTCTGTACCTTGTTCCAGCCAAGAAACTATTGGGCCAAGGGCACTGTCCTTCAGTTGGGCCTCCCGCAATGCTTCACAAGAATAGGTGCTCATCCAGTTGCTGTGTATAAAGGCTTCCCCAGAACTGTCTGTGCTGTCTGTCACTTGTGACAAATCTAGCCCCTCTCTGCCAACGTCGGGATTGGTCTCCTCACCAATTTGTGAGCCCCCTCCCTCCGTATCTGAGAGTATATCCCGGTGGAAATCCTCATCACCAATACTTGCGTTAGAGCTAACGTTGCCAGATTCCGCTAGCCTGGACAACCGAACAGCCAAGATTCCTGCCATATCTTCCCCCAGTGCCGTTACCGGACCCTGAGAGTCTGTGCTATTGGAGCACTGCCGTACAACTAATGGTACCACATCATTGACGTCATCTGTAAAACGTTCCCACTGAGTATGTGCGCGGACACAATACGCACAGCCCTGGCAGGACAGATCCTCAACATTCAGGCCGGCTCGGTAACAATCACAAGCGACAAGCCGATCTGGAATCCGCCAGAGACCGTCGGCATTGCAGTGTTTGTTCCCCTGCCTATGTACCAGCTGAAAGTTGTACTTGGCGAGTTCCTCTCACCACTGTGCCAACTGACCCCTTATATGCTTGAAACGGGTCAACCAAGCCAGACCACTGTGATTGGTCTGTATGGTAAACTGCCTAACTAACAGATAGTGCCTAAAATGGCGGCAGAACTTCACTACAGCAAGCAACTCTTTTCGTGTGGTACAACACTTCCGTTGTGCGGGAAGCAGCACATGGCTTGCGTAAGCAATGGTACGTTCCTCACCATCTTGGACCTGTGACAATTCTGCACCAATGGCACCATCAGAAGCATCACAGTCAAGGACAAATACACCATCCTTTTGTGGGAAAGAAAGGCAAGTCGGGGAATAAAGCTCTTTTTAGAGCATCAAAGGAAGCATGGTAATCTGGTGACCATATAAAACTATTCTTCTTCTTAACCAGCTCATGTAAGGGTGCGACTATACCGACATAATCTTGCACATATGCCCTGTGATAATTAGCATATCCCAGGAAACTCTCCAGTTCCTTCCTACTGGTCAGAACAGCCCACTCTTGCAATACAGCTTCCTTGTCAGGACTCATGCTAACCCCCTTCTTTGAGATTAGTCTACCCAAAAACTCAACCTCTTGCCGAAATAAGTGGCATTTCGTGGGCTTCAGCTTTAGATTGTACTGACGAAGCCTATCAAACACATGGGCTACGCGAGACAAATGTGACTCAAAACCTGCCCCTAAAACTATGACGTCATCCATATAAACCAGAACCTCTGACCAATTTAGCCCAGTTAATACCAAGTTGATAGCCCGTTGGAACGTGGATGGGGCATTGCAAAGGCCCATACCCATGCGGGTATGCTCATACAACCCGTACTTGGTAATAAATGCAGTCTTCCGGCTGGATGCCTCATCCAGCTAGATCTGATAATATCCCGAGGCCAAGTCTAGGGTACTAAAAAACTGAGCCCCTGCTAGCGTATCTAGACAGTCCTCTATCAAAGGTAGTGGATAAGAGTCCTTGACTGTCCAGTCGTTCAGGGATCTATAGTCAATGCACCACCGCACCAATCCATCTTTCTTGCGAACCAATACAGGGGCTGAGGCCCACTCTGACAGATGGCCTGATGACACCTGCTGCCAGTAGCTTATCAAGATGTTTCTTTTCCTCTCCTTCAAACCCCAACGGCGTCCTGCGCATGCGCTCCCGAACAGGAGCCGCATTGCCTGTATCTATCTTATGCTGTACCCCCTTCATACACCCTAGATCCAGGTCATGTGCCGCAAACACATCATGGTAACGGACCAATAACTCCTTTAGGCTGGCCAGCTGCGAATCTGTCAAGCCTAATGATTCGGTGTCCTTGTACAGGGCCACTAGATGTGGTGGTAACTGCTCCTGAGTGGTGGCCAGTAGGCTCACCGGTCCCTCCACAGGTCGAAGCGGCTCCTTTATGAGATCCCCAGTGGGGGGGGGGGGGAGTACCCTCTGCTAGTCCCCTGGTTGAGAAACTGCTACCAGGTGACACTGGGTCTACTACAGATTCTTGGAGTGATGCTATCCGAACCACTGGGGTGTGGGGGTCCACGGTCCAAGAATTGGCACCCATCCTACCGGTTCCAATTGCCTGTACTATCACATCCATCTCTGATGCTGCGCCAAAGACTTGGTCTTTCTGTAGTACCACTGTCTGCTCTTGATTATTGACCACTCTCACAAACCCATCAGCCGGTGTTAACGACGTTTCGGCGACCAATCCTTTTAAATCCGATGTCGGCTCCACCACAAACCCTGGACTTTCCCTTGCGATACCCACTGCTTGCACAGTCACTGGGACCACTGACACAGACCCCGGAGAGATGACGCTTCTTTTTGCTACGACCACCCTGTAAACTGGGTGGCTCACACCGTTTACCCCCTTCTTGAAGGTGGCAGTGATGACATGGTTATCTATACGCATTTCTCCCGTGGCAAAGTTGACTACACACTCCATTTCATACAAGTAGTCCAATCCAAGCAACACCGGGTCCTGAATTTCTGCGATGTAGACTGTCCACAAATTTGTGTGTTTCCCTAGCTTAATGGCTACCCCTTCCCTTCTCACTGCCGATACCAATTCGTCGGTATCCCCAATACCTTTAAGGACCACTTTTTTCCTTTGGAGGTCGGTGAACCTCTCTCCCAGGACAGCCAGGTTTACTACGGTGACTTGTGCCGTGCTATCCACAATGGCCTCACACTCCTGTCCATTAATCTCGACGGGACTGACAGACCGAGACCGAGAAACTGCCTTGTGTGTATCACATCCCCATCATCCTCGATACTTGAGCCATCCCTACTATCCAGGGGGTCGGGTTGTGTGGGAGACTGTAGGCAGAGACCCAAAGACTCCGGCCTACTGGCGGTAATGTGATGGCCCCTAGCTAGAATTGTCCCATGGTTACTGATAGTATTTACACTTACCTTCTCATCTTGACCCTTATCTGGAGAGACCATAGTAGACTTACCTGATACCAGTAGACCTGCAGGGGCTATATTGTTGACAACTGTCAGGGAAGGAGTACCATCTACACAATTATCTGTGATAATGTGGTCGTCATTAGATAGAACTGTCCCATTGCCACTGAGAGGACTTACCCTCACAGTATCATCCAGACCATTATCTAGAGACGACTTACCTGATACCATTAGCCTTTCAGGGACAATATTGAACTCATGATTATCCTGTTGGCCTACCTGTGTAGTCGAGCAACGGCCACCTGCTTCGACCACTATGAGTTTAAAGGGGATGGTGCATCCAATGGTGCAGGCTTCGTACAGCTTATGGTTCCCGAAGCCGGTGGGTTGGAACTACCAGTCTTGGAAATCTTTGTTGGACATTCGCAAGCGAAATGGCCCGTCTTGTGACTCCGGTAGCATTCAAGATGGGTTCTAGCTGCACCCCAAGACCGCGGTGGCTGTCGCACGCCCTGATTGGTATCAACCAAAGACCCCTTCTGGCTGGTAGACATTTGGCCCATGTGCTGTGTCAGTTTCTCTATTGATTTTGCCATCATGTCCATAGAGCCCTTTAGTTCATCCACCCTTTTGGTTAACGCGTCAACTGGGGTAAAGGAGGTGGTACAGTCACTGCACGAACAGCCGGGCTCTCCTTTGGACCTTCTGTATTCCAATGTGGTCCCTCTCCTTCACTATAATGCACCTGCCTCACAGAGGCAACACTGGTACGGGTATTGCCAAAGATGATTCTGTGATTGTTGATATGTTCCTTAACTTATCTTGTGGCCTTCCGGACGTTCCGAGGGTTCTTGTCTAGTGCTGCCTTGGCGGCATTCTTATCCTGAATGCCTTTTAAGAAAAAGTCTATAGCTAATTGTTCCCTTACTTCGTCATTTGCAGAAGAAGGTAAGCCCTGTTTCACTTCGAGATACACTCGTTGTGAAAACTATTCCAAGGACTCGTCATCCTTTTGCCTGAGCTGATAGGGTTGTCCCCGCACAGTACGGGGTTCCTCCTTGACTCCGAACCGCCGATCCAAAAGTTTGACCAAACTGGTATAGCTGCGGTCCATCCCCACATCCCTAAAGAAATGTAACGCGGCCCCACTCAAACAATCTACTAGTTTGTCCAACCGCTTGCTACTGGACCAGTGGTACCTATGGGCCATCTGGTCAAACTGAAAACGAAACGTATACCAGTCGTCGACGCCACTATACACTGGCATCTTTGCAGAGATCAGGGACCGCTGTCGCCTGCTGTAGTACCGACGATGCTGTCTCCCGCTACGCTGCCCCCTCCTGCACGACCAATGTATTGATGGGGAACTGTCTGAACTACTTCGCAAGCCACTGCAGTCAGTATCATGCTTGTGCGTGCTCGTATCCACGGATCTATCCTTAATCCCCTGCAGCTTCTCTGACTTACATACTCTAGAATTGCCAGGTTGACATCCTCCCCGGTATAATGCTCGGCTCCTTGACCCCATCCCAACTGGCGAATGGTGAAGGCACCTGGGTTGGCCCCTGGAAAAAGCCCTCCCAGGTGAGTACAGCTGACCCCCGAGATGTTGAAGTAACTGGTTGCTTTTGATTGCTGCCAATAAGGCTTCCACTGATCGCTGAAGTGATGCTGAGCTTTCCTGTCGAGGACTCTTCCAAGCATGTTGTTGCGACACATTATGGGGCTGGTGCTGTACAGGAGCCACAAGCCCCTGCTGACAGTCAAGGTAACTCTGCCTGGGACCATAATAATTATGTGAGTCACAGGCCTGGGTACTGGCAGGTTGCATGCCATGCCAGTCTTGGTTGGTAAATATAGATATTGGTCGCCCCAACTGTTCCTTCCCCGGTGACCTGTGATCTTCCCGACCTAGCCCCTCTGCTTAGGTATGTCCTAATGTCGGACCTCCACCCCCAACATCAGACCGACCACATCTCAGTCCATCTACAGGACCAGACTCAGAGGGGGGCATCATATCTGCTGTACGGGTATAGAGTACACTTGCACCCTGCCCTACTGGACTAAGTTCAAGGTCATCCCTAAGTTCCAAGGAGAGCTGGTCACGATAGTGCTCTGAAACCCCATGGCTATATGGGAATGTCTGGTCCATATCAGGACAGGAATATGATACATTATGTATTACCCGACCCCTATTCGCGTCTGTATCCTGTCGGGTAATAGTTGTTGGGCCAATATGCACACTACCTCATGGGGACCCCCCCAAGGACCCCCGGTCCCAAAACGATTGCTCCGGAGAACAGCAAAAGGGGAAGTTGGGGTTGCTTCTGATGGACCTGCCGGACCCCGGACTCCTAGGGTTGTTGCGTGGTACATGACTCAACTGACCGTCATTTCTTGTTCCCGAAATAATAAAAAAAAACCTGCAGTAAACAGTTCGTCCCAGGATGTGGCTGACCTGTTAGAGACCTGCGCTAATTCTGCTCAACCAAAACATGGTTGTTTATGGCGCAAGTGGACAATAGCTTGTGCGGTTATATTGGGGAACAGTGTAGGGTTCGACCTAGTCATCTCTACTGCTGAAGCAGTGCTTATATCTATCACATGCGACATACCTTTTTCTGATGTCCACAATTCTGTCAACAGCAGTCAGGAGGTACAGGTTAAATGTTAGTATACTACAGTATTAATGCGGGCCTTATCTTTGTTACCCTAATTCCAGCGAGGTATACCAATCCAAAAAAAAAAAAAAAAAATTTTGATGTTATTTTATGTACTGACAGAAAAAAATAGTACTATGTGACCTGGATTACCGATAGGCCTGTAATCCCGGAAAAAAAAAACTGTTCCTTAAAGTTGGTTATTTATAGAAATATGTAACTGGCGGTTATTTAAAGAAATTTTTAATGTTGCATGGGGTTGCCTGATGTCACTGAAAAATAAATTACATGCAACAATGTGTCCTGAAGAACTTCCCTATTCTCCCAAAAAAGTTAATCTCACAATGTTAATTCTATTGTAAAGTGTATTGAAAATAAACTATCTCTATATTACCTTGATTGTCCCACCCTTACAAAATACCCCCCCCCCCCAAAAAAAATAAAAAAATAAAAAATAATTTTTTAACTGACCCCTTTAATGAGAAAGTAAAGCCCTCAAGTGAATGTGACAATCTTTGAACTTGTCAGTACTAGAGTGCGTGTTAATAGCCTTACTAATCACACTGCTAGATAATATATTTTGGGACTATATCTATTTGTTTACATAAGCATATGATTCCGTTTCTAGACAAGCACTGCTCTGATTCCAGCACCCTTATTAATTACTACAGTCAGTAAGTGATGCAATACAATTCCCCGTGCATGAATAATAACATACACCCCACTTAATAAGACATGTACCTGGGTACAGTAGGCCTATTGTTAAGGTATTCTCGTGAACTGACAAGTCTGTTCACACTTCAGTAATAGGGACTGATAATATCACCATTAAAGGTTATGGTACTGTTTACATAATACACCTACACACCCGGCTCATCAACGTCAGGGTTATACAAGACACAATGCTACTTGTTCAAACTGGTCAACAATACTCCGATTCCAGGCCGATGCACCGAGCCGGTGACCCCTGACCTGGGTACGTTACCAGCCACAACTAACCACAATTTGGCAAATCACTGCACTTCCAATGGAAAAATAGCCAGCCGAGGCAAAACCACCAAAAAATTCTAACAATTGCCTTGGGTTTCTGATTGAAATTCCACTAGAATGGCTCCTTTATTCTTTGCGCAGTCAGGTGCACGGCCCTGGTGACCCCTGACCTTCAGTCAATCAAACTTTAAGAAAACAGCAAAGAAAAGAATTCACTCGACATAAAATTCCTCTCTGACTCCCCACCACCAATTACAGCTTGGTAGTTTATTCCCTAACTGACCAAATAAACCATATTTATGCGTCCAAATTCCGCTAGCTCAAAAAAAAATCCCAAATGATCAAAATGGCCGCCACGTGCACCGAATCTCTCGGCCGACCAATTTCAATCTTACAAAACTATTTTTACATTGGGCGCCAGATGTTGAAGGTGCTGATACCAGCTGAGCACGGGTGGTATATAAATGTCACTTAACCCTAGTACGTCACGATATCGCTGTCACGGCACAGATGGGTCGACCGTTCACTATCAACCTCGGTGATCGTTCTGATATCTCAGTAAATCTTGCCGCTTCTCTCAGCTTCCGGTCTACTGCGCCTGCGTGCACATTCATTGACCTCTGACCCCAGGTCAACTCCTCAACAAAAGAAATCGAAGGTAGTCCCTATCTCTCTCTGGAACACGGACCTGGTGGAACATTCCTTCAATGTCACATGTAACTGCAATAATCTCCTTTCTGAAACACCACAAAACCCCAGTGAGATTATTTTTTAGATCTAGCCCTTGTATGAAATGTTTGTTAAGGACTTCCCCTCTATAAGCGGCACTGCAGTCGAAGACCACTCGCAGTTTACCAGGTTTACATGGGTGGTATACCCCATGGTGAGGCAAATACCATGTGCCACCCGTGCCTTTCTTAGTCTGCTAATCTAGGGGCCTCCTCTGCATATCCCTTGTCGGGCATTTCTCTCATGACAGTGGAGTAGTCGCATCTTAGTTTGGCATTGCTCATGAGCTTGTTACGTAATCTCTTCAGGCGACCTTGTGCCATAGGCTTGTTGTCTGGTAGTGTAACAGAGTCTGTCTTGAAAGGAAGAGGTACTTCAAAATGCCCATCCTCACACTTGTTGATCTCTTCCTTGACTTGAGACAGGAATCGTTTATCCTCAACTGAGACCTTATCTGGTGAGTCGGACCCATTTTCAGTAATGTCAATATAAAAGAGCTTTCGTACTTGATCCAAACTGATTTCCTTTGCTTGGGTCTTTAGGGCAAAATGGCATGGTCCCGTTTCAGTTTTAATGTACTTGCAAGATGAGGAATACGTGTTGTCTTCAGCACTCCTTTTAGTGAATCCAATTACTCCCCATCCTAGATCTGTCCTAATGGCATACGGGTCATCATCATTGCCTGGTACTATTTCACGGGACTTCAAAGCTCTTGGGCAATTCATGCCAATCAGTAGGCCTATTTCGACGTCCTCTCGAAGTGGATAAAGCTTGTATGCAATCTCTGCCAGATGTGATATATGTTTCACCGTTTCAAGTGTTGGAATTTGCTTATGGTCAGCTGGGATGTCCCTGGAGTATGCACTCGGCAAAACAATATCTGTTTTCTGCTCCATGTCTTTTATCCTGAGACCATTCACACGTTTGCTCATAATAGTGCTCTCAGTCAACATGGTAGATAATCGGAGTTATACATCATTTCCGCCAACGCCTACCTTGGCCATTGTTGATTCTGACACGAAGCATGAATCGGACTGCGGGTCTAAAAGTGCATACACTTGTATTTGGTGACCTGGGTCCTTCTCATGATAAACAAACACTGGGACAATGAGCGAATGAAAACATCCCTTTACTTGGTGTACAACTGAGCTGTGCACGGTCGCATGGTTTGGCGTTTTGTTTTGCTGTGCAGTGGTTATTGGCCAAATATGCAGAGATGTTGGGTGTGCTCCCTTGCATGCCTCACATGTTTTCTTGCATCAGCAGTCTTGGCGCTTATGTCCATACTTTAAACAACTGAAACAGAGTGCTTTGGCCCTTATAGTCGCCTTTCTCTCTTCTAGCGACATATTCAGGAAATCCTGACAGGAATCAATGTTATGTTGTCCTTTACAAAGTGCACAGAAAGGTCTTTGTATTGCACTTGTCTGATTTTCTATAGGCTTTTCTCTTGTTGGCTCGAGGTTAGCCCTATGTTTTGCTTTATCGTCTCCCATTTTCGTGGCGAGAGTTCTGGCATTTGTTCTACTCTTTTCCTGGACCCTGATCTGAGGTTTATCTTGATCTGGCCTAAGGCTTAAGGGACTACAAGCTATCCGGGCCTCTTTTGTCAGAAACTTGCAGAATTTCTTAAACGAAGGATAGCCACCCTGGAAATGTTTGCTGTAGGGCGAACAATCATCACCATTTATCCATGAATCAACTGTGCGGCACCATCTATCTGATATGTATTTTGGTAGTTTCTTGAGAATTTTCTTATTCTCATCAATGTCATCTAGCCCGCGCAAATAACTTATCGATTCCATGGCATTTAGACAACTCAAGTCCGGAGGGCTTTTCCGTCCTCAAACCTTATGATTGGCCATTCATTTATTCTTTTCTTATAAGTCTCTGCAATGATAAATTGGTTTCCGTAACGTTCTTTCAGTATTTCTTTGGCGTTACAGTAAGCAGCATTTGTGTCAAGTACTAACAGTCCTTGAATCGACTCTCTAGCTTCTCCAGCTGTGTACTTATTTAGGTAGAAGAGTCGTTGTGAAGGCGAGCTGACCTTTTCTTCAATCAAACTTTCGAATGACTTGACCCACAGCAGATAATGCAAGAGGTCACCTCTGAAAACTTCTGGTTCCATTTTTGGCATGTTTGGTCAATCTTGTAAGGTCACTCTGAGGTGTCAATTCTGTCTTTGGACTCTTTTCTGGATCAATAATTTCACCAGAGGTATCACTGATTCTATTACAAAAAGAACTGCTTTGTTTAGCACGATTACAGTTTTTGTCAAAATCTATGATCTGACTTACCTTTGAGCTACTGGTCGATTGAGGCCTTAAACAGCAGGAAGTTTCGTTCTCGAACCGGTCAAGCACTCTGGTTCTTGCATCACTAACAGCCATTTCAGTTTTTAATTTGAGTTCTTCTTCCTCTAGTCGAGACATTTTGAGTTGCATCTCTAATTGTTTTTTATTCAACTCAAGTTTATGTCTTTCTTTTAGAGCGTCACTTCGCGCGGAGAGTTCTGCTCTTCTTTGCTCCTCTTGGAGCCGAAGGATACTTGTACTTGATAGTCTAGAACATGTTCTTGATGACCTTGACCTAGCTCCTCTGCTCACCTGCGAGGCACTATCTCCAGGTTCCACCGAGGCTGCTGAAACAACTTCGGCTGTGGCATTCGTCATTAAGTATGCTTCTACTATTTCTTTAACATCAGTAACTTTCTGTTTTCTTTTGAGGAATAACGACTCTTGACACTCCCTCTCTTTATCTGTTAGGCAATTAAGGTATGCCTGTATCTCCTTTATAAAGTCCTCATACAGAAAAAGGAAGTCTTTATGACAGGCACGTACCTGCAAGATATTCTCAGTCTCTTGCTCTTTCATAAAGGCTTCAGTATTCTGGATCAATTTGTCAAGTTGCTTCCAGATTTTATCACACTCCCTTTGCCTTCTTTCGGCTACAAGACATGCAGCCTTCTCCGTCATTTTTACAGTTCTCCCACTTTAAGTGTGAAGCTCATCCCCTGGTGTAATTTTGTCACACACGTCTGAAGTATTTAACTCAAACATCATTCACTTAACAGTTCGGATGGATGTCTTTAGAATCGCGCTTGAGAAATAAAACTTTTCACGGAAGGCAGTTGACATCAAGTTGTTGAACAAGCATCCACTCGTGATGATGGAGGAGTTTTACTGTAGCAATATCTCTCATACAATCATCAAGATGAAGGCACATTTGATTGTAGTCTTTAATAGCAGTCACTCACATAAAACTGAAATACCGTAAATCTTGTTTTTATGGCCGCACATCTATTTATAGCCGCACCCAGAGTTTGCAACGTCTCTTAAAGGAGCTTCCACTGAGGTCCAAATACCCAAAACCCCCCTTAAAGGCCGCACCCCGACTCCGTCTCTGACCTGAGGGTAAGATAATTAGTTGCACGTAGCAAAATAAATCACAACATAGCTGCTTTAAGGAAGACTAGAATAAAAAAGTATTAATTACAGAGGTTAAATATGTTGCCAGATTACGTATATTAAATATATTTAACGCTCGAGATAGGGACAATACAGATATTTTGGCCCTAAAACGACTTTTGCACATGGATTGGCAGGCATTTATCAGAAAAAGAAAGATTCCCCGAACGATCGTTTTGTTTGAATGGTGGTTACGCAAAACGATTCTTGTATGCATCAACACGCTTCTTTGCATGTAAAAGACCATAGTATGAACACTGAATTGAGGTGTATATGTACATTTATTGAAGCAAAAAGCCTGAATACTATCCACTATTACGCACCATCACGCAGTTGCGTTCAGGGGGCGACATGATGGCTAAGACTGCTGAGACTGTCAGATTTTCAACCTGCAGGAACTTAATCACGGCTCGTGGTATACATATAAAAATTTATATGTAGAACCTTGACATGTATATCTTTTGTGCGATATATAACTTGTTATAAAAAATCTTGGTAATTGTCACCAAATAATACGTTTAAAACACCCCAACTGTAACACAGCGGCCCCCTTCGTTGGGCATGGCCAAGCAACATTGAAATAAATGCCTACTTTAAACTCATTTGCAGCATTATTTAGCAACGATTATTTGTTTAGAAAGTAAAATGAATAAAAAAACTGACATCATAAAGAGTCGTACAATGGCTGACGATCGTTTTAAAATCAAGTTTAAGTGCCGCCATGTGCTGAAACGCCCTGGTGTTCTGCTAAGAATATCTTGAACGGCTGTACGCGGTGGGTGGTAAACAGAACAGCCACCTATTTCGTCCCAGTGTGCCTTGCGCGAACGCTACCTTGACAAGATGGCTCCCCACACGGACACTTTCTTGAGGAAAAACACTTGCTTACCTCGACCGGCCATTTTAATTTCACTTCAAAGTCACTCATTTTCACGCGTCATGTTTGCTATATGTGCGTATCTCGACAAGGTAACTTCAGTTATTTTAATATTTAGTTGAGTTGACCAGCGATGTTTTCAAACGCATCAGCAAATTGTGACATGGAGCGATGTCAACGAAAGATGTGACGATGATAATACCAAAGTTACCGGTATGAAAATGATTTGAATCTTCTGAGTAATTCAAGAAATGGAATTTTCATCATAGATTAAGATTTCAAAATATTACTTTTAGAATTAAACTATACAATGACTTTAAATTGATCAGCAGAATGTTTCTTTCCAAAATATATTGAAAAATCCGTAGCAAACAAGAATACGGCACGGCATGTAAAATCTGTATATTCACCAAATTCCATCGGCTGTAGTGACATGTTCTACCATTTATATCTACAAGCGGGTTTCCCCTCTAACACTATTCCCATTTATACAATATATTTGTGATTAAATAAAAAAAAACAAAGATTAAACAGAAGTAAATGACCGGGCTATACACATTCAAGGATGAAGGTTTTCCAGAAACGTGACATGGGGCCGCGCGAGAAGATGGGCTATTCAATATTGAGGTACATGTATCAGACATTATAAACAATTTCAGTAAGTAACCTGCTAAATTTGAACTTTTATAAAGATTTCATAGTGTTCTAAATTACAAATTTTGATTTTCTGAATTATTTTTATGAACAACATAGATTCCAAGGCAATTCAAAGGTATGACCAGTAATACCGATTTTTTCCAACAGACTTCACCACTAGTCCTCACCATGAATAAACTCGTTCATTTTAATCTCGTAATAAGTGTTGTTATTGTTCAATGTTTATTGTTATTGTTTAATTGATTGCATATAATTATTATATTTTATATGAACATTTAGACTATACAATTTTATACAATAAATCTGTGACTACAAAGAGTATTTCCTCTGTGGTGTGCTTGACCTCCTATTATCGCCCAAAGGAGCGCCATGTCCAGGAGAGAGTTCTTCTCACAGTTCATTTCTGATAAACCATCTATTTATGGCCGCATCCTGAGTTCAGAAAAAAAGTCGAGATTTTCGATTTTGAGTTTGTTTTTAAGGCCGCGGCGATAAAAACAGGATTTACGGTACACACAAATGGATGGTCTAAGTCACCTGCTGTTAATATTATAATATTGTACTATTGCTGTGAATAAAGCAAATCATATATGATTTCTCAGTTTGTTCAATAAACATTACTACATGCATGTGGGTACTGTTATTTTACTTGAATACATGTGGTCATGAAGCTATTCTAACAGCTTTTGGTATAAATACACAAACACCATAGTGTTCTATTACTGAAGTTCTCATACTCCGAGTTTGCGAACTTCCAGTCCTCAGCAGGACTGTGGGTCCTACTGCAGAAAACTTATTGCCGGTCCTATCAGATCTCTGTAGGACCTGCCGTGAAATTAATTCAGTGAACGGTAACAAGCAGAAAGCATATGTAACAATGAATGTCAATAGTTTTATTGTGAATTTATGAATATCAATAAAACAAACCCCTTTTAACATATTCGGAGATATTTAGTTGTATGCAAGACTTCCGTGCACTATTCAGCCTACTCCTGGTTTCGAACTTAAACTGCATTATTTTACCTGTTAATTACACCTATAATATATAACCATACTGAATATCCTCTCAAATTTGTAAACATGTTTATATTTTATATGTGGCAATTGATAGTGATGTGAACTGACTTTTCCAAAAATAAATGTTATTGTTACTAATATTTTTTACCTTTCTCAATAAAATCAATGAACTTGAATATTATTCAGTGTCTATTGACATATATATAACAATCAGTGATGAAAATATTAGCTTATTATAATTCTTATGTGTCACAATTACAGACATATCTTACTCTATTTGACTGTGTAAGATAAAATTTCGCTCTTATACCCAGGCCAGACTTGCACTTAGCACAGAATTATACTCAGAATCAATTCTGAATAGAAACAACCTCAGCGAGTGGTAACAGACAGGATCCGCTCCGAGAACCCTGGCACAAAATTAACATGATATCACCTAATTCTTATCTTTTGGACAGTTAACCTTATGATTATGATCAAGTACTAGACTTTGTCAGTGCCAGGATCAATATTAAATTATACTTTATATGCCCAATTTTACTCGGGGCCTTATGGTCTTGGTTGAAAAATTAGTTTCATGGACACCCTGAGCTTTTTTCCGAACAGCGTGACCGATATCCGCACTCATTCCTGCCAAAAATTTTATGAATGAAGTCACGTGAGCAGATTCTTACTATGAATATCTGATTGGCTCTCTGGCTAATGGGAGTCGTCACTTAGCCAATCACAGGAACGTAGGCGTGGCAAACCACCAGTCAGTCACCGAGGTCTGTCTGGGTGTCAAAATAGAATCTGACATCGCTGGTTAACAAATATGTATAACGAAAAGAACTCTGTTTATGCCGAAAGGCGATGAACATTCACATTAAATATGAGCAAACGAAAAGGATTTCCTCTCGTTGATGTTTAACCGCTACTTGCCTAATTTTTAGTGCAATGTGCGCCTATTATTATATCTAATTTCATCAAACCAGCGGGAAAACTCTTCTGGTTTTGCAGTGTTTTGCCCGCATGGTGAAATTGTGAAAATCTTGTGAATGGTTCGGGAACCGAATTGTCTAGTCTTGACGCCTCTGGTTAATATGCCACCACGATTATTGCCACACAAATAATTGTCGATGCTAACAACAATTAGTGTGATTCTCGGCGAATTTGTCTTTTACAGAGATATCGTAACTGCAGTAGTGTATCAAGACTATTTTTATTCTGTGCCTGTCTGCTGATCAAATGCAACGAGCAACACGAAAACGCATGTGGGAGTGTTTACGCAGATATTTTTACACATGCTTTATAATAATCTAAGAAAATAGGTCTCTGAATCAAACGATATCGTTGGAAAAAGGCCAGTGGACCCAGTTGTGCAAAACCAAAAATTTTTTTTAGGTGGACAATAGGTCCGGCTGAATTAGAGATCCTATCGGACCCTCCTACATCTAGCCGGTCAGGACCACAGGACCGACGGATTTTGCATACTCTACATGCTAGTTAAACTTATCTAGATATATCAATGTATTGAGTTAAGTGGAAAAATATAAGAATAAACAAATCTGGCATCAAGATACCTTTTAAAGTCTGTAATCACTTAAAAAGCACTCAAACTTGTTATAACAAAATCCTTGGTGTCAGTATATCAGGCCGCATGCAGGGCCATCTGGTGACAAAAATGTAATCAAAAGCGAGTCTAACTCTGGCGCATCAGAGCACATGCAGCGCCATCTTGTGACCGAAATGTACATGAAAGCAGGCCTATCTCAAATGTAAAACCATCCCGCCTGGCATTACACAATTTAAACATGCCAATGTATCATTTCATACAAGGCAAATACTCATACGAACAGACATATATCCCGTGTATACTAAAGAAACATTAATAATCGCTCTTTCATTAACTCTAGTCAGACTCCGTCAAACCTGACTTCACATCAAAGTTTCAAGGCGGCAAAAAGAGTAACGAAGTTTAAAAGATACCTTCAACATTGATATAGGACGTAAAACATCGATATACATCTATTCTAAGTTCAACATACCTCCTTGCTGGCACGTTCTAATAGCCAATTCGTCTTTAACACGGTTGTCCTTAGGCTACTTCTGCAAAGAGCACTCAAATGCGATACAAGAAAAAATCGCTACCAATGACCCCAGAATACGTCATCACCATGAGGTCAAAGGTCATGGTTTTTACTGTCAAGAATAAATTAAACTACGCTGAACAGCTGCTGTACCGACCGCAGCTACAAATGTAACAACTTTAATTACAGAATCTGAAACTACAATCCATGGGCTTATTCCTGGGTACACTTGACCTCATTCTATTGTTACCTTAGTGACCTATTTAAAGTAAAATTATTGGCATTTTTACATAAGCTTTTGTAAATTTGTCATTTTTAAGGTTAGAGAGGTCTAGTTTTTTGCCAGATATTGTATTAATTAGGACAGCTTGATTTTTGTAGGGTTTCCAGAAATGGCCATCAGGGGGCATTGTATGACATTGTTACGAGATTTCATAAATGACACCCTTGAGGCCCTCAGTTTTGAAATAATCTCTGCAAAACTCATCCATTATATAATAAAAAGAAATATTACGAACAGAATGTTTCATTTGAGAATATATCAATAAGAGGTGCTGCAGGGCAAACACTTCAAAATATGATTTTTGTCTCATTGGGTTCAAAACTATAAACAATGTCCCAACTCTATTACAGAATCTGAAACTATGGTAAATGGGCTTATTCCTGGGTACACTTGACCTAATTCTGCAGTTACCATGGTGACCTATTTAGAGTAAAATTCTGGGCATTTACGTTACACTCCCGAGGCAGCGGAAAACTTGCGCTTCTAAAGAAGCTACTGATTTTCAAGCTGCCTGCTTTGACCGTTTCTGTTGCATTCAAACACCAGGTTGTGCACATGGGCCTGTCTGCTTAAGAAACTGCTGATGTGACTATCAGCCAACCAAATGCAAGGCAACAAACACTCGACAGGCATCAGGCTCCGCCCAGAAACCACATGCGGGGCAATTCGCTCTGAGCCTTTGGCCTGTTCAAACGGTTGCCCAAGCGATGAGCTGTCACTCAAAACGAAATGCTCAACATTGGCTTCGTGTATTCCTCGCTTGGCTGGTAAACCGTTTTGCTTCCAGCACAGGGTCTCATCTGATTGGACAGTGCTCCCCTCTGGTGTAGAGATTCAGGATACAAGGTCATAACAAACAGCGCTTACGATATAGGTAGTTGGCCTATGGGTAATGCGCTGTGTAAAGAGCGTACATTTACATTAGCTTTTGTAACTTTGTCATTTTTAAAGCTAGAGAGGTCTAGTTTTTTGCATCTTGTAGAATTTGAATAGTATAATGAGATTTTATTTAAACTTTCCAGATCTGCCCACTAGGGGGTGCTGTACAACAATTTGGCCAGGTTTTATTATTCATGCCCCTGAAGTCCCAATTTTGATAGAATCGCTTCAAAACTTATATGATATAAGTTAAATAAAAATATCTCGAAACAACTTTTTTCATTTTTGGAATACAGCCTACAGGGGGCACTGCAATTTAAACACGTCAACATATGATTGTTGTCCAATAGCTTCAAAAATATAAACAATGTTACAACTTCAATTACAGAATCTGAAACTACGGTCAATGGGTTTATTCCAGGGTATACTTGACCTCATTTAGCAGATACCAAGGTGACCTATTGTTGAGTAAAATTCTTGGCATTTATGTTAGCTTTTGTAACTTGGCATCTATAAAGCTAGAGAAGTGTAGATATTTTCTCAACGTAGAGTTTAATTACTGTTACAAGATTTTTCCCTATCAGTCCCTCTTTCTTTCTCTCTCAACTTCCGGCAAGCCTGTGACCTATGGTCGTCTGGTGTTAGCAGTTCAGTCCTGTGACATTATATATATATGTGTCTGTATTTTCAGTGACTGCACTCTATAAATTATTACTTGTTATGTGGTTCTGTAGAGACGTCGGGGGTCCTACAGGTTACTGGTTGTAAGGACACAGGAGAACACAGGGGGACATCCAAACGGAGAGCATTGAAGCATAACACCACAGAAGACAACAGACAAACATGGGACTCTTTATATTATCTGGAACTTGTTTCTTTTGTGAGGGGTACGAGGTCACGTCGTGTACAGCTATAAAAGCATCACATGCCCGATCCCGTATAAACTGTTGTGGTGCTCGCCAGGACTGGTTTTGGACTTTGAACTTTTATTTCGTTTGAGGATGCATTTTTTGTCGTGAACGTTTCCTACGCAGCCCCAGGGGCTGTACCTGCACTTGTACTCTCACTTGCACTATGTGATTTATTGATCGGAGGCACGCCTACTACACATCATTTTGAGCTAAGTATTCTATAATATGGGTGTCTCACTTGGACAGAATTTTATGTGAACCAAACATTTTGTATTCTTGTATACACTGTATATTATAATTTGTCTATTATAAATATTATCATTTAAAGAGTCTTTCTTCAATTGAGTTGGTTGCCTGTGGAACCCGGTTTAAAGTTTTGTTACATGTAACACACTGCATTTCAGAACAGTGAAAATCAAAGTGAATATTCAAGTCTAGTTGTTGGAGGCATAACAATGGAACAAGTGGGAGTCATATTAACAAGAATGGCTTTTTTTTATTTTAGCGCAAGAACACACAGATCCCCCCCCCCCCCCCCAGCAAGAAAAGGGCTATTTACTAGCTTTGACTACAGATGGCAGCACATGCAAAGTCCACAACTACAAGCCAAGAAGGCTGGCACCAATTATGTGATACCCTTTTCTAATCAGACTGCATAATAAGATGTTGTACATACACATGGACAACAAATAACAATAGTAAGTTATCAATAAATTTTATGATATTTTCAGAATATGTAACATAGGAACTCTGCCACATCCAGCTGGTTTATGTTGCCCACTATTGTCCATTTTTTTTCTTTGTTCAGGTCTATATTTAGCAAGGCTAGCAGCAAATTAAATTACTGGTATTTAGTAAATCCTACAAAACCACAAACATAAACATTGTTTAGGTGTACCATATAGGGAGTGAAGAATTGAACAAATTTATAAATCTTGCATTTAATTTGTAAATAATTAGATACCAATTAATTACTTGTCCATGGTATACATAAAAAATCAATGTAATAAGTATGACCACGGGGTGGGATGGGGTTGGAGCTTCATATAGCACATGGTAACTAAGGTATTCTTAAAGTCACTGAGCACATTTTTCTAGGTACATATGAGGCATACTGATAAACAATGTACGTGCTGTGCTGTCAGCAGTCAATGAGTTACTCATGTAGCACATGGTAACTAAGGTATTCTCAAAGTCAGAAAGTACATTTTTCTAGGTACAGATGAGGCATACTGATAAACAATGTACATGCTGTGCTGTCAGCAGTCAATGAGTTACTGCACAGAATTATAGAATCTAGCTATCAATATGGTTCCACTTTACCCCTATTCAAATTGGGACTTGCGGGCTGACAGGGATTTATCTACGTGGTTCTGATTCTATTAAAAGAAACACTTCTTATGAATTTTAGGGAGTAGCTTTATGAACACATATGGCTTCATATTTGCATTTGTCATATTGATAAATTTGAACGGCTGGTGAGAGGATTACAGACACAAATGGTCAACCTAAAGATGTGACCTTGACTTACACTAGATTATCGCAAGTTAAAAGGAAAACTGAAGGACCATACAGGATTAATAGAACAAACCTGTGATACCAGTAGAGGTGATGCATGCTTAACTTGCTCACAAGCAATATGTTACACTGACATGCTGTTCTATTATATCATAATTCAAAACATTTTATGCAGGTCCAGACCACACTTGATTCATTATCTATTATACAATTAAATATAAATACAGAGGAAGCAGAGGGGCCATTATCACCAGTGCAGGTGCAGACCTCCCAGGGGGGGAAAGGGCAGACAGAGCAGCAGGATGGTGAGGCCACCCACATCAACCTAACATCATTCCTATGGTGCAATGCACCGTATCCATAGAAACATGTATCAGACCTGAACTAGTACAAACATTTTATATCTTATTTGTTGTATGTGAAATATCACACTGGTAGACCACATTCACACTGATGCTTAACCATCATGACTGTAAAAAACTCATCTTATGATCCAGCATGATTAAAGTCTGACAACATACACTGGGTATTTCAGCTAAGCTGAAGTATATGTGAACACTATTCAAATATTATATACAAATACAAATCCAAAGTAATGTAAAATCATCACAGTGATAGTAATTAGATCACAAGCTAACATGTATAAAGGATTCACACATAAGATGGTGATACTTAGTTCACTTATTAAACATCAAACTTTTGATCACTTCATCCATGCAATCATACCAAACATATGGCTTACTCATACTCTGATATTAACATGACATAAGTGTACCATTGCTAGTGAAATTTTTTTTACAACTTGGAGAAAGTAAGTCACAGTGACCTACTTTTCCATTTCCACAGAGGACATATCAGGATGTGTCAGCTTGTAATGTTGAGCTTACTCCTGAGTCTCATGGTATTCATGTTCTGTTAAGAATTGACAATGGCTCAACTTATTGTAAAAATTTTTTTATTGTTTCAATAGAGGACCTCTCTGGGCAAGTTAGCATGAGATGTTCTATGTAAAAATGGCTGAGATTTTTTTTTTATAAAAATTTAATTAAAAAATTATTTACTAATAAAAAAAATGGCTGAGGTTAAATTGGTTAAGGTAACAAATGACCCATGGGTCATGATGCTCAGCCGACTGACATGTTGACAATATGTCCTTGCACAGGCAACTAAATAAGAATGTAGGTGCCATCATCATTCATGCATATTTGCTCAAGTTCATCAAGATCCATAAGCACATCAAATCTGATGACAATCCAACCAGCCTTTCCTGAGGAATCTGGCAATTTGTGTGTATTTTGCATTATTTCTAGGGTGCTCAAAATTCTAAGAATATAGGTCACAGTGACCCAAATTCAGGTTTCTGGGGAGATCTTTTGAGGAACTCTCAGGATGTCAGGTAAGAAAATCTGGGTTCAATGGTTATGATT
This sequence comes from Sipunculus nudus, assembly GCA_026874595.1. Classification (NCBI taxonomy): domain Eukaryota; kingdom Metazoa; phylum Annelida; class Sipuncula; order Golfingiida; family Sipunculidae; genus Sipunculus; species Sipunculus nudus. The sequence continues at coordinate 442,823 of CM049311.1, read as the reverse complement.
TATGCCCTACTTTGGTGTCAAATTTTCAATTATTCTGAGGGGTGCTTATTAGCCCTTTAGCTCAGAGAATATGGGTAAAAGACACCTAATATAAGGTTCACAAGGATATATTACCTGGACCTCCCTGGATGTCAAGTTAGAAGATTCTAGGACCAAGGGTTACAAATTGAGCCTGTTAACGGATGACCCCATCTTTAAAAGTCTCTAAAAATAGAGAGAAAACTAGATGTGTCGGAACGACACGAATGTCCCCGCCTGGGGGAAATTAGAAACATTTGTTAAATTTTGTAAAATTTTTTAAGTTCAGGAGGTGTCGTATGGTCATAAGTACAAAATGCAACAAGGGCAAAATGCAAACTCGATCTGTAATGGGTCATTAGCAAGCAACACTCCAAAAATCAGGCATACACATATACAAAAAAAGTCCATACACATTTTTCATAAAAATTTCTGTCTTTCATGAAATTTTCTATGTTCAGGATCTGTCATATGGTCAAAAATAGGTCAACTGGGATGAAACGCAAACTGTGTGCCCACAGACCAAACATTTGGCCAGTATCTGTAAGCACTGCATTGCGAAACCAGAATATTAGCAAAAGCTGATAATCAGTCATAAATTTAAATTGGAGCGGTATGTACCATGTTTCATAATATCCACCAAATGCTTCCTGAGAAATAAGATCCTAAGTTTTTTTTCTATACTAAGCTCTGTGACCTTGAAAAGTAGGTCATATCAGCCATCTTTGAACTTGAACCCAGATTATGTAAATATCATGCAATAGCACTGAAGAAATGAAGTTCCTGTATTGAATACCTTACGAGATATACTGCACAAAAGGCCAAAATTAAAAATCTGATAAAAATTCATTAACAAGGACCCATGGGTCACGGCGCTCAGCTGTTATATAGGATAAAAAATATGATTTGGGAAACAGGCATATGCTGGTTTTGTGTGGTAATAAATATAAGCTTTATTATGAGTTGTTGGTGTTTAGCTTATGTATGATTTTGATAGTATTTTTGGAGACAGGGAAGAGGATTGATTTAATTTATTTTATTAACAAATGGAGTGCTATTGTCACACAGATTTTGACTTGGCCATATAACTTATAAGCAGCACATATAATAAAAGAGTTTAACTATTTATTAAAATTTAATAACAAATATTGTGCCAATATAATTTTTATTAAAAATAATAAGACAATCATATGATTTTTTTAATAAAATCTAACTTAACTAATTATTAAAATAATATTATAGAATATATGCATTCATGAATACATTTTGAAAGTATTTGCACTGGTATTCAAATACTTTCATTTTTACCTGAATTCCCATTCTTATGCAAGAAATTTTATAATGGAGTACATATTCATATTCATATTCATATACATTTGCAAAGTATTTGCACCATGTCTGGTATTTATTCAGTTTTAGCCAAACAATGATGTTGAGAATCCAGAATATAAACAAAGGACCCATGGGTCACGACAAAAGTTTGAAATTTTTGCAAATGCAAAATATGAAAAATATTCTATTGTAATGTTTTATATTTATATAAGCATATGAGAAGCTAAGAGGAAAGGGCCCTCCTACTTGGTTATAGTAAAGTTCTCAATATATGATTGCAAACTAATACTCTGACAAGTTTTGCACATTGGAGTTTTCAGGACAAGCTTTATTTTATTCACCGAAATAAAATAAAAGATTCAATAAATTTGATAAAATAAAAACATCTTTTCAAATAAAGTATACACACTGTTAGTTGAATGAGGGACAAACAATATCATTATGCTAATTACAATCTCAGCTATGATTAATAACTGGAATTAATAGTCAATTTCACACCTGGTGAAGTTTTACTCTTCTGAAGTAAAGCATTACTTATCTGATGAACATCCATACTTTCATAACAATACATCACTTTGTGGACACAATTAAATGTGCACTTTAATCATTGTAACTCTGGTGGTACAATACAAAATCTAAAATGTAGCATGTCCAAGAATAAAATAAAATACAGAAAATTATAACATTCATCTAGTTTATGCACCAGCTGGGGGGGGGGGGGTTCAGTGCAGGGCAAAGGAGAAGCCTGCTAGTAGTGGCCAAGCTGGGTCAAGGCAAGCTGCCTGGGTCGGGTTACATAATGCAAGTGAAGGCTGTACTACTAGGCTGGCCAGATATAAACAACACTTGACATGGTGTATGAAAACTTGAATAAAAGCTACTCTTTTCAAACAATTTCTTTGAAATTTCAGATTTTAAAAGATTATATGTATATATGCTGTGAAAATTAAATCAACAGTGCTTACAGGGAAAAAACGTGCCACTGCCAAAGTTGGACAAAATTTAAGGTATTAATTTTTTATTTATGCTAATAACTTGAAAAATTTGCAAAATTCAGATCTAATTTTTGGGCAAACAATTGAATCTTGATTAAATAAAGTTATATTCCTGAAAAAAAGTCTTCAGCTTCAGCAATTCTCATGTTAAGTGAGCAAATATATTTCCTGATTTTTAAAAAATTGCATTATATTTGGGCCTATAACTTCAAAATAATACCCAATACTGACTTAATTTTTGGTATGTGCACAGAAAATGTATGGAAGAATAGGAATACTAAATATGATCAAAAACAGATCAGTGGTTTTGATATTAGGCAGACTTGAAGTGTAACAATTGCTTTTTTATGGAAAACAGAGGTTTTTCCTTAATATCTCGAAGGAACGAAGTTCTAATGACCCAATTTTTGGTATGGTAGGAGATTTTGGGGACATCTAATGGTATGCAGAATTTTGGATTCGTAGGTCCAACGGTTTTAAAACGTGCCCTGTTAACGGCCGGACGGCCAGACGGCCAGACGGACGACGGACAAAGGACCACGACTATAGCTCAGATGACTTATAGTCAGCTGAGCTAAAAATTCAGAAATTGTAGGTGGTGCCACCAAAATTGTGACCATCATTCCAAATGATCATAAGTTTTGTGAAAATCCACACAATGGTTCCTGAGATATAAGCTTCTGAGTGTTTTTGTATAAAACAAAGAAAAATAGGTCAAGGTCACCCATCTTTGAACTTGACCAAGATTTTGTTGATATACATCTTCACTGATGAAATAAAATTCCAACGGTGAATCCTTTTAGAGATATCCTGCTCACAAGGCCAAAATTGAAAAACCCTATAAAAATTGATTAAAAAATCAGAAATTGCAGGTGGTGCCACCAAAATTGTGCAGCATGTACAGACCATCAGTCCCAATGAGCATAGTAAGTTTTGTGAAAATCCACACAATGGTTCCTGAGATATAAGCTTCTGAGTGTTTTTCTATAATATGCTCTAAAATGTAGAAAAATGGGTCAAGGTCACCCATCTTCGAACTTGACTGAGATTTTATCCATATACATCTTCACTGATAAAATAAAATTCTTACGGTGAATCTGTTTAGAGATATCCCGCTCACAAGGTAAAAGTTAACAAACGCGGGACGGACGGATGCCGGACGGACACCGGACGGACAGACAGACGGACAGACAGACAGACAGCTTGGGTGATGACAATAGCCCATCAGCCTATGAGCTGAGGGCTAAAAACGGCTGTACATGTACATTTGTCATGAAAATTTATATTTTTCATGAAATTTTCTATGTTTAGGGGCTGTAAAACAATCAAAAGTAGGTCAACCAGGACCAAACGCGAACTTGATCTGTAACTGGTCATTATCTGCCCACACACAAAAAATCAGGGCAGTACCTGCAGGCATTGGGGAAAAAAGTCTGTACATGTGTATTTGTCATGAAAATTTATGTTTTTTCATGAAATTTTCTATGTTCAGGAGCCGTAAAAAAGTAGGTCAACCGGGACAAAACGCGAACTCAATCTGTAACTGGTCAACATCTGCCCAAACACCAAAAATCAGGCACATATCTGCAGGCATTAGCCAAATAAAGTCCCTACATGTGTATTTGTCATGAAAATTTATATTTTTCATGAAATTTTCTATGTTCAGGAGCCATAAAACGGTCAAAAGTAGGTCAACCAGGACTAAAAGTGAACTCGTTCTGTAACTGGTCAATATCTGCACACACACCAAAAATCAGGCCAATATCTGCAGGCATTGCGAAAAAAAGTCTGTACATGTGCAGTCCTCATGATATTTCTATTTTTCATGAAATGTTCTAAGTTAAGGAGCCGTAAAACCGTTAAAAGTAGGTCAACCAGGACGAAACGCTAACTCGATCTGTAACTGGTCATTATCTGCCCACACACCAAAAATCAGGCCAATATCTGCAGGCATTGCGAAAAAAGTCTGTACAACTGTTTGATTTCGGAATGATGGAGGACGGAAGGAAGGACATGGGTAAAACTATATGCCCCGGCCACTTTGTGGCGGGGGCATAAAAATGTATTAAAATTTGAAAAAACTCCAGGTGGTGCCACCAGTCTGCAGGAACTGACAAAACACTCCTTGATCAATATGCATGCAAAGAATCATGGTGATCAATGTATCAGTTGTTCAGATACTGGACCTTTTGTATCAAACTTTTATTTATTTACAGCTCAGAGAATATGGGTAACAGAGACCTAATTTCAGTGTCTGAAGAGAACTTTTGAGGAATTAACAGGATTTAAAATTGGAGGATTCTAGGTTCTAATAGTTATGATTTGTGCCCTGCTTTGGTATCAATTAAAGGAATATGAGAAACAGAGACCTTATTTCAGGTTTTCAAGGAGATTTTTCATCGACCTCCTGGATGCATGTCAAGTTAGAAAATTCTTGGTCCAGTGGTTATGATTTGTGCCCTGTTAAGGGATGACCCCTTCTATAAAGGTCTCAAAAATAGAGAAAAAAATGTGTTAAAATTGGGAAAAAATCTGGGTGGCGCCACCAGTCTGCAGAAACTGACGAAACACTCCTTTATCAACAAGCATCTAAAGAATCATGGTGATCAATGCATTGTTTGTTCAGATACTGGACCTTTTATATCAAACTTTTAATTAATCTTGGAATTTTTCAGAGCCCCATACAAAGACCTAATTTCACTGAGTGTCTGAAAAGAACTTTTGAGGAACTCTCAGGATGTAAAATTACAGGATTCTAGGTCCAATGATTATGATTTGAGTCCTGCTTTTGTATCAAATTTTCAATTATTCTGGGGGTATTTATAAGCCCCATAGCTCAAAGAATTTGGGAAACAGAGACCTTCTTTCAAGTTTTCAAGGAGAATTTTTATGGATCTCTAGGCATGTCAAGTTAGAAGATTCCAGGTTCAGCGGTGAAGATTTGTGCCCTGTTATCTGCCAGACGGCTGGACGGACGACAGACGAAGAGTGATCGCTATGAGCTAAAAACTGGAACAACAGGTGGCTTCACCTGTTTGGTCTACAACAAAAATATCTGAAACATACAAAATTTCAGGCTGTAACGTTACATCCATCCTATCCTGAGATGAGAGAATTTTATCCAAAGCAAATGGAAAGATGGACACCAGGCGAAAAAACCGCAGATGGCGTCACCAGTCTTGTAGACATATGAGATGGAGGTATATAGGATCTATGAACACGCTCAATTTCAGGCCAATATGGCAAACCACACCTGATTGTAGAAAGGATCGATATCAATTTATTCTACAACAAGACCTACAGGCCTAATGCGAACCTGTGCAATGAGATTACAACAGGTATAATGCTTCAATGCTGGACCATTACTTTTCAAGAAAATGTGTGACATGTATATGCACAATGCAAGTACTAAACACTTAGAACAAGAAACAATTAAACAAACATCACTGCTGAAATTCTGGCATGGGTGCACACAACACAAAAACTAGAATACGGGTAGTCAACAAGCGACTATGTGTATCCACTATAATCAGAATGGGATGGGTGAAGTGAGGCATGGATTGAGTGGCAAGGGGAAATGTCTATGTAGGTTGCGCCACCTACCACAAAATCCAGAAAGCTGTCCAAGTTGTATACATATGCAAAATTTTATGCAGATAAGTCAAACCACTACTTGTATATGAGTAATTTTATCCCACAGCAGACAAACAGAAGGACGCTGTGCAAAAATGGTGGCAGGTGGCGCCACCAATTTTCTGTAAGATTAAGAGCTATGTGAGATCTTTACACATGCAAAATTTCAGGGGGATATGTCAAACCAGTCCTTAGATATAAGCCTGAATGTCTGCAGCGTATACATAAATGTAGGTGGCGCCACCTGCCACAAAATTGAGAAAGCTATCCAAGATGTATAAACATGCAAAATTTTATGCAGATAAGTCAAACCACTACTGAGATGAGTGATTTTAGCCCGAGACAGACAAACAGATGGATGCTGTGCAAAAATGGTGGCAGGTGGCACCACCAAATTGGGTATGATTAAGAGCTATGTGAGATCTATACACATGCAAAATTTCAGGGGGATATGTCAATCCAGTCCTAAATATAAGCCTGAATGTCTGCAGCATATACATAAATGTTGGTGGCGCCTTCTGCCACAAAACCCAGAAAGCTATCCAAGATATATAAACCTGCAAAATTTTAGGCAGATATGTCAAACCACTGCTGAGATATAAGTGATTTTATCCCATGGCAAACGAACAGCAGGACGCTGTGCAAAAATAGTTGCAGGTGGCGCACCAGTTTTGCGTTTGATAAAGAGCTATGTGAGATCTATAAACATGCAAAATTTTTTCAAATCGGTCAAATGGTTCCCGAGATATGAGCTTGGTTGTCTGCAGCATAAACATGAATGTAGGTGGTGCCACCTGTCATAAAATCAAGAAAGCTGTCCAGTATGTATACACATGCAAAATTTCAGGTGGATAAGTCCAATTAACCAATGCAGGGATATGAGTGATTTTTCCCATGGCAGATGAATAGATGGACGCTGTGCAAAAATGGTTGCAGGTGGAGCCACAATTTTTAGTGTATGTTATAAAGCTATCCAAGGGGTACATTTGTGCAAAATTTTTAGCCTGATCAGTCAAACAGTTCCCGAGATATGTGGGTTTATGTGTGGAAACAGACGCACTAATGGACGCTGGGCAGAGAGGAAAGGTCAGAGGTCAACCAAAAATGTGGGCGCAGCAGTTCACATGTTAATCAATCATAAATCCAAATTTTAAAAAAATTCTGCCCAGTGGTTACGGAGGAGTTTTCTGGAAACCTATGCAGCGGTGGCGGTGGCGCAAACTGAAAACATAGTATCTGCAAAACTCTGTTTTGGCGGATACAATGATTGTAGCTGGCACCACCAGTCTTGTATACAATGAAGATATATATATATATGCCCAATGTCAGACTGATATGTCAAACCCCTCCTGTGAAATAAGCAGGGACATACACTGTGCAAAAATTATTGTAGGTGCCGCCACCAGTTTTGTACACTATAAAGCTACCTGATATGTATAAACATGCCCAATTTTAGGCTGATGTATCAGATTTCTCTGTAGAATTAAGCAGGTGCATACACTGAAAAAGTCAATGTAGGTGGCACCACCTGTATTGTAAATGAGAATACCATCAAAGAGGCATAGACAGGTCAAAATATCAGGCCAATACATCAAACTTCCCCAGAGTTTGATGCACTGGGCTGACAAGGCTTAGGTGAGTAAGGCAGGTGCCCACATGTGAACTATGAAAAATTGCTGCCTCAAGCTACTGCACTGAGTGAACTCTTGACCTGCACCTGGCTAGACTGAGTGATCTTTTGACCTGTACTTGGCTGCACTGAGAGAACTCTTGACCTGTTGCATAATCTGACACAGTTGGCAGTCTGCCAAAGCTATAAATAGATCCAGGCTGAACTTTGGTGCCTAATCTGATGCACTGAGCAGTCTGCCAAAGCTATAAATAGAATGCAGCTACTGCACTAAGTGAACTCTTGACCTATACCTGGCTGCACTTCTTCTGATCCTGGCACTGTACAAAAAAACTCTCCGAGTTAGATGGACATGCCAAATTTCACCAGGCAGTGACCAATAAATTAAAACACTCCTGAAATTTGAGCAATTTTCACCCAAATCCAAGGCACGGATGAATGTTTTGCAAGAATTGGTTGCAGTTGGTGCCACCAGTCTTGAGTATTAGATGGAGGTATCTAAGATGGATGGACATGTTAAATTTCAGATCAATACTTTGAACCACTTCTGAGAGCAATTTTCATCTAAAGCAAATGCATGGATGGACACCACACAAAAATGGTTGCAGATGGCAACAAGAGTCTTGAGTACAAGATGGATCGAGCTATCCAAGATCTATGGACATGCACAATTTCAGCCCAATATGTTGAACCAATCACTAAGACAAACATATGGCAAATGCTTGGATGGATGCCATGCAAAAATGATTGTAAGGTGCACCACCAGTCTCATGTACGAGATGGAGGGATTAAGATCTACGGACATGCTAAATTTCAACTTAATATATTGAACCACTCCTGAGATATGGAGTGTTATCACAAATACACCCAGATTCATACTGCAGATAAAGGATATCATTTGACGCCACCAGTCTTTGTTAGGCACAACCATAGGTGAGTGAATAACTATGCCAGATTTCAGAAAGAGCAGTGCAAGGGTCTCAGAGAAGTTCTCCAGAGATATCCAGACAACTAGAGAAACATAGACAACTGAGACTGACACAGACAAGTACAGGTACACAGACAATAAACTGAAGAGACACACAGACAACTAGAAAAACACAGACAACTGAGACTGACACAGACAAGTACAGGTACACAGACAATAAACTGAAGAGACACACACACAACTAGAGAAACACAGACAACTGAGACTGACACAGACAAGTACAGGTACACAGACAATAAACTGAAGAGACACACAGACAACTAGAGAAACACAGACAACTGAGACTGACACAGACAAGTACAGGTACACACACAATAAACTGAAGAGACACACAGACAACTAGAGAAACACAGACAACTGAGACTGACACAGACAAGTACAGGTACACACACAATAAACTGAAGAGACACACAGACAACTAGAGAAACACAGACAACTGAGACTGACACAGACAAGTACAGGTACACAGACAATTAACTGAAGAGACACACAGACAACTAGAGAAACACAGACAACTGAGACTGACACAAACAAGTACAGGTACACAGACAATAAACTGAAGAGACACACAGACAACTAGAGAAACACAGACAACTGAGACTGACACAGACAAGTACAGGTACACAGACAATAAACTGAAGAGACACACAGACAACTAGAGAAACACAGACAACTGAGACTGACACAGACAAGTACAGGTACACAGACAATAAACTGAAGAGACACACAGACAACTAGAGAAACACAGACAACTGAGACTTACACAGACAAGTACAGGTACACAGACAATAAACTGAAGAGACACACAGACAACTAGAGAAACACAGACAACTGAGACTGACACAGACAAGTACAGGTACACACACAATAAACTGAAGAGACACACAGACAACTAGAGAAACACAGACAACTGAGACTGACACAGACAAGTACAGGTACACAGACAATAAACTGAAGAGACACACAGACAACTAGAGAAACACAGACAACTGAGACTGACACAGACAAGTACAGGTACACAGACAATAAACTGAAGAGACACACAGACAACTAGAGAAACACAGACAGGCAACTGAGACTGTCACAGACAAGTACAGGTACACAGACAATAAACTGAAGAGACACACAGACAACTAGAGAAACACAGACAACTGAGACTGACAAAGACAAGTACAGGTACACAGACAATAAACTGAAGAGACACACAGACAACTAGAGAAACACAGACAACTGAGACTGACACAGACAAGTACAGGTACACACACAATAAACTGAAGAGACACACAGACAACTAGAGAAACACAGACAACTGAGACTGACACAGACAAGTACAGGTACGAAGACAATAAACTGAAGAGACACACAGACAACTAGAGAAACACAGACAACTGAGACTGACACAGACAAGTACAGGTACACACACAATAAACTGAAGAGACACACAGACAACTAGAGAAACACAGACAACTGAGACTGACACAGACAAGTACAGGTACACACACAATAAACTGAAGAGACACACAGACAACTAGAGAAACACAGACAACTGAGACTGACACAGACAAGTACAGGTACACACACAATAAACTGAAGAGACACACAGACAACTAGAGAAACACAGACAACTGAGACTGACACAGACAAGTACAGGTACACACACAATAAACTGAAGAGACACACAGACAACTAGAGAAACATAGACAACTGAGACTGACACAGATAAGTACAGGTACACACACAATAAATTAAAGAGACACACAGACAACTAGAGAAACACAGACAACTGAGACTGACACAGACAAGTACAGGTACACAGACAATAAACTGAAGAGACACACAGACAACTAGAGAAACACAGACAACTGAGACTGACACAGACAAGTACAGGTACAAAGACAATAAACTGAAGAGACACACAGACAACTAGAGAAACACAGACAACTGAGACTGACACAGACAAGTACAGGTACACAGACAATAAACTGAAGAGACACACAGACAACTAGAGAAACACAGACAACTGAGACTGACACAGACAAGTACAGGTACACAGACAATAAACTGAAAAGACACACAGACAACTAGAGAAACACAGACAACTGAGACTGACACAGACAATTACAGGTACACAGACAATAAACTGAAGAGACACACAGACATCTAGAGAAACACAGACAACTGAGACTGACAAAGACAAGTACAGGTACACACACAATAAACTGAAGAGACACACAGACAACTAGAGAAACACAGACAACTGAGACTGACACAGACAAGTACAGGTACACACACAATAAACTGAAGAGACACACAGACAACTAGAGAAACACAGACAACTGAGACTGACACAGACAAGTACAGGTACACACACAATAAACTGAAGAGACACACACACAACTAGAGAAACACAGACAACTGAGACTGACACAGACAAGTACAGGTACACACACAATAAACTGAAGAGACACACAGACAACTAGAGAAACACAGACAACTGAGACTGACACAGACAAGTACAGGTACACACACAATAAACTGAAGAGACACACAGACAACTAGAGAAACACAGACAACTGAGACTGACACAGACAAGTACAGGTACACACACAATAAACTGAAGAGACACACAGACAACTAGAGAAACACAGACAACTGAGACTGACACAGACAAGTACAGGTACACAGACAATATACTGAAGAGACACACAGACAACTAGAGAAACACAGACAACTGAGACTGACACAGACAAGTACAGGTACACACACAATAAACTGAAGAGACACACAGACAACTAGAGAAACACAGACAACTGAGACTGACACAGACAAGTACAGGTACACAGACAATAAACTGAAGAGACACACAGACAACTAGAGAAACACAGACAACTGAGACTGACACAGACAAGTACAGGTACAAAGACAATAAACTGAAGAGACACACAGACAACTAGAGAAACACAGACAACTGAGACTGACACAGACAAGTACAGGTACACAGACAATAAACTGAAGAGACACACAGACAACTAGAGAAACACAGACAGGCAACTGAGACTGACACAGACAAGTACAGGTACACAGACAATAAACTGAAGAGACACACAGACAACTAGAGAAACACAGACAACTGAGACTGACACAGACAAGTACAGGTACACAGACAATAAACTGAAGAGACACACAGACAACTAGAGAAACACAGACAGGCAACTGAGACTGACACAGACAAGTACAGGTACACAGACAATAAACTGAAGATATACCCAGACAACTAGAGAAACACAGACAACTGAGACTGACACAGACAAGTACAGGTACACAGACAATAAACTGAAGAGACACACAGACAACTAGAGAAACACAGACAGGCAACTGAGACTGACACAGACAAGTACAGGTACACAGACAATAAACTGAAGAGATACACAGACAACTAGAGAAACACAGACAGACAACCGAGACTGACACAGACAAGTACAGGTACACACACAATAAATTGAAAAGATACACAGACAACTAGAGAAACACAGACAGACAACTGACACTGACACAGACACATACAGGTACACAGATAATAAACTGAAGAGATACACAGACAACTAGAGATACACAGAAAGACAACTGACACTGAAACAGACAAGTACAGGTACACAGACAATAAACTGAAGAGATACACAGACAACTAGAGATACACAGACAGACAACTAAGACTGACAGAGACAAGTACAGGTAAACAGACAATAAACTGAAGAGATACACAGACAACTAGAGATACACAGACAGACAACTGACACTGACACAGACAGGTACAGATACACGCACAATAAATTGAAGAGATACACAGACAACTAGAAAAACACAGACAACCAAGACTGAAACAGACAAGTACAGGTACACACACAATAAATTGAAGAGATACACAGACAACTAGAGAAACACAGACAGACAACCGAGACTGAAACAGACAAGTACAGGTAAACAGACAATAAACTGAAGAGATACACAGACAACTAGAGAAACACAGACAGACAACTAAGACTGACAGAGACAAGTACAGGTAAACAGACAATAAACTGAAGAGATACACAGACAACTAGAGATACACATACAGACAACTGACACTGACACAGACAAGTACAGGTACACGCACAATAAATTGAAGAGATACACAGACAACTAGAAAAACACAGACAGACAACTGAGACTGAAACAGACAAGTACAGGTAAACAGACAATAAACTAAAGAGATACACAGACAACTAGAGAAACACAGACAGACAACCGAGACTGAAACAGACAAGTACAGGTAAACAGACAATAAACTGAAGAGATACACAGACAACTTGAGAAACACAGACAGACAACTGACACTGACACAGACAAGTACAGGTACACACACAATAAACTGAAGAGATACACAGACAACTAGAGAAACACAGACAAACAATTGAGACTGACACAGACAAGTACAGGTACACAGACAATAAACTGAAGAGACACACAGACAACTAGAGAAACACAGACAAACAACTGAGACTGACACAGACAAGTACAGGTACACAGACCAAAAACTGAAGAGATACCCAGACAACCAGAGGAACACAGACAAATTGAGACTGACACAGACAACTAAAGGTACACTAATAACCTGGGAGACAGACAGAAAAACAACTTGCTGAAATTCAGATAGACACACTGAAAAAACAAGAGGGATACACCGACCTAAACAACAGTCAAAATCTTTTACTGGACATAGTTTTAATGAGACCATCCCATGTTATCCTGTCCTTGCATTCAGTAAACTAAGACGATGGGTGTAGCCTCACATGGGGGTGTACTGTAAAGAAACAGACAGGATACAGAGGAAATAAACCGTTCTAACATCCTCTCCTTGACACTGGGCACAATATCCTGGTCTAGTGTTCACATAAAGTAAGGCCAGCTATGACAGAAAGATATACCAGTATATAATGTCAGTGAACTGTGTATGTGTCCAGGTTTATATACAGATATACACCAGATTATTATATCACTGACTGAACTTTGAACATGTGTTTCCAGGTTTGTATACAGATATACCAGATTATAATGTCAGGGAACTGTGGATGTGTCCAGGTTTATATACAGATTTACCCATACACCAGAATATTATATTACTGTTTGAACTTTTACATGTGTATCCAGGTTTGTATACAGATTACCAGATCATAATATCAGTGGACTGTGTGCGTGTTATCATAATTTGTGGTGTTTTAACTGCAGAAACATTCTACACAGTTCTTTTTTATGTATCAAATGTTGACAGATGAATCAACAAAGGACCCATGGGTCAAGTCACTGAGCTGAGTTTTGGAAAATTTTAGCAAATGCAAAATATACTTATTTCTTTTTAAAAGCTAAGAGGAAATGGCCCTGCTAACTGGTGATAATCAAATATTAAATATATGTTTGCTGAACTAAAACTATGCCAATTTTTGGACTATATTTAAGTTGCGAGGCCTCTCATGATCAAATATTTCTATAAGTATCATTATTTCAACTATATGACAGTAATATGTGCATAATATGATTAGCTTAAGTATAATAATGTACCTTTAATTAAAAACTGAAATAAAATGCTGTAAAAAATAAAAATTTTCTATTTTCAAATTTAACTAAACTGATAATATATATTGTACTGTGTAATACATGAAAATTGGGTTTGAAACCATTTAATAATGAAATGAGGAGAACAAGGGACCCATGGAATCACGGCGCTCAGCTGAAGTTTGAAATTTTAGCAAATGCAAAATATACAAAATATTCTATTGTAATGTTTTTCATATATATGAGCATATGAGAAGCTAAGGGCCTCCTACTTGGTTATAGTAAAGTTCTAAATATATGTTTGCAAAACTAATACTCTAACAAGACTGTTGTGAAGAAAAACAGTAAAAAATTTGAGATACTGAGATGCATATATGAAAAATTTACAGATGCACAGGCAAGTGGACAGAATGGACTAATACCTTTATTTCACTTTCAAGGAAATAATGCATTTAAGTTTATATGAAAGCCTATTTTTTTTTTAAATATCACTTTTTCCATTTATAGATTTTATCAGATTCATTTTTTTTTACACATTTTATAAATTTGGAATAATGCAACAACATGGCATCATAAACAAGGGACCCATGGGTCACTGTGCTCAGCTGAAGTTGACCTTGAAGGTAAAAATCTAAAATAATATCAAATGGAGATGCTGTGTAAGAGGAAAAAGTAATAAAGGCCATGATTGGTTTATATGATTGGTTTGTATTGATGAGCAAGAAATTGTTGCAAATAATATTTTGTGACTTGACCATGTGTTTCCTAATGTTGAAACTGAAGCATGTGAGCAGTTTGTGAACAAATGATCTGTACTATTACCATGATCATTAGTTGGCTTTCTGATTAACTGTTGACATTTCAGTAGTTTACACATTTGTTAAATTGAATCTATTTTTTGTATAATATATAATTAAATATATATTATTTTTTATGAAATGTATACAGTTGAAATAAAACTAATTAACAACATAAAACAGGGAAAACAAAGCCTGATCTCAAATTCTGCTGAGGCAGGAAAATAATGAACAAATGTTTGTATTAAATCAACATTTTTTTATCACATCAATTTTTTTTTTAATTTAAGTTTATATTTCTATACATTTCCAATATAACATATATATCTGAATATAAACGTTGATTCATAATTCTCAACTGCATCATCATAAATCTCAATCTTGTCATATAACACCACATCATGCATACAAATGTTTATTTATTTTTTTTATTTTGTGTCTTTATTTATCCATATTGTGCTTCATATTTAATAAATTTAAGCATACTGATGGGTTCAATTATATTTGTTAAAATCATTTAATAGAAAATTTATTTCTTTAAAAATGCTACATTACACAACATTGCATCTGCATCTTCTGGATTACACCTTAAATTTTTTTTTTCAAGGAAAGGTTTTTGCATATCGGAGTGGAAACAGCATTACAATTAAGGAGATACAGTGAAAACAAAAACAATTACTGCATAACACTTGGTAAGTTTGGGTTCAGAAACCCTGGCATAGCTGACTTCCAGTGACCTGGAGTGGGACCCTGCATCTGTAATCTGTAATCAAAGCAAATGACTACAATAGAGCCTCAAGAAAAAATCAATAACTAGCTTAATTTTCAAGCTTTTATTTTCAAATTACAGATTTAAACAAATAAAATATTTATGTTAACATGCTTTGAATATTAAATCAATGGTACTTACAGGAAAAAAACATGCCATGGTCAAAGTTGGGCAAAATTTAAGGTACTGATTTTATTTTTATGCTAATAGCTTAAAAAATTTACAAAATTCAGATCTAATTTTGGATAAACAATTGAATCTTAATTAAACATAGTTATATACTTCGGAAAATAGACTCTCAGTTTCAAAATTTTTCATGTAAAGTGAGTAAATATTTTTCCTGATTTTTTACAAAGTCCATTATGTTCAGGCCCATAACTTAAAGAATTATACTTAACAGACTTAATTTCTGGCATGTACATAGGAACTATATACAGGAATATTTATGGTAAATATGAGGAAAAAACAGATGAGTGGTTTTGATATTAGTTGGTCCTGAAGTGTGAAAATAGGTTTTTAATAAAATATTGAGGTTTTTCCTTAATTTCTCAAAAGGAATGAAGTCGGAAAGACCCAGTTTTTGGCTTGGTAGGAGATCTTGGGGACATCTAACATTATGCTGAATTTAGGATTCCTATGTCTTACGGTTTCAAAACGTGCCACATCTATGGACAGACGGACGGCACGACAGACGGACGGTCGACGGACAATGGACCACGACTATAGCTCAGATGACTTATAGTCAGCTGAGCTAAAAATGGGCATAAGTGGTATATGAAAGAATACATTTCATAAACAAAAGTGTGAATTTAATTAATTTTTCAATAGTTAAATATATGGTCATATCAGGTTAAAACTAATAAAACATGTCGTAAAGCACTTACATTAGATCCTAACTTTTTATCACGTTTGAATATTGGGATTCAAATCCTGAAAATTATTTTGTTTAAAAAAATTTAAAATTTTTGGATGGGTCTCTGTGGTTACTGGTTCTTGTTTATTGTACAGTTCTGTCAAAAGGAGAGGTGGTGGGAGAAGGTTGGGGGGGGGGGGGGGAAGAGACTTAAAGAGACATGAATGAAATGCTATAAAGTATTTATATCTGTTTTAATCTTAACATGTCAACAAGTACTTACATTAGATCCTAACATTTCATCACATTTGATTATAAGGATTCAAATCCTGAAAATTAAAAAAAAGCCATCATTGTTCAAGTTCAACATAAAATGAATTTAACATTGAAATTATACGATTCATCTTGTTCATTAGTCCAGTGTATTGAAGGATTGGGTTGGTCTGTGTGGTTATTGCTGGTTGCTGAAAAAAAATTTGAAATTATAAGATTCATCTTGTTTATGTACAGTTCTGCCAACAGACAGGAGTGGTGGGAGGGAAAAGGGGATTGGGGGGGGGGGTTGTTGGGGGGGGGGGGGGAGAGAGAGAGAAAGGGGGGGAGAGAGAGAGAAAGAGAGAGAAAGCCTGACCCAGATCACCTAGACAGAGCTGGGCAGGAGTAAAGATATTACATAATGTTATGTGGTAAGAGGTGTTAATATCTATTATAAATAATTACTGATTTTAACGCAATATTTTGGTACACATAAGATCAGTTACCAGTTCAGCAGATGGAAAGATAGATAGAGCGACAGAGAGAAATGATAATAGCCTAAATTGGTGTACCAACGCATTGTCTACCATTGTAAGACAGGTGTTTGGATTCCGATCTCCATATGTCGGTTAGCATATAGGTTTAGAAAAGAAGCTGATAAATGAGTATTTTAATGGACATAAATTCTGAATGCAGACAACCAGTGATTACTATAGACTGGTATAATTGTTATAGCCATGTGAATGTAAACTTAATCAAGTAAGCCAAAATAGATTCTGTTTTTATAGGCATCAGCAGAAGCCAGGTTTAGATCTGGATGACAGTGTAAAATGATATAAAAGTCAAAGGTACGGTGAATACCGGCCTGCGCATGAGGCAGTAATTTAGGACAGGAAAACTGTACCGAAAGTGAGTCAGTAAGTAGCTGGGTCACACAGAATTGATCAGGAGACAAATATGTACCCTGAATATATTAATATCAGGAATATAATGATATTACATGAGTTTTAGGTAAAACAAGGAAAAAGTTTGTGCGTAGGCGAAAGCCGAAGCCATATATGGTTATCTAAACATTCAGGTGCGTCATAATGATACATATCCAATATCCAATAGAAAAAGTGTAAGATGATGTAAAGGTTTGTGACGTAGTAATACTGATACAAAATCCTGTGTTGGGCTGGGAACTGGCAGACAGACCCACGCCATCATCAACATGTAAACCAAGACAACTGGAAATAAAACAGCACAATATCCAACTTGGACTGTCTCAGTTATTCACCTGACGCGCCGTGTGACTGTGTTATGGCCAGGGAAGAACTCCCCTAATTCCCCGTTGTAACACATTGGTGGAGATCCGGTTTTGGTACAACGATCTACCTCGTCACGACATAATCAATATGGCACCAACAGGACAGAAGACATCATCAGATTCTACACCGTCAGGTAAAATAGACTGTTCAGTTATTCCCATGTTTTATGGAGATGGTGACACAGATGCAATTGACTGGCTCGACCGTTTTAACACCACGGCTGTCCTACTAGGCTGGACGAAACCGTCCGTAGAAGGTCTTAGAAGCGATCAGAGAGCTGAAATATTCTCCTAAAAACTAGCTCCAGGTAGTGTTGCCGCGTCTTGGTATCGTTCTCTACCTTTAGACACGCGTAAAGACTTTACAAAACTAGCAGAAGCTTTTACACAACGTTTCGCGCGTAAGGGTCAGAGACTCGCTATTTTAAGAACTTTTAATACAAGAGTTTTTCAGTCCAACGAAACTGTTGATCATTACATTGATCACCTCCGTAATATGGGAGCGCAGCTCGGTAAATCTGAACAGGATATCATGGACGCCATTAAAATTGGGTTTCCCAGAGGAATCCAACAATACATAGACTTAAAAGACCCACAAAATCTTGAAGATTTGACAGAACTAGCTCGTAAGGCTGTTGAATTTCATCCCATTACCAACTCGCCGATTCCACCACAACTTAATATAACGGAGCTGTGTGAAGAGATCAGCAATGCTGTTTGGCAGCGGGCCCCGTCGACCGCCACCGAATCTCCGCTGAGACGACCTCGCACACCATCACGTGAGCGCACAGGAATGCGTTCCGCATCACCTGCACCCCCTCCCCGCTGGCGATCTCCGGGACCACAACAACAACGCTCCACTCAAGGTTACAGACAACCCAGACGATCATTGCCAGGTAACAGTCAGCCACCTTCGCCGTGTCCACGGTGTGGTTATAATCATTGGGCTTATCTATGTAGATTTAAAAATGTTAGCTGTAATTTTTGTGGTGAAATAGGCCATTTGGCCCGTGTATGTCGCAACGCTAAAACTACTCCTAAAACTGTACGGTTTGATAGAGTAATGTTTAAATAGGATATAACGCCTGATCCTGAACTGGACCGTAGCGCTTTAAAACAAAATTCTCCATCAATCAGTAGACATAACCGTCCTCTGAACCAGGTCCTTAGAGACCCCGATATCAAATGTCCCCATATTTTAGTCAATCTTCAAAATAACAGATATAATAATTTGGTTACAGCTACAGTTAATTCCCACAAAGTCCAATGTTTATTAGACACGGGAGCTCAAGTCTCTTGTATTGATTGGCATACGATACAAAATCTAAACAACAGGGGTACTATTCCGGTTAATCCAGTAAACATTTCATATGTAAAAGGGATCGGAAATATCCATGTTAAAGTTATGGGTCAGGTTGATTTAACTCTTAAATTGGGGGAATTCGGTACCAAACATTCCTTTCTGGTCTTAACATCTAGTAGTGTACCCATAATATTAGGTACGGATTATTTACAGAAGTACCAAGCCCAAATTGATTTTTCTCATAATGTTCTCTCCTTAATGAATAGTAAATATCACATTCCACTGTGTAGTAAGGGACGGCCCTTTAATCACTCGTATCTCAGAGTTGCGATTAATACTACCTGTCAACCGCTCACAGAAACAATATTACCTGTTTATACTCCGGATCCATACTTCTCGGATACCATTGGACAGGTCATTCCTCTTAGCTTATTAAGAAAGTCGAAACGCTTAGCTGGGGCGTATAGCATCAATACCTTAACCAATTCAAAAACTGTCATGCGTGTTATGAATCCTTATACCAAACCAGTTAAACTCTCACAGGGTTATCCAATTGCCTCATTCCGTTTACTTTCACCCACATCTGACGCATTCACCATTATCGATCGCCAAGTCAGTATGGACATTAATCAGGTTAGTGCTAGTAATACCAATGAGGATAACGAGAAGGAATATTATAAAATAGCCCAATCCTTAAACTTCAACTTAGAAGGAACAGAATTAAATGAACAGGAAAAATATAAATTACTGGCATTTTTAGGCTCAAATCGGGACATTTTTGCTACTAATATTACTGAATTAGGACGTACAAATGTATTCTCTCATTCAATCGATACTGGTGATGAAACTCCCATTCGACTGGCCCCATACAGAGTAAGCCCCACTAAAAAGGCTGAAATAGATAGGCAAGTTCAGGAAATGCTCGATACGGGCATCATCCAAGAATCTACATCCTTATGGCAAGCTCCTGTTTTATTAGTTCCTAAGAAAAATGGACAATATAGATTTGCTGTGGATTATAGAAAATTAAATGCTATAACTAAGCCGGTAAGTCATCCTTTACCTCGAATTGAGGATGTTTTTGATAGTATTGGACAAGCAAAAGCGCGCATATTCTCTGTTCTAGATATGGCCTCTGGATTTTGGCAGATTCCAATGCACCCTGACTCTATTGACAAAACTGGATTTGTCACGCATTCAGGTACATATACCTGGAATGTTATGCCCTTCGGTCTTCGTAATGCACCATCATCGTTCTCTTTTACAGTTGGAACTATTTTAAAGGGTTTAAACTTTAAAAATGCTGTAGTATATGTTGATGATATACTTGTTTATAGTCGTAATTTATCTGAACATCTCACTCATTTGTCTCAAGTTTTTACTAGACTACGACAAGCTAACTTAAAACTGAAACCATCCAAATGTCATTTTGCCACTCCTAAGGTCAATTTTTTAGGTCACTATATCACAACTAGTGGTGTTGAAATGGACACAGCGAAGACACAAGCTGTTGCCACCTTTCCCCAACCTAAAAACCCTAAACAAATGCGCAGTTTCTTAGGATTATGTAATTACTACAGAAAATTTGTTAAAGATTATTCAAAAATTGCTTACCCATTGACCAGATTATTGCATAAAGATATTCCATTCAACTGGGATACTTCGTGTCAAAATGCTTTTACTAAACTGAAACAGGCTCTGACTACGGAACCTATTGTTTTGGTGTATCCTGATTTTGACAAGGAATTCATTTTATATACTGATGCATCCGATTATGCTATTGGTTATATTTTGGGTCAAAAAGACGACCATGGCAAGGACTGTGTTATTGCCTATGGTGGCCGAAATTTGAGAAATAACGAAACCAGATGGGGCATAACAGATAAAGAGTGTTTAGCTATTATAGAAGGTATTAAACATTACAATGTGTATCTTGCAAACGACCGGCCATTCACAATCGTGACAGATCATAGGGCTCTGACTTATTTGGACTCCTGTAAAAATTCATCAGCAAGGCTCGCTCGCTGGGCTATGAAATTACAGCCATATAAATATACAATAGTATATAAGCCTGGAAAATCAAACGTTAATGCAGACGCTCTTTCAAGAAGAAATTATGATATTAGTTTACAACCCATATCTCGGGAGGACACCCGTGATGTGTCTAGTCTTAGTTTACTTTCTACGCAGACTATTCCGGTTCAGACATCTGATTTAGTTGAACATCGCTTTACCTATAGCTCTCAGATCATAACTCCTGAAATTAATCAATTACAAGAGTTGGCTCAAGCCTCGCAAAATTACACGGACGCGACTCCACAACAGTTATTGGAACATCTTCTTCCTGAGATTACCCCGATACAGGAATTACAGGGTCAAGATGAGGATTTAATACCTATCATAAAATACCTTAGGAATAAAACTGACTTACCTGATAATCAACGTTTAGCCAGAAACGTTATTTTAGAAAGTCAAAATTATTTTCTGGATAATAATATTCTATACCATCGTTATTATCCTCGTTCCAGCAGTAAACAAAAAAATGCACCATATATTCAGTTAGTCATTCCCCATATCTTGCGTGATGATATTTTAAGATCTTATCATGATTCTTTGGCTGCTGGTTGTCATTTTGGTATTAATTCTACCTACGAAGCCTTACGACAGAAGTACTACTGGCATTCTATGTATGCTGATGTTACACAATACATACGATCTTGTGACGCTTGTCAGGTTGCAAAACGACATTTCCATGCAAGGGATGCACCACTTATTAATTACCCACTTTCCTCCGTGTTCTCTCGAGTCCATGTAGAAGTCTGTGGCCCCCTGAAAACAACTCCAAAAGGATATAAATATGTTCTTGTCATGGTTGACAGTTTTTCAAAATGGGTAGAGGCTGTTCCATTACGAGAACAGAATGCACAGTCTATCGCCAAGGCTATTTATAATACCTTTATTACCAGGTTTGGACCCCCGCATAGTCTCGTTTCGGATAGAGGTGCTAACTTTATGTCCCATTTGATTAAACAATTATGTAAACTTTTTCAAATTACGAAAGTAGAAACAAGTGCTTACCACCCAGCCTCGAATGGTCAGGTGGAAGTTTATAACCGCACTTTAGTCCAATCACTTCGGACATATATAGAAGCCGATCAATCTAATTGGGCTGATTTAATTCCAAGTTTATTAATGGCTTTTCGTTTCAGACCTCAGGCACAACTTGATGGCTTTAGCCCATATCAAATTTTGTTTGGTAAGAAACCAACACTTCCAATTGATGTGCAGTTGTTACCTGCACCTAAACTGTCCACGCCCGATCAGGCATACCTTGATTTATTAACTACACGCCTGAAACAAATTAGGGAGATAGTAGCTGATATTACTTCTGAGACCAAGGATAAAATTAAACAGCGACATGATATAAAAGCATCTCAACCTGACTTTCAGGTCGGTGATCGTGTTCTGTTAAAACGTATGGCCAAAACCCCAGGTCTTACGCCAAAATTACTCCCCAAATTCTTAGGCCCATACTACATTGCAATAGCCAATTCTAATAATACGTATAAACTTATTGATTGCCGTACTAACAAAGCTTTACCCGCTTTCGTGCATAGTAATAGGTTAAAAAAATATTTTGATCCCCAGGATCGTCCGACAAATCGTCGCGATCCCCCCGATCATCCCACCGATGATCCACCCTCGACCCGTGTAGATTCCTTCCAGCGTGATACATCCTCTAGAGATCGTGCTATCTTGGATCCAGACAGTCCAGGTCGATCTCAAACTTCCCATGATGCATACGCTGCCGTTAATAGGCTTATGAAGTGTTCAAAACACCAAGGAAAGCGTGTGTATTTCGTGAAATGGGAGGACAAATCACGGAAATCTTCCTGGGAATATGCAGACGATATTTCGCCCGCACTTATCCGTGAATTTCACATTAAACGAACAATGACCGGTCAGGTACGCAAACGTAAAAACAAACGTTAAATACACTGACTGTACTCACCCGTATATAGACCCTAATAGTGAGATGACGAGGATATCATCCGTTTCATTTTCATATATTATATCATCACTCTGCAGATGTGTTGGTCTTGCACATAAATAGCTAGCAATAAAATTACCATCTTAAATCCTTAAGGTTAAGATCAATGCACACATTTGTTGAGAGATTTACTATTCTCATATGTCATTCCTCATACTTATTCATCCATTCCTTGTCCCCTTACAGAAAATGGGCATCACAGGGGAAGAAATACATTCCACTTACCTGTGCTATCAATTGATTATTAGCTGGCATGGCAAACCTGTTGTTTCCATTCGTATGATTAACAATGACACAGTCCCCATACCTCAGCACGTTTATATATCGTTTTGGCAATCATGGAAATTAAAACGCATGTTGCGTCACGGACTTCCTATTACGATTCTTACGATGAAACATCACGGCGTAGTGTATTTGGTTAACTCGTGTCCTACACGGGAGGACCCCACTTCCTATGAAACGGACGTAGACAATAAAGTCGCTACAACTCCATTAAAAGTTCCGGGTCAGGCACTCAAAACAGCAATGTTTCCTGCTGTACCTCCGTTCATGGCGTCGTTGTCCACGATGTCCATGACGGATAATACAACGCATGCTACGTTGTATCCACTATCTGATAATGTATCATTAGATGGTGCAATATCACGTTGAGGTTATTTACTTATGTAGCGTCTATTTAGAAAATTGTCGCTATATGTATATGTATATATATCTTTGTTATATGATACTGTCTTTTATGATATTTCTTGATAATACATGATATAGGTAGCGTTAATCTTGTTGTTACGATTGTACATATACATATTCTTATTGTTCCTTAATACGTGCATATTGAAAAAAAAAAACAATGAAAAAAAATGTACAAAAGCTTTAAAATCCCTAAAGAAAAAGGCTGTTTGACTACTAATATGTATAATTTTTGCCTCTTTGCAAATAAGCCATGCATATATCTGAAAACTTATTATCCCTTATCATTATATCTTATGTGTCGTTAATCATCACTATATACCATGTGTAGATCTCATTGATGTATATTTATCCTGCATTATATTCTTATCATATTATGTATATTGGTCTTTTCATATGTATATTTAAATATATATATCTATAATGTATTTCCCTGTGATTGTACCTTCATGAAACTTATTGAATATTATCATACAAGTACAGGACTACTATTTTATCTTCTTGCTGTGTTACGATAAGATGTACTCCACACACACACAAAAATATATATAAATACAAAAAAACAAACTAGCATACTAGAGATAGCTACTAGTATATTGTATTATCCATGTTTCCTGATACTATCTTGATGCTTATGGATTGTACTGCCGCTGCAGCCAGTACTTTGATGCGATTTTTCATGTTATACTATTGATACTTCTTGTATTTTATATATGTCTATCATTATGATCATTATTGTTATTATACATATATTCACCGATTTATCCTATTCTTCTTGCTTACATTGTTCTAATGTTGTACACATTGTCCCCAGTGTGTTGTTCATCTTACTGTGTATTTGACCCGGAGTTCAAATTTTGAGCCCCAGGGATATGTTATGTGGTAAGAGGTGTTAATATCTATTATAAATAATTACTGATTTTAACGCAATATTTTGGTACACATAAGATCAGTTACCAGTTCAGCAGATGGAAAGATAGATAGAGCGACAGAGAGAAATGATAATAGCCTAAATTGGTGTACCAACGCATTGTCTACCATTGTAAGACAGGTGTTTGGATTCCGATCTCCATATGTCGGTTAGCATATAGGTTTAGAAAAGAAGCTGATAAATGAGTATTTTAATGGACATAAATTCTGAATGCAGACAACCAGTGATTACTATAGACTGGTATAATTGTTATAGCCATGTGAATGTAAACTTAATCAAGTAAGCCAAAATAGATTCTGTTTTTATAGGCATCAGCAGAAGCCAGGTTTAGATCTGGATGACAGTGTAAAATGATATAAAAGTCAAAGGTACGGTGAATACCGGCCTGCGCATGAGGCAGTAATTTAGGACAGGAAAACTGTACCAAAAGTGAGTCAGTAAGTAGCTGGGTCACACAGAATTGATCAGGAGACAAATATGTACCCTGAATATATTAATATCAGGAATATAATGATATTACATGAGTTTTAGGTAAAACAAGGAAAAAGTTTGTGCGTAGGCGAAAGCCGAAGCCATATATGGTTATCTAAACATTCAGGTGCGTCATAATGATACATATCCAATATCCAATAGAAAAAGTGTAAGATGATGTAAAGGTTTGTGACGTAGTAATACTGATACAAAATCCTGTGTTGGGCTGGGAACTGGCAGACAGACCCACGCCATCATCAACATGTAAACCAAGACAACTGGAAATAAAACAGCACAATATCCAACTTGGACTGTCTCAGTTATTCACCTGACGCGCCGTGTGACTGTGTTATGGCCAGGGAAGAACTCCCCTAATTCCCCGTTGTAACAATAACACCCAGCCGGGCTGAGAGCTGGCTCAATGGCTTAATGTAAACAATACTAGACATGATGTTTGAAAACTTGAATAAAATCTACAGTTTTTGATCAATTGATTTCAAATTTCAGATCTTAGTAGCTTATATGCTTATGTGAACATACTGTGAAAATTAAATCCACAGTACTTACAGAAAAAAACGTGCTATGGTCAAATTTGGGCAAAATTTAAGGTACTGTTTTTTTCAATAAATATACTCAAATATACATTTACCTACCTATAAAAAAAGATAAACATGGGCATAATATATCTGTATTCTAGTGAACATTGTAATTTGCTAATTTATGTTAGTCAAAGATGGCATATACCGTAATTACAAAAGGAATGTTTGTAAATACAGTAATTTAGCACCAAGTGTTACAGTGATAAGGGCAGGGCCTTCTGGGATACTCTGGCAAAAATGTCAGCCAGTCCCATTAGAGTTTGGAGCTGCCAAAGTGAAGATGGCATCATGCTATGAGTTAAATAATAAATATTTCAGTAAAAGTGAATCTTTTATGAATTTTATATTAGTAATGTATCATTATATGATTAGAAATAATGTCATTATATGATGATTTGAGTAAAATGTATGGATCAGATGTCAGTACAGCTAGTAATTTGCATGTCCCATTGGACCCCAAAAACCAAGCTTTCAATAAAATGATGAGCTTCATGCTGGCTTCAGTCCCTAGCTGGCATGGTTATAAGGGTGAATGGTATCTAGTGGCCCATCTGTAGTGTTCCATTGCCGGTCGTCATTTAGCCTTGTTTGTATTTGCGCCACTAGGGGGCAACATGTGTATTAACGTTGGAAGGGTACCAGTCTATCATCTGGAGAATAAACAGCATGGCGGTCTGTTTGATTTAATTTGTGTTTAAATCCGTGTGCATCTTGCATGACTGTGTGGGATAAGTACGAAACCATCCAAGGTTGGTGGTTTTTTTCTGGGTTCCTGAGCCATGGAGAATGCCTCATTTAGTCAAAATAACTTATTTGTTCATTCCATGTAAAATAATTAAAGTTAACAGTATTTCATCAAGTTAAAGGACAGGACAAGGTGACAGGACATACTAATGGTTGCTAGTTTTGAGCTTTAGCAGCGTTTGGTTTATTAATAACGGGTGCAAGTCTCCAGACCAGTCTCGTTCTCAAGGCTGCATGCATGGTTTCTGCCAGTCTCGGACTTGGCCCAGGTAGGGGAATGACTAGGAGATTGCCTCTGCCTTGAACCTTACATTCTGGCCTCAGTCTCTCACGGTTCCTTGCTTGGCTTGATGGCATCATGTCTTTTGGCTCATTCAAAGTAAGCTTAAAGAGTATGCAGGGCTGTAGTCTTGACTACAGCAACCTGAAGCTGCTCAATAAAGCAAAAATCATCTTCAGTCAGTCAGTCAGCTAGAACTCACACAAGAATTCAGACACTGAATCAGAGTTTTATGGACTCTGAATTGGCTGGTGGTGACTTGCAGGTCTTGGAGAGCCGTGACTTGGACTCGGTCTTTGCCTTGGAGGGCTGTGACCCGGACTCAGTCTTGACCTCAGAAAGTATTGGGTGTGGTTTTCTTCTATGAAGCATGTTCCATTTTCTTTTATCTTCAAGTAACCTATGTAATGAGCTGAGAGCCTAATAAGTTAAGATCTAAATAACTGTGTTACAAATGTTAATCAATGAAGCTGCTTTACAGGCATGCAACTTGCCAGATGAGACATAAATCTATAATCAATATCTGAACTTTGTATGGGAAACAAAGAGACTAAATGTTGCATATATCACTTATTTTCTTTCCGTGATGTGTGTTTGTATGTGTATGTAGAAAATAAATAAGAATATTTGGTAACAGCAATTTAGGTTTATTTAATATAAAGCTGAGAAGCAGCTGGCTGAAATTATGCAGGTGAAAACTGTTTTGACTTTCAGGCCCTTAATTACAGTCTGATACATCTTATATTTGTAATTTTATAGCTCTACACTCTAACAGAAGCTCATTATCTCCAATTTTTCAACCTATAATGAATTCTTATTTATGAAACTAGATGACCCTTTTACAGGGAAGGTTACATGACTTTAAGGGATGGTTTAAATCTTAAACAAACTGTGTCACTGGTCCACAGATAAATACATCTGCAGCCCTATTATAGAGCTTTAATTAAACCATGTAATCAGAAAGGTTCAAAACAGGACAAACACAGGACATAACACGCACAGACAAAATGTCCACCAGGCATAACAGCATATGCACAGTCCAAATGCCCAAAGGACTTTACATGCACTACCTGGCAAAATGTCCAAAAATAAATAACATGCAAAAATAAAATGTCCCAAGCCGGAAATAACATGCACAAACCAAATGCCCAAAGGACTTTACATGCACTACCTGGCAAAATGTCCAAAATTAAGACATAACATGCAAAAATAAAATGTCCCAAGCCGGAAATAACATGCACAAACCAAATGCCCAAAGGACTTTACATGCACTGGCTAAAGTCTACAGGATATGATATGCAAACAACAATAAAACTGGACATTGCTGCTGTTTCCAGTGACATTTTGTCCATTGATGCTATGTCCAGTGACATTTTGTCCATGGATGTTATGTAGGGTGTCATTCTGTCCATTGATGCTATGTCCAGTGGCATTTTGAGTAAAGCTAAGTTTCAGTGACATTTTGTCAATAGATGATGTGTCCCAGGGGCAGATTTGGGGGGGGGGGGGGAGGTGCAGGGTGTGCGCACCCCCTTTTTATGATCTAACCAAAAAAATCTGGGGAAAAAACTCATAGTACACCAAGTGTACAGAACAGTTACAAGGTATGTTTTGCTTATATTGCATTTAAGTGACCCCAGATTACAACTTAAATTTTAAAAAGATTTCTACACCTTGGCCATTACCTTGTCCATGGGTGCTATGTCCAGTGACATTTTGTCCATTTGTGCTAAGTCCAGTGACATTTTGTTCATGGATGCTATGTTCAGTGAAATTTTGTTTCGTGGATGCTAGGTTCAGTGACTTTTTGTTCATGGATGCTAAGTCCAGTGACATTTTGTTTTGTTGATGCTAGGTTCAGTGGCATTTTGTCCATTTGTGATAATTAAGCCCAGTGACATTTTGTTCATGGATGCTAGGTTCAGTGACATTTTTGTCCGTGGGTGCTATGTCCAGTGGCATTTTGTCCATTTAGGTTAAGTCAAGTAACATTATTTTAATAAAATAAAGATTAAATCATCATTAGATAAATAAAGATTTCCTTTATATTGACATTCCTATTTACACTTATAACAGAAAAATCCTTGCAGATAAATGATTCCTATGATAATTTTTTAGCTGTCAAAGACCATAAGTATTTGTGACGAAGTTGACAGAACAGACTTTTGTTAAGTATATAATCTAACATATGACTTTATAAATATCTTAATTATTTTCATACATATTTAAGTCTTCCATAATCAAATATTGCTTTATTAGGTATTTAAATTATTTATTGACCAGCACTTTATTGTGTCACATAAATTTGCTCATATATAAGTTCTGGCTGAAAGAAGGAAATTTGTTGTCGCATGAGTAAATGTTTCTCCTCGAGTCCATGAAAACAACTTTATTGCATACTGTTACAGAACCTAATATCAACAGATCACGTATGCGTGACGAACATAAATTTTGCAATGGAGAAAAAACTAGATGTGTCGGAACGACACGAATGCCCCCGCCTGGGGCAAATGAGAAACATTTGTTAAATTTTGTAAATTTTTTTAAGTTCAGGAGATGTTGTATGGTAAAAAGTAGGTCAACAGGGGCAAAATGCAAACTCGATCTGTAATGGGTCATTATCAAGCAACACACCAAAAATCAGGCCAGAATCTGCAGGCATTGTGAAAAAAAGTCCATACATGTGCATTTTTTGTAGAAATTTCTGTCTTTCATGAAATTTTCTATGTTCAGGATCTGTCATGGTCAAAAATAGGTTAACTGGGACAAAATGCGAACTCGATCTGTGAGTGGTCATTATGAGCGCACAGACCAAACATTAGGCCAGTATCTGTAAGCATTGCATTGCGAAACTAGAATATTAGCAAAAGCTGATAATCAGTTATAAATTTAAATTGGAGAGGTATGTACCATGTTTCATAACAATCCACCAAAATGCTTCCTGAGAAATAAGCTCCTAAGTATTTTTCTATACTAAGCTCTGTGACCTTGAAAAGTAGGTCAAGATCCCCATCTTTGAACTTGACCAAGATTTTGTAAAATAATGCAATAGCACTGAAGAAATGAAGTTCCTGTGTTGAATACCTTTGGAGATATCCTGCACAAAAGGCCAAAATTGAAAAATCCGATAAAATTTCATTAAAAAATCAGAAATTGCAGGTGGCGCCACCAAAATTGTGCAGCACGTACAGACCATCAGACCCAATGATCATAGTAAGTTTTGTGAAAATCCACACAATGGTTCCTGAGATATAAGCTTCTGAGTGTTTTTCTATAATCAGCTCTAAAATGTAGAAAAATAGGTCAAGGTCACCCATCTTCGAACTTGGCCGAGATTTTATCGATATACATCTTCACTGATGAAATAAAATTCCAACGGTGAATCCTTTTAGAGATATCCAGCTCACAAGGGTAAAAGTTAACAGACACGGAACAGACGGACTGACGGACACTGGACAGACAGATGGACGGATGGACAGACGGACAGCTTGGGTGACGACAATAGCCCATGAGCCTATGAGCTGAGGGCTTAAAATGGCTGTACATGTACATTTGTCATGAAAATTTATATTTTTCATGAAATTTTCTATGCTAAGGAGCCGTAAAACGGTCAAAAGTAGGTCAACCGGGACAAAACACGAACTCAATCTGTAACTCGTCATTATCTGCCCACACACCAAAAATCAGGCCAATATCTGCAGGCATTGCGATAAAAAGTCCGTACATGTGTATTTGTCATGAAAATTTCTATTTTTCATGAAATTTTCTAAGTTAAGGAGCCGTAAAACGGTCAAAAGTAGGTCAACCTGGACAAAACGCGAACTCGATCTGTAACTGGTCATTATCTGCCAACACACCAAAAATCTGGCCAATATCTGCAGGCATTGCGAAAAAAGTCTGTACATGTGTATTTGTCATGAAAATTTCTATTTTTCATGAAATTTTCTAAGTTAAGGAGCCATAAATGGTCAAAAGTAATTCAACCCGGACAAAACGCAAACTCCATCTGTAACTGGTCATTATCTACCCACACACCAAAAATCAGGCCAATATCGGCAGGCATTGCGAAAAAAAGTCCGTACATGTGTATTTGTCATGAAAATTTCTATTTTTCATGAAATTTTTTAAGTTAAGGAGCCGTAAAATGGTCAAAAGTAGGTCAACCCGGACGAAACGTGAACTTGATCTGTAACTGGTCATTATCTGCCCACACACCAAAAATCAGGCCAATATCTGCAGGCATTGCGAAAAAAAGTCTGTACAACTGTTTCATTTCGGAATGACGGAATGACGGACATGGGTAAAACTATATGCCCCTGCCACTTTGTGGCGGGGGCATAAAAACAGATTCTGTAACACTAGGTGGCTGAAATGTCTAGGGGAATGAATAAAGAAGTCTCTTGGTTTTTTGTTAACAAAAAACTATAAATTATTCTTAAAAAGATACACTAAATCAATACAATTACACAGTACAACAACAGTATAACAGCAAATCAATATAATCACACAGCCTAATAAACAAAGTGCACAGTACCTGTGACAAGTCCTTTAAACCATATAATTCAGATGAACAGTTCACACAAATCTTCTCAGAGAATAAGTCCAATGTAAAGCTCTTGTAACAATCCCGAAAGCAAACTGAAGACTATAAAAGATTCGTCACAAATCCAGAAGAAAATCTATAATTGCCGCACTTATTGGAATAGGTCCCACAAACTGACTTATATGCTTCTGTGTCCGCTGGAATATTCTCTCACCTCTCCCTTGGCTTTTGACATGGTCTCTTTATATAACTTTTCACCTCAAGCCAAGAACTTTCCATTTCTTGAACAATCTAAAGAACCTATCATAACTAACATGCTCATAGAACATACTCGAACAAAGAACGCTGTGTATATACATGCCAGGGTTCAACCAATGCGGATTAAACTGAGCCTGCAACATCCGGCCAGGCGAGGCCGCTACAACAACACGAGCTATACATGGCACATGAACCTAATGTCAACAACACATGGAGCACCCCTGCGCACAATAAAAGAACCACATGCATGACTGCTGCACACAATAAAAAGGGCACCTGTAACAATATTTATACATTTAATGAATACCACACAGGTTATAATTCAAAACTATAAGACATCCTACAGTTGACATTTCCTGTTCCTTGTCAGTTTTGGGTGTGCAGATATCTTGAAAAACTTTAAAAGGTCATTGAAGTCTGTGTGAGGCTGGACAGGGTGAATGACCTTAATATACGTTTGGAGCTGCTCTTTGGAGGGTTGCAGTTTCAGTTTTGCCTTCTTTTTGTTGACCACAAGAGGACTGGAACTGTCAATCAGCTGCCAAATAAATTAAACGATGCAAAAAGTTGCAATTATTCATAATCCTAACTAGATAATTTATCCAGCAAGTTTGGCTTTTGCGATTTTTCATAATCCTAACTAGATAATTTATCCAGCAAGTTTGGCTTTTGTGATTATTCATAATCCTAACTAGATAATTTATCCAGCAAGTTTGGCACTATTGACTCTATAGATGTTTCAAAAACAGAGTTACAGGTAGTGCAAATGTTTTAGGTCGTACACATTAACCGTTTCCAAAGTGGAAAACTATTTTGCTGAAACCAAATTAACAAGTACAATAATCAATGTGACAGTTTTTATAGAAACTGAAGAACAATTCCAGGTGTCATGCAGATGAGATCCAGTTATTATTGTCATAAATCCACAGACACGTCGTGCCATGAACACAACTTTATTCAAAAAGCAGTGACGTAGCATCAACCTGTGCACACGTTACTAGCGGGTAACTACAAAGTCCTATTACACGACATCTCCCCCTTCGAGAATTATACAAGGCAAGATATATCACCGGGTTACCTGAATAAAGCCATTCGCAAGAAAAAAAAAGTCTTATATGGCACTTACGGCAGCTATGCTCATCAGAAGAAATTATAACTGTGCACCGGGCAAAACACTGGTATGTTCCAAAGGTTCATGGTTCTGATAAAACGAGTTAAATTAAAACTAAGAAAACTAAATAAACTGTGAGCTGAGATGGAGTAGACTGTCCATCTCAGACAGCTATTAAGGCAAGGCATTATTCTGGCCCATAAAGCCTTAAAAGCACCTATGACTAACCCAATTACAGATCCAGTATTGAACTGGTTTCACTTGGCGTCCTGATCGTGTAGTCACAGAGGGGTTAACACATGATGATTTAGCAGACGCTGAGGACGGATCATCGGTTGACATATCACTATCCACTGCGGGTGGTATCTCTGAAGGAGGGTTGTGTTGTCCTCCTGCATTTGCATCTGTGGTATCACTCTGATCCGCGACAGGCCGGATGTGACGACGATAACGACGAACTCTGCGACCCTGCTCCGTGAGAACCATGTATGACCTACAGCTACCTCCATACTGACCTAACACTTTCCCTGTTTTCGTCCAGAAATCTTCATTGTCAGTTTTCATGCGTACCTGGGTGCCAGGGCAGATAGGGTTCAAAGGTCGAACTACATGCCTATGGTTATAGTGAGATTTATAGGCACTTTTGTCACTGCGTCCTTTTCTTTTATTTTAGCCATAGATGGCCAATTAGGCTCTAACTTCCTTGTAAGTACTGGTAATGTATTTTTTATCTCTCTGCCCATCATGAGCTTCGCTGGGCTGTAACCAGTTGCCATGTTCAGTGTTGCTCTGTATACTAACAGTGCTAGGAATGGGTCATCCTGTCTTAAAATGTTCTTAGCAGTTTCCACTGCTCGCTCTACTGCACCATTGGCTTGTGGGTTGTATGGGCTTGTTGTGTCGTGATTAAACCCATAATGAGCAGCAAAGTCAGCAAATTCAGCTGAACCATATTGTGGTCAGTTGTCCGATATAAGGCGATCCGGAATTCCCCATCTAGCAAATAGGGACTTCAGTTTCAATATGACAGTTCCGGCTGTTGAATCTGGCAGATGTGCTATCTCTATGTATCTTGAAAAATAGTCAACAGTGACTAAGTACATTTCTCTTTTGTATTCACACAAATCTGAGGCGATGGCTTCCCAAGGCCTGTTTGGCATTGGGGTAGTTATCAAGCGCTCCTTATGTTGGGTTGGCCTATAGGTTTGGCAATGCTCGCACGAGTTAACTTTATCCTGAATTTCCTTGTTCATAGAAGGCCACCAGACACCAGATTTAGCTCTCTCTCTACACTTGGAGATTCCTTGGTGCCCATCATGTATCCGATCAAGCATTTCAGTTTGCATAACACCTGGAACAACCTATCTATCATCGAACAACCACAAACCATTGGCTACACTTAAACAGTCTTTTACACCAAAGTAGACTCTCAACGGCTCAGCTACATCCTGAATGTACTTTGGCCATCCTGACATGGTATAATGAATTGCCTCAGTCGATATCAGATCTTGAGCCGTAGCTTTCTGGATTTCTGTAAATTTCTCAGGTGACATCGGCCGGTTACTGTAGACGGCACTATTGTAAGCTTCGATATCCTCACCCAACTCCTGATCAGGTGCATTTTCTGCCAGTGGGCTTCTTGACAACGTGTCTGCAATTAACAGTAGCTTTCCTGGAATGTGAACAGCTTCAGGATTAAATCTCATTAGTCTGATCAGAAGGTGCTGGCATCGTAGTGGCACCTGGTCTAAGCTTTTTCCATTTATCAATGGAACAAGTGGTTTGTGGTCTGTCTGTAGTGTAAAAGTTTCTAGGCCTGACAGGTACTGTGCAAACTTCTTACATGCCCAAACTACAGCAAGACACTCTTTTTCAATTTGGGCATAGTTGGCCTCCGCGCTACTGAGAGATCTCGAAGCAAACGTCACAGGTTTTAGCTCATTCCCCACGCTCTTGGAGTAGAACGCCTTCAAGGCTATAGCTGGATGCATCTGCGCTAACTATCGTTTTCTTGTTTGCGTCGTAAAAGGCGAGTGATGGAGCATCTGTCAATGCTCTCTTTACATAAGCAAAAGCTTCTTCTTGTGATGGGCCCCAACACCATACGGAGTCTAAACACAAGAGATCATTCATCGGTTTTGCCACTGTCGCCAAATTGGGCACATAGCCTGCCAGATAGTTTATCATTCCCAGTAGTCTTTTCAGCTCCATCACATCAGTAGGTGCTTTCAAGTTGACAATGGCCTTCACTTTATCAGGTGAAGGTTGAATACCTTCTGATCCAATCCAGTGGCCCAGATATTGAAGACCCTCCTGTCTCAAGAGGCACTTTGACCTGTTCATTTTCAGTCCAGACCTAAAGATGGAACTAAGTACTTTCTTTAGTCGTTCGTCTAGTTGTTCCATAAAGAATATCGTCCATGTACCCTATAACTTCTTCGTGACTGTCCAGCAGCTCTGTCATTTTTCTCTGAAATATTTCTGGGGCACACGTAATTCCGAAGGGGAGCCGTTTGAATGCATACCTCCCGAATGGAGTTATAAATGTGGTCAACTTTATGCTGTCTGCATGTAGCGGAATCACCCAGAATCCGCTTGAAGCATCAAGTGAGGAAAAGATCCTAGCTCCTGCCAGCTTTGGCAGCAAGTCATCCAGAGTTGGGAGAATATATCTCTCTCGAATGATAGCTTTGTTCAGTTTATGTAGATCTACACATATACAGACATCTTTCTTGTTCTTTTTCACTACTGGAACTATAGGACTGCACCATTCTGTAGGTTCCGTGAGCTTAGTGATGACATCACTTTTTTCCATACGATCCATTTCATCTTTCACCTTTGGTAAGAGGGGTATCGGAACTCTACGAGCGACGCTCTGACTGTAAGGTTGAACATCAGCCTTCACTTTAAGTTTCACAGGATCACAATGCAGATGACCAAGGTCTCCAAATACTTCCTGTTCTATATCAATGTCATGTATGTTTAACTGAATCAGTTCCATAGCTACAGCAGCACTACGGCTTAACAAATTGTTTGCTCTGGTTACAACATACATCATCATTCTATACACAGTCCCTCTAAAATTCACTTTAGTATCAAAACACCCCAGACAATGTAACGGTCCACCAACACTTCTCAGAACTGTTTGAGGCGGCTTTAGGCACGGGGGACACTGTAGACTCTGATAAGCCTAATTTGATATCACACTCACATCAGCTCCAGAATCTATCTTAAAGGTGAGGAATTTTCCTTCTATGTTAAGTCGTACTCTCCAGCTAGTGTCATCAGTACTGTCTTCACCTTCAGAAACAGTACCCAAGAATTTTGGATTGTTGTCAGCGTCAGGTACAACCACCTCCTGTACGGACTTGGTCTTACAAACCACTGCATAATGGCCTATTCTGTGACATTTGTTACATCTGGCATATCTGGCAGGGCACCTGGCATCTTTAGCATGAAATTTGTTACATCTACCACAGGTTACATGTTCCTGTTTAGTTGCTTTGTAACTAGTGTTACTACTTGATTTAGCATGACCTTGACCTCGACCACGATTCTGATGATCTCCCCGACGTTTATTGAAACTAGCAGCATCAGAACGGTGTTCTCTATTGGCTGAACTGATATCATCAAGGGCAACAGCTGCTGCTTGTTCTCCTATCTGAGCCTTGACTAACTCTGACTGTCTACACAACTGTACTGCTACTTCCAAACTGAGATCAGATTTTAACTATGGTTCTTGTGAGAGCTGCTTGTCATTTATTCCAATAACTATGCGATCTCTAATATTTTCATCTCTGTTAGGACCAAATTCACACGACTCGGCCAGTTCATACAAATGTCTAACAAATGCCTCGACTGTCTCGCCGGGCCGCTGAACACATTGATGAAACAATGCACGCTGATGAATTACATTGCGTTTAGGCACAAAATAGTCATTGAATTTACAAACTACAACGTCGTATGTGTTCTGATCCTCTACTGAATCCTACATGAATGTATTGAAAACACGTTCAGCATCCTTTCCCATGGCATATATCAGGGTACTTACTTGTATTTCACCCTCATCTTTATGAAGTTTCGTGGCTATCCAGAAACAGCTAAACTGCTGTTTCCATTCAGGCCAGTTCTCCGGATGCTGGAAATCAAAGCACTCTGGCGGCTGAAATCCAGGCAAAGTCTTGTAATCAGACACCCACACTATTCTGCAAGTCATCCTGATGTAGCACTGCCTGTATGCTATACACAAAGAAGACAGGCTGGCTGTTGATCACATTTAATGTTGACTTGTCAGATACAGATAGCTGGACCCCTCTGCCCAGCAGGACGGGTCATTAAATAAGTCCTGTGCGGACCTGAACGAAGCACCCCCTGCTGAGGGCCACACGGCTAACCTAATAACCTAAAGCTGTGTTTCTAAAAACAAATAATTATATATATCATCTGAACTACTTGATGAAAACTCATAAAACTTACAATACTTAATGTAATCTGGTTTATGTTTATGTATCCCAAATTTAAAAGCAGAACATTCAAGGACTAATGAGATATTACAAATAATCCAAATATTATTCCTGGAAAAAGCATAATCATTTAAAATACTGAGAAATAATAAAATCTAGATATGAAAAGACAGTAGATACTTTAAATATATATAGGATAGGTTGTATGTGTAAAATTTGGTGTGTATATGACATTCCCTTCCCTGTGATCTAAGCTCTTGAATTCATCCTGGAAACACAGGGCCCAGAACAAAGAACTATAGCCTAACAGTTAAGTTGAGCCTGCTACAATTTCCTACGGCCCCTCCAAATTTGGACCCCAAATTAAATTAAAGTAATAAATATACGGTAGCTAATGAGAGATTTCTTATGTATCTAGCAGAACATTTATGATAACATAATAGAATAAAAAAAAAGATATTAGATGCAAGGATTGCTAACCCACATATTAAATCAGTCTTAACATTAAACATCTTACCATGCAGCAGACCCCTTATCATCAAGAGTAGTCCATTGACACATGTATACCCATTAACCCATTTGTAAGCACTCAATAAGTCCCAGCAAAGAGTATAATCAAAAAACTGTTAAGCAAATAGATAGAATGTTCATTGACTCTGGTTCATTGATTTTGGTTGTTTCAGTAAGACCATATTACTAAGCGATCAGTAGTACACATATATATTGAAAATTTATAGAATGTTCATGGTCACTGCCGTCTGTGACACCTTTTTCTGGCTTTGCCTGCTTGAGTCCTGTGGATCTGGTATTCCCTCACCATGAACTGGGGTAGGTTCTCTGCTGGCTCCCATGTGGTCTGGCTCTGGTCTGCCCACTTGACCTTAAACAGCAGACGACCTTTGTACCTGCTTGATGAAAGCAGTTTTTCAACCTCAGCCCACTCCACAGTATCACTATCATCATTATCACTTTGGGTATGTCCCTCTGTGTCACCATTATCACTTTGTTTATGTTCTGGTGCATTATCACCTTGGTTATGTTCCACGGTATCACCATTATCACCTTGGTTATGTTCCACGGTATTACCATTATCTCTTTTGTTATGTTCTATGGTATCACCATTATCACTTTGGTTATGTTCTATGGTATCACCATTGTCACTTTGGTTATGTTCCAGTGCATTATCATTTTGTTTAGGTTTCACTGTATCACCATTATCACTTTTGTTATGCTCTACAGTATCACCATTATCATTGTCACACTGCTCACTATGGGTTGACACCTCTTCAGGGCTTGAATTTTGTTCACTATGATCACTTTGGTTCTGGTCCGTGTCTGACTGCGCACTATGGTTATCTGGTTTGCGAACAGCAGGCTCTGGTTGCAAGTGACTCCGACGCCCTTCAGGATCATTGTATGGTTTTAAACGATTTGCATGCACTAATGATTTCAGAGCCTGATGGCTTTCACAGCTGTGTATTTTGTAGGTATGGTTGGGTCCGAGGTCACTGATGTAATATGGACCTTGCCAGTACTTGTGAAGCTTGCTGGATTTACCTTTTGGGATTGCAGGGTTAAACATCCAGACTCGATCTCCTAATTTAAATGCTGGCTCCTGTGCACTTCTATTGTAGTACTTCTCATAGTGAGACTGTGCTTTCAGTATGTTTTCCTGAGCTGTTTGGTGAATTATGTCCAGTTTCTCCTGTAATTTGGTGACATAATCACTGAATGCAATTGGCAAACTTCCTGGTATATCCAACATAGTGTCCACTGGTGCGCGCATTTTTCTGCCAAATAATATTTCAAAAGGTGAAAACTGTGTTGAGTTTACAGCAGGTGTCTTTCTGTAAGCCATGAGAATGCCAGGTAGAATATCAGACCAGTTCCGTTGTTCTTTGTCAACATAGGCTTTCAGTGACTGTGCAAGGGTACGGTTGAATCGCTCACATGTGCTGTTTGTCTGTGGGTGATATGCACTTGTAAAGTGATGTTTGATCTCCAATCGCTTACATAATTCATTTATCAGTCCCAACATAAAATTCCTGCCTCTGTCTGACACTAGGGTGGTGGGGGCTCCATAGCGGGCTTTGATGTTGGTAAACAAAACATCTGCTATTTCTGCTGCAGTTTGACCTTTTAGTGGGAATGCTTCTGGCCATCTTGAGAAGCTGTCCACTATTAAGAGAATATAACGGTTACCTTGGTGATCTGGGTTCACAGGCCCCAAAATGTCCATATGCCAGCGCTGGAACAGTTTTGCAATAGGAAGTGGGTGGAGTGGTGCTGGATATTTGTGAGCTGGCTGTTTCACAGCCTGGCAGACTTCACAGGTCTTGACATAGTTTTGTGTATCGGCATACATTCAAGGCCAGTAATATTTTGAGGTCAGGGAAGCATAGGTACGCTCAAATCCCTGGTGAGCCCCATCTGCCAGACTGTCATGGTGTCCTTCCAATAATTCCTTCCTCAGGACTTGTGGGATGGCTAACTGCTGCTTAATCCTAATGTCTTTTGGGAGTTTCTTAGCTCGGCAAGCCCACAGATGATAAAGAATCCCGTCTATAACTGTGTATTGCTGGCTTTCGGCGACCACTCGGTTTGCTTTTTGTTGGTTATCAGGTAACTGCATGTTCACCAGGTATTGCCAGATGGGACCTAGATCAGGACAATCACGTTGTTGCATAACTAGAGCATCATGCCTTTCTTTGACAAACTCGTTTTTTTCTAGGTCAGCTGATACCTGCTCCGCCACACTAAATACTGTTTGTGCTTGACTATGATTGTGGCTGTCATCTTCAAAACACAGGTTTACTTCCACTATTTCACATCCTGGTCTTTCATCATGCTCTATGACTATGTCAGTTTGACACACTTGCATCTCTCCAGGACTATTGTCTATCTCTTCTTGCATGTCTCTTCGTCTCGAGAGAGCATCCGCGTTCTGGTGTTTACGTCCAGGTTTATGTTCTATATCAAACTGGTAACCTTGCAGCTGCAGAGACCATCTCAGTAATCGTCCTGTGGATTGCTTTATTTCCTTCAACCATTTTAATGCCACATGATCAGTGAGCACAGTGAAATGCTGGTTTGCCAAGTAGGGATGGAATGCTTTGACACCTTCAATGATAGCTAGTCCTTCTCTTTCAGTTATTGACCATTGTTTTTCAGCTGGGTGCAATGAACGACCTCCATATGCTATGGGGTGCTCCAAACCACTATCATCTTTTTGCCCCAGGATATATCCGATTGCTTCACCTGAAGCGTCAGTAGACAGGAGAAAGGGCTTGCTTAAATTGGGATACGCTAGGACAGGTCTAGATGTCAAAGCCTGTTTTAGTTGTTGAAAGGCTAGCTCACAGGTATCAGTCCATTTGAACATGGTATTTTTCTGCAGCAGTTTGTTGAGGGGGGCAGCGATTTCAGCGAAACCTTTAACAAAACGTCGATAGTAATTGCACATACCGAGAAAGCTGCGAACATCATGCTTGTTTGTTGGAACTGGAAAGGTTTGCACCAGGTTTGTCTTGTCAGTGTCCACTGTTATGCCATGAGGGGTAATCACATGTCCCAGGTACTTGATGGTTTTTCTTGCAAAGTGACACTTGCTTGGGTTCATCCTCAGTCCAGCTCCTCTGAGACGACTAAACACTCCATTTAAGTGTTGCAGGTGCTCTTCAAATGTTTTACTAAACACTAAAATGTCATCTATGTAGACCAAGGCATGTTTCCAATTTAGTCCCTGTAACACTTTGTTTAATACCATTTGGAATGACATCGGGGCGTTCATTAAGCCAAACGCGAGTTTCTTGAATTGAAAAAGTCCATGGTGTGTTATGAAGGCACTTTTGTGTTTAGTTTCAGGGTCCAAGGGGATTTGCCAAAATCCTGAGGCTAAATCTAATGAGGTAAAGCACTTTGCAGAAGACTCACCCACAGTATCCAACAGATCATCTAGCCTAGGCAGCGGAAATATTTGCGGCTTGGTGACTTTATTTAGTCGATGATAGTCCACAGCAAAGCGAAAACCGGTCCCCTTTTTGACTAGCACAACAGGGCTGTACCAGTCAGACATTGATGGTTCTATGATGTCGTTTTGAAGCATCTCCTCCACTTGTCGCTCTATTTCAGCTTTTTGTGCAGTGGTTGTTCTGTAAAATCGCTGGCGTTGTGGTAAGGCATCTCCTGTTTCAATACGATGATGGTAAAGATCAGTACATCCCAGTTCTGATAAATTTGTTGCAAACAAATCTCTGTTTTTGCCAAGGAATGCCTTGAATTTAGTTCTTTCTTGCTCTGACAAGTCTGTGTCTGACAGCGTAAACCCCAAACTTTCAGCAGCCTGTATCCACTGACTCTCTTCAGTGTCCTCGCATGACCTGTTGACTGGGGACAAGTTGACCTTGCCATCTGCTAGTTCTTGACCTGGCCCCATATTGCAACACACAGGCTTAGTAGTAATTACATTATCAGCAGGAATAGGTTGTGCTACTGCTACCGTCTGCCCAGGTCTAATGTGTACATCTTCATTTGTAGGGTTGAGTATTTTATAAACTGTTTTTCCTCTCCTAATTTTGGCTAAGCATCTGGCTCCCATCAGGTTAAGTTTTTCGGGTAAGTGTGACAGGGGCTGCAGTAGTACCTCTTGTCCTGGCCGCCCTCTTACCTTCACTGGTAGATCACATTCTGAGTTTGCAGGTATAGTTACTAAAGATACAGTTCTTACCATGGAGCCTGGTAAAACGGGGTCCTCTAAAACATGTTCAGATAGTCCATCCTGCAGAGAGAGATGACCAGTGGCCAGGTCAATTTTAGCCTTGTTTGCCTCAAGAAAGTCCATGCCTAGTATCATTTGGCAGTGTAGCTTCTCAAATACATGGAACTGTTGAGATATTTGAAGTCCACTGATTGACATAGTAAGATTTACTGAGCCTAAAGCTGATTGCATAACGCCACTTACACCAATAATAGCAGGTATCCTTGCTGCACTGAGCTGTCCATAAAGTTTTAGGTTTCTTAATAGTCCAATTGAAATGCATGAGACTGAGGCACCAGTGTCCACCAGGCCATTAACAGTACGGCCCCTTACTTTCAATACAAGTGTATTACGGCACAGTGGGGCTACAAGTCCTGTGCATGCCCCATCAACATATGGCTTGTGTGTTCTGTGATGCTGTAATTGTCATTGCTGGTTGGGTCTTGGTGCTGAACGACACATCCTGGCATAATGGTTTAATTTCCCACACCTGTGACATTCTAATCCATTAGCTGGACAATCACTTCGTGCATGTGCTTCCCTTCCACAATTTTGACACTGCTCCGAAAAATACTGTCTACTCCTAGCCATAAGGGAAGGGGCAGGCCTTTGGCTACTAACATACCTTGTATTGGTTGAGGCTGCGTTTGGGTGAACTGCTGTTGCTGCTTGAACTTGTGCTTGTGTCTGTAGCATCTGGACAGACATGTCCTCTAGCTGTTTTTCCAGGCGCTGGATAGCTTTGATCACCCCACATGATAAAGTGTCAGCACCGCAGGTGGCTTCAGCCATGGCTGCTGATGAGTTTATCTCTTGCAGGGTCTTACATCCCTTCTGTAGCACAAACTGACGAACTGCTGGTTTCAGTCCCTGGAGAATGGCTTGCTTGGTTTGTTCTTCAGGGAGGCCTACTGATGCAGCTTCTGATGTTATTTTGGTGATGAAGTCTTGGGCTGTCTCTCCCTCCTGTTGCTGCATGGTGAACAAGGCAGCTGTTTGTGACCACTGTGTGTTTTCATCTGGACCATAACGCTGCAGGAAAGCTGACTTCAGTTGTTGCAGGTCTGTCTTTGCTGATCCAGGCAGGGCCATATACCACCTGAGAGCCCCATCACTGAGGTGCAGTGGCAGAGTACTTTTGGCTCTGTTGTCATTCAGTTCCTTGCTGGCCACCATGAGCTCAAATTTGGTAAGCCACAGCTTGGCATCCTCTGTGGCTAGGCCCCTGAATGGAGTCAACAGGCTTTCTGTGTTCATCTCTGACTGTGACTGTTCTTGATATCGTCTGCTTGTAGCTCTTGTGTTGTAAGGCATGGGACGTACCTCGGATTCTCTCCCCCAATTTGTAGCACGGGCTGTATGCTATACACAAAGAAGACAGGCTGGCT
The DNA here is from genome assembly GCA_026874595.1 of Sipunculus nudus. Classification (NCBI taxonomy): domain Eukaryota; kingdom Metazoa; phylum Annelida; class Sipuncula; order Golfingiida; family Sipunculidae; genus Sipunculus; species Sipunculus nudus. Next base: position 399,070 of record CM049311.1, on the reverse strand, counting down.
GTTGATCACATTTAATGTTGACTTGTCAGATACAGATAGCTGGACCCCTCTGCCCAGCAGGACGGGTCATTAAATAAGTCCTGTGCGGACCTGAACGAAGCACCCCCTGCTGAGGGCCACACGGCTAACCTAATAACCTAAAGCTGTGTTTCTAAAAACAAATAATTATATATATCATCTGAACTACTTGATGAAAACTCATAAAACTTACAATACTTAATGTAATCTGGTTTATGTTTATGTATCCCAAATTTAAAAGCAGAACATTCAAGGACTAATGAGATATTACAAATAATCCAAATATTATTCCTGGAAAAAGCATAATCATTTAAAATACTGAGAAATAATAAAATCTAGATATGAAAAGACAGTAGATACTTTAAATATATATAGGATAGGTTGTATGTGTAAAATTTGGTGTGTATATGACATTCCCTTCCCTGTGATCTAAGCTCTTGAATTCATCCTGGAAACACAGGGCCCAGAACAAAGAACTATAGCCTAACAGTTAAGTTGAGCCTGCTACACTGATACTCCGTGAATAAACTGACAGGCCAAAAGTCCTTTAAAAACAGTCTTTGGGTTAAAAACCCGCTGCCACCATGTCATATATCCACAGACATGTCGCGCCATGAACACAACTTTATTCAAAAAGCGGTGACGTAGCACCAACCTGTGCACACGTTACTAGCGGGGCTGTTCCACAAAGTCCTATTATATGATAATTATGTTTATGCCCGTCCCAACCCGTCCAGCTTTCATACCAAGGGACATTAACTCTTAAGGGCTCATTCATGCAAACTCATCCATGTCTACCACATGCAGACATGCACAGCCAGTCTCTTGGTCTGTTCTCGCCAGCAACAGGATAAACTACACAAGACATTAATTTGTGGATAAATATTTTGGCCGAGGTTTTAATATAAAATACAATTCGTAAAAGCATTACAAAAGTTTGAGATTATATGTCCACTCCTTCTGGCGGGAAGGTGGGGGACAATACGCCCACCCATACGTGTAACAGTGACTGTAAGCTAATGAGTGGCTTTCTATAATTAACCTCGACAGGTAACAAGAGATGGAGAGCCATGTGACTCTGCTTAATGTATTCCTGTGGGTGTCTATGGTTTTTTAAACTTCAATCTATATTAATAAACATGCAAAACAAATGAAGACTGAGTGCTTGAACTGGTGGAGATCGGGGTGGTGGTGGGATGTTTCTTTCCTGAGTTGTTGCTTGTATCTCCGTGGAGGGGTCTGTAAACAATTGTCTTGCCGGGGCTTGAGAGTGCCTTCTTAAGGATGAGTCCTGCACGCTGATTGGTCGCTTCTCGGGTTCCGGCTCGCAAGGCATCATGGGACACCCCGAAAATTCTACTTTTTGTTGTAAAAATGCCATTAAGAATTATTAATTCTAAAAATAAGAATATAAATTAGGAACTAGGATAAATAAGGGTGCCAGGACGTTTTCCACTCTAATTTCCAAAGGATCCCAAGCTACTGTGACCCCGTGACCCCGTGCGTCCGCCATGTTGTAAACACATCCAAGACGTGGACCGGTTAAGGGGTTAGCACAGTCCGTTTTATAGTAAATACTGGTTTTCTGGCTTGCTAATGTAGCATCTTAAAATTAACAAGTGACCCATGGGTCATGACGCTCAGCTGACTGGGAAGAGATTCGCAAAAGGAAATTTTATCATCAGAATGGTAGTATATACCCATTCAACTGAAGCATCAAACAGATTAACCAACAGGCCAAGATTTAGTCTGTATTTATATATCTCAAAAATAGAGAAAAATGTGTAAACTTTTAAAACTAGAATACGGGTAACCGACAAGTGACTACATGTATCTGCCAAAATCGGATAGTGAGGCATGGATTGAGTGGCAAGGGGAAATAGAGTGAGGTATGTTGCATATTAGCATGGATGTCTGCAGCCTAAATGTGTATGTAGGTTGTGCCACCTACCACAAATCCAGAAAGCTGTCCAAGTTGTATACACCTGCAAAATTTTAGGCAGAAAAGTCAAACCACTACATGTATATGAGCGATTTTTGCCCATGGCAGACAAACAGACAAACACTGTGCAAAAATCTTTGCAGGTAACCCCTCCAGTTTTGTGTATGATAAAGACCTATGTGAGATCTAAACACATGCACAATTTTGGCCCAATCGGTCAAATTGTTCCTGAGATATGAGCTTGGATGTGTCCAGCGTTAACTAGAATGTAGGTGGCGCCACCTGTCATGAAATCAAGAAAGCTGTCCACGATGTATAAACCTGCAAAATTTTAGGCAGTTATGTCGAACCACTACAGAGAAATGAGTAATTTTAGGCCACGGCAGACTAACAGACAGACGCTGTGCAAACATTGTTACAGGTGGCGCCACCATTTTTTGTGTATGTTACAGAGCTATCAAAGGGCTACATTTGTATAAATTTTATTTCCTGATCGGTCAAACGGTTCCCAAGATATAAGCTGGGATGTCATCAGCGTGAACGTGAACGTAGGTGGCGCCACCTGTCATAAAATCAAGAAAGCTATCCTGGATGTATACACATGACGAATTTCAGGTGAATTAGTCAATTCACTGCAGAGATATGAGTGATTTTAACCCAAGGCAGATGAACAGATGGACACTGTGCAAACATGGTTACAGGTGGCGCCACCATTTTTTGTGTATGTTATAAAGCAATCCAAGGGCTTCATTTGTATCAATTTTATTTCCTGATCTGTCAAACGGTTCCCGAGACAGGGTTTCCGCCAGGGTTGAAAAAGTGTGTCCGTTTTTACTTTGTGACAGGGAGTGAACCTAGCGTGGGGCGAAGCCCCCAGGGGGGGAGGGTGTGGGAGGGGGTGTGGAAATTTTACAAAATCAAGGTTGAAAACAACGTTTCTGATGTTCTTTTTCAGCTTAGTATCACGCCCATGGAAGGTGTAAAAATATACCAGTAAAACAGTAAAATATTCGTTAGGCCTTCATGTGATGCAGCATGCACGTACAAGTCGTGTCTCCCTGACATATGTGGGCCCACAAACTGGCCTTTTACTTAACTATTCCTTGGAAAGGATTCGCCTAAACATCTGTTTTGGAAACTTGCGCAAACCGAATTGACCAAGATAAATATAATAAATATAGGGCCTGTTCTGCCCAAGCGATGTCCACATTGTTTGTTTTTATTATATCGTGCACGCTTCCTGTGTATCCCCAAGCTATTGACCAATTCAACATACCCCTCCAGGGACTAACGGTTTCTCGCGCTCCCAGATTACCCGCGCCTGGTGCTTACCGCGTGATCTCCGCTGACCGGGTGTTCACGATGGGCCCGCACTACAGCTGGCATTTTGTCGGCTGCTGCAACGCATTCTACGGCCGGCTGCTTTTCTCAAAGTTAAATGACAAAAAATATATATTGCTGTCGCATGCTTTTACTTAAAATTCGTGCAATATCCTTGAAATTTAATGTGTTAGGCCTACTTGTTATAGGCCCAACATTTGATTCTGCGAAATCCCTGATTGCGATCGTGTCCGAGACGGCCCAATCATTGACCAGCATAACCTGTTTCTGCACGTGTGACATTCAGTTGAATTGTTCAGAACTTCCTCGGACGCTATTGGCTGCATTTGCCACAAGTTTTTATTTCAATAGGGAATTCCCTCATGAATATTCGCACATAGAACAGCGCATTCACTACGCTCCGGCCTTTTGAAATTTGTTCGGTAAAGTCAAGACAAAAGCCCTTTGCATTGAGACCTCGCTGCAAGGCTCGCGGTATGTTAATATGTCAAAGCAGCGATGTCCACAGCGACTGCATGATGAAAATGATTCACCTTCTTCAAATTTTGAAAAATATATCATCACAACCAAATAAAACACAAATTTAATTTCCATTATCGATAGGTTTATCATTTTTACTGACTACAGAGACTGAATGTACGGTTGTCGAACGATTAATTATAATATCACACCTTTGGCCGGTAGCGCATGTTCAGGGCCGACATCGTACGTCCGACATCGTACGTCCACAACCTATGGTAACACAACTGATTACCTTCTCCAGAAAATTAAATGGCGAGACAGCATAAAAACTATTTGCGCAGATGTTGTACATGTATAAGGAATCTTTTTACTGATCTATTCTTTTCAAAGTTTTTCAGACATTGTCAGGACAGTGATTGAGTGGCACCGAACAGGCGACAGGGGTGCGCAAATCTGATATATAGTTTGAAGATGATGAAGACAGCACAACACCCGTGCTTGAGTTATTATTAAGGTCTCTCAGCCTCTTTGGCTGGGGGAATTTTTAATGACCCTCGCGGGGGAAAGAGTCCGTTTACCGGCCTAAATTTTAGGGTCGCGGAAACCCTGCGAGATATGAGGGTTTATGAGTGGAAACAGACCCACAAATGGACACTGGATAGGGAGGAAAGGTCAGAGGTCAATGCAAATTGGTTAGGCACCAGTTCACATGTGACCCGATAATAGGTGTAAGTTTGGGAAAAATCAGTCCATTAGTCTCCGAGGAGCTCTCTGGAAACGAACGCCGCCGCGGCGGAGGAACTCAGTCAAAAACATAGTATCCGCAAAACTTCGTTTTGGCGGATACAAAAATACAGGTGGCTCCACCAGTCTGCAGAAACTAATAAAAACACTTAATGGTCAATATCCATGCAAAAAATCATGGTGATCTCTGCATTAGTTGTTCAGATACTTCAGTTTTTGTATCAAATTGTCCATTATTCTGAGGGATACTTCGCAGTCCTATAGCTTGAAGGATATGGGTAACAGAGACCTAATTTCAAGTTTCCACAGGCACCTTTCATGGGCCTCCTTGCATGACAAGAATGAAGATTCTAGGTCAAGTTGTTGCGATTTGTACCCTGTTGACAGATAACCACATCTTTAAAGGTCTCAAATAAAAGAAAAAAATTCGTAAAAATTTGAAAAAAAATAGAGGTGGCACACCCAGTCTGCAGAAACTGATGGAACAGCTCATGATCAATATGTATGCCGAAAATCATGACCATCAGTGTTGTAGTTATTGAAATACTGCAGTTTTTGTATCAAATTTTCCATTATTCTGGGAGGGGGGGGGGGGTATTTTGGACCCATACAGCTTAAAGAATATGGGTAACAGAGACCTAATTTCAAGTTTCCATGGAGACTTTTCATGGGTCTCCCTGTGTGTCAAGAATGAAGATTCTTGGTCCAGTTTTTATGATTTGCGCCCTGTTAACAGATGTTCATATCTTTAAAGGTCTCAAAAATACAGAAAAATTTCGTAAAAAAAAACGAACAAATACAGGTGGTGCCACCAGTCTGCAGAAACTTATGAAACACTCCATGATCAATATCCATGCAAACAATAATGGTTATCTCTGCATTAGTTGTTCAGATACTTTAGCTTTTGTATCAAATTTTCCATTATTCTGAGCTGTACTTTGGAGTGCCTTAGCTCAAAGGATATGGGTAACAGAGACCAAATTTCAGGTTTACATGGAGACTTATCATGGGTCTCCCTGTGTGTCAAGAACGAAGATTCTAGGTCCAGTCGTTACGATTTGTACCCTGTTGACAGATAACTACATCCTTAAAGGTCTCAAAAATGGAGAAAACAATTCGTGAACATTGAAAAATACAGGTGGCGCCACCAGTCTGCACAAACTGATGAAACATCTCATGATCAATATGTATGTCGAAAATCATGACCATCAGTGATGTAGTTAATGAGATATTGAAGTTTTTGTATGAAATTTTTGACTATTCTGGGGGGTAATTTTGGGCCCCATAGCTCAAAAGATATGGGTAACAGAGACCTAATTTCTGGTTTCCATGGAGACTTTTCATAGGTCTCTCAGTGTGTCGAAAATGAAGATTCTAGGTCCAGTCGTTACGATTTGTGCCACGCTAACAGATGACAGCATCCTCAAAGGTCTCAAAAATAGAGGAAAAAATTGTAAAAAATCAAACAGTACAGGTGGCGCCACCAGTCTGCAGGAACTGATCGAACATCTCATGATCAATATGTATGCCAAAAATGAAGACCATCAGTGATGTAGTTATTGAGATATTGAAGTTTTTGTATGAAATTTTTTACTATTCTGGGGGGGTACTTTGGGGCCCCATAGCTCAAAGGATATGGGTAACAGAGACCTAATTTCTGGTTTCCAAGGAGATTTTTCATGGACCTCTCAGTGTGTCAAGAATTAAGATTCTAAGTCCAGTCTTTATGATTTGTGCCTTGTTAACAGATGTTCACATTTTTAAAGGTCTCAAAAATAGAGAAAAAAATTCGTAAAAAATCGAAAAATACAGGTGGCGCCACCAGTCTGCAGGAAATGATGTAACATCTCATGATCAATATGTATGCCAAAAATCATGACCATCAGTCAAGTAGTTAATGAGATATTGAAGTTTTTGTATGAAATTTTTGACTTTTCTGGGGGGTACTTTGGGGCCACATAGCTCAAAGGATATGGGTAACAGAGACCTAATTTCTGGTTTCCAAGGAGATTTTTTATGGACCTCTCAGAATCCCAAGTTACAAGGTTCTAGGTCCAGCGGTTACGATTTGTGCCTGGTTAACGGACGGACAGACGGACGACGGACAAAGAGTGATCGCTATAGCTCAGCTGACTGAAAGTCAGCTGAGCTAAAAAACCCCAGGGATTACAACCCTGTGCTGATGTGATGCCCTTAAACGACAGATTTCTAAAATTTCCCTTTGTTGTTCCCGAACCCTCATTATTGCCCGCTTAAGAATTCGCCATGGTGTCCGATAAAACGTAAAACACCCAGACTATTGTTATTCAGGGGGTGGTAGAACTGTACGCAGGTCTGCAGATGTGGACCTGACCTCTTTTAACACTTATTTTATGTCATGTAACCCAAATACCGCGTTACAACAATATAGGATGTAGTAGCAAGGATAAGACGGGTGTGCCGTTCATAAAACCATTATCCACTAAGGCGGAGTAATTTCATTGCTACAGCCTTCCATGGGAACCAGAAGCAGCATGTAAGCAAGAAAAGAGGAATTGACACCATTTGTTTTTTATTTTATGCGGCATGCCTTCCATCAGGTGCCTTAAATTGATATATGAATAATTAAATCATATCAATGTCCAAGGAAAAAACATATTAGAGCACAATAATTGACCAAGTCTGCTGTAACATGCAAAGCTTTTGCTCCTGGTACAAGATGTTTTAAATGCTGTCAAAACCTAGCAAATGTATTCTAAATGTCATTGGATATTGAAGTTAAAGGTACATGAGTGACATTCTTCAGCAAAAAAATTGCCAATTACCCATGCTGTTAAATATGAAAGTATTAAGTTTCATAAAAAGCATATTAGCTGAAGTTCATTAGGACCAATAAACACACCAAATTTGATGGCAATCCATCCAGAAGTTCCTAAGGAATCTGGCAGTTTGTGTGTATTTTGCATTATTTCTGAGGTGCTCAAACATGGCCTGTAAATCAGATAAAATTGGTCACAGTGACCTAATTTCAGGTTTCTGAGGAGAACTTTGGAGGAACTCTCAGAATGTCAAGTAAGAAAATCCAATTGTTAAGATTTGTGCCCTGCTTTGGTATCAAATTTTCAATTATTCTTGGGGGTGTATATAAGCCCCATATCTTGGAGAATATGGGAAACAGAGACCTCATTTCTGGTTTCCAAGAAGACTTTTCATGGACCTCCCTGGAAGTCAAAAAAGAAGATTTTAGGACCAATGGTTATGATTTGTGTCCTGCTTTGGTATCAAGTATTCCATTATTCGGGGGGGATGTATAGGCCCAATAGCTCTGTCAATATGGGTGACAGAGACCTAATTTCAGGTTCTTAAAGATACTTTTCATGGGCCTTCCTGCTTGTCAAGATACAAGATTCTACTTTCAGTCATTATGATTTATGTCCTCTTAACAAATGACAACATCTTTAAAAGTCTCAAAAACATAGAAAAAAAACATAAAAAATAAAAAAATACAGATGGTGCCACCAGTCTGCAGAAACTGATGAAACATTCCGTGACCAATATCCCTGCAAAGAATCATGGTGCATTAGTTGTTCAGATACTTGAGCTTTTGTATCAAATTTCCATTATCCTGGGGGGTACCTTGAAGCCCCATAGCTCAGAGGTTATGGGTAACAGAGACCTAATTTTAGATTTTAAAGGAGACTTTTCATAGACCTCCCTGCATAAAAAGATAAAAGATTCTAGGTTCAGTCTTCATAATTTGTGCCCTGTTAACAGATGACCACATCTTTAAAGCTCTCAAAAACAGAGAAAAAATAATAATAAAAAAATTTAAAAAATACAGAAGGCGCTATCAGTCTGTAAAAAATAATGAAACTTTCCATGACCAATATCCATGTACTTCGAAGCCCCATAGCTCAGAGGTTTTGGGTAACAGAGACATAATTTTAGGTTTCCAAGGAGACTTTTCAGGGCCTCTTTGCATGTTGAGATATAAGATCGAGGTCCAGTCGTTACAATTTGTGCCCTGTTAACAGATGAATGCATCTTTTGAGGTCTCAAAAATCAAGAAAAAAAATTGTAAAAAATTGAAAAAAAATCCAGGTGGCACCACCAGTCTGCAGAAATTGATGAAACACTCCATGATCAATATCCATGCAAAGATTGATGGTGATCAATGCATTAGTTGTTCAGATACTTGAGCTTTTGTATCAAATTTTCCATTATTCTGGGGGGTACTTCAGAGCCCCATAGCTCGAAGAATATGGGTAACAGAGACCTAATCCCAGATGTTAAGTTAGAAGATTCCAGGTCCAGCGGTTACGATTTGTGCCCTGTTAACTGACAGACGGCCGGACGACTGAGCCCCTGGACGGACGACGGACAAAAAGTGATTGCTTAAGCTCAGATGACTTACAGTCAGCTGAGCTAAAAATGTAATTTCGTGGTGGAGGTAAAAGAATGTGCAAGTATTGGGGTGATACGTTTTATATCATTTTATGAAGTATGTTACGGAACCTAATATCAACAGACCACGTATGCATAAATTTTGTAATGGAGATTAAAAAAAATCAGATTCTGTAACACTAGGCAGCGTGAAATGTCTAAGGGAATGAATAAAGAAGTCAGTTGTTTTTTTGTTTTGGGCAGTGGTCCAACACTGTCAACAATAATCCTACTAAATGGTTCCTTGAAAGCAGGAATAGGCCTAAGTGGGGCTTTAGGAGGATTCTGATTGGGCTTGCCTACCATCTGGCATGTATGGCAAGATTTACAATATTGTACATCTTTCCTGGAATAGGCCAATAGAAGTTTTATTTATACCTAAATGGCCAGACAAAGGAGTCTCATATGCCATGCTTAGAATTTCAGTGCGACAGCTTTTGGGAATTACTATTTGATGTTTGATGGCCCACTCATCATCAGCGCATACATCAGGTGGTCGCCATTTACGCATAAGCACTCCATTTTTAACATAGAAACAAACTGGGTTCTGTGACAGTTCATCTTTAGAAACTGCCCTTGGAAACAAACATGAAATATCAGGGTCCTTATGCTGTTCTGCAATAAGTTCTGACCTTGAAAATGCTGCATCCTGTACGGGTGACTCCCAGAGTGTTATTATCTGGATTTGAACCCAGGTCAGTGGCGTACAAGTCCGGCATACCAACCGCTTCGCTAGAAAAGCATGCTTCACTAACGAAATAGTTCGTTCCGCTTTTATGTCACCCCGTAACAAATGGAGATAAAAAAAATCAGATTCTGTAACACTAGGCAGCATGAAATATCTAGGGGAATGAATTAAGAATTCAGTGGTTTTTTGTTAACAAATAACCATAATTTATTCTTAAAGCAATCCTAACATTACAATACACCAAATCATTACAATTACACAGTCTAACAACAGTACAACAGTAAATCAATACAAGTATATAAATAAAGTTTCCAGTACCTGGATACCCCCACTGTCACAGCGACAACAAGTCCCTTATAACGTACAAGCCAGATTAAGAGTTCACACAAATCTTCTAAGATAATTACAGTCCAGTTCATTCACAAAATCAATCCCAAATCTTGCAATCCCAAAGTAAAGTTTTTGTTATAATCCTGAAAGCAAACTGAAGACTAAATAAGATTTGTCACAAATTTAGAAGAAAAGCTATAATTGCCGCACTTATCAGAAAAGGTCCACAACTGACTTACACGCTTCTGTGTCCGCTGGAATATTTCTCTCCTCTCACCCGGCTCTAAAACCCAGCCCCTTATTTATAATTTCCTACCCCAAGCCAAGAAATTTCCATATCTCGAACAATCCAAAGAACCCAATCAGATACAGCTTACAGGAAACATCTAGAACAACATCGCTGTGTTTCCACATATCAGGGTTCACCTGTGGGCCTGCCCAACTCGGCCAGGCGAGAATGCTCCAGACTAGCAGGACCGCTGTGTAAACACAAGGGCCGCCCCCGGCCAGCTATAACAAGGAACACTGTAGCATAGCAACGCCCAGAGTTTGAGTCAAACACGAATCAGAATGTCAACAGCTCACAATAAAACAGTGACAAAGGTAATGTATGGATAGCTGCTCTATCATGTCAAAATATGCAACAAGCTTGACTGCAAAAGGACACATGCGCAGACAACAAGGCATACGACGAGCACAACTCCAGAACATGGATTGTTGAATGCACAGCGGATACCAACTGATGACAACTTAGTTAGAAGACCTTCAGACCAGACATTGTCAAAAGCTTTGCTCATGTCTAAAATATGACTCGCAATTCTTTACCGCTATCAATATTTTTGCAGATCGAATTTTAGAGGTCTGATAGTTGATACAAATTGTTGATTCCCTGGGAATCAATAAAGCCTGACTGGTGTAGATTTATTATATTGTTTGTTTTGAAAAAAATGAACATTTGGGCAAAGATTTTTTTTTCAAGAATTATACAGATACATGACGTCATGCAGTATTATTGGTCTATGCAGTAATATTGGTCTATAATTAATTGCCAAATTTTTTCTCCATTTTTGTAAATTGGTGATAGATTTGCCACTTTTTTTCCATAAAGAATTTAAGGAAGCTGTCCTTTAATTGTCAAGCAATAAGTCAAATGATCTCCATAGTGGTATAGGAGAGTTCTTTGGAACACTCCCTTAGAACTACTGGAGGGACTTGTCTGGATCTTTAGACTTATTAATATTAAGTTTTCATAATTGATTTAATATCATTGATATCTTTTTTTATATGATCTAGTTTATTCTCATTCCTACTGGCTATGTAGGGTATATATGACACATTGTCTTGAATCATAGTTTCTTTACAAAATGTTCATTCAGAAGACTAGCTTTTTCTTTTGATCCTGTCACAAAGGTATTATCACTTTATTAAAGGGAGGCATAAGTTGTTTATTGTTTCCTTTCATTAGAACATTTCCTTTTTCCACCACTGATTTTTATCTTTTTATATTCCTTAGTTTAGAGGCAACAGTTGAGGGGAAAAGTACTTTTAGCTTTTCTTGCTTCAGTGACGAATTTGTTTCTAGCAGATTTGTAGTTGTATCCATATCTTCCGGTTTGTTAGATTTCATTGCTTTGTTTTGAAGTCTAAGGCATTTTCTTTTTAAAAGTTTCAGGTCTTGTGTGTACCATTTGGTAAGTGTTACTGGATACAGTATGAACAGGTATGCACTGTTTTTATATATCATGAATTATTGAAATTATTTTATTGTAAACAAGTTCTATATTGTCTGTGGTATTTAAGATATTATTCAACATTATTGAACCTAATGTTCAAAATAATCGACTGATATGGCCAAATTTGACATGTGGTAAATATTAAAACAAAAACTTGATTGACCAAACTGAATAAGTTTTCCTGAAATGCTAACATATGATCAACTAATTAACCTATAACAGGGGACTGAATAACACAAGTATACACACATATATCTCGACAATGTTTACATTTTAATAACTAGAATACGGGTAGTCGACAATCTACTACATGTATCCGCCAAAATCAGAGTGGAACGGGTGAAGTGAGGCATGGATTGAGTGGCAAGGGGAAATAGAGTGAGGTGTGTTGCATATATGCATGGATGTCTGCAGCCAAAATTTGTATGTAGGTTGCGCCACCTACCACAGATCCAGAAAGCTGTCCAAGTTGTATACATATGCAAAATTTTAGGCAGAAAAAGCAAACCACTACATGTATATGAGTGATTTTATCCCACAGTAGACAAACAGAAGAACTTCTGCAAAAATGGTGGCAGGTGGCGCCACTAATTTTGTGTATGATTAAGAGCTGTGTGAGATCTAAACACATGCAAAATTTTGGCCCAATCAATCAAATGGTTCCCGAGATATGAGCTTTGAGGTCTGCAGCATAAACTAGAATGTAGGTGGCTCCACCTGTCATAAAATCAAGAAAGCTTTGTTTTGGGGGATACAATTAATGTACCTGCATTTACAGCTAGATGGGAATACCTAGCACTGAGGAAATTTAAACATGATGTACATGTATGCAGATCTATCACATTATTTGCAATGTTCAGCTGATGAAAAGGTCTGTCAGCTGGAAAATTGTCTAAAAAAGGGTTGTTGGTTAAGAGCAAGGGGCGTTTTGACCCCCAAAACCCCCTGTCATGCAAAAGATTTGTCTAAAAACGGTTGTTGGTTGAGAGAAGGGGGGGAAGGGGGTTTGGATCTCCAAATTTGAGGAACAAGCAAAGTATGTTTTTAAAGGAAGACACTCATGTTCTTTATTTTATTGTGGACAAGAGAGAAAAGTATTTGGCATGACTTGCCAGCAGACACTTGACAAAAAATAACAAGGCCTACAGGCCTAATGCGAACCTGTGCAATGAGATTACACCAGGTATAATGCTTCAATGCTGGACCATTACTTTTCAAGAACATGTGTAACATGTATATGAACAATGCAAGTACTAAACACTAAGAACAAAAAACAATAAAACAAACATCAGTGCTGCACTTCTGTGCACACAACACAAAAACTAGAATATGGGTAGTCAACAAGCGACAATGTGTATCCGCCAAAATCAGAGAGGGAAAGGTGAAGTGAGGCATGGACATGCAAAACTTTGACCAAATCGGTCAAATGGTTCCTGAGATATGAGCTTGGATGTCTGCAGCGTAAATCTGAATGTAGGTGGCACGACCTGTCATAAAATCAAGAAAGCTGTCCAAGAGGTAAATGTCAGGTGGATAAGTCCAACCAATGCAGAGATATGAGTGTTTTTATCTCAAGGCAGATGAACAGACAGACGCTGTGCAAAAATGGTTGCAGGTGGCGTCACCATTTTAAGTGTATGTAATAAAGCTTTCCAAGGGCTACATTTGTGCAAAATCTTTAGCCTTATCGGGTTTATGTGTGGAAACAGACACATCAATGGACGCTGGGCAGAGAGGAAAGGTCAGAGGTCAACCAAAAATAAGGGCGCAGCAGTTCACATGTGACCGATCATAATTCCGAATTTTAAAAAATTCTGCCCAGTGGTTATGGAGGAGTTCTCCGGAAACCTATGCGGCGATGGCGCCAGCGTTGGTATCCGACTGTAAACATAATATCCGCAAAACTCTGTTTTGGCGGATACAATGATTGTAGCTGGCACCACCAGTCTTATATACAACAAAGAGATATATACATATGCCCAACGTCAGACTGATATGTCAAACCCCTCCTGTGAAATAAGCAGGGACATACACTGTGCAAAAATTATTGTAGGTGGCGCCACCAGTCTTGTACACTATAAAGCTACCCTATATGTATAAACATGCCCAATTTTAGGCTAATGTATCAAATTCCTCTGTAGAAATAAGCAGGCGCATACACTGCAAAAGTCAATATAGGTGGCACCACCTGTCTTGTAAATAAGAATACCATCAAAGACGCATAGACAGGTATCAGTCCAATACATCAAACTTCCCCAGAGTTTGATGCACTGGGCTGACAAGGCTTAGGTGAGTAAGGCAGTTGCCCCTGAGTGACCTGTGACAAATTGCTGCCTCAAGCTACTGCACTGAGTGAACTCTTGACCTGCACCTGGCCAGACTGAGTGAACTTTTGACCTGTACCTGGCTGCACTGAGTGAACTCTTGACCTGTTGCATAATCTGACACAGTTGGCAGTCTGCCAAAGCTATAAATAGATTCAGGCTGAACTTTGGTGCCAAATATGATGCACTGAGCAGTCTGCCAAAGCTATAAATAGAATGCAGCTACTGCACTGAGTGAACTCTTGACCTATACCTTGCTGCACTTCTTCCAATCCTGGCACTGTGCCAAAACTATTTATAGAGCTGACATCATCTTGGCTAATGGCCAACATCAAGGTACTGGCAATCCGCAAATGGTAAACCAAGTGCTGCCATCTGTACACAAAAGTGGTCCCTACTTGAAATAACTTTTAAATTGAATTTCCCAATACAAAATGCTTTTCAGCTGACTTTTTATAAACATGGCCTACAGGCCTAATGCGAACCTGTGCAAAGTTTGGGAGTATGAATGGAGGTTTATTTTTAAAATTTAATATTGTTCCTTTTAAGTCCTGCATATCTACCTTAGTCATTATGATTTCAGCAAAACGGACATTTTGGACCTGCAAGTTTCAGACTAGGACATTTTAAAACTAGAAAATGGGTAGTTGACAAGCAACTATGTGTATCCGCAGAAATCAGAGTGGGACAGGTATGGATTAAGTTGCAAGGGGAATAGAGTGAGGTGTGTTGCATATTTGCATGGATGTCTGCAGCATAAACGTGAATGTAGGTGGTGCCACCTGTCATAAAATCGAGAAAATTGTCCAGGATGTATAAACCTGCAAAATTTCAGGTGGACAAGTCAAACCACTGCTGAGATATGAGTGATTTTATCCCAAGGCAGATGAAAAGATGGATGGTGTTCATAAGTGGTTGCAGGTGGTGCCACCAGTTTTGCCTATGATGAAGAGCTATGTGAGATCTATACAAAAGCAAAATTTTGGCCCAATCGGTCAAACAGTTCCATAGATATGAGCTCGGATGTCTGCAGAGTAAACGTGAATGTAGGTGGTGCCACCTGTCATAAAATCAAGAAAGCTGTCCAGGATATATAAACCTGCAAAATTTCAGGTGGATAAGTCAAACCAATGCTGAGATATGAGTGATTTTATCCAAAGGCAGATGAACAGATCGACGCTATGCATAAGTGGTTGCAGGTGGCGCCACCAGTTTTGCTATGATGAAGAGCTATGTGAGATCTATACACATGCAAAATTTTGGCCCAATCGGTCAAACAGTTCACAAGATATGACCTTGGATGTCTGCAGTGTAAATGTGAATGAAAGAGGCGCCACCTGTCATAAAATCGAGAAAGCTTTCCAGGATGTATAAACCTGCAAAATTTCAGGTGGATATGTCAAACCACTGCTGAGATATGAGTGATTTATTGCCAAGGCAGATGAACAGATCGATGCTGTGCATAAATGGTTGCAGGTAGCACCACCAGGTTAGCCTATGATGAAGAGCAATGTGAGATCTATACACGAGCAAAATTTGGGCCCAATTGTTCAAACAGTTCCCGAGATATGAGCTTGGATGTCTGCAGAGTAAAGGTGGATGTAGGTGGCTCCACCTGTCATAAATCAAGAAAGCCGTCCAGGATGTATAAACCTGCAAAATTTCAGGTGGATAATTCTAACCACTGCTCAGATATGAGTGATATTATCCCAAGGCAGATGAATAGATAGATGCTGTGCATAAATTGTTGATGGTGGCGCCACCAGTTTAGCCTATGATAAAGAGCTATGTGAGATCTATACACATGCAAAATTTTGGCAAAATCGGTCAAAGGGTTCCTGAGATATGAGCTTGGATGTCTGCAGAGTAAACCTGAATGTAGGTGGTGCCACCTTTCATAAAAATCGAAAAAGCTGTCCAGGATGTATAAACCTGCAAAATTTCAGGTGGATAAGACAAACCACTGCTGAGTATTGAGTATTTTATCCCAAGGCAGATGAACAGATGGACACTGTGCAAAAATGGTTGCAGGTGGCACCACCATTTTATATGTATGTTATTAAGCTATCAAAGGGCTACATTTGTGCAAAATTTTTAGCCTGATCGGTCAAACGATTCCCGAGATATGCGGCATTATGTGTGGAAACAGACGTACAAATGGATGCTGGGCAGCAAGGAAAGGACAAAAAAGAGGGCGCAGCAGTTCACATGTGACCTGATGATAAACCCGGTTCGCTTAAAATGCAAACCAAGTTTTTTCAAACAGTTGAAAGATATAGTTCCAATAATCTGGGAATTCTGCATCAAAACATTGTGTCTAGACATCTAGATGCTGTGTCTAGACGTCTAGACACATTGTCTAGACACCCCCCCCCCCCCCCCGAGCCAGGTCAGTTGCCATGGTGATGTCTTGTGATGCCATGGTGATGTCCCACCTGTTTGTACTGAGTGACCCCTTGACTTGGGTGCTGAAACTCAGCACGTTGTCAAATCTGTTTTTTCAAATACAGAAAGCCTTTTCCAATTGGCTACAATGCTTTTTTAAAACTGTATTTACCCAATCTATTCTTATAAAACTGGCAGAACCCTACCATAGAATAATTCTTGTAAAGTTTAAACCAATCAGCTTAACAGTTTCTTCATAAAACAGTGTATAAGCTAGAAGAGTTTAAAATTACATTTTCGCTTGTAAAAAACACATCAATATAGGTGGCGCCACCAATACCTCAAAATCAGATATGACATATGTGACAAACATTGGTATAAAATTTGGTGATTATAGCTCTAGCCGTTTCTGAGATTTTAATTTTAGTGTGCGTTTTTGGACATATGACAAAGTTCAACCTCCTGTAACTCGGCCTAAAATCTCCGACCTGGAACCATTCGAAGAGAAATTGTTCCAGGGATCATTTCTGTGAAATATTGGAAAATTTGCTTGGACAGTTTCGGAGAAGAAGATTTTTAAAGCTTTTTTAGCTTTTTCCCTATAAAATCTAAAAAAATGCAGTTAGAAAAAAATAAACAAAATCCGATAGAATTTTTCAGATGATTGATTATTTGTAAAAAATTTGGTGATGCTAGTTCCTGTCATTTTTGAGATAGCTCTGGTTAACGTACAGACGACCCATGACACACGACACACGATGTACAATGCCACACCTTCGCATAAGCTCACAGGTTCGCTTAAAAGAAATCAGGAATATATGTACAATTATTACGGACGCATACTGAATGCAAAATTAAAATACTGATATATCTCATTGATGGCAAATTCCCGAAATTAAACTGAGTAGGGATACCAATAATTTATAATCCACGTACAGTTGTCTTTATATAGCCACAGAGAACTAAACATCCATGATTGTAACATTGCCTGGTATAATGAATAACTTAAATCATAAATCTAAATTTTTTAAAAGCTTTTAAGAAACTTTCTTGTCAATATTAACCAAATATAACCTGAAATCTAAATGTCTAGTGGCATGATGTAATAGATGCTGATAAACTGGTGCCAGGCTAGATGTAACAGCATCACACAGCTAACATATATGGTAAAATGACTCATTTCAATCTCCATAATTCAGCCAAAAATCATTCATGTGGAACCATTAATGACAATTATTATAAGAATTATTGTAGGGATTATTCTTGTAAAATATTTAACAAACTGGCTTCAGTGGCATCAGTCAAAAAATGTTTTGCAGGTTTATAACTCATATAGGAAGATACAGCAAAGTTCAGCTTCCCGTAACTCAGCCAAAAAGCACTGAACCAAAACCATTTGAACAAACTTGAATTATCAACATCTGAGGATAATTAATGTGTGAGATTTAAGAATTTGGCCCAGTGGTTTTTGTTGAGAAGATCTTTGTAGCCACTGAGCTAAAATGGGCTGTTGTGGCATATGACTAAATTCAGCTTCCCATAATTTAGCCAAAAGTCACTGAAAAGAGACCATTTGAACAAACTTCAGAAAGCACTAACCTAGGATCATTTCTATTCGATATTAAACATTTTGGTCATATGGTTTCAGAGAAGAAGTTTTTTGTAGCCCTCAGTGTGATACAGGCACTAATGACCCCGTACAAAAAAGGCAGATGCAGGTGGCGCCACCAATACCTAAATTTCAGATATGACCTACGTGACCAACATTGGCATAAAATTTGGTGATTATAGCTCTAGCCGTTTCTGAGATTTTAATTTTAGTGTGCTTTTTTGGACATATGACAAAGTTCAACCTCCTGTAACTCGGCCAAAAATCTCTGAACTGGAACCATTCGAACAAACTTGAGAAAGATTATTCCAGAGATCATTTCTCTGAAATATTGGACAATTTGGCTGGACAGTTTTGGAGAAGAAGATTTTTAAAGTCTTTTTAGCTTTTTCCCTATAAAATTTAAGAAAATGCAGTTAGAAAAAATAAACAAAATCCAATATAGTTTTTTGGATGACTAATTATGTGTCACCAAAATAATTGGTGATGCTAGCTCCTACCGTTTTTGAGATAGCTATGGTTAACCTACAACGACACATGACACACGACGCCGCACCATCGCATAAGCTCACAGGTTCGCTAAAAAGTATTTGGCAGGCCTCAACCAGCAGACACTCAACAAGAAATAAAATTATTTGGCATGCCTTACCAGCAGACACTTGACAAGAGTTAACAGAATTTGGCTTGCCTTATCAGCAGTCACTCAACAAGAGATAAAAGTATTTAGCATGCCTCACCAGCAGATGATTGACAAGAGATAAAAGTATTTGGCATGCCTCAACAGAAGACAATCAACAAGAGATTAAAGTATTTTGCATGCCTTAACTGTAGACACTCGACAAGAGATAAAAGTATTTGGCATGCCCTACTAGCAGACACTGGACAAGAGATAAAAGTATTTTGCATGCCTTGTCAGAAGACACTTGTCCAGCTGACCAGGTCCTTATTTGGCAGGTTGATTTACCCTGAAAAACATTGACTTTTGCCAGCATCAACTAACTCCATTGTCCACATTATGGAGGTGTCTTCCCTAGAGAGGTTTAACTTATATATAATATTGTGGAAATTATAGGGACTTTTCTACTGTGTTCTTAATAGCCAAATGTCTGCCTTAGAGAAGTGTCTGCAAGTCCAGGTTGCACTGCACTTACTGTGAATAAGTGACTCATGGATCATGACACTCAATTGTAGTTATCTCATACATCCTAGCATTGGGAAATCAGGATTTCTTCTTCTGACAGCTACAGTGGTATGCTAGTAAGCCCTTTTACTATTGTGTGGAACAGTCCTCTGGTAGATAAAATTACACACCGATAGTCAGCCCATTAGGTTGCTAATGCACGTGTGGCTGGAAAATATTGGAAATAACTTTTCACAAGTTTGGCAGGGCAGAGGTTATTTGTTTATTTGTTTATTTGTTATTGGAGGTATTGAGACAAATTATTGTGTCCTGCTTTGGTGGCTTAAGATGGAAACAGGACAACCACTTGAAGCAGCTTCTTCGTTTCTGTGTACCTCTCACCTGGGTAAGGCCTAATTGATGAAACTTTAATGTACTGGAACTGAATTGATGTCAAGGAAATATTGGAACTAATAAACCAAAACATATAAGTCAAACCCATGTTGATCCTTGCCTCCCACATTCTTCATATTGCCACTGAAAATGTTAATGGAAGTGTTCCTGTCATTTGGAGGACCAGTGTAAAGTGAACAGCAACAACACCTGGGTGTTGCCATGACACTGTGATGCTGTGTGGATTCATCTAGAAGACAGCATGGACCACCTCAAACAACAATATCTGTCACAAGGTCTATAAATAGGGGTAAGGAGAAAATAGTCATTGGTCACAGGCTTAAACTAACCATAACAACAAGTAGCTTGAAAAAAAATTATACCTTATTGGTCAATTAACAATATACAAACTTATTGATATCCAAATCCAACATGGTAAAGAAGAATTGTGAGCGAAAAAGAGATCCTGTGCACATTATAGAGATGTGTCACTTCAAGCTCCTTTATTTACAAGAATCTTACAATCAATCCATCAGCACAAGGGTCTTATTGTGGATAAAGTTTGTTCATTGGCCTTAGAATTGAAATAAAAAGTATATGTTACCTGATGTTCTCTTTCCCTTTCTTGCTTAATTCTGTGATATCCCACAAAAAAATCAAACTTTCTCTCTCTCTCTTTCTCTCTCTCTCCCAGTTACTCATCTGGCAGACCAGGCTATCAAAAATTGGTCTCACACCAAAGCGTGTTTGTCTCTGTAGAATTGAGAATTTGTTCAAACTTACAATGCTGACAGAGATATACATGTTAATTATTCAAATGAGTTCAGTTTTGTTATTCCATGGGAAATATTTATTCACCCTAAACATTTAAATGGTACTCATGATTGTTCTGCCTTATATCCTGCAATGGTTGCAGTTAACATATTTTAAAGCAAAAACTTTGGAGTTATGATTTGTACTGTGCTAGCAGACAGACAAATGAAAGGATAGACTGAAGAATACCCTTCAACAAATGGAAATGCAGCAACCCTGGTCACAAGGCCTGAGCCATAGGGGTGTAACAAGCAGGGTACTGACAAAAGCCCCCCCCCCCCCTGGAAAAAAATAAAGAGGACAAAAACCCCCCTCTTCACTATTATTTTTTATATAAATGTATGACTACCTTTAAATTTATCTTTAAATCTATCTGTAAATTTATTTATCATAAGTGAAACCTGCTACAGTGCAGAAGTGACACTGTGCAATAATTAGAATATTGCATGTATCTATTCATAATTAATGAGGTTCTTGATATCAAAAATATAGCCTAAACAATGACAATATATATATATATATATATATATATATATATATATATATATATATATATTATATGTAAAGAAGATTAATAAGCGCCTCAGGCCCTCTCAACATTTTTTTTTCAAATGTTTTTATACCCTAAAAATGAATTAAATGACAACTTATCTGAACAATATATTGAGTGTTTTTATCATTTTAATGCCAACATATTACATAAGAACTGTACTTACATATATATTATATACACTCCCGTTAATATAATCAAGCCAGCACATTTTCATAGCTGATGTTATCTGCCTCTTATCACAGGATTGAAAATCCCAGAAAAAGATGTCAAAATCCTAAACAAGCCAATATCCTATTTTATTATAATTATTATCTAAATTTATATCCCCTGAAGCAACACACTTTTATATGTGTAACCTTTATTCTCAAGTCCCAAATGCCTGTCGATGAACCCCGCGAGTCTTTGCTGACCCACAAAGAGACAAAGAGCAAATTAACAGGTAACCATAACTTTACCCAGCATGTTCCAAGCAGGCGATGCTCAAAACAGAGGAGCATTTTTTCCCAATGCATTCATTATATTCCATGAATTTAATAGACAGATGTAGATTTAAAAATACAACAATCTAGTAATTTCTGTTCTCTCCTCATTGAACTTAATTGACACACAGAGGCCTGCTTCTATTTTTAGCATTCAGATTGTTGACAATTTATTTGCATAAAGCCTGCCCACACAATTAGTGCAGAAACTTGATCAGAAACTTGAATAGAAGGACTTGCCCTGTAAATCAATTTCAGTGCTTACATTTTAAGATGAAAAAGATTGTCCGCAAATATGTTGAGTGAATTTGTTTTTATTTTCAGTGAAGCAACCATGTTTAAACTGATATACACTGACAATGTTGACTTGTGAGGTGACACATCATATTTTCTAAGGGTTTCTTTCTTTTCAAAGTATTAATGCACCATGTTATATCCAGGGGCTGCCGAACATAAGACTTACAGCCATTGACCTGATAACTTGCACGTTAGCCAATCATTCCCCTCAGCTTAAACAACTTTACATATGAGGCTTGATAACAGCTGAAGTTACCCAGATTAGAGCTCTGTTAATATGGTCAACCGAAAGGACTAAGAGACAATTCATATCCAAACATTTATGAGGAACTAGGCAGTCAGAACTAGTCTGCTGTTAATTGCTGAAAAGATAACACATTGTTTCCATGTGTCAAAAGAATCAAACATTTATGCATCCAGGAAGGTGCTGGCACATTTCAAACACAGGTACTTATTCATAACGACATATTTTTTTGTCAATTTAATCTGGCCAAACTGTCATATTTTGACGTAACACTTGGCAAAATTAAGGGAACTGATGTGACCTTTACGATGCAGTTTTCCTCGACTGAAATTAATGCAACCTGCCAAAACTTTGACAATTAAGTTCATGTGAGAAAACGTAAAATTCCCATCCATGGACAGTACAGATCGTTTACTTATATTTTGGACAGAAAGCAACGATGTTAATATAGTAATTACAGTATGGACAATTCCATCATTTAAATGTGGTGCTGTTCTAGGGTAAGATTTGTCATGGGACATGATGTTGATGGAGCAAGCTCCCTCGAATGATAAAAACTGAAAAACACGCCAGATAACTGCCAATGCACATAAATTATGTTCACAAATGGTTTAAGGATTTTAAATTAAACATTTTCAGAAAAGAAATGCTGTTTACTCCACTAATTTTTCCTAAACTCACTGTATTATTAAAGGGGCCCAATCACCTATAAAGCATGTTGAAGTAACATGAAAAATAGCTTCTTTCCTTTAAAATAAATTTGTACCTACCAAAAGATTGCCCTGAAACCGTTTGCTTACTCCTGTAAACAAGTGTTAAAAACAGTTGACGGGGCGCTATCATAGGTGTCAATATAAACACAACGCGTCGGACCGTGTGGATCACGGAGCAACTACACGTGACAATCAGGAGATGCTCTGAATGACTTGGCCCAGAAAATGTAATACTTGTTCCCCCTGGCTGAAACACCGCGTGTTGCGTCTCACAATTGGACCTCCCGTCATGCCAACTTGTTATATGGTAAACAGACACGCGAGGACAATGTTTACCAACACACAGAGCCATGACAAGGCGTAAAACAGTTGTACGATAGGTACTTGGAGTGTGTACTCGGATGGTTTTGCTGGGAAACTTTTATATAAAGCAAAACTGAACTGTAGAGTGAAAGAATAGGCATGATTTGGCTCCTGATTATGTCCCTTTAAACAAATGTCGACCGATGGCTATAAACCATCGTGCAGCCTACTGACCATGCATGCAGATAATTAATAAGTGGTATGGCCTTTTCACACTAGGCAGCATGAGCTCAGCTAATAATCTGCTTTGGCCTAAAAGTGTGTGTTTATCTTAAATATGTTTATTTTTGATCATGGAAAGTTTTCAGTGAACAGCTTGGTGGGCTATAATAAATTGTTATCATTTAGATTGCTTTATTCATAATTTACGTCAATGATCTGACGTTTGTTTATTATTTGGTAAATTCTCACTTTGTTGATTTGCATGTATGTTCGTAGTCAACATATCCATTAAAAAGAGACAGCTTGTTGTGACTTCCTGGCCAATAGGAAAGCAGCTTGCCAAGATAATGGCTAGCAGAAGGATCGAGATCTGAGAAGTTCTTTCTGGGTTGTATAATTGGACTGTAAAGAGTTTCAGAAACCGTGGCAAGTATCATTTTCTATCCAATTCCTATCCAAACTTGTTAAAAAATATCCATGGAAGAAAAATGATGTATCATTTACACCCTTTTGTCACTTATTCATAAAAAATTTAGGACATGCCAATTTATTTTGTGGGACGTATTTTGCTCCATGGAAAATGAATGCCTTTGGCAAGACTGAAGTAGCCTGTCACTTCAGTCTTGATGGAGACTAGACTAAATTGACTTTTTTAGGATTACGGGGTAATTTTTAGGTGCTAATCTAGGTTAAATTTCCTTTCACTAGACAATATTGTTGGGCTTGGGATACCTCGACATAATTTCATGTCCACAAAATAATCAAGCCAGGTAGGGAAAATAACTGTGACTACCATAGATTTTTAAGTGAGAATCGCTCAAGGAGAGCCCTAAAAAGATCAATTGGGTGTGCTTATTACAGGAGGGGTGCTTTTTAGGTCGAATATGGTATTTTTATTTTCATTATACTGATTTTTTGTATTTTCATAACTTTACCTCTGAGTATGTGTTGATATTACTTTTGTATATTTTACAAAAAATATAAAATATAGAGTAAATTTGAATTTTTAGTAGTATTGGGTTAAGTAAATATAGAAATTCCATATGTATAACCATTATTTGTATGAAACATAATATATAAATATATTTTTTTTTGGGGGGGGGGGGGCTTTTGTTCTTTATCATTAAGGTAGGGGGGCTCTTGACCTTGAGGGCTTTTGTCCTAGGGGGCTTTAGTCCAGGGGAAGGGGGGGGGGGGCTTTTGTCCTACACCAATAAAAAGCAGACCACACAATTGTAGTTATAACCAGTAGTTTGTCACAATTACACCATTATATTCTCCCCCAACATGAAATGACCCCTCCCCCCTTCATATGTGTAAACGTACGTGTGTTGCCTGCCAACATATTGAATGTACATCCCCGCGGGATTATAATCTGTTAATGCATCATTCAGCCTGTCAGCTGACAATGCCTCTTTAAGCTATAATCAATATATCTGAACAATATATATGCACATTCTGGCAGGGAAATGTTGATCCCAATTGGTGCAGTCACAGCATGCCTGTCATATATACATACAATGTGTGAATAAAATAGATAAACAACACATTGGGTTGTAAACACACAACAGGTTGCTCAGACAATGATATTGATTTTCTTGCATGTTAATTCTGTGTGGATATATACATTGTAACCTTTATATTTTTTAAGTAACATTACTGACAAATTTGCATTCCAGCAAATATATTTTTGCAAGATGTGAATAATATTCAATCATACATTCATTACTGGATTCTTTTTCAGTGGTACAGATTCATGTATCTAGATACATTAATTATCATAGACACACCACCAGGTAAATATGAAATAAGCCTAAAAAATATCTGTAATAACTAGCATATTTAAAATGAATTTTGTTTCCCATAATTTTAACCTAAACCTACAACATTTTTAAATGTGTTATATATTAACTATAGTATTTCTATATGAGAACAGTGAAGCCTACCAGGCACTAATTGATAAGCAGATCTATAATCAGATCAGTAATGATAACAATGTATATGTCAGCTAGGATTCAGTAGTTGTTGTTCCTTATATTTTTCACTGAATGAACTAATTTGTACAGTGCCCCTATCACCAGTTCCACTCACCAGATTCCTGACAGATCACAACCCTTGTGAGTCAAAATGCTGGCCTCAACATCCTCAGTATCATCAGCTTATCCATATCTTGACAAAATACAGAAATGTGTGACTGATTATTGTTGACCCTGCAGGCAGCCATGCTGATTGGGTGACCTGAATTAAGGTACGTATGTGGATGTATTATGCAATAAATATATGTACTTACCGTATTTTCTCGTGTACAGGACAAATGTTATCCTTTAAAAAAAATCTGGCAAAGAAGGGCGGCCGTCTTATATATGGGTAAAAGTTTTTCAGCGTCCTCAGGACGGCCAAGGATAATTTACGGCAATCAGCAGTATTACATCAGTCGAACTGGACGCCGTGAATATCGGTGATAATGTCCGCATGGTGGTAATATAAACTCAATAAAGAACATTACAATGCTTTGTTTTTTGTTTGAATTTATCGTTTATACATCAGATTAACATGTCTCTTACCAAAATGGAAAGTACTCACATATATGTGCCTTATATGTCCCTTATAAGGGCCTTATATGTCCCTTATAAGGGACATATATTTCCCATATAAATGCTATGTATGTGAGTTATATGTATATTGCAGCTATATGTTTAGTCAGGCATTGTTATATGTGAGTTATAAGGGAGTTGTATGTTTGTTATATGTCAGTTATAAGGGAGTTGCACATGAGGCCATTCTGTACATTTCATTTATATGTGACTTGTATGGGAGATATAAGGGAGTTGAATGTGAAGGGGTTCTGTATATGTCAGTTATATGTCAGTTATAAGTTTATATACTGTGAGCTTACTGTTCTATAAGATAGGACTTAGACATTTTCCAAGGGAACACAAATGCTGCAGAAACTTCTAAGTCCCAGCTCCATTATGGTTTTAAGAAAATGAATTATAATTGAATAATAAATACTGAAGAAGTATGTTAAAATGGGTATCAAAATAACCAGCTTCCTCAGAACTTTATGTATATTGGAAAAATAATACTATAAATAATTTTTTTTTTCATCTGATTTATACATTAAGAGGTGTAAACTATAGTAATCATGCATGCAGTAAAACATCATTTACTCAAAACACAATACAAAAAAATAATTTGACTATATTTCACATTGGTTATAATTTGTGCCCATGATAATATTATAAGAAAAAATAATTCTTTTGGAATGTAGTGTATATACAAACACTTCAGCATCTAGTTACAATTGATAACTACTTCATAAATACAGAAAAAAGGGTATTGATGTAGTGTGCCACTGACCAATTATGGGAATACATAGGCATTAACCTAATATCATATTGGTTTTAGAAACAGCTCAACACCCACACAATCCAGCTGTAAAATATTGCCATTGAAAATCAACAGCATTGATAAAAGCATAGGTACTTAAAAAAATAAGTATCTGCATTCTTATTGTGACAATAACCAGCATTCTAATCAGTAAATTTCACAAGTATATGTAACACCCCCCCCCCCCCCCCCAACAGACAAGCTTGCTGTACAAGCGCTCTCTACAATGGACCTTTGACCTTACTGTACCCTGCCCTGGAATAGTGGTGAGGTCACATGAATACTGTACAGGCTGTGCACAACAAAGGCATGCAGAGTCAGTTTACATCTGAATGATAACATCCGGTAACCGTTAAGGGAGTACACACTTTGAAGAGAAGTTCTTTGTCAAGCTGCTCAAGCAGAAGGGGAATGTATAGCTGAAAAATGTCTCATTGGTGAGTAATCTTGCATTATTTAAGTTATTTTTGCATAGTAAACCAGTGATTGCATAAAGATGACTTCACCTATCATGGTTTGCCCTGAAAAAAAAACAGAATTTGTGTGTTTCAAGATAACATTTCCTATTTGGTGGCCCATTTTTACAAAATAACACATTTTTGACAAAAAGCTGATGCTGTTGCCCCTATATAGTGACAATGTGCATGTTCAATGCACCAACAGGAAGTTAAGAACATATCCTTTTCATTGATGCTATTTGCAATTTGGTGTGGAAAAATCAAGAGTCAGCAGCAGGCCCCAAAGTTTACATATTGATGTAATTTCTTAATGTCCCCTACCTGTGAAGGGATGATCAATTAACCTACATAAAGCTTAATCAGTACACAAATGCTATGAGTACCACATACTACCATTTTATTTGTTGAACCTATGGCTATTGACCATGTTATTATTTAGATGAACTCTGGGTCATGAAAAGAAAAAGCTGCTACAAGGTAAAGATGTTCCTTTTCATTTTCCAAATTGACTTGAATTTTTTGTCTTGCTAGAGTGCCCAAAAGTTATAATATGGTTAAAAATTGTTAATTATACAATGTTCATAAGTTTTTCTTCCAGGCAAAGTAAAAATTAAACACTGTTGATCATTGCTGAATTTACAGCCAGTGTCTCAATTTTGGTGAATGCTTTTTTTTATAAAATTGAAGAGAGGTTTGCTGTGCTCAACCAAAACATTTCAACTAATCTAAAAAATTAATCAAATATATTTCACTATTGGAGTCTATCACACAAAAACTCCTAAATTAAGCTTTAATTTCATAATATGCCCTTCTACATGTCATTTACATATACTGTAAACACCAATTTATTAACAATTTGATACATAACACACTATGTTTCATAACAATCCACAAACCATTCATGTGCAATTCTTCAAATAGGGGTCAAAATAGGGTCCGACTGCTTCATAGGGCATTATTAACACACAATCATGGTTATAATTATATCAGAATGAGTTTGACGATTTATTTCGATTCCCCATGTGAGGGTTATATTGCAAGAGTAAGTCCAGATACAATTTTAGGGCCAATTTTTAAGATCCAAAATGAAGCCTTAATAAAAAAATATATGTCCTAAATAAGAGGTTCCAATGAAAATATAAATAAATTTAGTATCCATCACTAATAATTGGGGTATTTTTGTGTTTGTTTACTATAAACAAGATCTAATGTGCTTCCTACAAAATTTCTATGAGCTGCTCTTCAGTATTTTTCACTCGCTGGACTAACGAAGCCATGTCCTAAATTTTCGTCAACTCCGTTACAACTGCACAAATATGCCATCTACAGCCATCCAGTGGAACAAATCGAGTGGCCAATCATATCATTCGTTACAGTGTAGGACATTCAAAGTGAAGAATCATGGCTTCAATCCAGAGTTTTGATTTTTATCAGTGAAAAAGTGTATAAAAAGTAAAGTAGCTTAATTCACCCATCAACTCTGTTACGCCATTTTTGAAAAAAGTAATTGTTGAAACCTATAAACATCCATGAACAGAGAGAGGCATCGTAAATCTATCAGAATTGAAATATTTGTTTGAAGGATTTCATGTCTATTATGTCCGCTGATTAGGTAAAATTTAAAAAATAATCAGCTCCGTTACCATCAACTCCGTTGCGATTCTATTGTAACGGAGTTGACGAATCACCAAACATTTTTTCTATGGAAAGTCCAACCAGTAATAAATTATTCTCTGGTGAGAGGATTTATAAATAAGCACACTGAAGATAAGAAGCAGCTTCACTGACCACTTGATATATAGTATAATCCCTTTTAATGCGTTTATCTTGGTCTGGAAAATACTGTTGCTCTTTGAAAACAAATAACTAATTTTGGTAATTAAAAAAATGCTTTAGTCTTGAAATTTGACAGCAATAGAAACATTAAAACTTATATATTAGACATATTTTATAAGTTTGTTTTAGAAGTGCGGACCGGACCGGACCGTTCGATGCACCAAGTAAGCGCCCTGTTCTTGTCAGGTCCAGCTGTAAGCGTTCCGGTCCATAAGGTGGACCGGTCCAAGGGGTTCGGTCCATTTTTTAAAATATCATCAAAATTAAAATATATTGTAATTCCTTTTATTCAACGTTTGTTCTACATATTTTTTATTACATATATTTGTTCAAATATTTAACAAAACCGAATATCATACACAACAAAACGTGCTATAAATGTAATATAATAATCTATACTTTAATCGCAGGATCTGGGTTTGATTTTTAATGACAAATTTAAAATTACAGTCTTTGATAATAATTTTTCAGTGGTAAATATTTTGTGTTACTGTGTGGGGCATAGTGATTAGAAGATAAGCCAAATGTGCAGGGTGGAGCGAGCTAATTTAAAGAATTTGCTTGGCGGGGATAGATGCGGGCTGACATAAGCTGATTAGTTTTGTAGCGGTTTAAGTGCGATTTGATATTGAAAACTTATTAATCTAATGTGCAGGGTTGGACGAGCTGATTTAAAGATTATGCTGGGCAGGGATGCAGATTGACATCAGCTGATAAGTTATGTAATGGTTTATGTGCGATCTGATACAGAAAACTTATTAATCCTTTGTTAATAATTTAATATAAAGAATATATTTAATGTATTCATCGTATAGAAATTGGTCTTATTATACTGAGCAAAAGTATCAGCATTGTGCAACACAGCAGGGACAATGATCTAATACTGAACATGTCACTTCAATCACAAGTTAATAACAAAAAATGAACTTTAACTGTTACTCACGATGGAAAAAAAAATAAAATAATACATGTGCACGTTTATAATTGTACTATTGCAGCTGTCATTGCTTTAAATATATTTTATGTAGCCAATGAGTCTTTCTGAGATGGTTTATTACCCCTTGTTCATAACACGATTGTTGGTGAAACTAAATCCTGAAACTCATCTGTTTAACTTAAACCTTTTAACATTAAGTTCGGCGGTCCAACCGGTCCGGTCCAGGAATAAGCGGTCCGGTATTTTGTGTTATCGGTCCAAGCGGTCCGGTCCGCACCTCTAGTTTGTTTATGAGCTTATTACTTAAAATCATTGGGTTTACAGGCTAATCACCATGGCTAAGACTGGAAAAGAACGAATGAGGGTATATAGACATTATTATTTTCTGTTGGATTCATCTAATGAAGTGTAAGGCATTTATATAAGAAAGAATATCCCCTTAGCCCATACACGAAAGGAGAACATTCCAAATATGAACACTGTGTGTTGTGTATTCCGTTCTCTGTTCTACACCTGACAGCTTTTATTGTAACACGAATTCAGGTTGATTACAAGGCCGCTGAAAGTGTTCAGCTCAATCACGTTTTAGCATTGCATTGGCCATCCAAGGAAATTATGAATTCTTAATAAAACATGAAGTCTTTTGCATTAAATTAGGAGAAAGTTTTGGAACATATTACAATGTACACCTTTTAAGTGGTCGAGCAGGCCCTTTTTACTTAGGATTCACTGTTAAATCCAAAAATTGGTATCAGTTTACTTTAATATTTGCGTTATTGTTTTAAATATTTGTGAAATTAATGGTAATATTTTATTAGTTTAGATGACACTAGCCTTTAATGCCAGTTGCATATATAGCACAGCTCTTAATTTTATAAGGCAACAAGACTATCATTTTTGTTGAAAATGGATCAACTCTGTTACAGCTCTTATTTGTAACAATATTTTCCTGGATTTAGATTATGTTGGCATTTCTTTACTTTCTCAAGTATTTTATTGTCATTAAAGGCGAAATATGTTTTTATTGAATTCATATTGAAATGGTTAAATACCAAGTAGGTAGGCATTTAGCAAGTTCTTTCTCGCAACAATCTCGAGCTGAGTTGTTCAATTTAGCAGTAATTTACATTAATTGACTTTATGTGTTTTAAATAAACTTTTGTTTACCGGTCAGGGAAACTTGTGTCGATATATTTTACCATGATACAACTTGATAGTTATCTGTTTACTTTTTGTTCAAATGTGTTAAAAGTTTAGGTAAGAATATCTTTATAATTTAGTGCGTTATCAACTCCGTTACATTCCAGTCAGCGCAACATTTTAGCCAAAAACTATATTCGACAGTTTTCCTCCAGACTTTGCAGAAGATAACGTTAAAAAGTATTGTCAAATGATGGACAATTTGTAGGAGATCATTAATATTTAGCGTATACCTGTCTCTTTTAGCAAGTTCTCTTCAATGCACTTTATGGGTCAAACATTTGTGTGCACTATCACCTTAATTTGTAGCATTAATAAAAATGTCAGGAATAATTTTCATATCAAACTCTAGTGTTTATGATGATTGTGTACCATACTTTTGTAAAATCTACATACGTGACACATTCATTCTTCTTTTTTTACCGCATTATTTTGTGATTTAAAAAAAATAAACTGCTGTAACGGAGTTGACTTGCTGACTAAAGGCTGCTATTCTTCTATTGTGGTAAAAAAGCAAGTATGGATAAAAGTGTGCTGCTGATGGGAGTTTTTGACCTTTCATATATCCCGCTTGAAAAGGAAAGAAGAAAAAATGAATTTTGCAACAACTTTTTTCCCTCTGTTTGGGAACTCGAAATTGACCCCTATTCTGAGAATTACACTCATAATCATATGTATGAATTTAATCTGAATTTGACATCAGAAGGTCAAGAACACCCTTTTAAAGGTCATGAGCACTTTAGCTTTAATGGGCTTGGTCCTCTGACTTTTTTTTTCATTAGAGGTTTCTTCTGACATATTCACTTTCATTACAAAAGAAAAAGCATGATAATTTGGGAATTTGTTTCACTAAGGATCAGATGATTTCATCAGGTACTATTTTGATTCCCAAAGAGAAATCAAATCTGGTTCAATTTACAGGTTAATCAAAAGTGCATTTTTAGACTACCTTGAATGATTTCTTTTTATATGTACATGTAGTAGTGCCATTTCACCATAAAAGATCAAGAAGTCATTTTGAACAACACTGATGTACTGTTTTAGTAATATTATTGATGTGAGGCCCTTTTTTAGTCCATTGGTCTACTTAAATGTCAAAATATGCAAGACTCCATGTTCTTAATTATTTATTTCCAACAACCTTTGTTTCTATGATTTGTAATGGTTTCTTTACTTTTCCAGTGTGAAGAAATGGTGCAGAAAGTAAAAGGAGAGCCCAGATATCTCCAGCCCTTGTAAGTTTTTTTTTTTATCAAAATAGCTGGAACTTACCATATTTGAAGTGCAAATTTGTTGGTTAACATTTATTGTGCATATGGGATATTAATATATTATTATAAACTGTTTACATGTTAAAATTGTTTCAACTGAGTAACCTACTTTCTGAACCTATGAGCATCTTTAGGCCACAGTGTCTGTCCTGTGACCAGTATATTTGATAATCTGTAATGTTTGTATATTCTCTGTATAACTGGAAAACTCTTCCTGTGTTAGTAATTGAGAAGTCCAACTGTATTTACTTATAATCCTAAATGTTAAACAGGCATATTTTCAGAACATTGAAAACCCCTTTATAGAGAGCAGATGTACTTTCAGTGAAATAAATTCTTTTCCTTTTTTGACTTGTGTGTTGCCTCCAGATAAGGTAAACTACTATAAATGTTAAGAAAAGCAATACTAAGCATCAATGTCAAAAGATTATCTTTAAACTTATTTAATAAAATAATTAATGTAAGCAATAATGACTATATGTGTATACTTAGACTGGTAACATTTGTTTTTGCAGGTCAACCAGGAGGGGACTGAAAAGGATTTAGTGTGGCAAGGGTGTATATTTCCTTCCAGCCTTCATTCTCTAAAAGGACAACACTCTCAAATCTGACTGAACCAGGGATTTTTAAAAATCTTATGAAAATATTATTTTCAGTTTACAAATGTGTAAATAAACATTAATTTTGGCTCTTGTATTTTCTTACTTTTATGTTTCATGTGTTTGCTTCCATATGACTGTGTGAAGTTGATGACCCCCAGTGTGACTGCAGGCCAGCATTGATTTCAAGGAATTGCACAGTGCAGGAAGCTCACCACACACACACACAAACCTTAATTTCTATCATTTACCGTAATTCCTTGTGGAATAAAGAAAGGAGTAAACACCTTTCAAAACAGAACATACAACAGACAGTAACTGAGCTATTGACAAACAGCACAGAAGGTGCATACACAGGACTTATATGTGAGTTATATGTCACTTATAAGGGACATATATGGCACTTATAAGTCCCATATATGTCACATATATCGGAGTTATAAGGCACATATATGTGAGTTATAAGGCACATATATTGGACATATATATGGGAGTTATAAGGGACATATATGGGACATATATGGGAGTTATAGGGGACCTATATGTGGAAGCCTTATAAGTGACATATAAGGCCCATATATGTGACATATAAGGCTCCTACCTAATTTGCATATAAAATCCATATACCAGACATATATGTGACATATATGGGAGTTATAAGGTTGGATATAAGGGACATATATGGCACATATATGTGCCTTATATGTGCCATATAACTTTCACATATATGGCACTTATAAAAATTTTCGGTAAGGGGTGCACACAGTAAAACAATTGGTAAGAAAAAGTTTGCCCTTGCCGCATTGACACAGGGATTTTTAGTGAATCAATATATGAAAGCCCTTCTGACAGTAAAACCAGTATATTTCCTTGATCGCATATGGAATCACGGAACTGACAGACCAAACGGAATCCCCAAAGCCTGAAAATATATGTTTTGATGTATTTTTTGCCAAAATATCTTGGCAATTCACTTGAAACATGTAAGCAGTGATATAATTTCGATGCAGCTGACAGCGTGCGGGGCTTACCCATGTACTCAAGATCCCAGAGCCCTGGGTTTATTGGTGTGTATATAACACTGGTGCAAGGGATGCTGGGAACTTGGCTAATTGGCTATATGCCATCCAGTAGCATGTAATATGCATATTAAAACAAGGATGATTTTTCATATGGTGTCGTATTTACTGCGTAAAATGTTCTCAAGTCCTATGAATGCGGATGCTGTCAGCTGGCATGCACACTGACATACACGGAGAGTCGCACACTGCACTTCGATTACAAGACAACCAGTAGCGTGTTATAAATATGAAGCAGGCTTACCCCAGGTTACGAGAACTTCAATGTTTGTCAAGCTTGTATTACTGGACTACATCAAGAAATGAATGTATTATATAACGGGTCAAC
The DNA here is from genome assembly GCA_026874595.1 of Sipunculus nudus. NCBI lineage: Eukaryota > Metazoa > Annelida > Sipuncula > Golfingiida > Sipunculidae > Sipunculus > Sipunculus nudus. The sequence continues at coordinate 364,837 of CM049311.1, read as the reverse complement.
AAAGTTCAAGAAAGGGACTGTGCTTCCTCAGGATATAAATATGACAAATTTCCTCACAATTTTAAAACAAAACCCTGGATCTGGTGCGTATACGCATTGAAGTTAATATAATACGCTGGAGTCTGAGGGCCAGTATTTCAGCTTTTTTTTAACTTTTGCATGTAATATCATGCACAATGACACGCAAAAAAGACAATTATTGGCAATGCCATTCCATGTCATACATCGGCTCAGCTGTCAAAGGTATTTGCGCATAGTGACTGACATAATCGGGGTACAGATGTCCCGTATTATATTTTTTTTCATCCCACAAATAAATACTGTTTTACATACCTTTATATGAACATTTTATATATTCTACTACCTTATTAGGCAGTGACTTATTTAAGAGTTCATTTATTACCATCCTTATTTTTCCTCTTCACCTGCAAAGGAAATCCCGATCTGCAGTCATTCATTTAATTCTCTCATACAACAGAAAATAAAATCATCTGCCGATTGGTATCACTTGGATTAGTTATTATTTTCACAAATTCACACAACCATGCTTTAAAAGATTGTTTGTTTTTCTGAATTGTCCTGTGTGTGAAGTCAAACATGTACACAAGCCGCAGTGTTAAATTTGAGGATCATAACGCACTTTGGAAGTTGGCAGATTTTGGGGGGGGGGGGGGGGGGGCGCTTATTAGGGTTTATAAAATATTTGGAAAAATATAATTTTGAGAGCGCCCGGGGCGCTTATTACATCGAATACGGTATGTGTGATTTTTAGCCGAATGGATGCACAAATGAAAGGCATGTGATGATGAAATATAGGTGGCACCACAAATCTTTTGTAAGAGATAAAGGTATACAAACTGTATGGACATGCAGAATTTCAGTTCAACTTATCGAACCACTCCTGACTTAATTAAGTGCATGGATGCATTTCATGAACACATGATAATTTAGGCAGAGCCACCACAGGAACTGGATACCACGTATTTGACCTACAAATGCAGTCTGATCTAGTGGGTTTTGAAATCACCTGTCCAATACAGCGATTTAACCACCCATCAATAAATGCCCAAAACAGTTTATACTGTTTTCCACATACAAATTTCTGCTTCCAAATCTGCATACTGCACGCTGTGTCCCAAGTAAATGCAGCTTAATGATGACAAGTTTTAAAAAAAATTCTATCATGAAGTCTCAGAGAAGTTCTCCAGAAAAAAATGATGAAATGGAACTGAAAACCAAATAGTATTCACAAAACCACAGAAACCACTAGAATACGGGTAGTCGACAAGCGACTACGTGTATCCGCCAAAATCAGAGAAGGACGGGTGAAGTGAGGCATGGATTGAGTGGCAAGGGGATATAGAGTTACATGTGTTAAATATTAGAATGGATCTCTGCCACATAAACATGATTGTAGGTGGCGCCACCTGTTATTTGAATGAGAAACTATCCAAGATATATACACATGCAAATTTTCATGTGGAAAAGTCAAACCGCTGCAGAGATGAGTAATTTTATCCCACAGCAGACAAACAGATGGACGCTGTGCCAAAATGGCTGCAGGTGGTGCCACCATTTTTGTTCATGTTATAAAGCTATCAAAGGGCTACATTTGTGTAAAAAAATTTTCCTGATTGGTTGAATGAGTCCGGAGATATAAGCATGGATGTCTACAGCATGAACGTGAACGTAGGTGGCGCCACCTGTCATAAAATCAAGAAAGCTATGCGGGATGTATAAGCATGCTGAATTTCAGGTAATTTGGTCAAACCACTGCAGAGATATGATTGATTTTAACCAAAGGCAGATTAACAAATGGACACTGTGCAAACATGGTTGCAGGTGACGCCACCTTTTGTTGTGTATGTTATAAAGCTATCCGAGGGCTACATTTGTGTAAAAAATTTTTCCGGATCTGTCAAACGGTTCCCGAGATATATGGGTTTATGTGTGGAGCGTTAATGTGAATGTAGGTGGCGCCACCTGTCATAAAATCAAGAAAGCTATCTAGGATGTATATGCATGCCAACTTTTAGGTGAATTAGTCAAACCACTGCAGAGATATGAGTGATTTTAACCCCAGGCAGATGAACAAATGGACACTGTGCAAACATGGTTGCAGGTGGCGCCACCTTTTGTTGTGTATGTTATAAAGCTATCCCAGGGCTACATTTGTGTAAAAAATTTTTCCGGATCGGTCAAACGGTTCCTGAGATATATGGGTTTATGTGTGGAGCATTAACGTGAATGTAGGTGGCGCCACCTGTCATAAAATCAAGAAAGCTATCTAGGATGTATATGCATGCCGAATTTTAGGTGAATTAGTCAAACCACTGCAGAGATATGAGTGATTTTAACCCCAGGCAGATGAACAGATGGACACTGTGCAAACATGGTTGCAGGTGGCGCCACCTTTTGATGTGTATGTTAAAAAGCTATCCCAGGGCTACATTTGTGTAAAAAATTTTTCCGGATCGGTCAAACGGTTCCCGAGATATATGGGTTTATGTGTGGAGCGGTAACGTGAATGTAGGTGGCGCCACCTGTCATAAAATCAAGAAAGCTATCTAGGATGTATACGCATGCCGAATTTTAGGTGAATTAGTCAAACCACTGCAGAGATATGAGTGATTTTAACCCCAGGCAGATGAACAGATGGACACTGTGCAAACATGGTTGCAGGTGGCGCCACCTTTTGTTGTGTATTTTATAAAGCTATCCCAGGGCTACATTTGTGTAAAAATTTTTTCCGGATCGGTCAAACGGTTCCCGAGATATATGGGTTTATGTGTGGAAACAGACGCACAAACGGACGCTGGGCAGAGACGAAAGGTCAGAGGTCAAGGTCACTTGGTTAGGCACCAGTTCACATGTGACCCGATAATTTGTGTAAGTTTCGGAAAAATCTGTCCAGTAGTCTCAGAGGAGTTCTCCGGAAACGAACGCGGCGGCGGCGGAACCCGGTCAAAAACATAGTATCCGCAAAACTTCGTTTTGGCGGATACAATTAGGTAAATATCTGTCACTTAAAAGGAAACTGGAAAAAGACAGTCACACTAGCCCTATGCAATTGCTTGCCAAGAATAACAAAAGAAGGCACCAAATAAAGTTGTAAGCTGTATAACTGGGAACATCAATTTAGAATTCAAGATGGATTCTGTTCACACATTTAGGAAGTACCAAAGTTCTACAAGCTTAAAAAACAGATGACCCTTGACTGAGGTGTCATTGCCTTATTTTAGATCAAATGTTATCGTGACAAGTTAAATGTATGCCACACGCAGGTCTACCTGAACACTCACAACGGAATGTGTGCTATATACCCACATGCCTGCCTGCACACTCACATGGCTATTATAATAAATGCCTACTTCCATGCTTACACAAACATAAATATGTGTATGGACAGTATTTAAAGCATTATTCAAGATATATAAAACAAAGTGAAAGCAAATTTAAAGTAACTAGGCACTAGTATATTACAAGGCACAACCAGCAGATTTTGTCCCTCTCTTTATACTGCTATTTTAAGGGCTCTGAAGTGTTTATCAAGTGATATATGTACGAACCTTCTTGCAAAACATTCTGAAATGATGTTCAGCAGTATATACTTACGTTTGATATATTTGTTTATATTAGCTTGATTTTTTCCCTTGTTATTGTTTACATTTCTTAAGGATGAACTTTTACTTCATTTGATATATTTGATTAAATTCCTAAAGGGATATATATTTTTACCATATTTTATATATTTTTTTTTTAATTTTGTGTTTCTGAGGGTTTTTTCAATGATTGACAACAGATAGATCCTACCCTAAAGATGATTTAAGTGATATTTTAAATAAAAAGGACTTTGCTTATTTCCTGACTGGGTTACCCTGATGAACCTTAAATGTGTGTTTATGTTTTGAATTGCATATTGCATGGCGCTTTTTTACTTTGCCTGGACTTTCCTTTATTTGATGTAAGCTTTGCATTTCCACTGACCATATAAAATACTTCAAAATTAACTGTTATTTTTGCAACCAGTCTCTCATACAGGTCATTATAAACTTTCCAACTGTTTTAGTAAGAAAGTGGACTGATTGGTTTTTCAAAAATGTTAATTTAGTGGAAATGATTAATTTATTTATTGTTAATTTAAATTGATAAAAGTTAATTTAAAAAGTAAAAAAAATCATGATTTTTTTTAGAAAAGTTGATTTTTTACCAGCCTTTCCAGAAAGTATTGAGGATATCCTGCAGATACTGAGAATACTTTAATGCACTTGACATTGAAGAAGGGCACATTTAGTTCGAACCTATATATTCATGTCATCATTTGTAAAATTTATATGGAAAAAAAGACGCTTTTCACTTTTTAAATTTTGAATTATAGATCTAAAGATATATGCACAATTACAGGCTGATATGTCAAATCATTCCTGAGAAAAATAAGCAGGGACATACCCCCTTGAAAAAATTATTGTAGAGAAAACTCTAAAAACATAAATATAAAACAAATTAAGCCTTTCCTCCACACAAAAAGACAGTCTTATGTAAGGAATTCACTTGCAACCAAGTACTTGTACAGCTGGAAGGCAATAAATAAAGAAACACATCTAACCATGCAGAGCATGTCACATGGTACACCACTAAGTACATATACAGCTGAGGGTGCTGAGATGTCCCCACAGCTTTCCTACAAACGGTCAGCTTAGGAAACAATAATCAGAAGCAGATTCATCCAACGCAACCTTAGTTTTATTCAAGGTTCTCAGATCAAATTTGTGGCCTGGACACCCCCTTTTCTGGACCTGAGGACCATTTTTTGGCGTTGTCATCAGTCCTCCTGGGTTGGACCCCCCCCCCCTTCTGAAATCCTGGATCTGACCCTGATATGCTGTACGTGTCTAAACCAACTGTCGCAATTACTTCAGATCAAGAATTTACAAGGAGTTATCAGAGATATAATGGAAAATACAAGACCCCTGTAAAATATCTAATCTTGTTCAAATGGTTTTAGAGAACACCACATCTTATCAATTTCCCATGAGCTACTAATGCCTAACTTAGAATTGTTTTCAAAGGAATGATTTAGTGATTTCCCAGTTATGATTTAATGCTGAGGGTCTATTCTTGTAACATAATGTCACACATTCACCCACAGCCTGTTTTTTGTATCGACTAATAACTCTAAAGTGACAGCACTTATTTTTTTTTATTCATTCAGACATTTGTTAGGGTTTGCACTAGTACATAGGCACAGTAACAGACTGTATATAAAAGTATAGCTGCAAGTGATGTAAGATGTGTAATAACATATATATAATGAAAATCTCTAGATGACTATAAGTATAATGTCAATGTACCTTCATATTACATGGTTTACATTAATTTTTATATGATTGAAATCTATTGAAATCTATGTGTGTCATTAATAAAAGTATGTACAACAGGATATAACTTTTTTTTCAAATGTTAGATGAGAGTGTCCTCTTAAAATCAGATTTATCAAGTCTGTGTTACTGTTGAAGTTGGGCCATCCTGTGATAGGTATGATGTTTTTCAGCATCTCCTGCCTTTCAACACTGTATATCAGATATTTTTTTTTACAATATCCATATTCAGTAATGCAATATAGATATAAGTGATATTGTAGATGGCTAAGTCCCATTCTTATTCTCGTATGATTGATTACAGCTGATCCCTTGCCTATGCTGTATGTAAATTTTTCTGTGGGAATTATTAGTGAATGCTTTAATGCATTTTCGAAGTGTCCCAATATGTGGGGTTTTTTTTATATGATCCTCCTGTTAGTTCCAGAGTCTTATTGTTGCTGGTATGTATGATTTGTTGTAGGGTTATTGTTGCTGGTATGTATGATTTGTTGTAGGGTTATTGTTGCTGGTATGTATGATTTGTTGTAGGGTTATTGTTGCAGGTATATGTATGATTTGTTGTAGGGTTATTGTTGCTGGTATGTATGATTTGTTGTAGGGTTATTGTTGCTGGTATGTATGATTTGTTGTAGGGTTATTGTTGCTGGTATGTATGATTTGTTGTAGGGTTATTGTTGCTGGTATGTATGATTTGTTGTAGGGTTATTGTTGCTGGTATGTATGATTTGTTGTAGGGTTATTGTTGCTGGTATATATGATTTGTTGTAGGGTTATTGTTGCTGGTATGTATGATTTGTTGTAGGGTTATTGTTGCTGGTATGTATGATTTGTTGTAGGGTTATTGTTGCTGGTATGTATGATTTGTTGTAGGGTTATTGTTGCTGGTATGTATGATTTGTTGTAGGGTTATTGTTGCTGGTATGTATGATTTGTTGTAGGGTTATTGTTGCTGGTATGTATGATTTGTTGTAGGGTTATTGTTGCTGGTATGTATGATTTGTTGTAGGGTTATTGTTGCTGGTATGTATGATTTGTTGTAGGGTTATTGTTGCTGGTATGTATGATTTGTTGTAGGGTTATTGTTGCTGGTATGTATGATTTGTTGTAGGGTTATTGTTGCTGGTATATATGATTTGTTGTAGGGTTATTGTTGCTGGTATGTATGATTTGTTGTAGGGTTATTGTTGCTGGTATGTATGATTTGTTGTAGGGTTATTGTTGCTGGTATATATGATTTGTTGTAGGGTTATTGTTGCAGGTATGTATGATTTGTTGTAGGGTTATTGTTGCTGGTATATATGATTTGTTGTAGGGTTATTGTTGCTGGTATGTATGATTTGTAGTAGGGTTATTGTTGCTGGTATATATGATTTGTTGTAGGGTTATTGTTGCTGGTATGTATGATTTGTTGTAGGGTTATTGTTGCTGGAATATATGATTTGTTGTAGGGTTATTTTTGCTGGTATATATGATTTGTTGTAGGGTTATTGTTGCTGGTATATCTGATTTGTTGTAGGATTCTTTCTTTGTTTGAATTGGTGTGAAGGTGTCTTCTCTCCTGCTGGGACATCAGGCTTTGCGACCCTTGTCTTGGTGGAAGGAGATTTTGTAAACACTCTGGTGTTTCTCCATCAATAATTTATGCAGATGTACAAGGCTAAAATATTTTCTTCTCTTCTCAAGGCTTGGCAAACCTAACTCTTGAAGCAGTGCCTCCTATTTGTTCTGTTGAATGCTCTGGTGCAGGCTATAGCCACTCTTATTTGGAATCTATCTAGTCTATCACACTGTTCTTTGGTGCAGTTATTGTACAGTATGCATGCATATTCAAGCTGTGGCCATGTATATTTTTTCATCTGTGTAGTGTGGAACCTTAGACCCTGATTAGCTTCCTGATCAGACTAAGTTTTTTGTTCGCCTTGTTAACTGTATGATCAATTTGTTCTGCCCAGTTCATCATATCATTCAGATGTATATTAAGTCCAAGTTGTGGAAAGGTGAAACTTTTTCGAGTGGTACCTGATTGAGATATAGTGCTGGATACTGCCTAGGTCTACTTGATGATGCTACTACCAAGTATTTTGTTTTGGTAGAGTTGAAATCCATAAATGATTTTTTTGCCCAGTTTGAGAGCCTTTTTAGGTGTCTATTGAGTTGTTTGAAAGCACATCTTTCTTTTCAGGAGTTAAAACTGCTACAAGGAACACATCATATAGATAAGGATCATCAGGGGACCAAGTATTGAACCTTGTGGTACACCTGCAGTAGTTTTATGCCATTTGGACTTTTTTCCATCAAGGACTACCCTCATTCTACGGTTGTCCAAATAGTTGCATAGTAATTTGTGTAATGTCCCATTTATTCCTATTTCTTTAAGTTTATTTTTTCAGCCATTATGAAAAATTGTCGAAGGCTTTAGATTGGTCGAGGGACACTAAACAATTTTCTTTTTTATTATCTTAATTGTTATACATTTATTATCCACAATATAAGTCAACTGGTTTATTGTTGAATATTCTTCTTGTAGTCTTGTGGCTCAGTGTCAGATTTTGGCCACATTGTTACAGACCGCATAAGAGCACCAAAGTTTGTATATTGGTGGAGTACACCAAAACTGATGAATTCAGAGGGGGAGCCCAAAAACTTTCTGTGCCTTGCGTATCACAGTACCCTCTTTTTGCATGAAAATGAAGAGGATTAGGGAAGGAAAAATCACCTTAAATCCACTATGCTTTAATAAAATACAGTAAATTATATACCAAAAGAAAGCCAAAGAAGAGTTCTTTCTATCATTGCCATTTACATTGTAATATTATACACCTATACCCCAAAAAAGTAGAATGGTCATGTGAAGATACCTTTTCTCAAATAGGGACTTGGAAAGCTACATGCAAACATTAAAACAAGATATTAATTGTATAAAAGAAAAAAATGTGCAAATATTTTTCTTGTTTACTATTGTTGAGTTTGTGATTCAGTTTTTGGGAAAGTATAAAATGTTTGTAATAAGGGATAGTTGCCCTAGCGGTTACTGTTGTTTGAACTAAAAGTGACCAATAAACCATATTTCCGATCAAGATCAACCTAACGTTCATATTTTTATTTGTTCTTGTTATTCATTGCAACTGATCTCTGTTAATCGTTGCAAATTCAAAATGTAAACTTCTGGGCATGCACAATGATTTTTTATCAGAATTTATTTATTAACTATCATAGTCGCCATGTTACAAGAGTGCAAGCACATTCCTGAAAATATGTTGAAAAATTACCAATTAAACAGCACCTGTTTCAAAATTCACTTAACAAATTGAAATTTTTAACGCAGAAATAAAATCTTAAAGACTGCTTAATCAAATAAAACTGGTCATATTCTTAAAACCAAATGGTTACAATGTGATATATTAGTTGTACTAGCATATTCTAGAACACAATTTGGGTAGTTTACTTAATGTAGTTACATTTTCAAAGGGATGTACAATCAAGATTTGCTTTTAGTCAGGTGGCTTAGTGTCAAATTTGGACTTTGGCGTTACAGATCAGATAAAAACACCAAACTTTGTTGGTGGATAGAGTACATCCTGGGGTTTTTTTGGCCCTTGCTCACCGGAATAACAAAATTAAGCATAAAAATATGAAGAAATAACATAACATAACAAAATTAAGCAACAAAATATGAATTGTCAGGGAAAGGAAAAATCACTTCAGATCCACTTTATCTGGATAGAATATTGCAAATAGATATACCAAATTAAAGACAAAAAAAATACTAACATGCAGTTTGATATGTACTTTTTACAATAAATCTGTCTTGCATTTTTGTTATGTAGCAAACTGTCTTGTTGGGATAGTGGTTTTCTACTGTGGCCTAATAAATATAGTGTTACCTGAATATTCATTATTTCATCCATGTCCTGTAGAATATTAGCCTACATTTCTTTTTCCTTTCTATTTCTGCATCCCATTACTATTTAACTTCAAACCTGTTTTTTATTTTATTTTGGGAATGTAAAAAAAAATACCATAGATACAATTGATTCATTTTTCTATAATATATGCATGCCTGCGGTTTAATCAATTTCACAGGCCATTCTATTTCCTGTTTTAGGTTACAAATATCTTTATGAAATGATTTAAACGCGAGCAAGATGTCTATAAATAAATGAAAGCTTGAAAGTATATGTCTGAATAACAAAATCAACCAATTATATTCCAAATCCAATATGTGTTATCTGTATCTCCAAACTATCTGAAATTTCCCCAAAAGTTTAGTATAGGTTTACGAATCCAACATTGACAAACAACTCTAAACAACAGGTGAGAATATAGTGAGAATGAGTACAATTGTAAATATTTTCTGAGCATTGGACAGAAAGGATTAAGATTGTTTTATGTGTGATTATTATATGTATGTGTTTTGTGGTGAAGTGGATAGGTTACTGAATATAACAATGCTTATATATACATAGGCATGAATAGATATCATGGAAATTATCTCTGAATCCTTAACTTCAGTATTTATTTGAATTAAGTCGACTACAGAAAGTGTGAAAACTTCAAAATATAAAGTCGAGATGGTAGTGAATAGGTGGTCAGGTTGGACAGGCGGCCTTTGAGAGTGAGGCTACTGGAGATAGACGCCGGGTATATATTTATTCACTCTGACATCAGTGTATATGTATGTATACATGAATGTGTTCATGTATGTATTAATGTATATAATAAAAAAAACAACAGAAGGTGGAGGTAAGCTCAAGGCAAAGCCCACTCTTCCAGATAGATATAGCATATTCATATTCACTTACATAACTCTTTCTCATAAACACTCAAAGTTAACTTAGTCGGACATTTCCTCCTATGTCTTAACAATTTTGAATGTAGAACTTGGTCTAAACAATGCAGATCGATAATATAACTGACATTTATTTGCATAGAGACATATTTATTCTAACCGGATAAAACACCAAGCTGATCTTCATAAGTCCTCACTAACTTATTAGTAATCAAAGGTATCCACAGTCTCAGAGTGTATAGATTTCAAAACAAAGCCACAACCCCAATTTGTCATTTCAGTTAAAAAATATTTAGGATAAGTCTAAACAAATGCTGCATCATGTTACATTCTGAAGTTTCTCTCACTTGCCCGTATACCATATATTGTGACTGAGATGCATTAATTATTGCACAGTCCCTCAATGATCAAACAGGCAGCTCACCAAATTGTTTCAATAACCTGTGTTCTTTGTAACTATGTATTCAGACATGGAATTTAAACTGATGGGTCTTGCTGAAAAAAAACGACGAATATATGATATGATACACATAAAACTCTTAAACTAAATGTGCGGCTGCCAAAATTACTATCAATACAGGTGTTGTCCAGAAAAAAATAATGGTCCAGTCTATGCAGACTCCAATCATACACTGAGCTGCCCAGATCTCACCTATACTAGTATGATCTTTATCATCCAAATAATTATGCAGTATTTATTTATATTCAAATATATATTAGTATGAAATGCTGAGCTCCAATATTTTAACTTTAAAACGTAGGGTCAATTAAAGGATGAACAGATGATGTGACTTTCTGACCTGAAGCTGGCTACAATTAACCTTTAAACTGGTTTTGGTCTTTACTGCAACATATGTTTGATATATTTAAGTGTTTTTTATATATATATTTGTTAAATGAAAATGAAATATAGATTCAACTGACTTTATCAAATTGCCTTCATTGTTGTAAATTTTTGATAACGTTTTGTTATCCTGCTATTGTGGAATGGGCACCTGAAGGACTGACCTGAAGATACTTCTTACAAAATTTGGTGTTTTTGTTCAATATGTAATGATAATTCCATTAGGTAAGCTGATGGTATTGTTTTTGCCTACAAATGTTAAGACTCAAGCTAACATGACTGTCTCATCATCATAAAACATCATATATTATATATTTTTTTTGCCAACATAAATAATTATAAACAATAGCGTAAATGTAGTCAGACATTTTCTTCAATGCAAAAAACATTTAGTATGAACTAGCTTTTTATGTAAATAAATGTAAATAAATACTGAATTCTTTGATTTATTTCTGGCTATTTCTTAAGTTGAAATCAGTAAAATAATTTCATAATAAATTAAGATTAGGTAGTTATATAAAATTATCAGCGATGTAAGTATTTATGTGAATATTTGAACAAACCATAATCCACTCACAACCCATAACAAGGGACCCATGGGTCACTGTGCTCAGCTGAACTTGACCTTGAAGGTAAAAATAAAAAATAATATCAAATGGAGATAAAGTGTAAGAAGAAGAGGTAATATAGGCCATGGTGGGTTTACATGATTGGTTTGTATTGATGAGCAAGAAATTGTTGCAAATAATATTTTGTGACCTGACCATGTGTTTCCTAATGTTGAAACTGAAGCATGTGAGCAGTTTGTGAACAAATGATCTGTACTATTACCATGATCATTAGATGGCTTTTTGATTAACTGTTGAATTTCAGTAGTTTACACATTTGTTCAATTGAATCTATTTTTTTTATAATATATATTATTAAATATATTTTTTTTATTTTATGAAATGTATACAGTTGAAATATAACTAATGTCCCCAGTCCACAGATGAAAAGACTTGGTGGTGGTGGTTGGGGGGGGGGGGGGGGATGGAATGGTGTGAGTTACAACATATCTGTATTATAATAGTGTATGTGGATTTTCACTTAATTCAACAATGCTTATAGGATAAAAAAGTCATTCATAAATACTTAGTATTTAAAAAAAAAGGAAAGTCAGACTGGTAGACAAACAAAGCTGATAATATATGAAGTTTCAATTATTTATTAACTTATTTATTATATCAAATTTTTTTTAAAGTTTAATATCTGCAATAATACAGAACTGTATATGGGTCATTCCATTTGAAATCAACAAATTATGGAAACAGTTCCAGCACCACCATCTCAGATTTTCTTCATATTTTGCTGATATGTACATTTGGACCCTCTGGTCACTAAAACATCATAACTTGGTGGAAAACACCAATTTTTTCATGATTTGAGCTCTTATTAAGAGGCGGAGTTGGCAGATAAATTGAACCAGTCTTATTCTTTAAGGTACTTTGGATGCTCATATCTTTTACATAAAGCTTGCTAGAGCCATAAAACTTACAGATTATACAAAACTTCTGATGGTGATTGTAATTTCAAAATTATTATAAGTAAAAATTAAATATTGATCTCCTACAGCTAGGGTTGGGACAGTTACCGGTATACGGTATTATCATGATATCTGACAGCTACGGTTATCATACCGTCAACTTTCCTATTATTGCGATATCACGATATCAATATTTGTTCACGATTTTGGTTCACAAGCAAGCCCTTGAAGTTCAAAATAAATTTATTTCAAAGAATCACATTTATTTTTATAAACCACATGTATTTGAATACACGCGTGTGGGTGGAACCGTGTGTTTACAGACTTCGGGATTAGTTGGAAATGTCCGAAAGTAGCAGGATGAATCAGAGAGGACAAAAGCTTGAGAATTCCAGGAGAAAATAACATTATAATGAAAGAGCAATAAATACACATGTTTATGCTTTTATTGCATGGAACGAAAATGTCAACATAAAAGTGTCACCACTGAATCAAACATTCCATACGGGTTGCATATTTTGTCATATACAACTGGGATGGTATATTTAGCCATGATTGGTATCACACGCTCTCCGAAAATTCGCCGGGATTCTCCGGCTTTTATGTAGCTATAGGAAACTGATGGAAAGTTCTGACAAGCGTGTTTCGATGATTGGGGCAGGACTTCCCGCACCTCAAGCTTGCACACCTGCAGGACCTTCATGCAAATTACATCACTTAATGAGTCAGAATCTGTGGTACTTGCCAATAGGTATAAATGATATTAATACTTAACCCCTTGTATAAAGTCAAGACTTTAAAGGTGGTTGTTATAAATATCATTATTGATGGCTTTTTAATGCCATTATATATGATTAAAAATATCGCGAAATCACGGTATATCGCGATAAAATATGAATAATTATCATGATATCAAAAACCCATATCGTCCCAACACTACCTACAGCAAGATGAAAATTGGACAAAAACTCATAATTATAATTTTCCGTCTGGCAATAAAGATACTTATGCAGGTTGCATTAAAAATTTGATTTATTCTGACCCACATTGTGAAAAATTTGGTCAAATATGACCAAAATGCAAAATTTAATGCTTTTTACTTCACCACTGCTGGCACAAGAATGACCAGACTTGGAACAATATTATCCACTTTACCCAGGCAGGTCATTTAGATATCATTTGTAACATATTTGCCTGTTATAATATCATTTCTAATTTGTAAAAGCATCTTTATACCAGGCGGAAATCAATTTTTACAATTTTTTTCACAATTTTTAGCAGGCTCCAGAGGCTAAACATTCAATTTTTACCCAAATTTAAATTTTGCTTCACAACCACCATTGAAAGTTATGTAAATTCTGTAAGTTTCATTGCTCTAGCAACAATCTCTCAGAAGATATAACTCTCAAAAATACTGTCCAGAATTAATAGGGTTCAATTTAACAAGTACCCCCACCCCCATATATGGACCCCAGGAGGGATTCCAAAAAAGTTTTCAACCAAATGATGGTGTTTTAGTGCAAAGAGGGTTCAAATGCACATATCAGGAAAATATAATGATTTTCTGAGATGGTTGTGCTGGAGGCACTTGTTGAGTTCACATGGAATGACCCATATATAATTTGCTTTCAAATTTCTGACTTAAATAGCTTAATTCCAAACTTATACTTATAGAAAAAAAAAGTGCCATGGTAAAAGTTGGGCCAAATTTCAGGTACTGATTTTATTTTTTATGCTAATAACTTAAAACAAGGGACCTATGGGTCACGGCACTCAGCTGTTATATATGATAAAAAAAATATGATTTAGAAATGAGGCACATGCTGGTTTTATGTGGTAATAAAAATAAGCTGTATTATGAGTTGTTGTTGTTTAACTTATGTATGATTTTGATAGTACCTTTGGAGACAGAAAGAGGATTAATTTCATTTATTTTATTAACAAATGGAGTGCGATTGTCACACAGATTTTGACTTGGCCATATAACTTATAAGCAGAACATATAATATAAGAGTTTAACTATTTATTAAAAAAATTACAAATATTGTCCCAAATATAATTTTTATTAAAAATAATAAGAGAATAGTATGATTTTTTCAAATAAAATATAACAGAAATTATTATTAAAATAATATTAAAGAATATATTCATGAATGCATTCATGAATACATTTTGAAAGTATTTGCACTGGTATTCATATACTTTCATTTTTACCTGAATTCCCATTCTTATGAAAGAAATTTTATAATGGAGTACATATTCATATTCGTGTTTAAATACAATTGCAAAGTAATCGCACCATGTCTGGTATTTATTCAGTTTTCACCAAACAATGATGTTGAGAATCCAGAATATACAAAATTCACACATTTAAATAATGATCATAAGTACCTGGTTTTATGGCTTTTATTTATATTAAAAACAAGGGACCTATGGGTCACGACGCTCAGCTGTTATATATGATAAAAAAATATTATTTAGAAATGAGGCACATGCTGGTTTGGTGTGGTAATAAATATAAGCTTTATTATGAGTTGTTGGTGTTTAGCTTATGTATGAATATGATATTATCTTTGGAGACAGGGAAGAGGATTGATTTCATTTATTTTATTAACAAATGGAGTACTATTGTCACACAGATTTTGACTTGGCCATATAACTTATAAGCAGAACATATGATATAAGAGTTTAACTATTTATTAAAAAAAAATTACAAATATTGTCCCAAATATAATTTTTATTAAAAATAATAAGAGAATCTTATGATTTTTTAAAATGAAATATAACTGAAATGATTATTAAAATAATATTAAGAATATATTCATGAATGCATTCATGAATACATTTTGAAAGTATTTGCACTGGTATTCATATACTTTCATTTTTACCTGAATTCCAATTCTTTATGCAAGACATTTTATAATGGAGTACATATTCATATTCGTATTTAAATACAATTGCAAAGTTTCCCCACCATTACTGGCATTTATTCAGTTTTCACCAAACAATTATGTTGAGAATCCAGAATATACAAAATTCACACATTTAAATTATGATCAAAAGTACCTGGTTTTATGGCTTTTATTTATATTAAAAAAAAAAATGTAATATATTCATTTTGGACTAATTTCACATCAATGTACACACTAGACACAGTAGGAATCTAGATAAATAATATCAACTGCATCTTTGTCTATCATTAATTTCCTTCATATGATCCCTAATGATTAGTAATGAATAATATGATTTACTTTTTTATCATTAAAATTGAACTGAAAAATACCATAGGTGACTGCATGGTGTTATTTGGAGTACATGACATTCTATCCATCGATACAAGATTCTTTTATCATCAGTAACTGCAAGTTGATTTCCTGTTATTATAAACTAACAAATTCTTTTTTATTTTTCTTTAATTTGTTATTAAAAAACAATAAAAATTTATTAATTTATTGTTAATTGTTATGTTGTTGGTTAAAACTACTAAATGAGTTGGGTTGGACACCTGGATCAACTGTGGCTGGCCATAAGCTGCCTACCTGCAACAGTGTATGGCTCGCCTCAAGCATGCATAATTTGCTGAAAGTTCAACAAGGTCAACATACAGGTGACTCAAGAGGGGCTGGAGAGAGTTAAGGTCTGACATGGTCTCATAAAAACATTAATAAAAGCTACAATATTTGGCCAATTTCTTTCAGCTTTCTAAACTAAAACACTGAAATCCTTGTGTGCATGATATGAAAATTATATCAACCGTGCTCACAGGAAACAAACGTGCCATGGTCAAAGTTGGGCAAAATTTAAGGTACTAATTTTATATTTATACTAATAACATATAAAATTTTAAAAATTCAGGACTAATTTGGGGTATTCAATTGAATCTTGATTAAATAATGTTACATCCCTGGCAAAAAACTCTAGCTTCAGCAATCCCCTTGTTAAGGGAGTAAATATATTTCTTTACATAGTGCATTATGTTTGGGCCCATAACTTAAAACAATTACGCAATACTGACATCATTTCTGGCATATGCATAGAGAATGTATAGAAAAATATGTATATTATATATGATTAAAGTCACATCAGTGGTTTTGATATTAGGCAGTCTTGAAGTGTAACAATGGGTTTTTTAATGGAAAAATGAAGTTTTTCATTAATATCTCAAAGGTATTAAGTCCTAGTGACCAAATTCTTGGCATGGTAGGGAATTTTGGAGACATCTAATTGTATGCCAAATTTTAGGAACAGAGAGCTGAAGCTGGGGAGCTGAGCTCTTGCAAACTGCATAACACTAGCTTGATGTAAACAATTTGTTACATGGTGCTTAAAAACTTGAATAAAATCTACAGTTTTTGATCAACTGGTTTCAAATTTTTGGTGTTAACAGACAAAATGCTAACAAAAACATCCTGAGAAAATTAAATCCACAGTACTTACAGTAAAAAAACATGCCATGGTCAAAGTTGGGCAAAATTTAAGGTACCAATTTTTTATTTTTGTTAATATTTTAAAAAATTTAAAAAATTTTGATCTAATTTTGGGTATACAATTTAATTTTGATAAATTAAAGTTATATTACTGGAAAAAAAGTCCATAGCTTTAACAAGTTTTGTGTTAAGTGATCAAATATCTTTCCTGATTTTTTACAAAATGCATTATGTTTGGGCCCATAACTTTTTTAAATTATATAATACAGACATAATTTCTGGCATGTACATAGGAACTATATAGAAGAATATTTATGGTAAATATGAGGGAAAACAGATGAGTGGTTTTGATATTAGGCAGTCCTGAAGTGTGAAAATAGGTTTTTAATAAAAAATTGAGGTTTTTCCTTAATTTCTCAAAGGAACGAAGTCGCAAAGACCCAGTTTTCGGCTTGGTAGGAGATCTTGGGGACATCTAACATTATGCTGAATTTTGGATTCCTAGGTCTTACGGTTTCAAAACGTGCCACATCTACGGACGGACGGACGGACGGACGGACGAACGGACGGACGGACGGACAGACGGTCGGACGACGGACAATGGACCACGACTATAGCTCAGATGACTTATAGTCAGCTGAGCTAAAAATGTAATATATTCATTTTGGACTAATTTCACATCAATGTACTAACTATAGACACTGTAGGAATCTAGATAATAATATTATCAACTGCATCTTTGTCTATCATTAATTTCCTTCATATGATCCCTAATGATTAGTAATGAATAATATGATTTACTTTTTTATCATTAAAAATTGAACTGAAAAATACCATAGGTGACTGCATGGTGTTATTTGGAATACGTGACATTCTATCCATCGATACAAGATTCTTATATCATCGGTAACTGCAAGTTAATTTCCTGTTATTATCAACTAACAAATTCCTTTTCTATTTTTCTTTAATTTGTTATTAAAACCCAATAAAAATTTATTAATTTATTGTTTATTGTTATGTTGTTGGTTAAAACTACTAGATGAGTTGGGTTGGACACCTGGATCAACTGTGGCTGGCCATTATTTAATAAGCTGCCTGGAGACCCAGTTTATGCCTCGCCTCAAGCATGCATAATTTGCTGAAAGTTCAACAAGGTCAACATACAGGTGACTCAAGAGGTGCTACAGAGAGCCAAGGTCTGACATGGTCTCATAAAAACAATAATAAAAGCTACAATTTTTGGCCAATTTCTTTCAGCTTTAAACTAAAAAGCTGAAATCTTTATGTGTGTATGATATGAAAATTATATCAACAGTGCTCACAGGAAACTAACATGCCATGGTCAAAGTTGGGCAAAATTTAAGGTACTAATTTTATATTTAAACTAATAACTTAAAAAATTTGAAAAATTCAGAACTAATTTTGGGTATTCAATTGAATCTTGATTAAATAATGTTACATCCCTGACAAAAAAAATCTCTAGCTTCAGCAATCCTCTTGTTAAGGGAGTAAATATATTTCTTGATTTTTTACAAAGTGCATTATGTTTGACTGACATCATTTCTGGCATGTGCATAGAGAATGTATAAAAAATATGTATATTATATATGATTAAAGTCATATCAGTGGTTTTGATATTAGGCAGTCTTGAAGTGTAACAATGGGTTTTTAATGGAAAATGAAGTTTTTCATTAATATCTCGAAGGTATTAAGTCCTAGTGACCAAATTCTTGGCATGGTAGGGGATTTTTGAGACATCTAATTGCATGCCAAATTTAGGAACTGAGAGCTGAAGCTGGGGAGCTGAGCACTTGCAAACTGCATGACACTAGCTTGATGTAAACAATATGTTACATGGTGCTTGAAAACTTGGATAAAATCTACAGTTTTTGATCAACTGGTTTCAAATTTTTGGTGTTTACAGAAAAAATGCTAAAAAAAAACATTCTGTGAAAATTAAATCCACAGTACTTACAGGAAAAAAAGTGTTAATATTTTAAAAAATTTAAAAGATTTTGATCTAATTTTGGGTATACAATTTAATTTTGATTAATTAAAGTTATATTACTGGAAAAAAAGTTTATAGCTTTAACAAATTTTGTGTTAAGTGATCAAATATCTTTCCTGATTTTTTACACAATGCATTATGTTTTGCGCCCATAACTTTTTAAATTTACATAATACAGACATAATTTCTGGCATGTACATAGGAACTATATAGAGGAATAATTATGGTAAATATGAGGAAAAACAGATGAGTGGTTTTGATATTAGGCAGTCCTGAAGTGTAAAAATAGGTTTTTAATAAAAAAATGAGGTTCTTCCTTAATTTCTAAAAGGAACGAAGTCGCAAAGACCCAGTTTTCGGCTTGGTAGGAGATCTTGGGGACATCTAACATTATGCCGAATTTTGGATTCCTAGGTCTTACGGTTTCAAAACGTGCCACATCTACGGACGGACGGATGGATGGACGGACGGACGGAGGGACAGATGGACAGACGATGGACAATGGACCACGACTATAGCTCAGATGACTTGTAGTCAGCTGAGCTAAAAATTTACAAAATTCAGATCTAATTTTGGGTAAACAATTGAATCTTAATTAAACAAAGTTATATACTTGGGAAAATAGTCTCTAGTTTCAAAATTTTTCATGTTAAGTGAGTAAATATTTTTCCTGATTTTTTACAAAGTCCATTATGTTCAGGCCCATAACTTAAAGAAATTATACTTATCGGACTTAATTTCTGGCATCTATATAGGAAATATATGAGATTACTTCTGGTAAATATTAAGAAAAACAGATGAGTTGTTTTGATATTAGGTAGTCCTCAAGTGTGATAATGTGTTTTTAATGGAAATTTTAGATTTTTCCTAAATATCTTGAAGTAACAAAGTCATATTGACCCAAATTTCGGTATGGTAGGAGATTTGGGGACATCTAACAGTATATATGCCAAATTTTGGATTCATAGGTCTAACGGTTTCAAAACATGCCAGTCTAACGCACGGACAGACGGATGGACGACAGACAATGGACCATGACTATATCTCAGATGACTTATAGTCAGCTGAGCTAAATATACAACAGATGACTAAATGCCACTGGAAGCTCCGTCGTATTGAAACTTGATCTAAATTGCTTCCATCAAGGATTTTACTGCAATTGATTAATTTCTTGAAAATGTTATTATTCCAAGCATATGTAATACCAAATGATTGTTCAAAAACTTTTATACCCAATAAGTCCATGTATTTGCCGGTAGCCCTTTTCCCTCCAGATAGATAATATTTTGGATAAGTGTAAACAAATATTGCTTTATGATATATTTTCATTATCACATTTACCATATATTATGATCGAGATGTATTATTGCTCTGATAAATAATGATTAAAGGGGTTGACAATTCAATAAATTGTTTCCATCACCTGGGTTATTCTTAAATACAACTTCAGATTTAGCTTTAGAAAGGGATGGTTTTACTGGTTATGTTTATATATACTAGTATTTTCCCTTTATATTTTAATTATATGGGTGCTTAATCTTTATAATCCTAACCATTATGCAATTTTGATTTTTTTTTTAAATTATATATTTCTTATCTTCTCCAATATTTTCACTTCAGAACATGAGGGCATTTAAACATATATTATACAGTTTTACATCAATGGATGATGCGACCTTCTGACCTCAAGCGACCAACAATATACTTTTACATGATTTTCGTCACAATTTCTACAATAACTGTTCATGATATTTCATTATGGTGTTCTTAGTTTTAGAGTCAATCAAGTTTACAACATTCCCTTCATCGTTGTAAACGTGTGAAATTTTATGTAAAATCCTGTTATTTTTTACTCGGGCCTGCTGAAAGAACCAGAAACAGAGTTCGGATGGGCACCTCCTCCAGAATGATCAGGAATGACCTGTAGTTACTTCATACCAAATTTGGTGCTTGTAATGGTGTGTAATGCTAATTCCGTTAAGCCACCTCACCTAACTATTTTAACCCGAGTTCCGCCATGTGAGGTAGCCTTTGGTTTCACAGTACCTATACAGTTTGTTAAATATTATTCTTTCTAATATTTTCCCAACAGTTGATAACAAGGATATTCTTACACATGTGTGCATATATGTATATATGTATGAACAAGGGACCCATGGGTCACGGCACTCAGCTGTTATATATGATCACAAAATATGATTTGGAAGAGGAGGTAGGTAAATGCTGGTTTTGTGTGGTAATATAAGCTGTATTATGATTTGAAGGTGTTTAACTCAAGTTATGTTAAATTTTGATAATATCCTTGGAGTGAGGGAAAAGGACTGATGTTATTTGAATTACTTACATTTGGAAATGGTGTCACACAGGTTTTGACTTGGTCATATCACTTTATTTCATTGCAGTAGAAGTATTTGAAAAAAAACTGTCCATTATCAGTCATGTTAGTTATGCTTTTTACAAATGAGTTAACTGTTATTTAATAATTTCAAGTTATCCTTACCCAAGAGTAGCACTAGCACAAATAACAAGTATCTGCACCATGTCAGGTATTTATTCAGTATGTTGCAGCCAAACAAAGTTGTTGAGAATCCAGAATATAAAAATTTCACAAATTTAAAAAATGATTATTAGTACCTGGTTTTATGGCTTTAATTTATAATTAAAAATAATATTATTATATTTGCTTTGGACAACTTCCAGATTAATCTGTCCACTTGACATAGCAAAAATCTTATGACAATTATTTACATTACAAAAATCAAAAAAAAACTTGTCTAGGATCTGATATTTTATCAAATTCAAATAATTTTATTAAAAAATATGTTAGAAAAATTGAAAGTAATCTCAGCTATGAAACCATTATATGGGTAAAAAATAACTCAAGGATAAGACAACCTATAAATTATACATTAAGCAAACTGAAGTTAGGCAAGTTAAATTTTATTAACTGAAATAAAGGAACCAGTTATATAATTTTACACAACACAAAAATGATTGTAGGTGCACCACAGATTATTGTGTATGAGGAAGTCATTGCAGATGAATGGACATGCAAAATCTCAGGCACATACTTCAAATCACTCTTGACCACAGATGCATTAAAACTAAAACAACTGTAGGTGGTGCCCCAAGTTTTGTATACAACAAAGCTATCCAAGACGCACAGATATATGCATAAATTCAGGCTGATATATCAAAACCCTCCTCAGAGAAACCTGTCTTGTGTACATGACAGCCATCAAAGATTTCAAAATTTCAGGCATATACATCAAACATGGTTTGGGTCCAGTCAGCTGACCAAGCTCAGCTTAAGCAGGCTGGTGGATAAGTGCCAGGTAGCTACTGCACAGAATGTTTTCTTGACCTGTACCTGGTTGCACTGACTGAACTAATGACCTGTTGCCAAATATGATACAGTTAGCAGTCTGCCAAGGCTATAAACAGATCCAGACTGAAACTTTGCCTGTTTTCTAATCTGAAATAGTTGACAGTCTGCCAAGTTATTCATAGGTACAGAAAAAATCTTGGCCTATTGCCAAAGCTGTTGAACTTACTGAAAGTCTTTGGCTACAGTGTTTTTTTTCATGCTGACATATTCATGATTTTTTTTATAAAAATGTTTAGAATAATAACAGATGCCTATTGAAAGCAAAATCAGAATACATGCAGATATATTTTGTTCATGGATTAATGTTACACATAAGTAGGATATGAACACACAGTTATTTATGTTGCCTGTACAGCTCTTCTAATATACCCAAAGAGCTCTATCTGTTACTACAATAAATCAAAGATCTAGCTTTGTTTACCAAAGTGTATCACAGTCCTGTCATTGTTAAAGGTCCAATAATTCAGCCAAAAATCATTTGAGTAAACTTGAACAAAGCAAAGAATCATTTTTGTGCAATGTTACAGAATTTGAAACAATAATTTTGCAGAAGAAGAAAATTGCAGCTCTCAGTTTAATAAACAGTAGAGCACCGTATTTCCTAAAGCGTCGGGGGAGAAGCTTTTCTTTTGGAAAATCTAATTTTTGGAAATTCGGTCTGGGGTGTAGTGCCAATTTGGAACGACAGTTAATGATTAACTTAACACTATATTACTGAGGAAACACTGTGTTTCTTTTAGACCCACGTAATTTACAACCTGAACTTATAAAAATATCAGATTTATTTCAGAGTTTGATAGGTAAAACCATTTTTTACCTGTTTTTAGGATACTTGTGTGCCATTTTCAACATTCCAACAAATTCATGGGAGGGAAAGGTCAAATGACATCACCATTATTGTAGCTCGGTTAGTTACTTTTAACATCCCCCAGGCGGGACCAGTGGGGCAAATGCATGACGCAGTCCATTTTCTTTTCTTTGACCACATATTATTGGTGAGTGACAGCAAGACGATTGTGTAAGATTGGTGCTCTTGACAGAAAAATTGAAATGATGAATAAGCTGAATAATGGCAGGTTTAAGTAATTGACACAATTGCTCTCTCGGAATAAATTGTATGGCCAGGCCCACCTGCTATGACCTTGCATCTAAACCCACTTGAGCACAAGTGATGTGCAAATGATACCTCACCAATACCCTTGCGAATAAACTGTCAAGTTGTTTGGCCTGACATCCCAGCCCAAGCCGATGAACCATGCTTGCTTGGGTACAAATGGAAATCATTCATAATACACACATGCTCTTGGATAAACTGCTCAGCCACTTACTAGGGGTATACGGAGCCTGGTGTTGCACAACTAGCTGTAGTTATCACACCTGCCCCAGTGACAGGATTGGCCCAGAACTAATTGATTAGGGTCACCACTAGGCTTAACCACCTGACTGCAGACTCATAATTACAAAAATTCAATTGAGGTGTTTACATGCTTGAAAAATAACTCAGATATACAAATAAATTTTTGGTTCCGGCCCCATTTTAAATTTTGGAAAAACAAATTTTAGGGAATTCGGCATTCGGAAATATGGCACTCTACTGTATATGGACTTACTTGGTCACAAGACCAACTTCAGCCTTCTATGTCTTTACCTAAAATCAATTAACTTGATCCATTTTCATACAATTGGGAGAACCCAACCCTCAGATATTTCTTGTGAAAAAGTAAACAATTCAGCTTGACAGTTTCATCATAAAACATGTTTAATGTAGAAGCCGAAAGATGTTAAAAATTACAAGGTTTTTGCCAGTAAAAACAGGTGTATATAAGTAAGTTTACAAAGAGTAAGTTTAAATTCCTGTAACTCAACCAAAATTCAGTTAATGCAGATAGCCAAAAAATTAAGCTCAATCTGATAGTTTTTCAGATGACTGATTTTTTGCATAAAATTTCATGATGCCATCACTTGCCATTTTTAGGATACCGTAAAAACTGGTGTACAAGTCGAAAAATTTAAACCTCAAATATCAATTGAGAAAAGCTACCCCGACTTATACACCAAAACTTATAGATGAAGCCCTGGAAACTACGACTTACCTGTGTAACGATGTCAAAAATGGTGGCCAATGGGAGATTGACGTTATTCTGATATTGTATTGTCTTTTTTAAATCCTATTAACAATTTATTATTATTAGCATTCAAGTATTGATATAAACAACAACAAGAAACAAAAATGTTCAATTTTTTATTTGTTCAAGTGACATTCAAGTCAAATTAAAACATCTAACTTACCTTCACATCCTCAGTCGGAATGGTCTCAACCTGTCCCCTACTTTATTTGGCTAAAAATATTTTTTACCCCATTTTTTATGCAAAAAATCCACCTCGTCTTATACACTAGTTCGTCTTATACACCAGTTTTTATGGTAGTATGGGATGGTGGCTGATGCAACACCATCACATAAGCAAACATGTTCACTATGATTGAACTATGGAGTTGCAGTTAGTAGAAGACATACCCAGAATAAGGTAGTCAAGACCATTTCTATGAAATCATGATCAGATACTGAGGATAAGGAAGCCAAGACCATTTCAATGGGATCATATGATCAGATACTGAGGATAAGGAAGCCAAGACCATTTCAATGGGATCATATGGTCAGATACTGAGGATAAGGAAGCCAAGACCATTTCAATGGGATCATATGGTTAGATACTGAGGATAAGGAAGCCAAGACCGTTTCTATGGAATCACAGTTAGATACAGAGGATAAGGAAGCCAAGACCATTTCTAAGGAATCACAGTTAGATAATGAGGATATGGAAGCCAAGACCATTTCTATATGGAATAACAGTTAGATACAGAGGATAAGAAAGCCAAGACCATTTCTATGGAATAACAGTTAGATACGGAGGATAAGATATAACAGTTGGATATGGCCAAGACCATTTCTAAAGAATCACAGTTGGATACTGAGGATATGGAAGCCAAAACAATTTCTATATGGAATAACAGTTAGATACAGAGGATAAGGAAGCCAAGACTATTTCTATGGAATAACAGTTAGATACGGAGGATAAGGAAGCCAAGACCATTTCTAAAGAATCACAGTTAGATACTGAGGATATGGAAGCCAAAACAATTTCTATATGGAATAACAGTTAGATACGGAGGATAAGGAAGCCAAGACTGTTTCTATGGAATAACAGTTAGATACGGAGGATAAGGAAGCCAAGACTGTTTCTATTGACTAACAGTTAAATACAGAGGATAAGGAAGCCAAGACCTTTTCTAAGGAATCACAGTAAGATACAGAGGATAAGGAAGCCAAGACCGTTTCTATGGAATAACAGTTAGATACAGAGGATCAGGAAGCCAAGACTGTTTCTATGGAATCATAGTTAGATACTGAGGATCAGGAAGCCAAGACCATTTCTATGGAATCACAGTTAGATACAGAGGCTAAGGAAGCCAAGACCATTTCAAAGGAATAACAGTTAGATACTGAGGATAAGGAAGCCAAAACAATTTCTATATGGAATAACAGTTAGATACGGAGGATAAGATATAACAGTTTGATATGGCCAAGACCATTTCTAAAGAATCACAGTTAGATACTGAGGATAAGGAAGCCAAGACCATTTCTAATGAATCATAGTTAGATACTGAGGATATGGAAGCCAAAACAATTTCTATATGGAATAACAGTTAGATACGGAGGATAAGGAAACCAAGACCATTTCTATGGAATAACAGTTAGATACGGATGATGAGGAATAACAGTTAGATACGGCCAAGACCATTTCTAAAGAATCACAGTTAGATACTGAGGATAGGGAAGCCAAGACCATTTCTATGGAATCACTGTTAGATACGGAGGCTAAGGAAGCCAAGACCATTTCTAAAGAATCACAGTTAGATACTGAGGATAAGGAAGCCAAGACCATTTTTAAAGATCACAGTTAGATAATGAGGATATGGAAGCCAAGACCATTTCTATATGGAATAACAGTTAGATACAGAGGATAAGAAAGCCAAGACCATTTCTATGGAATAACAGTTAGATACGGAGGATAAGATATAACAGTTGGATATGGCCAAGACCATTTCTAAAGAATCACAGTTAGATACTGAGGATAAGGAAGCCAAGACCATTTCTAATGAATCATAGTTAGATACTGAGGATATGGAAGCCAAAACAATTTTTATATGGAATAACAGTTAGATACGGAGGATAAGGAAACCAAGACCATTTCTATGGAATAACAGTTAGATACGGATGATGAGGAATAACAGTTAGATACGGCCAAGACCATTTCTCTGGAATAACAGTTAGATACGGAGGATAAGGAAGCCAAGACCATTTCTATGGAATCACAGTTAGATACGGAGGATTAGGAAGCCAAGACATTTCTAAAGAATCACAGTTAGATACTGAGGATAAGGAAGCCAAGACCATTTCTATGGAATAACAGTTAGATACGGAGGATAAGGAAGCCAAGACAGTTTCTATATGGAATAACAGTTACCCAGGAGAGAAAGCTGCCACTAGGATGGATATCAAGAGTTACCTGGGATCAGGTAAGGCATCTGGGACTGGGCTTTCAGAGCACAGATTTATTGTTGCTGCTCTTAGGACCCAAATATCATGTTCAAATATATGGTTCAAATCCATTCTTTATATAACCACTCTCTCAGTGTTTAATACAACACAAGAATTTTGAAAATTTTTTATTCATATCCTTAAAAAATAAATTCAACAAACTGTGAAATATATCCTGTATTTCACAAATTAATTTGCAGGTACATTCTTACTATAACAATATGAATTGCAACAGAGCTCAAGGGCTCGCAACCACTCACATGCAGTAATGGTCAGATTTATTTAACATTGTGGTCTATGAACATTTTGCAGAGGAGCTGAGGTCATAAGGTTGGAGAACAATTTAAGTTTAAAGAGACAAACTGCTGTTTCATGTTTAATTGCCATGCATCAAAATCATAATACACGAGCATACAGCATTGATAACTCCAGATCTTAAACAAGAATATCAGTCTAAAAGCTCACTAGATATATATATATATATATATATATATATATATATATATATATATATATATATATATATATATATATATATATATATATATATAAGGAATAAACTGCTTCAGATTTGAATGCTAATGTACCCTGTCTATTTTAACTGCATACAGGTAAAGATAGAGCAGGGAAAAGACCAAAGACAAGCCTAAAGGATATGTCCGATTATAATCATAATGAATCCAGCCATCAGGTCATTTACTTTATCTTGTGGACATGTTCTCAGAGCAATCAATTAAAGCAAGGTAAATGAATTTTTTTTTTATTTCATATGAGTTTTTGCTGAAAGTACTTGAGGTCAGAGGGTTCATGCACCAAAATAAAATTTAAATCTGGCATTAAAATGCAATGAGAGCAACAGTTGGCAGTCATATGTTGCATACTGTAGTGAAGTAGTCATTATTCTGTAGCAAAGAAACCACACCACAAAAACCAAATGGAAAAAGTAAAACACTTAACAATTCTTTTATGTCTGATCTTTAAAATATAAATTGCTTCACAGAGCCTTTTATAAAATATCATACTGATACAGTTGTTTTTTTCTGTGTTAAATATTATATTCAGTTTATTTGTCACAGAATTTTCAGAGTATACAGATGAGACAGACCAATGGTTTATGCAGGCAAACTTGTACTCACAGCTTTATCTTCATAATCATCACAGTACTTGCTGGTCAACATGACCTTGCAAAAAACTGTGTGCATGCTGGGTATATAGGTGAAGTAAAACTGTTGGACCCACTAATATGAGAAGAAGGAGGTTGGCCTGTGCACATTATCAGAATTAGAACAGCCAGACACAAAAGTTGTATCATAGGTCAGAAATGAGTCTGAAATAAAGGAAAATATCACGGACCTGAGGCCAACTATACCTGCCAGACATTTTAAGGATTACATTTCTGAAAGAAAAATTGGAAACAATGTGTTGACTTTGACATTCATAATATGTTTCCAACTTTCCCCATCCTCCACTCCCTGACCGGTAAAATATACTGTACATGCCCTAATTTATATACTTTATCCAATCTGACTGTGTCTATATTATTTTGATTGTTTTATCCCCATTTAAGCACCTAGCTGTTTTTCATATTTTTTATGTACATGTATTTTACCAAACAGAGGTGCTTTCAATGTATATTTACTATAGACATGATGTGTTGCATCAAATACTTCTGCTCTATACTTCAATCTTTAGTGTCATCTGTTAATGTGACATTCCCTCAAACTGATTTTTTGTTTATCTGTTTGTGATAAGCGATTTGGGAACCTGAATAAATAAAGATTTACATAAAAAAATGTACACAAAATAACAAAGATATATTAAATAACACTCACATATTTAATTAACAATAATACATCATTCAATAATGAGATCAACAAACATTGATGACATTGAAGGCTGACAGTGGCATATTTATTAATGCTCATGCAATCACGGTCGATCTTGAAAGAACATGAAAGTGTGGTAGTAAAATTCTTTTATATGAATTATTGTGTGAACTTTGTGATTGGCTGACCTCCACATGTCCACCCTATGTAAAGTAAACAATGATGTATGCTGTGGTTCACAATGTGTCACATACATAACACCAGGTCCTGTAGCACAATTAGGTAGGTTAAAGGTGGCATTATATGAGCATATGCAGCACAGCAATTAGACATTATTTTCTATTGGAGTTATTCCATGAAAGCATATATGCAATATGTATATGATATATGTATGTGTATATATGCATGCCATATGTGAGAATTTCAAACTTTGACAAAAGTGGTAAGATATTTCTCGGGCAGATGACTTCGCTACTCATGCGGTTCTTCACTACTGGCCCAATTTTGCATATATAGTCATGGAATCAAAGAAGTCCATTTTTCAGCTGTGTGGCAGCATGTGCTCATATATGGAATGCAAGCTTAAGGGAGGTTTTAATGGTCCAGTGATGTTCTACAGTTCTAGGCACTTGAACTAGTGTCAATACGAATACACTCTTACCTCTGCCTGGCTAACTTTACCAGGATATACCTATATTTATGGTTGAACAGTGGTTAATAAAGTCCACATACCACCATAGATACCTGTATCAAAATTCATAAAATACACAGACATTGCATAAATAAGTGTTTGGTCAGTTTAAAAATGTCTACTAAAATACTATTTTTTCAACATGACTTAAATATCTGCATGACATTACTTCAATCATGTTATTTGTGCTTCATTGGACCAAATGACAAATGACTGAATGCTAAACTAGCACCATATTCTATATAAACTTTATGTTAGCACTGAAACCTCCTGTTTCACATTTCTAGTGTGAAAGTTCTCCTGAAGACTGCATTTCTTGTTGGTATATTGTGAATGTGTCTTTTGCAAAAATTGTTTATATAACACTGGCATACTATGAACACCATTTATATCATTTCTATGATTGTGTATGTGTAAACATTATGGATTTCAATAACATTTTGATATTTAGTTATCACAATCACTCCATGTAAATTGTCATCATTTTTATCAACACTGGTTGAATTTGAATATGGAACAATGATAGTAAAACATTTATAATAACAGTGTTTATATTGTTGTTTTCTGATAGTTGTATTATTATCAAACATGTCATCTAACAACATCCACTCTAAACAACAAAAAATAAACATAGTGAAAATATTTTTTCCTATGAAAAAAAAAGTGTCATATAATAAAGGAAATGAACAAAAATATGTGAACAAACCCAATCACTTACATTCTACTCCCACCCTGTGTATAATAAAAATAACCTGATCATAATCCAGACTCTGAATATGTGAGTGTGTGTTCATAAATTGTTTCTTATCAAAATCTTAATAATAAGGCACACATTATACCAGTATTTTTTATACATAAGTAACTGGAATGCTGTAATGCACTGCTGCATATATTTTTTGTGTATTCCATATAGCTGTGATGAGATGGGTCACATGGTGGTGGCCTGCTCAGCAGACTGGCTGATGAGACCAATGCTGACACTCTCATTGCTTCACAAAGAAAGCTAGTATCACAGCCACATTTCAAGTTGCATAGAATGGAGAGAATACTTACTGGCGTTAACTAGATGAAAGTTATGGATTGTTACTTTATGCATAAATATTGATATTTTGTATTTTTTATGATAAAGTATCATTAATCATAACAACAGCAGTTCACCTGTATATAATTGTTAGTCACCTGTCTGACTGGCCAGCCACATAATCATTGCCTCCCCTATCAAACATAACCCACCTGATCAGAGTGACTGCCACCTAATCATTGCCTCACCTACAAAATATAACCCCCCAAATCAGAATAACAGCCACCTAATC
The DNA here is from genome assembly GCA_026874595.1 of Sipunculus nudus. Lineage (NCBI taxonomy): Eukaryota > Metazoa > Annelida > Sipuncula > Golfingiida > Sipunculidae > Sipunculus > Sipunculus nudus. The sequence goes on along the minus strand of CM049311.1, from coordinate 334,044 downwards.
GTTGCCTCACCTATCAAACATAACCCATCTGATCAGAGTGACCGCCACCTAATCATTGCCTTACCTCTCAAACATAATCCATCTGATCAGAATGACAGCCACCTAATCACTGCCTCACCTATCAAACATAACCCATCTGATCAGAATGACCGCCACCTAATCATTGCCTCCCTTATCAAACATAACCCATCTGATCAGAATGACAGCCACCTAATCACAGCCTCACCTATCAAACATAACCCATCTGATCAGAATGACAGCCACCTTATCACTGCCTCACCTATCAAACATAACCCATCTGATCAGAATGACAGCCACCTAATCACTGCCTCACCTATCAAACATAACCCATCTGATCAGAATGACAGCCACCTAATCATTGCCTCACTTATCAAACATAACCCATCTGATCAGAATGACAGACACCTTATCATTGTCTCACCTATCAAAAAAAACCCATCTGATCAGAATGACAGCCACCTAATCACTGCCTCACCTATCAAACATAACCCATCTGATCAGAATGACAGCCACCTAATCACTGCCTCACCTATCAAACATAACCCATCTGATCAGAATGACAGCCACCTAATCATTGTCTCACCTATCAAACATAACCCATCTGATCAGAATGACATCCACCTAATCACTGCCTCACCTATCAAACATAACCCATCTGATCAGAATGACAGACACCTAATCACTGCCTCACTGCCCATTTGATCAGAATGACACTACACTCAATACCTGTATCAGGAGCAGCCCCCTAATATTTCACACGACTCTTTGAACTTGTCATACAATGTCACAGAAAACTTGATCAATGTTTTATCCTCCATATAGTTAGTACAGCGCATGCCAAAATCAGGAAGGCATTTTCTGTAATGATGCAGTAAGGCCACACTTGGCTCAACCTGCACAACCTTGTAATTAGACATTAAAGGTTTACTTATATGATGGATTCCTTTTTCAAAAATTTTAGTGGGATCCACAAGACACTTAGTGCGCACACGACTGATACTGGCTGTGCGCTGTGTGAACTTTGCAGTCTGTAGTGTACTGTGGTCTTTCTTGCCCGAATATTCCACTGCTTTTGTTGGGTCAAAGAAAGCCATTTTAAACTGATACCCGCAGATCATCGGACCCGCCATGTGGTCAATCATTTGTGACCAGTAAGTGTCCTTGTGTGGAGTTATAAATTCATCTATATCATTGAAGGCAACATACCTTGAGAAGGCCATGTTACGGTACATGCAGTCTTGTATTGTTATAAGCTGACCATTATACCAAATAGCAAACCCAGAGGCTTTCTTTGGTAAATGCCATGGTATCACAGAAACTGTTCCTTTTCTCTCAAAATATTCCAGTGTTTGCAGTAGATCTGCATCCGCATTATAATTATAAAAAGTAATATGCTCAGCACCCAGCAGCTGAGAAAGTTCAATGAACTCCACTAATTTAGTCCTTGCCACATTGCCAAATAACGGGGGAACACAGATTGAGAATTGGCGTTTCTGCTCCTCAGGTATGTTAACTGGTGTCACATGAACTCGGACAGGATTTGGTCCGGGGTCACCCTGGCCAGACACGCCTACAGAACATACAGGACCTTGTATTTGTTCTGGCACTGGACAGGAGAGAATGTATCCACCAAATGGACGTGCATGGTTTTCACACATTTCATAATAAGTCAGTGGGCTGGAAATATACCCACTTGGTCCCTGAAAGAGGCACTGGACAACAGGACGTCTTCTGGATCGAGTCATTACTATTATCCTTACATGAACTTTAGACTTGGCGGCCTTCTCAAAATCATTAGGCCTGTCATCCCAGTATGCTGAATAAACAAAGAAATCTGGTACAGCTTCCTGAAAGGTGTCTATATATTGAGCTCTAACTCCAACACAGAAATGACTGGAGGAATTTTTGGCTATTCCTTGTATGTGGGGTGAACCTGTATTTTTTATCACTACTTTATCTGTTAACTTGCTTTCTTCCTGCACTGGCTTACTGTCTATAAAATGAGCCTTATCATTATCCTGTTGTACCTGGATGTCCTGAGCCAGGCTACCTCGTAAGACCCGCTGGTTCTCATAAGTTCCCTTGTCATAGTATATACGTCCAGCAGCTGAGCCGGAGTCATGGTTCAGTTTGACGTGCAAAAAAAACACCAGGGTCAAGTAAAACCCACATAATAGTAGCAGATAGGTTTTGAAATTCAAACGTAATCCTGTAAAGCGATCAGTAGCTGCATAAAGCACCATGGTGGGTGTTTATGTATCCTCAATAACTGTCCCGTTATATCAGACCATGTTTAATCACTATACAAGTACAGGCAGTCTCTCCCTGTGATCGTGTACTTGCATGGTGTGCTCTTGGACTCTGGTTTATCAGTAACTTATTATATCCTCTTATATGCACACAGCTAAAGCTGCTAAAGGGTGATATATATAAACTCTTATAACAGGTGTCAGTGAAACCCTGGCTGTGCTAGATGTAATCCTTCAGTTAAGGTGTACACCTTGTCTGATCTGTACACCTGGCTCACCTGTGGTGCCCCTTTACTGTGTACCTTACCAGTGTGCTCTCTGTGGTGTCACTGAATGAGAGACCTGCTAGTCTGTGGGGACCAACCAGGCGGAACTTTATACATGAGGGGTGGCAGGAGGGACTACCAGGTTGATTAACAACTCACTGTGTAGCCACACTTGTAATTCAATACAACTTGGTTTTGTAGCTGATCATTATATCTGTTCCTACCGGGTAGAAACAAAAGTAACATAACATGTGTGGTTTTTGTGACATGTGTGAGTTAATCTATAAGCTGCCTCCCCTGCATGTGTTGTACACATATGTCCCGAGAGCCTGCAGGCTTTCTACCCATTGTGTACACAATTGATTGTGGCCAGGATAAATAATCAGGGTGAGTGACATTGTAAGGAATGACCAGACTATTTTTAAATGACTACCGCTGGATTCTGAAATATTAATCAGTGATACATTCCTGTGGACTTGTTAATAATTGTCCTGCATAAAGTTGGCTCAAGTGTTGGGTGACACCACATCTCTCTAGTTCATTACAGCAGTATTTGTGTTAAGATATAATCACACTGAAACCCACCAAAGCCTGTGAGATGAGCACTGAATAACAGCTTCTTAATTATTCCTCAGGACTTGCTGGTATTCTATGAGTACAAAAACCAGTGTTTATATATCTGTATTGAAACTGTGGCTGTTTAATCATTAATCAGGTCAACCATTTTTTTCTGAAAGTGATAAGTCGTTCAGTTACTCTCCCCCGTCACGTTTTTTTTAACTTTGCCTTTTTATTTCCAATTAGATAAATGTGTTATTGCATACAGGTACTGACATCAGTCATATTAATCATATACACGTCACATATGTCACAAAAATAAATACTTAGAAATCATTGAATATATTAATTACATTACAGGGGCAGATCCAAGATATTGTTAAGGGGAGGGTACAACCCTGGAAGACTTATAATAAAGCTTTTTTTGGTCCAGACAGGGGCAGTGGTGGGCCTAGCTGAAACAAGGGACCCACAGGTCACTGTGCTCAGCTGAAGTTGACCTTGAAGGTAAAAATCTAAAATAATATCATATGGAGATAAAGTGTAAGAGGAAGAGGTAATATAGACCATGGTTAGTTTATATGATTGGTTTGTATTGATGAGCAAGAAATTGTTGCAAATAATATTTTGTGACCTGACCATGTGTTTCCTAATGTTGAACCTGAAGCATGTAAGCAGTTTGTGAACAAATGATCTGTACTATTACCATGATCATTAGTATGCTTTCTGATTAACTGTTCACATTTCAGTAGTTTACACATTTGTTCAACTGAATCTATTTTTTATAATACAGATACTGATATGGCCACATTTGACATGTGGTAAATATTAAAACAAAAACTTGATTGACCAAACTGAATAAGTTTTCCTGAAATGCTTACATATGATCAACTAATTAACCCATAACAGGGGATTTAACACAAGTATACACACATATATCTTGACAATGTTTACATTTTAATAACTAGAATACAGGTAGTCGGCAAGCGACTACATGTATCTGCCAAAATCAGAGTAGGACGGGTGAAGTGAGGCATGGATTGAGTGGCAAGGGGAAATAGAGTTACATGTGTTACATATTAGAATGGATGTCTGCCAAGTAAACATGATTGTAGGTGGCGCCACCTGTTATTTGAACGAGAAACTATCCAAGATGTATACACATGCAAAATTTCAGGTTGAAAAGCCAAACCACTGCAGAGATATGAGTGAATTTATCCCACAGCAGACAAACAGATGGACACTGTGCAAAAATGGCTGCAGGTGGCGCCACCATTTTTGTGTACATTATAAAGCTATCCAAGGGCTACATTTGTGTAAATTTTTTTTCCTGATTGGTCAAACGGTTCCCGAGATATGAGCTTGGATGTATGCAGCATGAACGTGAATGAAGCTGGTGCCACCTGTCATAAAATCATGAAAGCTATCCAGGATGTATACGCATGCCGAATTACAGGTAATTTGGTCAAACCACTGCAGAGATAGGAGTTATTTTAACCCAAGGCAGACAAACAGATGGACGCTGTGCAAAAACGGCTTCAGGTGGCGCCACCATTTTTGTGTACATTATAAAGCTATCCAAGGGCTACATTTGTGTAAATTTTGTTTCCCTGATTGGTAGAACGAGTCTGGAGATATATGCATGGATGTCTACAGCGTGAACGTGAATGTAGATGGCACCACCTGTCATAAAATTAAGAAAGCTATGCGGGATGTATAAGCATGCCGAATTACAGGTAATTTGGTCAAACCACTGCAGAGTTATGAGTGATTTTAACCCAAGGCAGACAAACAGATGGAAGCTGTGCGAAAATGGCTGCAGGTGGCGCAACCATTTTTGTGTACATTATAAAGCTATCCAAGGGCTACATTTGTGTAAATTTTTTTCCTGATTGGTCAAACGGTTCCCGAGATATGAGCTTGGATGTCTGCAGGGTGAACGTGAATGTAGGTGGCGCAACCTGTCATAAAATCAAGAAAGCTATCTAGGATGTATACGCATGCCTAATTTCAGGTGAATTAGTCAAACCACTGCAGAGATATGAGTGATTTTAACCCAAGGCAGATGAACAGATGGACACTGCAAACATAGTTGCAGGTTGCGCCACCATTTTTTGTGTATGTTATAAAGCTATCCAAGGGCTACATTTGTACAAAATTTTTTTCCTGATCGGTCAGAAGGTTACCGAGATATGTGGGTTTATGTCTGGAAACAGACACACAAACAGATGCTTGGCAGAGAGGAAAGGTCAGAGGTCAAGGCCAATTGGTTAGGCACCAGTTCACATGTGACCCGATAATTGGTGTAAGTTTCGGAAAAATCCGTCCAGTAGTCTCAGAGAAGTTCTCCAGAAATGAACGCCGCTGCGGCGGAACCCAGTCAAAAACATAGTATCAGCAAAACTTCATAAATAATTGGTAACCCTACTCAACTTAATTCAAGAATTTGCCATCAGTGAGATATATCTGTATTTTAATTTTGCATTCAGTATGCATCTGTACTAATTTTACATATATTCCTTATTTCTTTTTTTATAAAAAGTCAGCTGAAAAGTATTTTGTATTGGGAAAATTAATTTCAAAATTATTTCAAGTAGGGACCACTTCTGTGTACAGATGGCAGCACTTGGTTTACCATTGGTAGATTGCCAGTGCCTTGATATTGGCCATTAGCCAAGATGATGTCAGCTCTGTAAATAGTTTTGGCACAGTGCCAGGATTGGAAGAAGTGCAGCCAGGTGTAGGTCAAGAGTTCACTTAGTGCAGCAGCTGCATTCTATTTACAGCTTTGGCAGACTGCTCACTGCATCAGATTTGGCACCAAAGTTCAGCCTGGATCTATTTATAGCTTTGACAGACTGCCAACTGTGTCAGATTATGCAACAGGTAAAGAGTTCTCTCAGTGCAGCCAAGTACAGGTCAAAAGTTCACTCAGTCTAGCCAGGTGCAGGTCAAGAGTTCACCCAGTGCAGTAGCTTGAGGCAGCAATTTGTCACAGTTCACTCTTGGGCAACTGCCTTACTCACCTAAGCCTGATCAGCCCAGTGCATCAAACTCTGGGGAAGTTTGATGTATTGGCTTGATATTATGACCTGTCTATGCCTCTTTGATGGTATTCTCATTTACAAGACAGGTGGTGCCACCTACATTGACTTTTGCAGTGTATGCGCCTGCTTATTTCTACAGAGGAATTTGATACATCAGCCTAACATTTGGCATGTTTATACATATCGGGTAGCTTTATAGTGTACAAGATGAGTGGAGCCACCTACAATCATTTTTGCACAGTGTATGTCCCTGCTTATTTCACAGGAGGGGTTTGACATATCAGTCTGACATTGGGCATATGTATATATCTCTTAGTTGTATACAAAACTGGTGGTGCCAGCTACAATCATTGTATCCGCCAAAACAGAGTTTTGCTGATACTATGTTTTTATTATTTGGACATCGCCACTGCCACTGCTGCATAGGTTTCCGGAGAACTCCTCCATCACCACTTGGCAGAATTTTTTTAATTTCAGAATTACGATCGGGTCACGTTAACTGCTGCGCCCTCATTTTTGGTTGACCTCTGACCTTTCCTCTCTGCCCAGTGTCCATTTGTGCGTCTGTTTCCACACATAAACCCACATATCTCGGGAACCTTTTGACCGATAAGGCTAAAAATTTTGCACAAATGTACCCCTTGGATAGCTTTATAACATACACTAAAGATGATGGTGCCACCTGCAACCATTTTTACACAGCGTCCATCTGTTCAACTGCCTAGGGATAAAATCTTGTATATCTCTGCATTGGTTGGACTTATCCACCTGAAAATTTGCATGTGTATACATCCTGGACAGCTTTCTTGATTTTATGACAGGTGGCACCACCTACATTCATGTTTAAGCTGCAGACATCCAAGCTCATATCTCGGGAACCGTTTGACCAGTTGGGCCAAAATTTTGTATGTGTATAGATCTCCCATAGCTCTTTATCATAAGCAAAACTGGTGCTGCCACCTGCCACCATTTTTGCACAGTGTTGATTTGTTCATCTGCCGTGGGATAAAATCACTCATATCTCAGCAGTGGTTTGACTTATCCACCTGAAATTTTGCAGGTTTATACATCCTTGACAGCTTTCTTGATTTTGTGACAGGTGGCACCACATACATTCACATTTACGCTGCAGACATCCAAGCTCATATCTCGGGAACCATTTGACTGACTGGGCAAAAATTTTGCATGTTTATAGATCTCACATAACTCTTTATCATATGCAAAACTGGTGGTTACACCTGCAACCATTTTTGCACAGCGTCCGTCTCTTTGTTTGCCGTGGGAAAAAATCACTTATATCTCGGCAGTGGTTTGACCTATCTGCCTAAAATTTTGCAGGTTTATACATCTTGGATAGCTTTTTTGATTTTGTGGCAGGTGGCGCCACCTACATTTATGTATATGCTGCAGACATTCAGGCTTATATCTAAGGACTGGTACAACATATCCCCCTGAAATTTTGCATGTGTATAGATCTCACATAGCTCTTAATCATACCCAAAATTTGTGGCGCCACCTGCCACAATTTTTGCACAGTGTCCCTCTGTTTGTCTGCTGTGGGATAAAATCACTCAAATACAAGTAGTGGTTTGACTTATCTGCCTAAAATTTTGCATATGTAAACAACTTGGACAGCTTTCTGGATTTTGTGGAAGGTGGCGCAACCTACATACACATTTCAGCTGCAGGCATCCAGGCTATTATGCAACACACCTCGCTCTATTTCCCCTTGCCACTCAATCCATGCCTCACTTCACCCATCCCACTCTGATTTTGGCAGATACATGTAGTCGCTTGTTTACTACCAGGATTCTAGTTTTTGTGTTGTGTGCACCAATGCCAGAATTTCAGCACTGATGATTGTTTAATTGTTTCTTGTTCTAAGTGTTTAGTACTTGCATTGTTCATATACATGTTACACATGTTCTTGAAAAGTAGTGGTCCAGCATTGAAGAATTATACCTGGTGTAATCTCATTGCACAGGTTCGCATTAGGCCTGTAGGCCTTGTTTATTATAAGTTTATATTTCTATACATTTCCAATATTACATATATCTCTGAATATGAAAGTTGATTCATAATTATCAATTGCATCATCACAAATCTCGATCTTGTCAGATATCACCACATCATGCATACAAATGTTTATTTATTTTTTACCACAAAAATATATCTTTAAAATTTGCAAAACAATTAATAAATATCTAAAAATAATACTTGATTTAGATTTGATAATTGTAAATTGTGCTTTTATTTATTCAAAATGTGCTTCATATTTTAGAAATTTAAGCATACTGATGGGTTGAATTATATTTGTTAAAATCATTGAAAAGAAAATTGATTTCTTTAAAAATGCTACATTAACAAAAAAATGGCATCTTCTGGATTACACCTTGAACTACTTTTTCAAGGAAAGTTTTTGTATATTGGAGTGGAAACAGCATTAAGGAGATACAGTGAAAACAATAACAATTACTGCATAACACTTGGTGGGCTGGGATTGTGGGGGAGGGGTGTTGGGGTGGTGGTACGAGAATAACAGTACACCTGTCACACCAGGGAATCTCCCCCAGTGACTGTAACAAGTCAGAAACCCTGGCATAGCTGACTTCCAGTGACCTGGAGTCGGACCCTGCATCTAGAAAAAGCAAATGACTACAATAGAGCCTCAAGAAAAAAATTAATTACCAGCCAAATTTTCAAGCTTTTTTTTTCAAATTTCAGATTTTAACAAATTAAATACTTATGTTTACATGCTGTGAAAAATAAATCAATGGTACTTACAGGGAAAAAAACATGCCATGGTCAAAGTTGGGCCAAATTTAAAGTTTTTTATTTTTATGCTAATAACTTTAAACAAGGGACCCATGGGTCACGGCACTCAGCTGTTATATATGATAAAAAAATATGATTTTGAAATGAGGCACATGCTGGTTTTGTGTGGAAATAAATATAAGCCGTATTATGAGTTGTTGGTGTTTAGCTTATGTATGATTTTGATAGTTTCTTTGGAGACAGGGAAGAGATTGATTTCATTTATTTTATTAACAAATGGAGTGCTACTGTCATACAGATTTTGACTTGGCCATATAACTGATAAGCAGCACATATAAGATAAGAGTTTAACTATTTATTAAAATTTAATAACAAATATTGTGCCAAATATAATTTCAATTAAAAATAATAAGAGAATCATATGATTCTTTAAATAAAATATAACTGAAATGATTATTAAAATAATATTATAGAATATATTCATGAATGCATTCATGAATACATTTTGAAAGCATTTGCACTGGTATTCAAATACTTTCATTTTTACCTGAATTCCCATTCTTATGCAAGAAATTTTATAATGGAGTACATATTCATATACATTTGCAAAGTATTCGCACCATGTCTGGTATTTATTCAGTTTTAGCCAAACAATGATGAATGAGAATCCAGGATATAAACAAAGGACCCATGGGTCACGACGCTCAGCTTAAGTTCGAAATTGTTGCAAATGCAAAATATGAAAAATATTCTATTTTAATGTTTTTCATTTATATAAGCATATGAGAAGCTAAGAGGAAAGGCCCCTCCTACTTGGTTATAGTAAAGTTCTAAATATATGATTGCAAACTAATACTCTGACAAGACTGTCATGAAGATAAACAGTAAATGTTTTGAGATACTCTGATGCATATGAAAAATTTACAGATGGACAGGCAAGTGGACAGAATGGACTAATACCTTTATTTCACTTTCAAGGGAATAATGCATTTAAGTTTATATATAAGCCTATTTTTTTTAGCATATCCACTTTTTTCATTAATAGTTTTTATACTGATTCATTTTTTTTATTTACAAGTGTTTTAAATTTGTAATATAAAAACTCAAAAAAAAAATTAAAATATTAGAATTCTAAGTTGCAATCATTATATATCCAGATTGTAGCTCATATTGGGTCATATTATGCATACACATATATTTTATTATTTTAAATCAAATTTTTAAACTGAATGTAAAAGAAAATAATGCCAGATTGCATCTACAAAATTATTCCTTGAATCACTATTAAAAAGTTTTGCACATTGGAGTTTTCAGTACATGCTTAATTTTATTCACCGAAATAAAATAAAAGATTCAGTAAATTTGATAAAATAAAAACATCTTTTCAAATAAAGTATACACACTGTTGGTTGAATGAGGGACAAACAATATCATTATGCTAATTACAATCTCAGCTATAATTAATTACTAGAATTAATAGTCAATTTCACACCTGGTGAAGTTTTACTCTTCTGAAGTAAAGCATTACCTATCTGATGAACATCAACACTTTCAAAGCAATACATTACTTTGTGGACACAATTAATCATTGTAACCCTGGTGGTACAATACAAAATCTAAAAAGGAGCATGTCCAAGAATAAAATAAAATACAGAAAATTATAACATTCATCTAGTTTATGCACCAGCTGGGGGGGGGGGGGGGGGGGAGGGGGCTAAGTTCAGGGCAGAGGGGAAGCCTGCTAGTAGTGGCCAAGCTGGGCCAAGGCAAGCTGCCTGGGGTGGGTTACATAATGCAAGTGAAGGCTGTACTACTAGGTGGGCCAGATGTAAACAACACTTGACATGGTGTATGAAAACTTGAATTAAAGCTACTCTTTTCAAACAATTCCTTTGAAATTTCAGATTTAAAAAGATTAAATCCTTATGTATATATGCTGTGAAAATTAAATCAACAGTGCTTACAGGGAAAAAACGTGCCACTGCCAAATTTGGACAAAATTAAGGTATTGATTTTTTATTTATGCTAATAACTTGAAAAATTTGCAAAATTCAGATCTAATTTTGGGTAAACAATTGGATCTTGAAAAAAAGTCTCCAGCTTCAGCAATTCTCATGTTAAGTGAGCAAATATATTTCCTGATTTTTAAAAAATTGCATTATATTTGGGCAAATAACTTCAAAATAATACCCAATATTGACCTAATTTTTGGTATGTGCACAGAAAATGTATGGAAGAATATGAATACTAAATATGATCAAAAACAGATCAGTGGTTTTGATATTAGGCAGCCTTGAAGTGTAACAATGGCTTTTTTTATGGAAAACGGGAGGTTTTTCCTTAATATCTCAAAGGAACGAAGTTCTAATGACCCAATTTTCGGTATGGTAGGAGATTTTGGGGACATCTAATGGTATGCAGAATTTTGAATTCATAGGTCCAACAGTTTTAAAACGTGCCCTGTTAACGGCCGGACGGCCGGCCGGCCGGACGGACTGACGACAGACAAAGGACCACGACTATAGCTCAGATGACTTATAGTCAGCTGAGCTAAAAATTACAAAATTCAGATCTACTTTTGGGTAAACAATTGAATCTTAATTAAACATAGTTATACACTTGGGAAATGGACTCTAGTTTCAAAATTTTTCATGTTAAGTGATTAGATATTTTTCCTGATTTTTTACAAAGTCCATTATATTCAGACCCCTAACTTGATTTTAGGCAGTCCTGAAGTGTGTTAATAGGTTTTTAATGGAAATTTGAGGTTTTTCATTAATATCTCAAAGGAACGAAGTCATATTGACCCAATTTTTAGTATTTTGGGGACATCTTACAGTATGCCAATTTTTGGATTCTAAGGTCTAACGGTTTCAAAACGTGCAAGTCTAACGGAGGGACAGACGGACAGACAGACGACGGACAATGGACCACGACTATAGCTCAGATGACTTATTGTCAGCTTCATCAAACTAGCTATGAAACCTCTGACCAATGAGAGTTTATTCTCTAGGAGGCAGGCAGGGCAGCACAATATGACATGAAAGTACCTGTAACAGAGTATATTCTCTAGGAGGCAGGGCAGCACAATATGACATGAAAGTTCCAGTAACAGAGTATATTCTCTAGGAGGCAGGGCAGCACAATATGACATGAAAGTACCTGTAACAGAGTATATTCTCTAGGAGGCAGGCAGGGCAGCACAATATGACATGAAAGTACCTGTAACAGAATATTATTCTCTAGGAGGCAGGCAGGGCATCACAATATGACATGAATGTACCATTAACAGAGTATATTCTCTAGGAGGCAGGGCAGCACAATATGACATGAAAGTACCATAAACAGAGTATATTCTCTAGGAGGCAGGGCAGCACAATATGACATGAATGTACCATTAACAGAGTATATTCTCTAGGAGGCAGGGCAGCACAATATGACATGAAAGTACCTGTAACAGAGTATATTCTCTAGGAGGCAGGGCAGCACAATATGACATGAAAGTACCATTAACAGAGTATATTCTCTAGGAGGCAGGGCAGCACAATATGACATGAAAGTACCTGTAACAGAGTATATTCTCTAGGAGGCAGGCAGGGCAGCACAATATGACATGAAAGTACCATAAACAGAGTATATTCTCTAGGAGGCAGGGCAGCACAATATGACATGAAAGTACCTGTAACAGAGTATATTCTCTAAGAGGCAGGGCAGCACAATATGACATGAAAGTACCTGTAACAGAGTATATTCTCTAGGAGGCAGGCAGGGCAGCACAATATGACATGAATGTACCATTAACAGAGTATATTCTCTAGGAGGCAGGCAGGGCAGTACAATATGACATGAAAGTACCTGTAACTGAGTATATTCTCTAGGAGGCAGGGCAGCACAATATGACATGAATGTACCATTTACAGAGTATATTCTCTAGGAGGCAGGGCAGCACAATATGACATGAAAGTACCTGTAACAGAGTATATTCTATAGGAGGCAGGGAAGCACAATATGACATGAATGTACCATAAACAGAGTATATTCTCTAGGAGGCAGGGCAGCACAATATGACATGAATAAACCATAAACAGAGTATATTCTCTAGGAGGCAGGCAGGGCAGTACAATATGACATGAAAGTACCTGTAACAGAGTATATTCTATAGGAGGCAGGGAAGCACAATATGACATGAATGTACCATAAACAGAGTATATTCTCTAGGAGGCAGGGCAGCACAATATGACATGAATAAACCATAAACAGAGTATATTCTCTGGGAGGCAGGCAGGGCAGCACAATATGACATGAAAGTACCTGTAACAGAGTATATTCTCTAGGAGGCAGGCAGGGCAGCACAATATGACATGAATGTACCATTAACAGAGTATATTCTCTAGGAGGCAGGCAGGGCAGTACAATATGACATGAAAGTACCTGTAACTGAGTATATTCTCTAGGAGGCAGGGCAGCACAATATGACATGAATGTACCATTTACAGAGTATATTCTCTAGGAGGCAGGGCAGCACAATATGACATGAAAGTACCTGTAACAGAGTATATTCTATAGGAGGCAGGGAAGCACAATATGACATGAATGTACCATAAACAGAGTATATTCTCTAGGAGGCAGGGCAGCACAATATGACATGAATAAACCATAAACAGAGTATATTCTCTAGGAGGCAGGGCAGCACAATATGACATGAATGTACCATTTACAGAGTATATTCTCTAGGAGGCAGGGCAGCACAATATGACATGAAAGTACCTGTAACAGAGTATATTCTATAGGAGGCAGGGAAGCACAATATGACATGAATGTACCATAAACAGAGTATATTCTATAGGAGGCAGGGCAGCACAATATGACATGAAAGTACCAGTAACTGAGTATATTCTCTAGGAGGCAGGGCAGCACAATATGACATGAATAAACCATAAACAGAGTATATTCTCTAGGAGGCAGGCAGGGCAGTACAATATGACATGAAAGTACCTGTAACTGAGTATATTCTCTAGGAGGCAGGGCAGCACAATATGACATGAATGTACCATTAACAGAGTATATTCTCTAGGAGGCAGGCAGGGCAGTACAATATGACATGAAAGTACCTGTAACTGAGTATATTCTCTAGGAGGCAGGGCAGCACAATATGACATGAATGTACCATTTACAGAGTATATTCTCTAGGAGGCAGGGTAGCACAATATGACATGAAAGTACCTGTAACTGAGTATATTCTCTAGGAGGCAGGGCAGCACAATATGACATGAATGTACCATTTACAGAGTATATTCTCTAGGAGGCAGGGCAGCACAATATGACATGAAAGTACCTGTAACAGAGTATATTCTATAGGAGGCAGGGAAGCACAATATGACATTAATGTACCATAAACAGAGTATATTCTCTAGGAGGCAGGGCAGCACAATATGACATGAATGTACCATAAACAGAGTATATTCTCTATGAGGCAGGGCAGCACAATATGACATGAATAAACCATAAACAGAGTATATTCTCTAGGAGGCAGGGCAGCACAATATGACATGAATGTACCTGTAACAGAGTATATTCTCTAGGAGGCAGGCAGGGCAGCACAATATGACATGAATGTACCATAAACAGAGTATATTCTCTAGGAGGCAGGGCAGCACAATATGACATGAATGTACCATAAACAGAGTATATTCTCTAGGAGGCAGGGCAGCACAATATGACATGAATGTACCATAAACAGAGTATATTCTCTAGGAGGTAGGGCAGCACAATATGACATGAAAGTACCTGTAACAGAGTATATTCTCTAGGAGGCAAGGCAGCACAATATGACATGAATGTGCCAAAAACAGAGTATATTCTCTAGGAGGCAGGCAAGGCAGCACAATATGACATGAATGTACCATAAACAGAGTATATTCTCTAGGAGGTAGGGAAGCACAATATGACATGAAAGTACCTGTAACAGAGTATATTCTCTAGGAGGCAGGCAGGGCAGCACAATATGACATGAAAGTACCTGTAACAGAATATTATTCTCTAGGAGGCAGGCAGGGCATCACAATATGACATGAATGTACCTGTAACAGAGTATATTCTCTAGGAGGCAGGGCAGCACAATATGACATGAATGTACCTGTAACAGAGTATATTTTCTAGGAGGCAGGAAGGGCAGCACAATATGACATGAATGTACCATAAACAGAGTATATTCTCTAGGAGGCAGGCAGGGCAGCACAATATGACATGAATGTACCTGTCAGAGAGTATATTCTATAGGAGGCAGGGAAGCACAATATGACATGAATGTACCATAAACAGAGTATATTCTCTAGGAGGCAGGGCAGCACAATATGACATGAATGTACCATAAACAAAGTATATTCTCTATGAGGCAGGGCAGCACAATATGACATGAATGTACCATAAACAGAGTATATTCTCTAGGAGGCAGGGCAGCACAATATGACATGAATGTACCTGTAACAGAGTATATTCTCTAGGAGGCAGGCAGGGCAGCACAATATGACATGAATGTACCATAAACAGAGTATATTCTCTAGGAGGTAGGGAAGCACAATATGACATGAATGTACCATAAACAGAGTATATTCTCTAGGAGGTAGGGCAGCACAATATGACATGAAAGTACCTGTAACAGAGTATATTCTCTAGGAGGCAAGGCAGCACAATATGACATGAATGTGATATAAACAGAGTATATTCTCTAGGAGGCAGGCAAGGCAGCACAATATGACATGAATGTACCATAAACAGAGTATATTCTCTAGGAGGTAGGGAAGCACAATATGACATGAATGTACCATAAACAGAGTATATTCTCTAGGAGGTAGGGCAGCACAATATGACATGAAAGTACCTGTAACAGAGTATATTCTCTAGGAGGCAGGGCAGCACAATATGACATGAAAGTACCTGTAACAGAGTATATTCTCTAGAAGGCAGGGCAGCACAATATGACATGAATGTGCCATTAACAGAGTATATTCTCTAGGAGGCAGGGCAGCACAATATGACATGAAAGTACCTGTAACAGAGTATATTCTCTAGGAGGCAGGGCAGCACAATATGACATGAATGTACCTGTAACAGAGTATATTCTATAGGAGGCAGGCAGGGCAGCACAATATGACATGAATGTACCATAAACAGATTATATTCTCTAGGAGGCAAGGCAGCACAATATGACATGAATGTGCCATAAACAGAGTATATTCTCTAGGAGGCAGGCAAGGCAGCACAATATGACATGAATGTACCTGTAACAGAGTATATTCTCTAGGAGGCAGGCAGGGCAGCACAATATGACATGAATGTGCCATAAACAGAGTATATTCTATAGGAGGCAGGGCAGCACAATATGACATGAATGTACCATAAGCAGAGTATATTCTCTAGGAGGCAGGGCAGCACAATATCACATGAATGTACCATAAACAGAGTATATTCTCTAAGAGGCAGGCAAGGCAGCACAATATGACATGAATGTACCTGTAACAGAGTATATTCTCTAGGAGGCAGGGCAGCAAAATATGACATGAATGTACCATAAACAGAGTATATTCTCTAGGAGGCAGGGCAGCATAATATGACATGAATGTACCATAAACAGAGTATATTCTCTAGGAGGCAGGCAGGGCAGCATAATATGACATGAATGTACCATAAACAAAGTATATTCTCTAGGAGGCAGGCAGGGCAGCTCAATATGACATGAATGTACCTGTAACAGAGTATATTCTCTAGGAGGCAGGCAGGGCAGCACAATATGACATGATTGTACCTGTAACAGAGTATATTCTCTAGGAGGCAGGCAGGGCAGCACAATATGACATGAAGGTACCTGTAACAGAGTATATTCTCTAGGAGGCAGGGCAGCACAATATGACATGAATGTACCATAAACAGAGTATATTCTCTAGGAGGCAGGGCAGCACAATATGACATGAATGTACCATAAACAGAGTATATTCTCTAGGAGGCAGGCAAGGCAGCACAATATGATATGAATGTACCTGTAACAGAGTATATTCTCTAGGAGGCAGGGCAGCAAAATATGACATGAATGTACCATAAACAGAGTATATTCTCTAGGAGGCAGGGCAGCATAATATGACATGAATGTACCATAAACAGAGTATATTCTCTAGGAGGCAGGCAAGGTAGCACAATATGACATGAATATACCTGTAAGAGAGTATATTCTCTAGGAGGCAGGGCAGCACAATATGACATGAATGTACCATAAACAGAGTATATTCTCTAGGAGGCAGGGCAGCACAATATGACATGAATGTACCATAAACAGAGTATATTCTCTTGGAGGCAGGCAAGGCAGCACAATATGACATGAATGTACCTGTAACAGAGTATATTTTCTAGGAGGCAGGCAAGGCAGCACAATATGACATGAATGTAGCATAAACAGAGTATATTCTCTAGGAGGCAGGCAGGGCAGCACAATATGACATGAATGTACCTGTAAGAGAGTATATTCTCTAGGAGGCAGGCAGGGCAGCACAATATGACATGAATGTACCTGTAACAGAGTATATTCTCTAGGAGGCAGGCAGGGCAGCACAATATGACATGAAAGTACCTGTAACAGAGTATATTCTCTAGGAGGCAGGGCAGCACAATATGACATGAAAGTACCTGTAACAGAGTATATTCTCTAGGAGGCAGGGCAGCACAATATGACATGAAAGTACCTGTAACAGAGTATATTCTCTAGGAGGCAGGGCAGCACAATATGACAGGAATGTACCATAAACAGAGTATATTCTCTAGGAGGCAGGCAAGGCAGCACAATATCACATGAATGTACCATAAACAGAGTATATTCTCTAAGAGGCAGGCAAGGCAGCACAATATGACATGAATGTACCTGTAAGAGAGTATATTCTCTAGGAGGCAGGCAGGGCAGCACAATATGACATGAATGTACCTGTAACAGAGTATATTCTCTAGGAGGCAGGCAGGGCAGCACAATATGACATGAAAGTACCTGTAACAGAGTATATTCTCTAGGAGGCAGGGCAGCACAATATGACATGAAAGTACCTGTAACAGAGTATATTCATTAGGAGGCAGGCAGGGCAGCACAATATGACATGAAGGTACCTGTAACAGAGTATATTCTCTAGGAGGCAGGGCAGCACAATATGACATGAATGTACCATAAACAGAGTATATTCTCTAGGAGGCAGGCAAGGCAGCACAATATCACATGAATGTACCATAAACAGAGTATATTCTCTAAGAGGCAGGCAAGGCAGCACAATATGACATGAATGTACCTGTAACAGAGTATATTCTCTAGGAGGCAGGGCAGCAAAATATGACATGAATGTACCATAAACAGAGTATATTCTCTAGGAGGCAGGGCAGCATAATATGACATGAATGTACCATAAACAGAGTATATTCTCTAGGAGGCAGACAGGGCAGCATAATATGACATGAATGTACCATAAACAAAGTATATTCTCTAGGAGGCAGGCAGGGCAGCACAATATGACATGAATGTACCTGTAACAGAGTATATTCTCTAGGAGGCAGGCAGGGCAGCACAATATGACATGATTGTACCTGTAACAGAGTATATTCTCTAGGAGGCAGGCAGGGCAGCACAATATGACATGAAGGTACCTGTAACAGAGTATATTCTCTAGGAGGCAGGGCAGCACAATATGACATGAATGTCCCATAAACAGAGTATATTCTCTAGGAGGCAGGGCAGCACAATATGACATGAATGTACCATAAACAGAGTATATTCTCTAGGAGGCAGGCAAGGCAGCACAATATGATATGAATGTACCTGTAACAGAGTATATTCTCTAGGAGGCAGGGCAGCAAAATATGACATGAATGTACCATAAACAGAGTATATTCTCTAGGAGGCAGGGCAGCATAATATGACATGAATGTACCATAAACAGAGTATATTCTCTAGGAGGCAGGCAAGGTAGCACAATATGACATGAATATACCTGTAAGAGAGTATATTCTCTAGGAGGCAGGGCAGCACAATATGACATGAATGTACCATAAACAGAGTATATTCTCTAGGAGGCAGGGCAGCACAATATGACATGAATGTACCTGTAAGAGAGTATATTCTCTAGGAGGCAGGCAGGGCAGCACAATATGACATGAATGTACCTGTAACAGAGTATATTCTCTAGGAGGCAGGCAGGGCAGCACAATATGACATGAAAGTACCTGTAACAGAGTATATTCTCTAGGAGGCAGGGCAGCACAATATGACATGAAAGTACCTGTAACAGAGTATATTCTCTAGGAGGCAGGGCAGCACAATATGACATGAAAGTACCTGTAACAGAGTATATTCTCTAGGAGGCAGGGCAGCACAATATGACAGGAATGTACCATAAACAGAGTATATTCTCTAGGAGGCAGGGCAGCACAATATGACATGAATGTACCTGTAACAGAGTATATTCTCTAGGAGGCAGGCAGGGCAGCACAATATGACATGAATGTACCTGTAACAGAGTATATTCTCTAGGAGGCAGGCAGGGCAGCACAATATGACATGAAAGTACCTGTAACAGAGTATATTCTCTAGGAGGCAGGGCAGCACAATATGACATGAAAGTACCTGTAACAGAGTATATTCTCTTGGAGGCAGGCAGGGCAGCACAATATGACATGAAAGTACCTGTAACAGAGTATATTCTCTAGGAGGCAGGGCAGCACAATATGACATGAAAGTACCTGTAACAGAGTATATTCTCTTGGAGGCAGGCAGGGCAGCACAATATGACATGAAGGTACCTGTAACAGAGTATATTCTCTAGGAGGCAGGGCAGCACAATATGACATGAATGTACCATAAACAGAGTATATTCTCTAGGAGGCAGGCAAGGCAGCACAATATCACATGAATGTACCATAAACAGAGTATATTCTCTAAGAGGCAGGCAAGGCAGCACAATATGACATGAAAGTACCTGTAACAGAGTATATTCTCTAGGAGGCAGGGCAGCACAATATGACATGAATGTACCTGTAACAGAGTATATTCTCTAGGAGGCAGGCAGGGCAGCACAATATGACATGAAAGTACCTGTAACAGAGTATATTCTCTAGGAGGCAGGGCAGCACAATATGACATGAAAGTACCTGTAACAGAGTATATTCATTAGGAGGCAGGCAGGGCAGCACAATATGACATGAAGGTACCTGTAACAGAGTATATTCTCTAGGAGGCAGGGCAGCACAATATGACATGAATGTACCATAAACAGAGTATATTCTCTAGGAGGCAGGCAAGGCAGCACAATATCACATGAATGTACCATAAACAGAGTATATTCTCTAAGAGGCAGGCAAGGCAGCACAATATGACATGAATGTACCTGTAACAGAGTATATTCTCTAGGAGGCAGGGCAGCAAAATATGACATGAATGTACCATAAACAGAGTATATTCTCTAGGAGGCAGGGCAGCATAATATGACATGAATGTACCATAAACAGAGTATATTCTCTAGGAGGCAGACAGGGCAGCATAATATGACATGAATGTACCATAAACAAAGTATATTCTCTAGGAGGCAGGCAGGGCAGCACAATATGACATGAATGTACCTGTAACAGAGTATATTCTCTAGGAGGCAGGCAGGGCAGCACAATATGACATGATTGTACCTGTAACAGAGTATATTCTCTAGGAGGCAGGCAGGGCAGCACAATATGACATGAAGGTACCTGTAACAGAGTATATTCTCTAGGAGGCAGGGCAGCACAATATGACATGAATGTACCATAAACAGAGTATATTCTCTAGGAGGCAGGGCAGCACAATATGACATGAATGTACCATAAACAGAGTATATTCTCTAGGAGGCAGGCAAGGCAGCACAATATGATATGAATGTACCTGTAACAGAGTATATTCTCTAGGAGGCAGGGCAGCAAAATATGACATGAATGTACCATAAACAGAGTATATTCTCTAGGAGGCAGGGCAGCATAATATGACATGAATGTACCATAAACAGAGTATATTCTCTAGGAGGCAGGCAAGGTAGCACAATATGACATGAATATACCTGTAAGAGAGTATATTCTCTAGGAGGCAGGGCAGCACAATATGACATGAATGTACCATAAACAGAGTATATTCTCTAGGAGGCAGGGCAGCACAATATGACATGAATGTACCTGTAAGAGAGTATATTCTCTAGGAGGCAGGCAGGGCAGCACAATATGACATGAATGTACCTGTAACAGAGTATATTCTCTAGGAGGCAGGCAGGGCAGCACAATATGACATGAAAGTACCTGTAACAGAGTATATTCTCTAGGAGGCAGGGCAGCACAATATGACATGAAAGTACCTGTAACAGAGTATATTCTCTAGGAGGCAGGGCAGCACAATATGACATGAAAGTACCTGTAACAGAGTATATTCTCTAGGAGGCAGGGCAGCACAATATGACAGGAATGTACCATAAACAGAGTATATTCTCTAGGAGGCAGGGCAGCACAATATGACATGAATGTACCTGTAACAGAGTATATTCTCTAGGAGGCAGGCAGGGCAGCACAATATGACATGAATGTACCTGTAACAGAGTATATTCTCTAGGAGGCAGGCAGGGCAGCACAATATGACATGAAAGTACCTGTAACAGAGTATATTCTCTAGGAGGCAGGGCAGCACAATATGACATGAAAGTACCTGTAACAGAGTATATTCTCTTGGAGGCAGGCAGGGCAGCACAATATGACATGAAAGTACCTGTAACAGAGTATATTCTCTAGGAGGCAGGGCAGCACAATATGACATGAAAGTACCTGTAACAGAGTATATTCTCTTGGAGGCAGGGCAACACAATATGACATGAAAGTACCTGTAACAGAGTATATTCTCTAGGAGGCAGGGCAGCCCAATATGACATGAAAGTACCTGTAACAGAGTATATTCTCTAGGAGGCAGGCAGGGCAGCACAATATGACATGAAAGTACCTGTAACAGAGTATATTCTCTAGGAGGCAGGCAGGGCAGCACAATATGACATGAAAGTACCTGTAACAGAGTTTATTCTCTAGGAGGCAGGGCAGCACAATATGACATGAAAGTACCTGTAACAGAGTATATTCTCTAGGAGGCAGGGCAGCACAATATGACATGAAAGTACCTGTAACAGAGTATATTCTCTAGGAGGCAGGGCAGCACAATATGACATGAAAGTACCAGTAACAGAGTATATTCTCTAGGAGGCAGGGCAGCACAATATGACATGAAAGTACCTGTAACAGAGTATATTCTCTAGGAGGCAAGGCAGCACAATATGACATGAAAGTACTTGTAACAGAGTATATTCTCTAGGAGGCAGGGCAGCATAATATGACATGAAAGTACCATAAACAGAGTATATTCTCTAGGAGGCAGGGCAGCACAATATGACATGAAAGTACCTGTAACAGAGTATATTCTCTAGGAGGCAGGGCAGCACAATATGACATGAAAGTACCAGTAACAGAGTATATTCTCTAGGAGGCAGGCAGGGCAGCACAATATGACATGAATGTACCTGTAACAGAGTATATTCTCTAGAAAGTACCTGTAACAGAGTATATTCTCTAGGAGGCAGGGCAGCACAATATGACATGAAAGTACCAATAACAGAGTATATTATCTAGGAGGCAGGGCAGCACAATATGACATGAATGTACCATAAACAGAGTATATTCTCTAGGAGGCAGGCAAGGCAGCACAATATGACATGAATGTACCTGTAACAGAGTATATTCTCTAGGAGGCAGGGCAGCAAAATATGACATGAATGTACCATAAACAGAGTATATTCTCTAGGAGGCAGGGCAGCATAATATGACATGAATGTACCATAAACAGAGTATATTCTCTAGGAGGCAGGCAGGGTAGCACAATATGACATGAATATACCTGTAAGAGAGTATATTCTCTAGGAGGCAGGGCAGCACAATATGACATGAATGTACCATAAACAGAGTATATTCTCTAGGAGGCAGGGCAGCACAATATGACATGAATGTACCTGTAACAGAGTATATTTTCTAGGAGGCAGGAAGGGCAGCACAATATGACATGAATGTACCATAAACAGAGTATATTCTCTAGGAGGCAGGCAGGGCAGCACAATATGACATGAATGTACCTGTAAGAGAGTATATTCTCTAGGAGGCAGGCAGGGCAGCACAATATGACATGAATGTACCTGTAACAAAGTATATTCTCTAGGAGGCAGGCAGGGCAGCACAATATGACATGAAAGTACCTGTAACAGAGTATATTCTCAAGGAGGCAGGGCAGCACAATATGACATGAAAGTACCTGTAACAGAGTATATTCTCTAGGAGGCAGGGCAGCACAATATGACATGAAAGTACCTGTAACAGAGTATATTCTCTAGGAGGCAGGGCAGCACAATATGACAGGAATGTACCATAAACAGAGTATATTCTCTAGGAGGCAGGGCAGCACAATATGACATGAATGTACCTGTAACAGAGTATATTCTCTAGGAGGCAGGCAGGGCAGCACAATATGACATGAATGTACCTGTAACAGAGTATATTCTCTAGGAGGCAGGCAGGGCAGTACAATATGACATGAAAGTACCTGTAACAGAGTATATTCTCTAGGAGGCAGGGCAGCACAATATGACATGAAAGTACCTGTAACAGAGTATATTCTCTAGGAGGCAGGGCAACACAATATGACATGAAAGTACCTGTAACAGAGTATATTCTCTAGGAGGCAGGGCAGCCCAATATGACATGAAAGTACCTGTAACAGAGTATATTCTCTAGGAGGCAGGCAGGGCAGCACAATATGACATGAAAGTACCTGTAACAGAGTATATTCTCTAGGAGGCAGGCAGGGCAGCACAATATGACATGAAAGTACCTGTAACAGAGTATATTCTCTAGGAGGCAGGGTAGCACAATATGACATGAAAGTACCTGTAACAGAGTATATTCTCTAGGAGGCAGGGCAGCACAATATGACAGGAATGTACCATAAACAGAGTATATTCTCTAGGAGGCAGGGCAGCACAATATGACATGAATGTACCTGTAACAGAGTATATTCTCTAGGAGGCAGGCAGGGCAGCACAATATGACATGAATGTACCTGTAACAGAGTATATTCTCTAGGAGGCAGGCAGGGCAGTACAATATGACATGAAAGTACCTGTAACAGAGTATATTCTCTAGGAGGCAGGGCAGCACAATATGACATGAAAGTACCTGTAACAGAGTATATTCTCTAGGAGGCAGGGCAAAACAATATGACATGAAAGTACCTGTAACAGAGTATATTCTCTAGGAGGCAGGGCAGCCCAATATGACATGAAAGTACCTGTAACAGAGTATATTCTCTAGGAGGCAGGCAGGGCAGCACAATATGACATGAAAGTACCTGTAACAGAGTATATTCTCTAGGAGGCAGGCAGGGCAGCACAATATGACATGAAAGTACCTGTAACAGAGTATATTCTCTAGGAGGCAGGGTAGCACAATATGACATGAAAGTACCTGTAACAGAGTATATTCTCTAGGAGGCAGGGCAGCACAATATGACATGAAAGTACCTGTAACAGAGTATATTCTCTAGGAGGCAGGGCAGCACAATATGACATGAAAGTACCTGTAACAGAGTATATTCTCTAGGAGGCAGGCAGGGCAGCACAATATGACATGAATGTGCCATTAACAGAGTATATTCTCTAGGAGGCAGGGCAGCACAATATGACATGAAAGTACCATAAACAGAGTATATTCTCTAGGAGGCAGGGCAGCACAATATGACATGAATGTACCATTAACAGAGTATATTCTCTAGGAGGCAGGCAGGGCAGCACAATATGACATGAATGTACCATAAACAGAGTATATTCTCTAGGAGGCAGGGCAGCACAATATGACATGAAAGTACCTGTAACAGAGTATATTCTCTAGGAGGCAGGCAGGGCATCACAATATGACATGAAAGTACCTGTAACAGAGTATATTCTCTAGGAGGCAGGCAGGGCAGCACAATATGACATGAATGTACCATTAACAGAGTATATTCTCTAGAAGACAGGGCAGCACAATATGACATGAAAGTACCATAAACAGAGTATATTCTCTAGGAGGCAGGGCAGCACAATATGACATGAATGTACCTGTAACAGAGTATATTCTCTAGGAGGCAGGGCAGAACAATATGACAAGAAAGTACCTGTAACAGAGTATATTCTCTAGGAGGCAGGGCAGCACAATATGACATGAAAGTACCATTAACAGAGTACATTCTCTAGGAGGCAGGGAGCACAATATGACATGAAAGTACCATTAACAGAGTATATTCTCTAGGAGGCAGGGCAGCACAATATGACATGAAAGTACCAGTAACAGAGTATATTCTCTAGGAGGCAGGCAGGGCAGCACAATATGACATGAATGTACCTGTAACAGAGTATATTCTCTAGGAGGCAGGGCAGCACAATATGACATGAATGTACCTGTAACAGAGTATATTCTCTAGGAGGCAGGGCAGCACAATATGACATGAATGTTTCTTTGTATAGTTTGGCATGGCTAGTTCCTCTGACACAGCCTGTCACAATCCTGGCAGCTTGTAGCTGCACTGCCTCCAATGTATCACTTTGCTCTTGTGTGCAGTTACACCACACAACATTGCTATATTCCAATATTGGCCTTATATAAGTGAAGTATATGTTTTCAAGAGTTTTCCTATCAAGCATATATTTTTTCAGTTTGCTTAGTATTAATACTTTTAGAGTTTGCTTTGGCTTTTATATTTTCTATGTGATCATTCCATTTACAGTCCTTTCTGAATGTTAATCCTAGATGTTTGTGACTGTTAAATTTATCTATTTTAATGCCATTTAAATATAGGTCTGGGTGAGAAGTTTTAGATGATTTAGATGAATATATTAAGGATTTGGTTTTCTTTGCGTTAAAAGTGACTAACCATTTTGTGGACCATTTAAATATTTTATCCAAGTCATTGTTTAATATTTTTTCTGCTAATGATGGATTTTCTATGATGAGATATAACCTAGTATCATCAGCGAATAATCTAATATTGCTCACTATGTTTTCTGTGATGTCGTTGATGAATATTAAAAATAATAGGGGTCCCAGTATGGACCCTTGGGGTACTCCTGCATGAAGTGATCCCCAATCAGAAAGTTCATTTTCAATTATTACTCTTTGTTTCCTATTTTTTAAATACTGTGCTAACCACCGAAGTAATTTTCCTTTAATTCCAACTGATGACAATTTGGTGAGGAGGCCTTCAGACCATACCTTGTCAAAAGCTTTACTCATATCTAGGAATACAGCCTGTACTTTCTTGCCTTTATCAACGTCTTGGCAGATTGAATTGTATAGGTCAGACAGTTGGTATACTGTCGAGTCTCCTGGGATAAAGCCAGACTGATATGGGCTTATTATGTTATTCTCTTTTAAAAAGTTGTACATTTGGGCAAAGATTATTTTTTCAAAAAGTTTGCAAATACAGGATGTCAGTGATATAGGTCTGTAATTAATTGGCATATTTTTTTCTCCATTTTTATAGATTGGTGATATGTTAGCCTTTTTCCATAGTGAGGGAAGTTGCCCTTTTTCCATTGACAAGGTAAAAAATTTCCATAGTGGATAAACCAGTTCTTTGTGGCATTCCCGAAGGACGATTGGGGGCACTTCATCAGGACCTTGGGACTTGTTACAGTTTAGACCTTTCATTATTGATTCTAGTTCATTAATATCAATAATGATGTTGTCAAGTCTATTTCTATTTTTACTAGCTAGGAATGGTGTGGATGAATTGTTTTCTTGAATTATTGTTTGTTTAATAAATTGTTCATTTAATAAATTTGCCTTATCCTTTGACTCTGTTGCAAATGTTCCATCTTTATTGATAAGTGGAGGTATGAGTTGTTGATTATTACCCTTCATTAAGATATTTACAATTTTCCACCACTGTTTTTCATTATGTAGGTTATTTTTAAGTTCAGCTGCAACTTTTGATGGGTAATTAGCTTTGGCTTTTCTTGCTTCTGTGTTGAACTTATTTCTAGTAGCACAATATGACATGAATGTACCATAAACAGAGTATATTCTCTAGGAGGCAGGGCAGCACAATATGACATGAATGTACCATAAACAGAGTATATTCTCTAGGAGGCAGGGCAGCACAATATGACATGAAAGTACCGGTAACAGAGTATATTCTCTAGAAGGCAGGGCAGCACAATATGACATGAATGTACCATAAACAGAGTATATTCGCTAGGAGGCACGGCAGCACAATATGACATGAAAGTACCATAAACAGAGTATATTCTCAAGGAGGCAGGGCAACACAATATGACATGAAAGTACCTGTAACAGAGTATATTCTCTAGGAGGCAGGGCAGCACAATATGACATGAATGTACCATTAACAGAGTATATTCTCTAGGAGGCAGGGCAGCACAATATGACATGAAAGTACCTGTAACAGAGTATATCCTCTAGGAGGCAGGGCAGCACAATATGACATGAATGTACCATTAACAGAGTATATTCTCTAGGAGGCAGGCAGGGCAGCACAATATGACATGAATGTACCATAAACAGAGTATATTCTCTAGGAGGCAGGGCAGCACAATATGACATGAATGTACCATAAACAGAGTATATTCTCTAGGAGGCAGGGCAGCACAATATGACATGAATGTACCATAAACAGAGTATATTCTCCAGGAGGCAGGGCAGCACAATATGAAATGAAAGTACCGGTAACAGAGTATGTTCTCTAGGAGGCAGGGCAGCACAATATGACATGAATGTACCGGTAACAGAGTATATTCTCTATGAGGCAGGGCAGCATAATATGACATGAATGTACCGGTAACAGAGTATTATCTCTAGGAGGCAGGGCAGCACAATATGACATGAATGTACCGGTAACAGAGTATATTCTCTAGGAGGCAGGGCAGCACAATATGACATGAATGTACCGGTAACAGAGTATATTCTCTAGGAGGCAGGGCAGCACAATATGACATGAAAGTACCGGTAACAGAGTATATTCTCTAGGAGGCAGGCAGCACAATATGACATGAATGTACCGGTAACAGAGTATAATCTCTAGGAGGCAGGGCAGCATAATATGACATGAATGTACCGGTAACAGAGTATATTCTCTAGGAGGCAGGGCAGCACAATATGACATGAATGTACCGGTAACAGAGTATATTCTCTAGGAGGCAAGGCAGCATAATACAGAGTATGCGAAATCCGTCAGTCCTGCAGACCTGACCGGCTAGATATATGAGGGTCCGATAGGATCTCTAATTCAGCCGGACCTATTGTCCGCCTAAGAAAAATTTTTGGTTTTGCACAACTGGGTCCACTGGCCTTTTTCCAACGATATCTTTTGATTCAGAGACCTATTTTCTTAGATTATTATAAAGCATGTGTAAAAATATCCGGTAAACACTCCTACGTGCGTTTTCGTGTTGCTAGTTGCATTAGATCAGCAGACGGGCACAGAATAAAAATAGTCTTGATATACTTCTGCAGTTACGATATCTCTGTAAAAGACGAATTCGCCGAGAATCACACTAATTGTTGTTAGCATCTACAATTATTTGTGTGGCAATAATCATAGTGGCATATTAACCAGAGGCGTCAAGACTAGACAATTCGGTTCCAAAACCATTCACAAGATTTTCACAATTTCGCCACGCGGGCAAAACACTGCAAAACCAGAAGAGTTTTCCCGCTGGTTTGATGAAATTAGATAATATAATAGGCGCACATTGCACTAAAAATTAGACAAGTTGCGGTTAAACATCAACGAGTGGAAATTCTTTTCATTTGCTCATATATAATGTGAATGTTCACCACCTTTCGGCATAAACAGAGTTCTTTTCGTGATACATATTTGTCAACCAGCGATATCAGATTCTATCTTGACACCCAGACAGACCTCGGTGACTGACTGGTGGTTTGCCACGCCTACATTCCTGTGATTTGCTAAGTGACGACTCCCATTAGCCACAGTGCCAATCAGATATTCATAGCAAGAATCTGCTCACGTGACTTCATTCATAAAATTTTTGGCGGGAATGACTGTGCGGATATCGGTCACGCTGTTCGGAAAAAGCTCAGGGTGTCCATGAAACTAATTTTTCAACCAAGACCATAAGGCCCTGAGTAAAATTGGGCATATAAAGTATAATTTAATATTGATCCTGGCACTGACGAAGTCTAGGACGTGATCATAATCATAAGGTTAAATGTCCCATAAGATAAGAATTACGTGATTTCATGTTAATTTAGTGCCAGGGTTCTCGGAGCGGATCCTGTCTGTTACCACTCGCTTGAGGTCGTTTCTATTCAGAATTGATTCTGAGTATGATTCTGCGCTAAGTGCAAGTCTGGCCCAGGTATAAGAGCTAAATTTTGACTTACGCAGTCAAATAAAATAAGATATGTCTGTAATTGTGACACATAAGAATTATAATAAGCTAATATTTTCATCGCTGATTGTGTTTTATATGTCAATAGACACAATAATATTCAAGTCCATTGATTTTATTGAGAAAGGTAAAAAATATTAGTAACAATAACATTTATTTTTGGAATAGTCAGTGGACGTCACTATCAACCGCCACATATAAAATATAGACATGTTTACAAATTTGAGAGGATATTCAGTATGGTTATATATTATAGGTGTACATAACAGGTAAAATAATGCAGTTTAAGTTCCAAACCAGGAGTAGGCTGAATAGTGCATGGAAGTCTTGCATACAACTAAATATCTCCAAATATGTTAAAAGAAGTTTGTTTTATTGATATTCATAAATTCACAATAAAACTATTAAAACTCATTGTTACATATGCTTTCTGCTTGTTACCGTTCACTGAATTAACATACTTCACGGCAGGTCCTACAGAGATCTGGCAGGACCAGCAATAAGTCTTCTGCAGCAGGACCCACTGTCCTGCTGAGGACTGGAAGTTTTCGCAAACTCTGATAATATGACATGAAAGTACCTGTAACAGAGTATACTCTCTAAAGGCAGAAGGGCAGCACAATATGACATGAATGTACTGGTAACAGAGTATATTCTCTAGGAGGCAGGGCAGCACAATATGACATGAATGTACCATTAACAGAGTATATTTTCTAGAAGGCAGGGCAGCACAATATGACATGAATGTACCGGTAACAGAGTATATTCTCTAGGAGGCAGGGCAGCACAATATGACATGAAAGTACCTGTAACAGAGTATATTCTCTAGGAGGCAGGGCAGCACAATATGACATGAAAGTACCTGTAACAGAGTATATTCTCTAGGAGGCAGGGCAGCATAATATGATATGAATGTACCGACAACAGAGCATACTCTCTAAAGGAAGCAGAGCAGCACAATATGACATGAATGTACCGGTTACAGAGTATATTCTCTAGGAGGCAGGGCAGCACAATATGACATGAATGTACCATTAACAGAGTATATTCTCTAGAAGGCAGGCAGGGCAGCACAATATGACAAAATGTACCATTAACAGAGAATATTTTCTAGAAGGCAGGCAGGGCAGCAGAATATGACATAAATGAACCATTAACAGAGTATATTCTCTAGAAGGCAGGCAGGGCAGCCCAATATGACATGAATGTACCATTAACAGAGTATATTCTCTAGAAGGCAGGCAGGGCAGCGTAATATGACATGAATGTACCAGTAACAAGAGTATATTCTCTAGAAGGCAGGCAGGGCAGCGTAATATGACATGAATGTACCAGTAACAAGAGTATATTCTCTAGGAGGCAGGGCAGCACAATATGCTTGAATGTACCATTAACAGAGTATATTCCCTAGGAAGCAGGGCAGCAAAATATGACAGGAATGTACCGGTAACAGAGTATATTCCGTAGGAGGCAGGGCAGCACAATATGACATGAATGTACCATTAACAGAGTATATTCCCTAGGAAGCAGGGCAGCACAATATGACAGGAATGTACCAGTAACAGAGTATATTCTCTAGGAGGCAGGGCAGCACAATATGACATGAATGTACCAGTAGCACAGTCTCTAGGAGGCAGGGCAGCATGATCTGACATGAAAATACCAGTAACGGAGTATATTCTCTAGGAGGCACGGCAGCACAATATGACATTAATGTACCGGTAGCAGAGTCTCTAGGAGGCAGGGCAGCATGATCTGACATGAATGTACCAGTAACAGAGTATATTTTCAAGAAGGCAGGCAGGGCAGCACAATATGACAGGAATGTACCATTAACAGAGTATATTCTCTAGGAGGCAGGCAGGGTAGCACAATATGACATGAATGTACCATTAACAGAGTATATTCCCTAGGAGGCGGGGCAGCACAATATGACATTAATGTACCGGTAACAGAGTCTCAAGGAGGCAGGGCAGCATAATCTGACATGAATGTACCTTTAACAGAGATTATTCTCAAGAAGGCAGGCAGGGCAACACAATATGACATGAATGTACCATTAACAGAGTATATTCCCTAGGAGGCAGGGCAGCACAATATATCATGAATGTAAAATTAACAGAGTATATTCTCTAGGAGGCAGAAAGGGCAGCACAATATGACATGAATATACCGGTAACAGAGTATATTCCCTGGGAGGCAGGGCAGCACAATATGACATGAATGTACCATTAACAGAGTATATTCTTTAGGTGGCAGGGCAGCAAAATGTGACATGATTGTACCGGTAACAGAGTACATCTCTAGGAGGCAGGCAGGGCAGCAAAATATGACATGAATGTACCATTAACAGAGTATATTCCCAAGGAGGAAGGGCAGCAAAATATGACATGATTGTACCGGTAACAAAGTATATTCCCTAGGAGGCGGGGCAGCAAAATATGACATGTATTCTCTAGAAGGCAGGCAGGGCAGCACAAAATGACAAAATGTACCATTAACAGAATATATTCTCTAGAAGGCAGGCAGAGCAGCACAATATGACAGGAATGATCCATTAACAGAGTATATTCTCTAGAAGGCAGGCAGAGCAGCACAATATGACATAAATGTACTGGTAACAGAGTATATTCTCTATGAGACAGGGCAGCACAATATGACATGAATGTACCAGTAACAAGAGTATATTCCCTAGGGGGCAGGGCAGCACAATATGACATTAATGTACCGGTAACAGAGTATATTCTCTAAGAGGCAGGCAGGGCAGCAAAATATGACATGAATGTACCATTGACAGAGTATATTCCCCAGGAGGCAGGGTAGCAAAATATGACATGAATGTACCTGTAACAGAGTATATTCTCAACGAGGCATGGCAGCACAATATGACATTAATGTACCGGTAACAGTCTCTAGGAGGCAGGGCAGCACTATCTGACATGAATGTACCATTAACAGAGTATGTTCTCAAGAATGCAGGCAGGGCAGCACAATATGACAGGAATGTACCATTAACAGAGTATATTCTCTTGGAGGCAGGCAGGGTAGCACAATATGACATGAATGTACCAGTAACAAAAGTATATTCTCTAGAAGGCAGGCAGGGTGGCACAATATGACATGAATGTACCATTAACAGAGTATATTCTCTAGAAGGCAGGCAGGGCAGCAAAATATGACATGAATGTACCAGTAACAAGAGTATATTCTCTAGAAGGCAGGCAGAGCAGCACAATATGACATGAATGTACCATTAACAGAGTATATTCCCTAGAAGGCAGGCAAGGCAGCACAATATGACATGAATGTACTATTAACAGAGTATATTCTCTAGAAGGCAGGCAGGGCAGCACAATATGACATGAATGTACCATTAACAGAGTATATTCTCTAGAAGGCAGGCAGGGCAGCACAATATGACATGAATGTACCGGTAACAGAGTATATTCCCTAGGAGGCAGGGCAGCACAATATGACATGAATGTACCATTAACAGAGTATATTCTCTAGGTGGCAGGGCAGCAAAATATGACATGATTGTACCGGTAACAGAGTACATCTCTAGGAGGCAGGCAGGGCAGCAAAATATGACATGAATGTACCATTAACAGAGTATATTCCCAAGGAGGAAGGGCAGCAAAATATGACATGATTGTACCGGTAACAAAGTATATTCCCTAGGAGGCGGGGCAGCAAAATATGACATGTATTCTCTAGAAGGCAGGCAGGGCAGCACAAAATGACAAAATGTACCATTAACAGAATATATTCGCTAGAAGGCAGGCAGAGCAGCACAATATGACAGGTATGATCCATTAACAGAGTATATTCTCTAGAAGGCAGGCAGAGCAGCACAATATGACATAAATGTACTGGTAACAGAGTATATTCTCTATGAGACAGGGCAGCACAATATGACATGAATGTACCAGTAACAAGAGTATATTCCCTAGGGGGCAGGGCAGCAAAATATGACATTAATGTACCGGTAACAGAGTATATTCTCTAAGAGGCAGGCAGGGCAGCAAAATATGACATGAATGTACCATTGACAGAGTATATTCCCCAGGAGGCAGGGTAGCAAAATATGACATGAATGTACCTGTAACAGAGTATATTCTCAACGAGGCATGGCAGCACAATATGACATTAATGTACCGGTAACAGTCTCTAGGAGGCAGGGCAGCACTATCTGACATGAATGTACCATTAACAGAGTATGTTCTCAAGAATGCAGGCAGGGCAGCACAATATGACAGGAATGTACCATTAACAGAGTATATTCTCTTGGAGGCAGGCAGGGTAGCACAATATGACATGAATGTACCATTAACAGAGTATATTCCCTAGGAGGCGGGGCAGCACAATATGACATTAATGTACCAGTAACAGAGTCTCAAGGAGGCAGGGCAGCACGATCTGACATGAATGTACAATTAACAGAGTATATTCTCAAGAAGGCAGGCAGGGCAGCACAATATGACATGAATGTACCAGTAACAAAAGTATATTCTCTAGAAGGCAGGCAGGGTGGCACAATATGACATGAATGTACCATTAACAGAGTATATTCTCTAGAAGGCAGGCAGGGCAGCAAAATATGACATGAATGTACCAGTAACAAGAGTATATTCTCTAGAAGGCAGGCAGAGCAGCACAATATGACATGAATGTACCATTAACAGAGTATATTCTCTAGAAGGCAGGCAAGGCAGCACAATATGACATGAATGTACTATTAACAGAGTATATTCTCTAGAAGGCAGGCAGGGCAGCACAATATGACATGAATGTACCATTAACAGAGTATATTCTCTAGAAGGCAGGCAGGGCAGCACAATATGACATGAATGTACCGGTAACAGAGTATATTCCCTAGGAGGCAGGGCAGCACAATATGACATGAATGTACCATTAACAGAGTATATTCTCTAGGTGGCAGGGCAGCAAAATATGACATGATTGTACCGGTAACAGAGTACATCTCTAGGAGGCAGGCAGGGCAGCAAAATATGACATGAATGTACCATTAACAGAGTATATTCCCAAGGAGGAAGGGCAGCAAAATATGACATGATTGTACCGGTAAGTATATTCCCTAGCCGCTCGCCACGTCGCCAAATGCGAGTAATTTGTCTTAAATGCGAAAAAACTTTTTTGCAGAAATCGCAACGTTGGCGATTAAAAAATAATACACAAATACCCGTGAAAATCTGGTTTAAATACTCTCTTAAATATACCATCGATTGTTCCGTGATCATGTTTGTTTACAACTTACCAACTAGGAACCGCGTTAATGTGGGTCTGTCTAAAAGTCGGAGAATTCGAAAAGAATTCAAGCAGAATATTTGGAGATGTTATGTTCAACTAACAATGCGTGAACAGCCATAAAAAATTCTCCGGCTCTCCGAGAATTCTCTTACAGATGCCCTTTATTCTTATAAAACAAAAACTAACTCTGTTCTGATCGGTCGGTAGTTGAGCATGGAACTTAACTTAGCGCTCATTGGACGAAAGTATATTTTGCTGATCATCTGTAAGTTGTGACACGGTTTACATATCGATATTTGACAATATTACAGCGATTGATTTCACACACCGTTATAAATAAAGCGTACTGGGTAATGTGTTTTCTTGATTAAAGTGTAATTAGCCGGCATCTATCAAAGATTTTCGTCAGTGGTTAATATACGGCCTTATGGTCTTGTAACACCCGCCGCTATAGTCAGCGAAATATATGCTTTTCTTTAACGGAGAAGTTCTTCAGTCAAACTATAACTGCTAAAGGTCATTTTGCGTGTTCCCGCGTGCGCTTCATGTCAGAGAGATAGCATCATGTGTGGACATATAATCAGATTTGTGAGGAAGAAGTAATGTCAGTAAAGATAACAGAATTCTTCACACGTTCTGACATGGGACACACAGAAATGGTGCCGAAAAAGAAATGTCGGTACAACTGTAATAAAAATAGATCCATTGTTAATGATGTTAAGGTGGCTGGACTGTCGGGAAGGGATGTTTTTTGCAAAGACTGTATTGCCAACAAAAAAGCAGAATATATTTACCTTTTACTGCCTATTACTGATTAAATGTTTTGGAATTACTGCCTATGATCTATAATATGTAGTGTATAAATCAGCTGAAAAGATTATATTCATTAAACATTTCCTGTGGCTAACCGAAGTGAGCTGTGGCTAATGATTTTCCCACCTAATTAGCCACAGTGGCTAACCAGTTTTTATGGCCAGCGCTAGCCCAGCCTAGGAGGCCTAGAATGTACCATTAACAGAGTATATTCTCTAGGAGGCAGGCAGGGCAGCACATAATGACATGAAAGTACAGGTAGAGAGGATGTTCTCTAGGAGGCAGGGCAATACAATATGACATGAATGTAAAAGATGAATTCATGGGATGCTGTAAATCTATGGTAACTACATTTGAACACACTTTAATTAATGCCTGATCCACAAACATTAAATGACACCGAGTCCCACAGGACAGCATAATATACCAGTATACACATCCCCCAATTCCCCAACTAAAGATGACCAATCAATTTGCAGAGTAGTATAGATGCATGTCATTTGAGTACATATACATATATCAGGAGGGTTATCATTTTGTATGGTTCTCCAGATTTTATATATATATACCTTTACATTTTATGAGAGCATGTTTATTTTTCAGTCAGATAACTATCAGATCACCAAAACATGAACATTATACTGACAGGTGTTATACCACCTTAACAATGCATATCTGGTTGTACTTAATGGACACTGATAACTCTCTGTGAAGAATCAAACTGAAAACATGTATTTATCTTCTACTAATTAGAAATTATTTATTTAAAAAACAGAGGTTTAACCATCCTGGAG
This sequence comes from Sipunculus nudus, assembly GCA_026874595.1. NCBI lineage: Eukaryota > Metazoa > Annelida > Sipuncula > Golfingiida > Sipunculidae > Sipunculus > Sipunculus nudus. The sequence goes on along the minus strand of CM049311.1, from coordinate 297,722 downwards.
ACTCACAAAATCTGTCTCCCTCACAACCCCAACACCCCCAAAAACCAGGACCCCTTCACCCTACCACCCCATCTAACAAAATCAGTCTCCCTTCCTAACACCCCACGTAACAAAATCAAACTAAAAACATGTATTTATCTTCTACTAATTAGAAATTATTTATTAAAAAACAGAGGTTTAACCATCCTGGAGACTCACAAAATCTGTCTCCCTCACAACCTCAACACCCCCAAAAACCAGTACCCCTTCACCCTACCACCCCATCTAACAAAATCAGTCTCCCTTCCTAACACCCCACGTAACAAAATCTGTCTCCCTCTCCACCCTAACAGCCCACCTATCGAATTCTGTCTCCTTCCGCACCCAACTTACCTCACCACCTGACAAAATCTGTCTCCCTCCCACCCCTGACACCCCATCAAACAAAATCTGTCTCCCTTCCTAACACCCCACCTAACAAAATTTGTCTCCTTCCCCACCTAACTACCCCACCACCTATCAAATTCTGTCTCCTTCCCCTACTAACACACCAACTAACAAAATCTGTCCTCCTCTCCAACCCATCACCCAACCAAACAAAATCTGTCTCCCTCCCCTACCCCCACCCCCCAACAACATCTGTCTTCTTCCTCACTCCACCACCCCACCTAACAAGGGACCCATGGGTCACGGCGCTCAGCTGTTATATATGATAAAAAATATGATTTGGGAAAGAGGCACATGCTTGTTTTGTGGGGTCCGTGTCACCTGGACGCTGTTCAGATGGACGCTATAAAAATGGACGCCGACAACTAGACGCTATGAAAATGGACGCTGATCAGCTGGACGCTGTCCATTTAGAAGCTATCCCAACTCTATGAGAATCATTCAAGGATAATCATACAAAATAAAGCAATATGAATCCACCAACTCAACCCATTGTTATTGGTTCTTAATATTATGCACTTTTGTCAGATTTGGAACTATATGTATCGGCCTATATCGACCGTTTGTGATGACAAACCATTAATGGACGACCGAATAGGACAATGAAATTGAACTGTGTCAGTAAAGATTGTTCTGTAGATGTGTGTTTTGTGTATTTTTTTTACCCACCAAACGTTCATCACGCAATGATTTATAGTTTCAAAGGGCGATTGGTTTGAACTGCATACACCTAGGCAACTGGTCCGATCGATGATCCGTTCCGCATTTTCAAGCTTGAGATTTATGACAATAAGAACAATTTCGTAGAGATAGAACTACTTAATATAGGTAACAATCATTGCTTTTTTCATTGTTACAACGATTTTAATGCTTGGTAAAAATAGGCCTACGAAGCAAGGAAATCGATAAAACATAAACAGTCCTATTTATTAACATGATATAATCCAGACTCGAAAGCATAAAGCACCAATATAACTGACAGACAGTCGGAATATTTAAACAAATTCTAAGTTTATAAGTTTATAAGTGTGATGTCGTCTATCCATACATATATCTGGTAAGTTTATAAGTGTGAAATAGCAATACATTTATTTTTGTGTAATTCGTTTATGAATTCAATATGTGGTGAATGTTGTGAAAAATGAAATATTAACACGTTTAGAGAGATTATGATGTGATTTTAACAATAAATGAGACCCAGTATGTAGTTGGCTAGGGAAGTCCCGAAATCTTATTAATTTTTCGTTTAATAAGATTATTGACTATGCAATCTCTTATATATAATACTGTTTCGTCGAGTATATATATGTATATATATATATATATATATATATATATATATATATATTATAATAATAGTTTTATTCAAGTATAAAGGTCTCCGGCCTTATATATATGATAGAACATATAATCAATATAACATCATTTTTCATGATAATTTGTGGTGCTTAACCTTGGCGATGTGTGTGTGTGTGTTTGGAATCAAATAATAAAAATTAAAAATAAAATTTGTAAAAGCAGTCAGATATTCTAAACCGGACATGGATCAGTGATCATATGATGTTGTTTTAACAATAAACGAGTACGGGGTACAATGTCAGTTAAAGCCTGGTAATCCTATTGATCATTTCAGTAACGGGAGACCCCGATAATGAGGTAGGTTTTCTTTGATGTTGACTAATTAATCCTATCATGTACATGATTTCATTGCTTCAAAGTTCTTAAATTTTAACTATACATTGTATATTGAGAAAAAATGGAATAATTTACAATGGAAAATATAATAAACATCACATTACCTTAATATCTTTGCAACTACACACGACCATTATTTAAAATTTTCTTTGTTGGATAAATGAAACAAAAGACCCCCTCATTCGTACGAAAGATGCACAAACACACAATATAATCTAAAACATAACATGGCTTTATTCAATTTGGTCCCCCTTTTATGGAAACATTTAAAAATCATGAGAATTATATTCATTACTTGTCATTAGGCATCTTTCTAAAAGGGTGGATACAGACGCTGGCGTCTATAATACGTTATCGTCTAAATGATCAGCGTTCATTTTAATTAGCATGATATATAAAATATGATTTAAAACACCATGTTGGTATTGATAATTGTTTTATTAAATTAGATTTCAAATCTAAGGAAACAATTTATTGTAGCTCTGTAAAAGCAGTCAAATACTCTAAACCGGACATGGATCAGTGATCATATGATGTTGTTTTAACAATAAACGAGTCCTGGGTACAATGTCAGTTAGAGCCTGGTCACCTGATTGATCATTTATTTAACGGGAAACCCTGACAATTAGGTAGGTTTTCTTTGATGTTGACTAATTAATGCTATCATGTACTTGATTTAATTGCTTCAAAGTTCTTTAATTTTAACTATACATTGTATATTACCGAACTATAGAATAATTTACAATGGAAAATATAATAAACATTACATTACCTATATATAATTGAAACTACACATGACCATTATTTAAAATTTTCTTTGTTGGGTAAATGAAACAAAAGACCCTCATTCGCACGAAATATGCACAAACACTCAATATAATCTAAAACATATCATGGTTATCATTAAATTGGGCCCCCCTTTTATGGAAACATTTAAAAATAATGAGAATTATATTAATTTCTTGTCATTAGGCGTCTTTCTGAAAAGGTGAATTCAAACGTTGGAGTCTATAATACAATAACGTCTTGATAAGATTAGCGTTTATTTTGATTTGCACGATATGAAAAGACCCTCATTCGCACGAAATACGCACAAACACACAACATAATCTAAATCATAACATGGTTATTATTAAATTGGGTCACCTTTTTATGGAAACATTTAATAACAAGTGACCCAGGGGTCATGACGCTCAGCTGACCAGGAAGACATTGACAAAAGTAATTTTATCATCTGAATGTCAAATTTGAATGAAATACTTTTTCCAAACTTGACCTTTTGTATAAAATCATCTAATATTCATTGGGGTACTATGGAGCTCTGTAGCATGAAGGATATGGGTAACAGACACCTATTTTCAAGGTTTACAAGATGACTTTTCAGGGGTCTCCCAGCATGTCAAAAAATAAAATTCTAGGTCCAGTTATTATGATTTGTGCCCTGTTAACAGATGACCAAATGTTTATTCTGGGGGGTATTTCAAAGCCGCATAGGATGAAGGATATAGGTAACAGAGACGTAATTTCAGGTGCACAAGGAGACTTTTCAGGGGCCTCCCAGCATATCAAGAAAGGAGATTCTAGGTCAAGTCATTATAATTTGTGCTCTGTTAACAGATGACCAAATCTTTATTCTCAGAGCCATAGCATGAAGGATATGGGTAACAGAGACCTAATTTCAGATTTCCAAAGAGACTTTCCAAAGTAGAGAAAAAAAATCGTAAAAAATAAAAAAAATATAGCTGGTGCCATCAAACTCCAGAAATTGATGAAACACTCCATGATCAATATCCATGCAAAGAATCATGGTGATTAATGCATTAGTTGTTCAGATACTTGAGCTTTTGTATTAAATTTTGCATTATTCTGGGGGGTACTTCAGAACCCCATAGCTCAAAGAATATAGGTAACAGTGACCTAATTTCAGGTTTACAAGGAGAATTTCCATAGACCTCCCAGGATGTCAAGTAAGAAGATTCCAGTTCTAGAGGTTACGATTTGTGCCCTGTTAACGGACAGACGGCCGGACGGACGACGGACAAAAGGTGATCCCTATAGCTCAGATGACTCACAGTCAGCTGAGCTAAAAATGAGAATTACTTTCATGATTTGTCATTAGGCGTCTTTCTGAAGAATGGATGCAGACGATGGTAACGATGGCGTTTATAATACGATGGTCTCTAAGACATTTTTTTTAACGTTCATCTTCAATCACACGATATACACACTTAAAGGTAAAAATATAAAATATATAAACGTGGTTATATATCGCTTGTATTTAGGCGTCTTAATGAAGAGTATATGGGCATATAAAAAGAGGCGTCTATATGAACAGCGTCCATTTTCATAGTGTCCAAATGAACAGCGTCCAGGTGATACAATGGCGTCTATCTGAACAGCGTCCATCTTAGATGATCCCGTTTTGTGTGGTAATAAATATAAGCTTTATTATGAGTTGTTGGTGTTAAGCTTATGTATGATTTTGATAGTTTCTTTGGAGACAGGGAAGAGGATTGATTTCATTTATTTTATTAACAAATGGAGTGCTATTGTCACACAGATTTTGACTTGGCCATATAACTTATAAGCAGCACATATTATAAAAGAGTTTAACTATTTATTAAAATTTATTAACAAATATTGTGCCAATATAATTTTTATTAAAAAAAAAATAATCAGAAAATCATATGATTTTTTAAAATAAAACATAACTGAAATGATTATTGAAATAATATTATAGAATTTATTCATGAATGCATTCATGAATACATTTTGAAAGTATCTGCACTGGTATTCAAATACTTTCATTTTTACCTGAATTCCCATTCTTATACAATAAATTTTTTTAATGCAGTACATATTCATATTTGTATTCAAAAACATTTGCAAAGTATTCGCACAATGTCTAGTATTTACAGATATGATGTTATGATAAACTATGCTGATGAAGTGATTTATGAATTTGTGACTGTATGACACAATATCTCTTTAGTCTTGACAAGGTACATTATTGTGATGCCCACTATGTCTACATATTACACAATATTGACATAATTTCTGGCATGTACATAGGTACCTATGGACATATAGTGATACAAAATATTAAAGTATGAATATATCTGATTCATCTTGTTCTTGCTTACTGAGGCTGACTTTGGGATGGGGTTCAGAGAAGGGAAAAGTGAGGGCAGCACTAAGGTGGATGTAGAAATATTCTATTGTAATGTTTTTCATTTATATAAGAATATGAAAAGCTAAGAGGAAAGGGGCCTTCCTACTTCGTTATAGTAAAGTTCTAAATATATGATTGCAAACTAATACTCTGACAAGACTGTCATGAAGAAAAACAGTAAAATTTTGAGATACTGTGGTGCATATGAAATTTTACAGATGGACAGGCAAGTGGTCAGAATGGACTAATACCTTTATTTCACTTTCAAGGGAATAATGCATTTAAGTTTATATAAGCATATCCACTTTTTCCATTAAGAAGTTTTTATCTGAATCATTTTTTTATTTACAGGTTTTATAAATTTTTAATAAAAAACCTGAAAATATAAGTTAAAATATTAGAATTGTTGCAAAAGTTGCAATCATCGTATATCCAGAGTGTAGCTCATACTGGTTCTTATTATGCATACACATATATTTTATTATTTTTAAATCATAAATGTTTAAACTGAATTTAAAAGAAAATAATGCCACAACATGGCATCTACAAGAATATTCCTTGAATCACTATTAAAAAGTTTTGCACATTGGTGTTTTCAGTACATGCTTAATTTTATTCACCAAAATAAAATAAAAGATTCAGTAAATTTGATAAAATAAAACATCTTTTCAAATAAAGTATACACACTGTTGGTTGAATGAGGGACAAACAATATCATTGTGCTAATTACTATCCCAGTTTTAATTTATTACTGGAATTAAAAGTCAATTTCAAGTTTTGAACATCCACACTTTCATGGCAATACACCACTTTGTGGACACAATTAAATGTACACTTTAATCATTGTAACCCTGGTGGTACAATACAAAATCTAAAATGTAGCATAGCCTAGAATAAGAATGAATCAAATACAGAAAATAATAACATTCATCTAGTTTATGCACCATCTGGGGGGGCGGGGGGAGTGCAGGGCAGAGGGGAAGCCTGCTGGTAGTGGCCAAGCTGACCCAAGGCAAGCTGCCTGGGGTGGGTTACATAATGCAAGTGAAGGCTGTACTACTAGGTGGGCTAGATGTAAACAACACTTGACATGGTGTATGAAAACATGAATAAAAGCTATTCTTTCCAATCAATTTCTTTGAAATTTCAGATTTTAAAAGATTAAATCCTTATGTATATATGCTGTGAAAATTAAATCAACAGTGCCAAAGTTGGACAAAATGTAAGGTATTGATTTTTTATTTATACTAATAACTTTGAAAATTTGCAAAATTCAGATCTAATGTTGGGTAAACAATTGAATCTTGATTAAATAAAGTTATATTCCTGAAAAAAAAGTCTCTAGGTTTAGCAATTCTCATGTTAGGTGAGTAAATATATTTCCTGATTTAAAAAAAAACTGCATTATGTTTTGGCCCATAACTTCAAAATAATACCCAATATTGACCTAATTTTTGGTATGTTCATAGAAAATGTATGAAAGAATGTGAATACTAAATACATTCAAAAACAGATCAGTGGTTTTAATATTAGGCAGCCTTGAAGTGTAACAATGGCTTTTTTATGGAAAACGGAGTTTTTTTTTCCTTAATATCTCGAAGGAACGAAGTCCTAATGACCCAATTTTCGGTATGGTAGGAGATTTTGGGGACATCTAAAATTATGCCAACAGCCTTGGGAGCATAGAGATGTGCACTGAATGACCTACAGTCAACAAAGTGGACTGCTTGACAATGTAAGGGAATACAATATGAGCCTAAAAAAAATTCAATAACTAGCCTAATTTTGCATCTTTTATTTTCAAATTTCAGATTTTAACAGATTAAATCCTTATGTATACATGCTGTGAAAATCAAATCCACAGTACTTACAGGAAAAAAACTTGCCATGGCGAAAGTTGGGCAAAATTTAAGGTACAAATTTTATATTTTTGCCAATATTTAAAAAATTTAACAGATTTTGATCTAATTTTTGGTATACAATTAAATTTTGATTATTTAAAGTTGTATTACTGGAAAAAAGTCCCTACCTTTAACACTTTTGGTCTTAAGTGACCAAATATCTTCCTGATTTTTTTACAAAGTCCATTATGTTTGGGCCCATAACTTTTTTAAATTATATAATACTTACTTAATATCTGGTATGTACATAGGAACTATATAGAGGAATATTTATGGTAAATATGAAGAAAACCAGATGAGTGGTTTTGATAGTAGGCAGTCCTGAAGTGTGAAAATACATTTCTAATAAAAAATTGAGGTTTTTCCTTAATATCTCGAAGGAACGAAGTCCTATTGACCCAATTTTTGGCAAAATAAGGAGATTTTGGGGACATCTAACTGTATGCCAAATTTCAGATTCGTAGGTCCAACGTGGTCGAAACGTGCCAGTCTTACGGACTTACATCCGGACAGACGGACGGACAACGGACAATGGACCACGAGTATAGCTCAGATAACTTATAGTCAGCTGAGCTAACAAAATCTGTCTCCCTCCCCACCCCACCACCCTACCTAACAAAATCTGTATCCCTCCCCACCCTAACACCCCATCTAACAAAATCTGTATCCCTCCCCTCCCTAACACCCCACCTAACAAAATCTGTATCACTCCCAACCCCACCTAACAAAATCTGTATCACTCCCCTCCCAACACCCCACCTAACAAATCTGTCTTCCTCCCCACCCTAACACCTCATCTAACAAAATCTGTGTTTCCTCCCCTCCCTGACACCCCACCTGACAAAATTTGTCTCCCTCCCCACCCCACCACCCCACCTAACATAATCTGTCTCCCTCCCCTCCCTAACACCCGACCTAACAAATCTGTCTTCCTCCCCACCCTAACACCTTACCTAAAAAAATCTGTATCCTGCCCTACCACACCACCCCACCACCAACTACCCCACCACCTAACAAAATCTGTCTCCCTGACCCCACCCAAGCACATCACCCAACAAAATCTGTTTCCTTCCCCCACCCCCAATTCCCCCCCCCCCCAAAAAAAAGTCTTACTGGCACACCCTATATGGCAGCTGGACTCAGCAGTATGATTGGGAATCTTACCATATGAACATTAAATATATATATATATATATATATAATGGATTATTAGAGTCAAATATAGTGGTTTATTTTTTATTTATTTAGGAGGGGTTGAAAATTGATAAATTTGAGCAAATATGAATGCAATGACAGCAGTAATAAGCAGTAGTAGAATGATGATAAGGCTATTTGTTGAAGGATCTAAAGTGTATGGCAGTATGCAAGCTTTCAATTTGACAGATATGATGTTATGATTAAATATGCTGATGAAGTGATTTATGAATTTGAGACTGTATGAAACAATATCTCTTTAGTCTTGACAAGGTACATTATTGTGATGCCCACTATGTCTACATATTACACAATATTGACATAATTTCTGGCATGTACATAGGTACCTATGGACGAATAGTTATACAAAATATTAAAGTATGAATATATCTGATTCATCTTGTTCTTGCTTACTGAGGCTGACTTTGGGATGGGGTTCGGAGAAGGGAAAAGTGAGGGCAGCACTAAGGTGGATGTAGAAATATTCTATTGTAATGTTTTTCATTTATATAAGAATATGTAAAGCTAAGAGGAAAGGGGCCTTCCTACTTCGTTATAGTAAAGTTCTAAATATATGATTGCAAACTAATACTCTGACAAGACTGTCATAAAGAAAAACAGTAAAATTTTGAGATACTGTGGTGCATATGAAATTTTACAGATGGACAGGCAAGTGGACAGAATGGACTAATACCTTTATTTCACTTTCAAGGGAATAATGCATTTAAGTTTATATATAATCCTATTTTTTAAGCATATCCACTTTTTCCATTAAGAAGTTTTTATCTGAATCATTTTTTTATTAACAGGTTTTATAAATTTTTAATAAAAAACCTGAAAATATAAGTTAAAATATTAGAATTGTTGCAAATTGCAATCATTATATATACAGAGTAAAAAACTGAAACTATAAGTTAAAATATTAGAATTGTTGCAAAAGTTGCAATCATCATATATCCAGAGTGTAGCTCATACTGGTTCATTTTATGCATACACATATATTTTATTATTTTTAAATCATAAATGTTTAAACTGAATTTAAAAGAAAATAATGCCAAAACATGGCATCTACAAGAATATTCCTTGAATCACTATTAAAAAGTTTTGCACATTGGAGTTTTCAGTACATGCTTAATTTTATTCACCAAAATATAATAAAAGATTCAGTAAATTTGATAAAATAAAACATCTTTTTAAATAAAGTATACACACTGTTGGTTGAATGAGGGACAAACAATATCATTGTGCTAATTACTATCCCAGTTTTAATTTATTACTGGAATTAATAGTCAATTTCACACCTGGTGAAGTTTTGAACATCCACACTTTCATAGCAATACACCACTTTGTGGACACAATTAAATGTACACTTTAATCATTGTAACCCTGGTGGTACAATACAAAATCTAAAATGTAGCATAGCCTAGAATAAGAATGAATCAAATACAGAAAATAATAACATTCATCTAGTTTATGCAACATTGGGGGGGGGGGAGTGCAGGGCAGAGGGGAAGCCTGCTGGTTGTGGCCAAGCTGACCCAAGGCAAGCTGCCTGGGGTGGGTTACATAATGCAAGTGAAGGCTGTACTACTAGGTGGGCTAGATGTAAACAACACTTGACATGGTGTATGAAAACATGAATAAAAGCTATTCTTTCCAATCAATTTCTTTGAAATTTCAGATTTTAAAAGATTAAATCCTTATGTATATATGCTGTGAAAATTAAATCAACAGTGCCAAAGCTGGACAAAATGTAAGGTATTGATTTTTTATTTATACTAATAACTTGAAAAATTTGCAAAATTCAGATCTAATGTTGGGTAAACAATTGAATCTTGATTAAATAAAGTTATATTCCTGAAAAAAAGTCTCTAGGTTCAGCAATTCTCATGTTAGGTGAGTAAATATATTTCCTGATTTTAAAAAAAATTGCATTATGTTTTGGCCCATAACTTCAAAATAATACCCAATACTGACCTAATTTTTGGTATGTTCATAGAAAATGTATGAAAGCATGTGAATACTAAATACAATCAAAAACAGATCAGTGGTTTTGATATTAGGCAGCCTTGAAGTGTAACAATGGCTTTTTTACGGAAAAAGGAGGTTTTTTTTCCTTAATATCTCAAAGGAACAAAGTCCTAATGACCCAATTTTCAGTATGGTAGGAGATTTTGGGGACATCTAAAATTATGCCAACAGCCTGGGGAGCATAGACATGTGCACTGAATGACCTACAGTCATCAAAGTGGACTGCTTGACAATGCAAGGGAATACAACAAGAGCCTCCAAAAAAATTCAGTAACTAGCCTAATTTTGCAGCTTTTATTTTCAAATTTCAGATTTTAACAGATTAAATCCTTATGTATACATGCTGTGAAAATTAAATCCACAGTACTTACAGGAAAAAAACGTGCCGTGGCCAAAGTTGGGCAAAATTTAAGGTACCAATTTTATATTTTTGCCAATATTTAAAAAAATTTAACAGATTTTGATCTAATTTTTGGTATACAATTAAATTTTGATTAATTAAAGTTGTATTACTGGAAAAAAGTCCCTACCTTTAACACTTTTGGTCTTAAGTGACCAAATATCTTCCTATTTTTTTTACAAAGTCCATTATGTTTGGCCCATAACTTTTTTAAATTATATAATACTGACTTAATATCTGGCATGTACATAGAAACTATATAGAGGAATATTTATGGTAAATATGAAGAAAACCAGATGAGTGGTTTTGATATTAGGCAGTCCTGAAGTGTGAAAATACATTTCTAATAAATTTCAGATTCGTAGGTCCAATGGTGTCAAAACATGCCAGTCTTACGGACAGACATCCGGACAGACGGACGGACGGACAGACGGACGGACGACCGACAATGGACAACGACTATAGCTCACATGACTTATAGTCAGCTGAGCTAATAAGTTAAATAATGATAATATTAAAATGATAATAATATCAATAATAATAATAATAATAATAATAATAAAGTTCTATATATTTCTGGATATCATTCTATCCCTAAACAATTATCAAATACCCCCTTCAAAAATAGGTCCCCATATTCAGAAGCATATAGTGACACTTGACAAGACCACCAGGGTTTCTTCAACTTTGACCTTCAAGACCAAGGTCACGGTCACAAGTCTTGTTTAAAAAATCAGAGATATTGTTGGAAAATTTTTTTTGTCTCAAATTTGAAAGAAACCAATACAGAGGGGGTAAACAAAAATCCTATATTTTCGCAATTTGACCTTGAAGAGTAAGCTGAAGGGCACCAGTTATGATTTGTGCCCTGCTAACAGACGCCCAGACAGCCTGACAGATGGCGGACAAAGTGCCATACCTATTCCTCAGTTGACTTTCAGTCAGCTGAGCTAAAAACAAAGCTTATGTGCATATTTGTTCAACAAAATTGGGTCTGTTCTGTATGTGTTATCATGATCTGGCTGTCACCACATGCTGGAGCTAGAGGATATTCGGCTTCCCTGGGTCAAATCATGACATCCTGGTTTAAAGCAAACAGTGCATGGAAATGAGGTTATGTACATGCTAATACACATAACCACACAGAGCAGTTATGGCCTTCTATTTCCTCTGACCAGGGACTGATAAACAGAACATTAATGTCAAATTCCAACATCCTCTAAACTTTGACCCCCTCAGCCTGATAACAGGTCATGTCGGGTCAACTGATGTTTCATCTTTTATCCTTAAACTTTATATTAGCAATGTAGATAAACAGTTCACAATTATAGTGGTCCATGCATTGTTGCAAGTGATATAATGTTAAGCTATATTTCAAATCATCAGGGCTCTGTTGCAATAACATTAAACTGCATGGACTTAAGCCTATAATTTATAGTATAAACAAGAAATTTCTTGGAATCAGATATACCACAGTATTCCCAGACAAAGCATGACCCCTTCAAAAATAGACCCTCATCTTCAGGAGCATATATTGACACTTTACAAGGCCAAGGCTACCGGGTGTTTTTTCAGGTTTAACATTCAAAACCAAGGTCAAGGTCACCTGTCTTGAAAAAAAAAAAATCTGAGATATTGGTGGAAATATTGTTTTGTGTCCACCTTGAAGGAAACAAATGCAGTAATTCAAAAGTTAGGGGTTAACAAAAATCCTATATATTCGCAGATTTGACCTTGAGAACCAAGCTGAAGTCAGAGGTTTTGAACAAATCAATGATATAGGTGGAAATTTATGTGTCAAATTTGAAAGAAAAAATGCAGTACTTCAAAAGTTATTGGGTTAACAAATATACTATTTATTCGTAGGATTGGCATTCAAGCCCAAGCTCAAGGTCACCAGTCTTCAAACATATGTCGGAGATCCTGATGGAAACAATCTGTGTGTCCATCAGATTTGAAGGCAAATGATAGGGTAAACTAAGTTAATTATGGGGTTCTCAATAATCTTATATATCAGCAGATTTGACCTTTAAGGTGAAGGTCACTGGTTTTTAAACTCTTTCGACAACTTATTATCTGTCATCTTTCATTTTGTCAAAATACTAATGGAAAGTATTGAGTATCACATTGAAACTCTGAATTACAGCATGCATTTATATGCTTGCAGTATAGCCTGTGGGCTAGACTGCCGGTAAGGTGTATTTTCCCTGCCAGCTGTTAAGCCTGTGGACTAAAATGCCGGCACCCTGTAACAAATTTTTAATTATTCTGGGGGGAGGGGGGGGGGGGGTGGTAATTCTGAGCCCCATAGCTCAGAGGATATGAGTAACAGAGACCTAATTTCAAGTTTCCATGGAGATTTTTCATGGACCTCCTTGGATGTCAAGTTAGAAGATTTGAGGTCCAATTTTGACCATTTGTGCCCTGTTAACAGACAACCATACCTTTGATTAGGTCTAAAAAATAGAGGAAATATTTGTAAAAAAATCCAGGTGGCACCACCAGTCTGCAGGAACTGATGAAACAGTCTTTGATGAATATGGCCATGCAAAGAATCATGGTGATAAATGCATTAGTTGTTCAGATAGGTTTTTAATTATTCAAGGGGGGGGGGGTATTTCTGAGCCCCATAGTTTGAAGGATATGGGTAACAGAGACCTTATTTCAGGTTTCACATGAGACTTTTCATGGATGTCCCTGGATGTCAGATTAGAAGATTCTAGATCCAGTGATTAGGATTTGTGCCCTGTTAACAGATGATCACATTTTAAGAGGTCTCAAAAATAGAAAAAAAATTTGTTAAATTAAAAAAAGGTGGTGCCACCAGACTGTAAAAACCACTGAAACATTCCATGATCAATATCCATGCAATGAATCATGATGATCCAGCAATAGTTGTTCAGATATTTGAGCTTTTGTATCAAATTTTCCATTATTCTTGGGGCCGGGGTACTTTGGAGCCCCATGGCTCAGAGGTTATGGGTAACAGAGGCCTAATTTCAGGTTTCCAAGGAGATATTCATGGACCTCTCAGCATGTCAAGAGAGAAGATGTTAGGTCCAGTCATTACAATTTGTATCTGTTTACAGATGACAGCAACTTAAGTGGTCTCAATATAGAGAAAAAAAAAATCGAAAAAATTAAGGTGGCGCTACCAGACTGCAGAAACTGATGAAAAATTCCTTGATCAATATCCATGCAATGAATCATGGTGACCAATGCAATATTTGTTCAGAAACTTGAGCGTCTGTATCAAATTCTCCAATATTCTGGGGGTACTTCACAGCCACATAGCTCAGAGGTTATAGGTAACAAAGACCTAATTTAAGATTTCCATGGAGATTTTTCATGGACCTCCCTAGATGTGTAGTAAGAAGATTCAAAATCCAGTGGTTAACGTTTTGACAGACAGACAGACAGATGCTGGACAGAGAGTGATCACTATAGTTAAGATTACTTTCAGTCAGCTGAGCAAAAATTGACTCATGTGATCAACATTTGGATAAAATTTGGTGATGATAGCTCCATCTGATTCTGAGAATATAATTTTAGTATGCTTTTTTTGGCCAAATGACTGAGCTCAGCTTTCTGTAACTTGGCCAAAATTTACCCAACTGGAACCATCTGAAAAAACATGAGTGAGACTGTTTGGATTCTATCCTATTTCCTATTTTCCTATCAACTGCCTCGTGAATGGGAGAAGGTTGTAATGGAGACTTTTGATTACACTGTAATCCATAGTACAGTCGCGACTTGACATTCTGACCCTTAACAATCCAAAAACCTTGCAATCCGACGGTACTTTGCAATAACAAAAAGGGACCAATAGAAATTAGCCTTGACAAACCGACAGCCTTGGATTCTGACTCATACATGACATTTCCAGACACAAACAAGAATACCGACGTATTTTCTGACTTGACAATCCAACCGGTATTTTGTCCTTTGATGTCAGTCGTCGGGCTGTGCACACAGCACCCTAGTCAATCAGGCATGAAATGCAGCAATGCGTATTGTTTTAACTGTATACTAGAGCCAATTATTGGGTACATTTGGCTCACTTATTAAGTCAGTTTAGATCCCTATGTGGCAGACATGAACCTCTCGGTGTGTGGAACACGCAGAGGTGGAGAACGGTGTCGGGGACCTTTTCCAGGCACTCAACAGCGCTGACCAAGTGACTGCGGAAGAATCCCTCGTATTAGATAACATGGAACCCACGGAAGCAATGCCGACGACCGCTGATATTGTGTCAATGGTAAAAAAAAAAGACAGAGGCGACAGTGACAGCGAGTCTGAGGATGAAAATGGTCCTCCTAAACCAGTAACTCCTAGAGACACGATTAGGGGAATGGAAACAAGGCTACGGTAAAAGGAGGAGCAGGGCTTCGCTGCAGGGGATGTTGATGCCGACCGCGGACTGCTTAAAAAAGTCCATGAAAATCAAAACAAAAGAACAAGATACCAGACAAATATGCTTGCATTCTTTAGATATATATGAACTCAGTAGATCAACCACTGGTTCATTTATTATATACATTTAGTTAAAGGGACAATCAGGAGCAATTTTTGCCTACTCTTCCACACCAACAGTTCAGTTTGGCTTTATACAAAAGTGTATCAGCAAAAACACCTCGCATATGGCGGTATAGTACCTTGTTACGGCTCTGCATGTTGGTAAACACAGTCCACGTGTGTTTGTTTACCAAAAACTACCCCGTGTGAACGGAGGACCGATTGTTAGCCAGGGCAGGTATTTAATTTTTTGAGCCAAGGAAGTCAGAAAATCTCTGGACGGACACACGTTGCACCCCGACGTTGCATGCTCTGTGTTTATGTTTACACCTTTGATCGCACCCGTTTCACTGTTTTTAACACTCGTTTACCGGAGCAAGCAGACGGTTTCAGGGCTATAGTTTGGCAGGTACCAATTCATTTCAAAGGGATGAGGCTATTTTTCATGTTAATTCAACATGCTTTATAGGTGTTCGGGTCCCTTTAATATTTGTTCAGAAATATAAGCATGTCTCATAATGGTAGAATCTGCATAGGTTGCCAATCTTGACGAGCGTAGTATATATAGACATGTATATAAGAAATAAAAACAGAACTACATGACGGATGTTTTATTTTCTAATTCACATAAATCATAACAATATCATATACATATTTTATTGTAACAAAATACTAAATGAATTATAACAAGTCCTCAAAACATTAAGGTCACATTATATCTTGAGCCTCCGTCACTTTTATTGATTTGACAATCCGACAGCCTTGCAATCCGACATAAATTAGGGTATTACATTTAGTATCGGATTATTTAGTCACAACTGTATATATGGTCCCCTCCAGACAGGTCACTGAAGGAGTTGTACTCCTTACACTGGAGGTTTGTGTGAAAGTAACATGTGTCTAAAGATGCCCTGGTGGTGCCCACTGAGGGACGACACCTGGATATACAGACCAGTATCACACAATATCTGTCTCACACACGTACACCATCTGGCAGTTATCAGCTACAATGATACCGTGTCAACCTGTATATTACTTCTCACAATCCAGGTATTATATTATCACAGCAACCATGTCAAGGCAATTAGTACTGATGAGGCATTAATAATCAATCACAAAAGGATCCTTAATATGAGCTCAATCTTAACCATAATAAAGTATCTCTAGGTTAGAGCTTGTATTCTTCAAATAGCAGTTGCAAGTGACTGAACAAATCATCATATCTGTATCCACATACATCACTTTCCTCTCTGCTTGTCAAACATGCTGCTTCATCATAGGCCTTACGTACAAATTAAGACAACAGACTTTTAGCAGCTGCCTAATTTAGCAATATGTAAGGTAACTTTAGTAATGCACAAATCTTTAACAGCAGTGTAAGTTTTCAGTAATTCACTCAAACTAGAAGGGACAAGAAGCACATGGATGATTGAGGTTTTTTAATCCTCTATGGAAGTTATGTTTGCACTTGGCCAGCAATTTTACATTAATCAGTACTAGAAAACAATCTTATATCAAAACTTTTGAAGTGAAGACCTTCAGATCAGTATGATATGATTTTTCTCTGGGTATGGCAATTCAAGCATGATTCATGACCTGAAACACTCTCTGTTACCTTGTAAGTGCCTGCTATTTGCCAGTAAAAAAGGGTATAAAATGAAGGAATTACAGGTGGCCCCACCGGATTCACAAAAGATATTACAGTTATGCAAGATCAACATGCATAACATATTTAAGATTGATCGATCACTCCTTTTTGAGAAATTATGGATTTTTATGCCCTAAAAATTATGGCTTAACAATGCCCTAATACCTAAGAATAGGTGGCCTCTTCCAAATAAGATTGCCCTGACAATGGTCTGCAAACCTTTCAATTAAAAATATGATATATATGATCCAGATTAACTCCAAAATTAAATTGATTGTTCCTGGGGTTTTACCCTTACCATTGAAATTCCTTCCAAAAACTGTACATAATTTTTTGTGTACATTTCCTAATTTTACAGACAAACCAACAAACTAACCAACAAATCAAGTGGTAAACATGATACTTCCTGGAAAAGGTAAAATTAAGGCACACTATTTCAATTTAAGATCCAGTTCACAATATCTAATCAGTCATCTTAATTATTAAGAAGAGTCACACCTGATGGCCTTTAATTACGCTGGTTTCTATGAGGTTTTCTTTTCACCAGGTGAACCTTTACAACGTGGCATTACAGAAAACACATCACTTGATTCCTTGATAAGGCGGTTTCTAAGAATTTACAATTAGTGACCCCCAGTGCTCAAAAATGATAATGTTACCCCCTGCAACAAGTGTTAATGAATGGGAGGATGGAAGCTAATACCTATAAATAGGAGGATGGAATTATCACCAAGTCTGATGTCAGAAAATGTCAATTCTCAATGTTTATGAGAGAATATGCATGTGGTCTCTTCAACCAACCCTCTTTACCAACTAGTGGAAAACAGTTTATTTTTCTTAGATCACTATATATATTTGTTTTTCAGTATTTATCACATGCACACTTTTTCAAAATTAAAGAACTTGTAATTGTGCTGGTGCATCTTTAACCAATGGATTACTTGATAAATGAAACAGAAGACAAGTATTTAAACAAGAATACCAGATCTGCACGCTATCTCAAAATTTTAAAATAATTCACAAATAAAGATACAACAAGGATAGAACATGTTCATGAAAGTACAGATTTAGCAATGCATGGTTATTGGAAGGTCCATTCATTTACATATGTGGCTACAATGATTAGATATATATATAAAATCAGGTCTATGTGCAAAATGTAAATAAAGGATAAACATATAATTTAACATCCAGCATGCTACAGGACAACCAAATCAAAGTCAGTATCTAGCAAATTTCCTGTTAAAACCTCCCACTAACAAAAAATCCATAGACAAGCATTTGTTGCACAGCTTTATCTGAGGATGATCAGCCAGGCCAGCAGGAAGGCTAGATATGATTGATCCTTCCTTTACATGTGTATGTTCACACTGTCAGCAGCTGACTAATCTAATGGACCCTGCATTCACAACCACACACTGTCAATACCACAGTGACATGAATAATGCAGTCACTATAAACCTGCCTGGGTTTTATGTATCCTATCTCATGGTTTATATTGAATACATTTAAATTTATAACCTTCCTATGTGTCGGGCAAAAATAACATTTTTGTTCACAAAATTGTAATGGTTACTGAAAGGGTGTAAGGAAAATCAATTAATCATTACCTAATTATTTAATTCAATGTTATCAGCAGTCATGAGATAGTCTGTAAATAAAAGACAAAACAGGTTGGAAAGTCAGACCTGTCACAGGAAACTGCATTGTACTTGGTCCTGACAACATTATTTTTTGCATTGTTTACCATGTAAAGTAAGACCTTGCCTGATCAGTGACAACTGCCTCAGTATAGAGACTAGTGATGTGCCAATCAATCAATTTAATTGATGATTAGTTGTTTTAATTCAAAATCAATTAAATTTATTGCATTTTTGCATAGTCAATAAAAAATATGTAAGCACATGTAAAGAATCTAATCCTGTCAGAGATATATGTACACACAGTAACGAAAAGCATCAAAACAGAACCTTGAGCAGCCAAAAATCATTTGACTGCAAGTCCAACATGGATGCAGGTGGATTGATGGTGTCATTATGAGTACAGATATACATCAGACTATATACTGTGGTCAGTATTTTAGGTACTAGTATGCAGCATATTTCAAGGTTATATAGAAATGTACATAATATAATTGGATAAAAATGGATCAATGGTCGTTTTCTTTTTTCAATACAAATTCCTACCACTTATAGAGAGTATATTTAAAAAATAACTTTTTCATGGTCTTGATTATTTTTGCTCCCCTTAATTATCTTGTATTTTTTAACCCCTAATAGCAAACACCTCGCTTATCCATTTTGCCAGAACTTATTTACTGTCCCACAAGGTTTACTGAACCACCATTGAGGACT
This sequence comes from Sipunculus nudus, assembly GCA_026874595.1. Classification (NCBI taxonomy): domain Eukaryota; kingdom Metazoa; phylum Annelida; class Sipuncula; order Golfingiida; family Sipunculidae; genus Sipunculus; species Sipunculus nudus. The sequence continues at coordinate 278,386 of CM049311.1, read as the reverse complement.
TAGTAAACACTGACTGGCCAGGCATCGAGTTTGTCAGGCATAGCATTTTATCACTGATGAGTACAGGCCTACAGATCAAATAAGAACAGCTAGTGCATATATCAAAGTGGGTTCATGGATGGTCAGACAAGGCTAAGGATGTTTTTTTATCACATCTGCTGCTATTACTAATGAGAACATGCATGAGGCATAAACCGCGAACTTCGATCTGGTTAAAACTTCATTTTATTGGTCTATGGTTGCTGATTATGATACATCAAAAGCAAATATCAAACAATATTATTGATATTATGATATTAATAACAATGAATCACAACTTGCCAATCCAGTTGTACTTGGTTATGAATTTATCACCTTTCTTAGTTGATTTGAACTCATTTTTCAATATTGTTAAATAAAACTTTACATAGTGGACCTCATGTTATCATGCAGCTGTAGGGCAAATTCTTAATGAGCAAATCCATAGCGTAATGACCAGTGACAGGGTGGTCTCAAGGCACTTGCTATGATAAATGTATAGCAATACAGGCTGTTATTAAATCCTTGTTAAGTAAACCTCACTTTGTGACCACTTTATTGTGGCTCTATTGGTGGTTGTAACTTTAAGGATTTACTCCATTATTTTTAGTAAATTTCCCATAAACTAGAATGGCTTACTGCAAAAACAGATATTTGTCTCCCCTCCCACTCCAAAGTTGACGGGAAAAAATACAATATATCAATAGTTTGAGCATGTACAGAAAACAGGAATCCCTAGATTTGAAATTGAAGAACAAATTTAATTGAAACAACCTGTATGTGAAAATTGAGGGAAAAATCAAGACCTGTAGGTCACAAAAAAATGTGAACCTATGAACCTAGGTTTTAGCAAATATAACCTTGAAGATTAAAGGCAAGGTCACATGCTTTGACCCTGTGTGTAAAATTTGAGAAAAAAATCTTCAATACTTCTAAAGACATTTGGGTTTTAATAATCCCGGAATTCCATAGATTTTACCTTGAAGGTTAACGTAACCAATCCTAAAACTCTTCTGAAAAGAGTGGAAAAAACTTGTTTCAAATTTGAGGGGAAATTATGCAACACTTGATAAGTTATGGGATTCACAAGAAATCCTAGAGCTAGACCATGAACAATAATATAATTAAGCTTATTTTACCTTGAAGAACTTGGCCAGGGTCACTAGTTTTTTAACCCATCTGAGAACTTGGTTAGTATAAGTTGTGGGTCAAAAGTAAGGACAAAAAATGCAAAATTACAGTCACTGACCTTACTGGTGGATCAGAACCATAACCCTTTGTCAGCCTCATGACCAAAGTACCTTTAAACTGACTAACACAAGAAAAAATAAAAAGACATATGACTCCTTGTTTACACTGATAACAAGTCTCTTGTTTTTGTGACAACCTATACTACTTCCTAGCACTCAAAACTCTCTCACTCTCTGTGACCTGACAAGTTGTCTAGTATTTTCCCTTCCTCTATCACTGGTCTTACATAGGTATATACAAACATCAGAGAGAGAGAGAGAGAGAGAGAGAGAAACAAAACCTAAAATCATAAAATACACTTTGACTATTCTTATTTAAGTCTGATCTAGCAAATTATAAGATAAACCTGGCTGCCATGTCCCATGTTGGACCATGTTGGGTTAAATTTATTAACCAATAACTAAACTAATAGAGCTTAAGGACTATAGTGTTAGGGTTAGGGTTAAGGACTTTAGTGTTAGGGTTAGGCTAAAGGACTAATAGTGAAAACATAGTATCTTTTTTATTCATTATTATGACCCTTCTCTCATGCGATGGTTAAATGGAATGCTTTTTAACAGCAGAATGCTATCTTTATACGTAATTTTGTATCAATAAATATATTCTGTATTTACAAAAAAAAATACTTATACAGTGAAATCACTACACCTGAGATGTTTCTAAGGGAAGCAGATTTCAATAAGGCAGAAAAAAACTAATACTGCACTCATACAGGTAAAAATTATGAGAACAATTTATTTTTTTTTTAACAAAAACAAAAATAATAAGGACACTAAGTAGTAGTTTGCATGAGCTACAAGCACATAACACTGTCATGGGGGCCAATCAGCCCAGATTTGTATGGAGGCTCTCATTTCATGCCTAATAACATGAATATTAACAAACCTCTCTCGGGTAGTGATATTTAATTTTACCTGCTAAAACATAGCTTTTTTTTTGTTTGCATGTAGTCAACACATCCATATGATAAATAGCATATAAATTATAATGGTAAAGTAGGCTTTAAAGGGACCCAATCACCTATAAAGCATGTTGAGTTAATGTGAGGAATAGCTTCTTCCCTTTAAATTAAATCTGTACATGCCAAAGTATTGCCTTAAAACCGTTTGCTCACTCCTGTAAAGTATGATCGCAGGTGTCAACATAAACACAGTGCATGGGCTATGTGCTGCGTGGAGCCACAACACGTGCCAATCAGGAGTTGCCATGACTGACTTGGCTAAAAAAAATGTAATACATGTTCCTGCTGCCTGAACCATCCTATGTTGCCCCTTAACCCTCCTCCTGCGGGACCCGTATATATACGGGCGACGCGCCGCATCCCCGCCATGCGGGATACGTATATATACGGTTTGGGAGGGTGCTAGGGGATTTCCAATCGAATGGTTTCGTTTTCCCGGAAGGTTATTTGACAAACCGTGTGCAAATAGCGATGACATTTTTATCATGTGTACGGGACATGACCGGTCATGACCCGCGAAGTAGGTCAATCATGGTGGCGTCTGTTATTGTTTTCATTTTTAAAGAAGCTTACACATTTTGACGATGTCCTGTAAGCAAAGTATTTTTTTTAGAAAAAAAATGGGAGACAACAGTTTTGGAAGGTTTTTATTTTTTACTTTTTTTTCTAAAAAAAATACTTTGCTTACAGGACATCGTCAAAATGTGTAAGCTTCTTTAAAAATGTAAAAAACTTCATTATAAACAGTTAATATTAAAGAAAATTTATATAATAAAATAATAATGCAAGGACTACAACTTGCGGCACGAGTTGACATGCAAGGAACGTGACGATTAAATCGCTAAATAATCCTGTGTTCCAAGTAAATTTATTCATATTTATATAGATAAAATAATTTTTTCCACTCTCTTCCACAAAAAAAGAATATTCAAAGACCTACGTTAAGAGGTTGATGACTTAAAAAGACAGCACAACACAACTACTGCGAGAAATTGTTAAATTAGAGTGACACAAAGAACATTTGTTTTATATCACACATTTCAATTGGTTGCCATGGCAACCATATATATATATATAAGGATATCTTATCAAAGACATATGTTAAGAGATTGAAGACTTAAAGACATATAACAACTTCTGCAAGAAATTGTTTAATAAGAATGACAAAAAAAACATTTAAACGTTTTATTTCTCACATTTCAGTTGGTTGCCATGGCAATCATATATATATATATATATATATATATATATATATATATAAAAGGATATCCTAAAATTTCTCACTTTAGCAGTCTTGATTCAGTCTGGTATACAATACTACAGGTATTGACCATTGGGACCAAAAAAGAGTACATACAGATGCTGCAAATAAAGCATCCATTCAGCACTCCTTCTAAGGCAAAAGAACTGCAAACAATTCAGTATACAGCACATATAAGGAAAAAATCAATTCAGCAGGAGGAGGGTTAATAATTGGACTTCTGGTCATGCGGCCTTGTTATGGTTCCTTGTTATGGACTTCAATGTGCATATATATAATTGTTTCTGATTATGCAAAAATGCAATCAATTTAATCAATTTAAAAAAAAAACAACCAATTAACAATATAATTGATTAATTGGCAAACCACAAGTTATTTCCTATATTTCCCCATATATCCTGAGAAATTTAACATTTTTTTTTTTCAATGAGGCAGCCAATAAAGTGCAGTCTATCAGGAACTTTGTGAATCACACATCAACGGGTATATTCTTGTTTAATGATTGTTCTTCAAATTCCCCCCCCCCCCCCCCAACTAAATCAAGGTCAGTTTAAAACATTCGAGTCAAGTTGTACATAGACAAATTACCCATGGCTGCAAAACATAATTCACACTATCACAGGCCTTCATATATCTATGAAGAAGATCTTTTTTGGTGGCGCCCCCTTTTGATTGAATCCTTAACCAAAATGTTGGCTCTATAATGTATTTAATGTTTACATTTTCTCGCTGTGCATTTGATTCATAAAATGAGTGAAACAAATCACAGGATAGTGTTGACAGTGTGGTGTATTTGATATGCTGAAATCTGATGCCTGTAACTGCAGGCCTATTTTGTAAATGGTTTAGGACACAGTGTAATCAGAACACAAGCTGAAGCCAATGAAGGACACCATTTACAATCTTTATCACTGTGGAACTCTTTTATAATTTTATACAATAGTGCAGATTTTGAGAAGGGACTCCCCAAATGCTTTTCTTTAAGTCCATTCCAGCACCCCTGTCGACCTGTTTTTTCACGATTTTTTTTTTGGCGAATCATAGAACGCAAAACTTTTTTAGCTTAGGGCAGAAAGAGGAACAAGGCCTACAGGCCTAATGCGAACCTGTGCAACTGGATATACACAAGGTACACTGCTTAAATGCTGGACCATTCCTTTTCAAGTGCATGTGTAACATGTATATGAACAATGCAAGTATTAAACATTTTGAACAAGAAACAATTACACAAACATCACTGCTGAAATTCTGGCATAGATGCACACAAAACAAAAATGATTGTAGCTGTCACCACCAGTCTTGTATACGATGAAGCTGACAGAGATATATACTTTGCCCAATATCAGACTGATATATCAAACCCCTCTTTAGAAATAAGCAGGGACATACACTGTGCAAAAAATATTGTAGGTTGCACCACTGGTCTTTTACCAGATAAAGCTACCTAATATGTATATATATGCCCAATTTCAGGCTGATATATCATATTCCTCTGTAGAAATAAGCAGGGTCATACACTGTGCAAAAGTCATTTTAGGTGGCAACCCCTGTCTTTTGAATGACAAAGCCATCAATGACGCATAGACAGGTCACAATATTAGGCCAATACATCAAACATCTGTTGGGTTTGATGCACTGGGCTGACCAGGCTTAGGTTAGAAAGGCAGTTGCCTGGAGGGAACTGTGACAAATTGCTGGCTCAAGCTACTGCACTGAGTGAACTCTTTACCTGCGCCTGGCTAGACTGAGTGAACCTTTGACCTGTACCTGCCAAAGCTACAATTAGATCCAGACTGACCTTTGGGGCCAAATCTGAAGCTGTTGGCAGTCTGCCAAAGCTATAAATAGAATGCAGCTTCTGCACTGAGTGAACCCTTGACCTATACCTGGCTGCACTGAGTGAACTCTTGACTTGTTGCCTAATCTGATACAGCTGCCAGTCTACCAAAGCTATTAATAGATAACGGATGAACTTTTGCCTGTTGCCAAATCTGAAATCATCTGCCAAGCTATTTAATCTGAAATCTAAATTTCTAGTGGCAAGATGCAATAGATGCTGACAAAATGGTGCCAGGCTAGATGTAAGATCTAATATTCACACATATATGGTAAAATGACTCAATTCAATCTTTGTAATTCAGCCAAAATTCATTCAAATGGAACCATTAATGACAATTATTATAATTATTATGGGGATTATTCTTTAATAATAACTCATATAGGAAAATACAGAAAAAAGACTTAGTTCAACTTCCCGTAAATGGCAGCCAAAAATCACTGAACCAAAACCATTTGAAAAAACTTGAATTAAGCATAAGCATATTTTTTTAGATTGCGCAACATATCCAGAAATAAAACTGCATTACACAAAATAGCACACAATATGATTTAATTCAAAATAAAATCCTAGATATCCATTTGAGGGATTCAGCATTTCTGATACTGGCTGGTAACTTATGCCAATTTGATGGTGCGACAAATGCAAATGCCCTGTCACCATATGAAAAGGTTTGTGACTTAGGCTGCACAAGTACAATACTGGAACTGGATCTTAGAGTACGACTAGGCTAATGAATAGATATTAATTCCGAAATGTATTCAGGAGTGATGTCAGGTTTTTGAGAAGAAGATCTTTGTAGCCACTGAGCTAAAATGGGCTGTTATGGCATATGACTAAATTCAGCTTCCCATAACTTGGCCAAAAGTCACTGAAAAGAGGCCATTTGAACAAACTTAAAACAAGGGACCCATGGGTCATGGCACTCAGCTGATTGTGACAGTTATAACTGCATTACCATAGATGTTTTTAAAGTTGCAATAAAAATACTATCCTTAGTGCTCAGGAATTCGAACTAGGGCTCAGTGACTGGGGGGAGATTTACAACACCTTTGGATATAAATACAGAATACAGAATTAAATTCTATGGTGCTTACAGGGACTGGTGGGAGTTACAGCACCTCTGCATATACGTAAAGGATAAATTTCATTTAAATGAAATTATTTTTAAATGTTTAAAAACAGGCAGAGAGATGGGAAACGAGGCATATAACTTTAATTTCCATTCTACTGAGACAGGAAAATAATGAACAAATATTTGCATAAGATCCTATTTTTTTTCTTTTGTTAAGTCATTTTTTTTAAGTTTATAAATTTTACTATATATTTACAGTATATCATATATATCTGAATATTTAAATGGATTCACAAATCTAAATTGCATCAACATTTATACTTAATTCAGTCAGGTAGCATCACATTTTGCAGAATTTACAATTTTAAATTGACCTTTATTTATCCATGATTTGTTTCATATATCATCAAATTATGCCTACTGATATTTTTTTTAACTGTTTAAAGGGAAATAATTTCTTAAAAATGCTACATCAGAACAACATGGCATCTCTTGGATTACTTCTTGAATTAATATTTCAAGAAAAATTGTGCATATTGGATCAAAAACAGCTTTACATTTAAAGAAATACAGTTGACAATAACAAACCATGTATTGCAATATTATTGGTGATGGTGTAGTCCATACATGGACCTCTATGTCCTATGATACCTCTGCTGGACGGACATCACGTGATGTCCATCCAGCAGAGGTATCATAGGACATGGAGGTCCACATATGGAGAGTGGGGTCTTGGATATACAAAATGCAAATAAATTAGAGCATCTGAAAAACTTCATTTATTAAAATAATTTTAAGCTTTTACTTTCAAATTTCAGAATTCAACAGATTAAATCCACATTTTTCCCCCGGCTGTGAAAAAATAAATTAAATATACTTACGAGAAAAAAACATGCCATAGTCAAATTTGGGCAAGAGACTTGTCAACAAGGCCGTTATTGGCGTATAGTAAATATTAATATTTATTTCGTGAGTAGGTATGCGTATGGTACCAAAAATTACGCTTTTGCCTCGATCTTTATGCCATTGGTGCACATTGTTTGGCAAGTTTGTCATATGTAGAGATAATCACAAAAAATCAGGTGGACAGGGGATGCTGGAACGGACTTCGGTGACCTCCGCAACAACATTCAAAATTAACAATAATATTCTAAATACCATTAACCAAACAATTTAAAAAAAAAACTTACCTGTGGAGTGGCCCTACCGTCTGATATCCTAGCACTTTTCGGTCGTTACAATGCGTGAGGCTGTTCAAGAGTTTAAAAGTTGATTGAGTCTGAGTCTAACTTTCCATTTACAAAGTTTCTTTAAGGTAATTTGTAAAGTTAGTGCACTTCTTCACTCAATATTCTCCCGCTGATCGTGATACCGTTCAGTTGCTGTGAAACAAATGGACCGTAATCGGTCCGCCAGATGGCACTACAGTAAGCGATTCCCACTTTTTAATCAACCTGCATTAAAATATAAGCCTTCAGCCAAGGAGCCTTGACCTTCATATAACAGCAGGGGCGTCAATATGGGGGAGGGGGGATTGGGGGTATATTTACCCCCAACTTTTTGGCAAGGGGGGATGGTCAATGTAATCACCCCTCCCCCTGCCACTTTTCAGAGAAAAATATTAAAATATTGCAAATGAAATATATTAATAAATAGAATTAAATACTTTCGATCTATTTACTAAAAAGTGTCATATCTAAACCTTGCTTAGAATTCACAAAATAACTTATTTTCTAAAACGTTTTAATTATTTGAAATATGATTAAGTATATTATATATATATATATATATATATATATATATATATATATATATATATATATATATATATATATATATATATATGACTATGTCACTCACAGACGCTGAAAAAGGTATATATGTTACAGGCAATTTGTGAAACCAGGCATTTCGTGAAATGACTGAAATTTTTAGGCATTTCGTGAAATGACTGTTTCACTCAGGCATTTCATGAAATGACTAAAAATTCAAGGCATTACACGTAATGACTGAAATTTGGTGATCATTTTTACACACTTTGCCTGAGGGTGTTTTAGGCAATTAGTGTAACAACCGAATCTTCATTTCTTGTGTTTTATTTTTCAAAATAGTCACCACAAGTGGTCCATGCATGCATTTTGGCTGTGTACATGGTCAATGACACTTATTCACCACTGATCTGCTTACATCATGATATTTTATCAACTATGACTGTTTGCTAAATCAACTGACCTGCTCAGATCTCTGCAGCCCATAGTCACAGGTCAGTTTGGTAACACACATGCTCTCCAGGGATCTGCTTATTAGGGCTGAATGTTATGGGCACATGCCATAATGAATCGCTGATCTGCTCAATCTGTCCAAACCACAGTACGGGTCTGCCAGCAGTTAATTACCTTGATCTGCTCACATCCTCCAGTGATTTACTGTTGAGATTGGGGGGTATAAGAGGTGACCAGAATTTTGTTCATCACTTGTCACTTGTTGATGACAACTGAACTGCTGTCATTTGTTCACTCAATGAATATGGCTAATGAACTTAAATTAAGAGAAGAATTGTTTGAAAAGTACGCAAAGTGTCAGAAGTATCTGATTCCTAGAGATGAATATTACTCTACAATCGATCAGCTGAAGAATGACTCCCAGAGCACTTCTACCAAATCAAGGCATGTCTACTATATACGGAAGAAGTAAGTCAGATATCATTATATACATTTAAATTACTTTATTAGAAGTAGGCATTACCACACATTGCTTGTTCCAATTCTGAAATAATTGAGAACAATGCCAAATTCCTGATTATTAGTTATTTATTTTTATTTATCTATACTTTTTATTTATTATATATTTTATATAATTATATATATTTCATATATTATATATTATATATAATTGATATATGTTGTGAAATATTTTAAAAAATTATTTCGTTTATTTAATTGCAAAGTGCTCCTGCATTAAAGCTTTGCTTTAAAACAATATTCTGTGTTACAAGAGCGAAAAATAAAATAAACTGATTTTCAACCGACCATGGGTGTTCTCATTCAGCAAGAAATAGCATTCAGGCATTACGTGAAATGACTGGGCCCAAATTTCAGTCATTACGTGTAATGCCTGGAAATTTTAGTCATTTCATGAAATGCCTGAGTGAAACAGTCATTTCACGAAATGCCTAAAAATTTCAGTCATTTCACGAAATGCCTGGTTTCACAAATTGCCTGTAACATATGTTATATATGTGTGTGTATATATAAATTGATCACTATTTGTTGTTAAACAGGTTAAGATTTAGATACGGTATCAATGGGAATGTGCTGTCTTAGCTACAATCATACATGAAAGGTAGAACTCGGTCAGTTTAAGTATGGGATGTGACATCAGGAAAGGCAGTCTTGAGCTGTGGTGTTCCTCAGGGGTCTATATTTGGACCGGTACTATATATTTTGTACACAGTCCCTAAAGGAGATAAATGTAAGGCACATAATGTTAGTTTTATGTGTTTTGCTGATGACACACAATTATATACGTCATTTAAATCAGGATCACAAATGAGTAGGAATAATGTTATCAGGAAATTAGAAAACTGTGTTAGGGTCATCAGACTCTGGATGAAGACAAATTTTTTAAAACTGAATGATGAAAAAAAAAACTAGACGACCAGAGGTCGAACGCTTGCCGGAAGTTGAAATGACAGACAGATGGACAGACAGAACATATTGTGGGTTTTCTATTATTTGAATGACCCTCAGCGTTTGCTGAGAAGTTGTGGCCTGTAAAATGACATATCAGACAAAACAACGAGGAAGCAGACAAAGCTGACGACAAAAGACTAACAGACAAACATACTGACACATCTGTGATAACAGATTACCAGACAAAAGTGCCGAAGGTAAAGAAGAGCAAAATTAGCGATGGTTTATGTAGATAAGGTTTATAATTTTGGAGATATGGCCAAAACATGATATGTTGGGGAGGTGAAGGTGCAGCGCCCCCTAGTGGCTAAATGAAAAATCTGTTTTGAGATATTAGTGAAACACATAAGATGTACCAGTTTTAAAAGGATTCCTGAAAAAAAACTGTGGCCTGTAGAATGCTATATATGAGACGCAAGAACCAGCAAGTAGGCGGATTTGAGGACAACTGACAAACAGACAGACACACTGACAAAGTCATACAAGAATGAGACCAGATGACATTACTAGGTCATGGAGAAAACTCAGGGAAAGAAAATAAGCCATAGTTTCTGTAATTGAGGCTTTGGGTTTTAGAGATATGGTCAATATAATGATATGTGTGTGAGGGTCAGGTGCAGCGCCACCTAGCGGCCATATCCGGAAAATGAAAAATAATTGTGAGAAAATATAACATGCATCAGTTTTCAAATGCTTCTTCAAAAACTGTGGCCTGTAGAATGCTATATGCGAGACGCAAGAATCAGCAAGCAGCCAAATTTGAGGACAACTGACAAACAGACGGACACACTGACAAAGTGACACAAGATTGAGACCAGATGACATTATCAGTTTATGGAGAAGACTCAGAGGGAAAAAATAAGCTATAGTTTATGTAATTGAGCTTTGGGTTTTAGAGATATGGCCAATGTAATGATATGTGTGTGAGGGTCGTATGCAGCGCCCCCTAGCAGCAATATTCAAAAAATGAAAAAACCATTTCGAGATACTAGTGTAGGACTTATGATATGTCAGTTTCAAAATGATTCCTGCAATAATGTGGCCTTTGGCGCAAGATGAATGAAATCTCGAAATATCTCTATTCACGAGATATTTTACGAGATACTGCAAGACTTGTAATAAAATCTTGTAGTACTAGTTGAATGCTACCTGATGCAAAAAACTAGGTCTCTCTAGCTTTAACACTGACAAAGTTTGAAAAATAAGACCCCTTAATTTCGAATATCATGACTTTTCCCCCAAAATTTATAACCATGGTTACGGCAAATTTGAGTCAGCTACACACCAGATGACAGGCCTTGGAATGACAATTAAAATGAGCTATTGTTGAAGTAGATACAACTAATAGTCACAAAGATATGAAGAAAAAACCGTTTTGAGAAGTTTTGATGACCTTGACCTTGACCTTTCACTTATTTTGACCAAAAACAAAAAGGCACCTAGAATTTTGGTTGTTTATCATCCCTGAAAGTTTCAAGGTGATTGTGGCAAAATTGTGGCCAGGAGAGTGATGACAAACAAACAAATGAGGTTGATACGACCATATTTGACCAAGTGATGAAGAAAAGAAAATTTCGAGGTTTTTCGATGACCTTGTCCTTGACCTATATTGACGAAAAACGATAGAGCACCTTGCATTTTATTTTTTCGTCATCTCTGTAAGTTTCAAGGTGATTGCGGCAAAACTGTGGCTTGTAGTGTCGTAAATGTGAGACAGAACAACAAGGCCGTTGACAAAATTGACAACAACAGAGGAACAGACAGACATACTGACAAGGTGACACATGGCCAGCAAAGGTTGAGCACCCTTTGATATGGGGAATGGAAAGACGAACAAAATGAGGTAAGAATGAGGTTGATACGACAATTTGTGACAAAGTTTTGAGGAAAATACGGTTTCGAGGTTTTTTGAGGGTCTTGACCTTGACCTTTGACCTATTTTAATAAAAAACAAAAGACTGCCTAGAATTTTGCTTGTCCATCATCTCTAAAAGTTTCAAGGTTATTGCTGCAAAACTATGGCCTGTAGTGTCGTAAATGTTCGAAAGAACAATAAGGCCGTTGACAAAATTGACAACAACCCTGAAACAGACAGACATACTGACAAGGTGACACAAGGCCAACAAAGGATCATCATACCAGGATATGGGCAATGGAAAGACGAACAAAATGAGGTAAGAATGAGGTTGATACGACAACTTTTAACCAAGTTATGAGGAAAATAAAATTTTGAGGTTTTTTGATGACCTTGACCTTAACCGTTTACCTTCATTAACCAAAAACAATAGGGCACCTAGAAATTTTAATTCTCCATCATCTCTGAAAGTTTCAAGGTGATTGTTGCAAAATTGTGGCCAGAAGAGTGCAGACAGACAGACGGACAGACAGACAGACGGACAGACAGACAGACAGACAAACAGACATACGCAACTGAGCAATATGCTTGCCGAAATCTTTGATTCCGGCAAGCAACTAGCTGCAAAAGTCGCGGTGTTATCAGCAGTTACGTGAAATCATGTTTTTTTCTCGCTTGACGAGATATAGTACGAGATTTGGCAAGACGAGCAGTTTTATTATGTCAAGACGGCCAAACGTTACGAAATGGCGAAAACTAGATCCGTCTAGCTGTAAAAGTCGCCGAGTTATAAGCATTTCCGTGTACTCTCGTGTTTTCTCGTTTGACGAGATATGGTGCAGGATTTGGCCAGTCTTGTAGATTTGTCATATCAAACTCTCTAAATGTTATGAAATGGCGAAAACTACATCTGTCTAGCTGTAAAAGTTGCCGAGTTATTAGCATTTCTGTGAAATCTCCTTTTTTATCGTTTGACGAGATATGGTGCGAGATTTGGCCAGTCTTGCAGGTTTGTCATGTCAAGCCGTCCAAATGTTAATGAATGCCAAAAACTAGACCTGTCTAGCCGTGAAAGTCGCCGACTTATATGCATTTCTGTGAAATCTCGTTTTTCCACATTTGACCAGATGTAGTGCGAGATTTCGCCAAGTATCGCAGTTTTACTATGTCAAGTTGGCCAAATGTTACCAAATGCCAAAAACTAGACCTGAGTAGCTGTAAAAGTCGCCTAGTTATAAGCATTTCCATGATATCTCGTTTTTTTCTCGCTTGACGAGATATGGTGCGAGATTTGGCCTGATTTCTTTTCTGGCGTGTCAAGCTGGTCATTTGTTATGAAATGCCGAAAACTAGACCTGTGTAGCTGTAAAAGTCGCCGAGTTATAAGCATTTCCGTGAAATCTCGGTTTTTCTCGTTTGACGATAAACCGAGCGAAATTTGACGAGACTTGCAATTGAATGACTTATAACCAAGGGGAAGCAGCCTTATGCAAAAAACTAGACCCTTGAAACATAAATATTAACCGAGATAGAAGCCAAAAACTGCATATTTTCAGATCGTCAAGTTTAACCCACAAATTTGGTAACCATGGTAACGGCAGCACAAAGCTACATGTGCGGAGGAATAAGCCAATGTTCCTAGTTTAAGATACAACGATAAAAATTGTGCCATGTTTAAAATTATTGTAGATATTGCAGAAAAATGATATGTGTTAGTGTTTCAGGTACCACGCCCCCTGGTGGCTATTTCCAAAAAATGAAAAACTGATTTCGAGATATTTATAAATAACACAAAATATATCAATTTCAAAGCCATTGTTAAAAAAATGCAACCTGTAGGTCATATTTAATGAAATCTCGAAGACTCGTTTGACGAGAAACGGTGCGAGATTTTGCAAGATTTTTGATTGGATCACCGAGAGCTCACCAAGGGCTACAAGATGCAAAAATATGGACCTCTCCAGCATAAAAACTGACAGAGTTAGAAGCTGAAAACTGCATATTTTCAAAATTCAAAAGTTTTACCCAAAAAAATAGAGAAATCTGGCAATAGCGCACTTTGGCACCTATGCGCAAAAATAAGCCCATGGTACCCAGTTGAAGGTGCTGTGATGGAAATGGCCCAATGTTTAATAGTTCTGGAGGTATAGCACCAAAACAAATTTTCATGTTTTTTCATCTGCAACGCCCCCTGGCGGCCATTTCCAAAATCTGAAAAAACAATTTCGAGATATTCTTGTGTTACATAAAATATCTCAGAATCAGTACAATTGCTGCAAATTTGAAAAATATCAGGAAATTCCATGATTTCTCCCCGAAATTGCGTAACCAAAGTAACAGCAAATTAAAGTAAGCTACATGTCAAAAGAAAGGCCAGGTGATGACGAAATAAATGAGCTATTGCAGAAGTGGATAACCCATTTATGGCGAAGTTATAGTGCAAAAACCGTTAACCATATCTGTCGTGACCTTGACCTTGACCTTTGACCTATTTTAACCAAAAACAATAGGGCACCTAGAAATTATGTTTTTCATCATCCCTGTAAGTTTCAAGGTGATTGTGGCAAAATTGTGGCCAGGAGAGTGCAGACAAACAAACAAGATGACCAGAGGTCACGCGCTTGCCGGAAATGGAAATGATACAGACAGATAGACAGAGAGTGCATGTAGAAACAGTTATATGAATGAGCAACATTGTGGGGGCAGCAGAAACGGATAATATGTTTATTTATGCATGCTGACCTTTAACAGCTGCATATCTTTCTAGTGTAAAAGGGACCAAGTTCAAATTTTTTCATGAAATCCCGTTAATCTCGTTTGACAAGAAGCAGTGAGACGTTTTCAGGTTTGTCATGTCAAGCTGGTCATATGTGACAAAATGCCGAAAACTAGAACTACTTTGTTGTAAAAGGCGCCGAGTTATAAGCATTTCAGTGACATCTCGTTTGTTCACGTTGCACAAGATATGGTGCGAGATTTGGGCAGACTTATGGCTTTATCTAATAAAGCAGTTCATATGTGACACAATGCCGAAAACTAGACCTTCGTACCTGTAAAAATCGCCGAGTTAAAAGCATTTTGGTGAAATCTCGTGTTTTCTCGTTTGACGAGATACGGTGCGAGATTGTGCCTGACTTGGAGTTCTGTCATGTCAAGCGGGTCATGTGGAACTAAATGTCGAAAACTAGACCTGTCTAGCTGCAGTTCCGTGAAATGTCGTGTTCTCTCGTTTGACGGGATACGGTGCGAG
Organism: Sipunculus nudus; assembly: GCA_026874595.1. Lineage (NCBI taxonomy): Eukaryota > Metazoa > Annelida > Sipuncula > Golfingiida > Sipunculidae > Sipunculus > Sipunculus nudus. The sequence goes on along the minus strand of CM049311.1, from coordinate 263,186 downwards.
ATTTTGCCTGACATGCATGTCTGTCGTGTCAAGCTGGTCTAGTGGAACAAAATGCCGAAAACCAGACGTGTCTATCTGTAAAACTCGCCGAGTTATAAGCATTTCCGTGAAATCTCGTGTTTTCTCGTTTGACGAGATAGGGTGCGAGATTTGGCCTGACTTGCACATCTATCGTGTCAAGCTGGTCATGTGGAACAAAATGCCGGAAACTAGATCTGCCTAGCTTAAAAACTGACAAAGTTACAAAAAATGGTCGTGTTATTTCCAATTTCCATGATTTTTGCCCAAAAAATGTAACCATGGTAACGGCAAATTTAAGTAAGCTACATATCAAAAGAAAGGCCAGGTGATGACGAAAAAAATGAGCTATTGCAGAAGTGGATAAGCCTATTTATGGCGAAGTTATAATGCAAAAACCGTTAACCACACCTGTCATGACCTTGACCCTTGACCTTGGAGCAATGTTGACCAAAAACAATAGGGTTCCAGGGTGTTCGGTTGTCAATAAACCCTGTAAGGGTCATGTCGATTGCTGCAAAATTGTGGCCAGGAGAGCGCAGACAAACACACAAAAAAACAAAAAAACAAATAAACAAAAAAACAAGATGACCAGAGGTCACGCGCTTGCCGGAAATGGAAATGATACAGACAGATAGACAGAGAGTGCATGTAGAAACAGTCATATGAATGAGCAACATTGTCGGGGCAGCAGAAACGGATAATATGTTTATTTATGCATGCTGACCTTTAACAGCTGCATATCTTTCTAGTGTAAAAGGGACCAAGTTCAAAATTTTTTCCTGAAATCCCGTTTATCTTGTTTGACAAGAAGCAGTGAGACGTTTTCAGGTTTGTCATGTCAAGCTGGCCAAATGATATGAAATGCCGAAAACCAGACCTGTCTAGCTATAAAAGCCGCTGAGTTATAAGCATTTGCATGAAATCTCGTGTTTTCTTGTTTGACGGGAAATGGTGCGAGCTTTGGCGAGATTTCCAGTTTTGTCATGTCAGGTTTGTCAAATATTACAAAATGCCGGAAACTAGACCTGTCTAGCTGCAAAAGTCGCCGTCTTATCAGCATTTACGTGAAATCATGTTTTTTTCTCGCTTGACGAGATATAGTACGAGATTTGGCAAGACGAGCAGTTTTATTATGTCAAGACGGCCAAACGTTACGAAATGGCGAAAACTAGATCCGTCTAGCTGTAAAAGTCGCCGAGTTATAAGCATTTCCGTGTACTCTCGTGTTTTCTCGTGTGACGAGATATGGTGCAGGATTTGGCCAGTCTTGAAGATTTGTCATATCAAACTCTCTAAATGTTATGAAATGGCGAAAACTACATCTGTCTAGCTGTAAAAGTCGCCGAGTTATTAGCATTTCTGTGAAATCTCCTTTTTCATCGTTTGACGAGATATGGTGCGAGATTTGGCCAGTCTTGCAGGTTTGTCATGTCAAGCCGTCCAAATGTTAATGAATGCCGAAAACTAGACCTGTCTAGCTGTAAAACTCGCCGAGTTATAAGCATTTCCGTGAAATCTCGTGTTTTCTCGTTTGACGAGATAGGGTGCGAGATTTGGCCTGACTTGCACATCTATCGTGTCAAGCTGGTCATGTGGAAGGAAATGCCGGAAACCAGACCTGTCTAGCTGTAAAACTGGCCGAGTTATAAGCATTTCCGTGAAATTTCGTGTTTTCTCGTTTGACGAGATACGGTGCGAGATTTTGCCAGACTTGCATATCTGTCGTGTCAAGCTGGTCTAGTGGAACTAAATGCCGAAAACCACACGTGTCTAGCTGTAAAACTGGCCTAGTTATAAGCATTTCCGTGAAATCTTGTGTTTTCTCGTTTGACGAGATACGGTGCGAGATTTGGCCTGTCTTGCAGCTCTGTCGTGTCAAGCTTGTTTGGTGGAACGAAATGCCGAAAACCAGACTTGTCTAGCTGTAAAAGTCGCCGAGTTATAAGCATTTCCGCGAAGTCTCGTTTTTTCTCGTTTGACGAGATATGGCGCGAGATTTGGCGTGACTTTCAGTTCTGTCGTGTCAAGCTGGTCATGTGGAACAAAATGCCGAAAACTAGATCTGCCTAGCTTAAAAACTGACAAAGTTACAAAAAAATGGTCGTTTTATTTCCAATTTCCATGATTTTTGCCCAAAAAATGTAACCATGGTAACGGCAAATTTAAGTTAGCTACATATCAAAAGAAAGGCCAGGTGATGACGAAAAAAATGAGCTATTGCAGAAGTGGATAAGCCTATTTATGGCGAAGTTATAGAGCAAAAACCGTTAACCACACCTGTCGTGACCTTGACCCTTGACCTTGGAGCAATGTTGACCAAAAACAATAGGGTTCCAGGGTGTTCGGTTGTCAATCGTCCCTGTAAGGGTCATGTCGATTGCTGCAAAATTGTGGCCAGGAGAGCGCAGACAAACACACAAAAAAAACAAAAAAACAAAAAAACAAAAAAACAAAAAAACAAACAGACAAATGGACATACGCAACTGACCAACATGCTTGCCGGAAATCTTCCGGCAAGCAACAAACAGACAAATGGACATACGCAACTGACTAACATGCTTGCCGGAAATTTTCCGGCAAGCAACAAACAGACAAACAGACATACGCAACTGAGCAATATGCTTGCCGAAATCTTTGATTCCGGCAAGCAACAATGTATTGATTTGGTACACAACAGCAGTTAAATAAAACTGGTGAATTTGCAGTTCTGATAGGTGAAGATAACATCACAGCAAAACCTGTAGTGAGAAATTTAGGATATACTATAGGGACAGACAAATGAAACGCAAAGAACATATTAGCAAACTTTGTTGTTCTTCTTACCTAACACTGACGAATATTAACAGGTTAAACAGTCATTAACAACAGAAACTATTCAAATTTTAATTTAAGGGTTAGTTGTTAGCCGCCTGGATTACTGCAACAGCCTTTTGCTTGGTGCACATAAATGTTTTATATCAAAACTACAGTTGATTCAGAATATGGCAGCTCGTAAAGTGCATGGACTTAGAGAGTATTCACTGGCTTAAAATTAGAGAAAGAATCAGTTATAAAGTTCTTGTGCTAGTTTAACAGTGTGTCAGTAGGTCAGTTCCAGTGTATTTGCAATCATTTCTTGAATATGAACATAGGAGAGCCTTAAGATCGCAGAGTAATAACAAACTACCAGTTCCAAAAGCTAAATTGGAGCAAGTTAGACTATCATCTTTTGCACAAGCAGGTCCCCGCCTGTGGAACGAATGACCAACATTTGTGAAGAATAGTCAATCTCTTCATGTTTTTAAATCCAGACTTAATACATTTTTATTCTACAAATCATATCATACTGATTATAGTTTATAGGATCTTAGTTCAATTTATAATGCTATTCATACTATGTTTTACTGCTGCACAGCTATGATTTTAAATATTATAATAATATTTAATGTGTAAAGCGCTTTTATATGTTATATAAATAAGCGCTATATAAATAAATTATTATTATTATTGTATATACATATATATATATATATATTTATATATATATATCTATATATATATATATATATATATATATATATATATATATAATGTCATCCCCCACCCTGGAAGATAAATTGACGCCACTGTTTAACAGGGAAGAATACAGCATTTTACAAGAAGAGGGGCTCAGCAGTCTGGATTAGTTAAAACAAAGTTTGCCGGGATTGTTAGAAGACTTCATACAAAAATCTCGCGTGCAGAAAATGAAAGAAAAACCATACAAGATACAATATACGGCACTGCTCCTAGTTTATAACCATATTATTCTATTTTTCCTTATTTTTAAGCAGTAAGAAAGGGGTGCGCGCCCCCTTAAGCTGCTTCTGATATAATGAATATTTGGAGTCCTGAGACTTTATGCACTGACACGTGACGGTGGCAGTTATATAATGACGAGAACAACGGATGACGGCATGCAGTTACACATGGCCAAAATAAAAGACAGTGGAGGTTCTAATCTCGAGAAAAACACATGACGGCAGTTATACATGGCAAAAGTAACAGACAGTGGCTGTTATAATGGCGATGAAAACGGTCCCCAGGTACGGAAAAGGGGTTGTCCAGGCCACAAGAATCGGTCTAAACCTCTAAAGAAAGGTTGCGGGGGGGGGGGGGGGTTCATTTTTTAACCGTAAAACTGGTGGTTAAAAGTTTGGGCAGCATATGACGACAATAACGGTGGCTGTCCACAGCAGATGACCTGAATAGCCGATGGTAAGGGTGGCTGTCCACAGCAGATGGCAAGGATAGCTGTCCTCAGCAGATGGCAAGGATAACCGATGGTAAGGGTGGCTGTCCACAGCAGATGGCAAGGATAACCGATGGTAAGGGTGGCTGTCCACAGCAGATGGCAAGGATAACCGATGGTAAGGGTAGCTGTCCACAGCAAATGACCTGGATAACCAATGGTAAGGGTTGCTGTCCACAGCAGATGGCAAGGATAACCGATGGTAAGGGTGGCTGTCCACAGCACATGGCAAGGATAACCGATGGTAAGGGTAGCTGTCCACAGCAGATGACCTGGATAACCGATGGTAAGGGTGGCTGTCCAGAGCAGATGGCAAGGATAACCGATGGTAAGGGTAGCTGTCTACAGCAGATGGCAAGGATAACCGATGGTAAGGGTGGCTGTCCACAGCAGATGGCAAGGATAACCGATGGTAAGGGTGGCTGTCCACAGCAGATGGCAAGGATAACCGATGGTAAGGGTGGCTGTCCACAGCAAATGACCTGGATAACCAATGGTAAGGGTGGCTGTCCACAGCAGATTGCAAGGGTATCTGTCCTTAGCAGATGACCTGGATAACTGATGGTAAGTGTAGCTGTCCACAGCAGATGGCAAGGATAACCGATGGTAAGGGTAGCTGTCCACAGCAGATGGTAAGGATAACCGATGGTAAGGGTGGCTGTCCACAGCAGATGGCAAGGGTGGCTGTCCACAGCAGATGGCAAGGATAACCGATGGTTAGGGTAGCTGTCCACAGCAAATGACCTGGATAACCAATGGTAAGGGTGGCTGTCCACAGCAGATGGCAAGGGTAGCTGTCCTTAGCAGATGACCTGGATAACTGATGGTAAGTGTAGCTGTCCACAGTAGATGGCAAGGATAACCGATGGTAAGGGTAGCTGTCCACAGCAGATGGCAAGGATAACCGATGGTAAGGGTGGCTGTCCACAGCAGATGGCAACGGTGGCTGTCCACAGCACATGGCAAGGATAACCGATGGAAAGGGTAGCTGTCCACAGCAGATGGCAAGGATAACCGATGGTAAGGGTAGCTGTCCACAGCAGATGACCTGGATAGCCGATGGTAAGGGTGGCTGTCCACAGCAGATGGCAAGGGTGGCTGTCCACAGCAGATGGCAAGGATAACCGATGGTAAGGGTAGCTGTCCACAGCAGATGGCAAGGATAACCGATGGTAAGGGTAGCTGTCCACAGCAGGTGACCAAGATAACCGATGGTAAGGGTAGTTGTCCACAGCAAATGACCTGGATAACCAATGGTAAGGGTGGCTGTCCACAGCAGATGGCAAGGGTAGCTGTCCTTAGCAGATGACCTGGATAACTGATGGTAAGTGTAGCTGTCCACAGCAGATGGCAAGGATAACCGATGGTAAGGGTGGCTGTCCACAGCAGATGGCAAGGGTGGCTGTCCTCAGCACATGGCAAGGATAACCGATGGTAAGAGTAGCTGTCCACAGCAGATGGCAAGGATAACCGATGGTAAGGGTAGCTGTCCACAGCAGGTGACCAGGATAACCGATGGTAAGGGTAGCTGTCCACAGCAAATGACCTGGATAACCAATGGTAAGGGTGGCTGTCCACAGCAGATGGCAAGGATAACCGATGGTAAGGGTAGCTGTCCACAGCAGATGGCAAGGATAACCGATGGTATGGGTAGCTGTCCACAGCAGATGGCAAGGATAACCGATGGTAAGGGTAGCTGTCCACAGCAGATGGCAAGGATAACCGATGGTATGGGTAGCTGTCCACAGCAGATGACAAGGGTGGCTGTCCACAGCAGATGGCAAGGATAACCGATGGTAAGGGTGGCTGTCCACAGCAGATGGCAAGGATAACCGATGGTATGGGTAGCTGTCCACAGCAGATGGCAAGGATAACCGATGGTAAGGGTGGCTGTCCACAGCAGATGGCAAGGATAACCGATGGTATGGGTAGCTGTCCACAGCAGATGGCAAGGATAACCGATGGTAAGGGTGGCTGTCCACAGCAGATGGCAAGGATAACCGATGGTAAGGGTGGCTGTCCACAGCAGATGGCAAGGATAACCGATGGTATGGGTAGCTGTCCACAGCAGATGGCAAGGATAACCGATGGTAAGGGTGGCTGTCCACAGCAGATGGCAAGGATAACCGATGGTATGGGTAGCTGTCCACAGCAGATGGCAAGGATAACCGATGGTAAGGGTGGCTGTCCACAGCAGATGGCAAGGATAACCGATGGTAAGGGTGGCTGTCCACAGCAGATGGCAAGGATAACCGATGGTATGGGTAGCTGTCCACAGCAGATGGCAAGGGTGGCTGTCCACAGCAGATGGCAAGGATAACCGATGGTAAGGGTGGCTGTCCACAGCAGATGGCAAGGATAACCGATGGTATGGGTAGCTGTCCACAGCAGATGGCAAGGGTGGCTGTCCACAGCAGATGGCAAGGATAACCGATGGTAAGGGTGGCTGTCCACAGCAGATGGCAAGGATAACCGATGGTGAGGGTGGCTGTCCACAGCAGATCACTTTTTCAGCTGCTCCATAACATGCAGTTTCAATCCTAAGGGGACGCTTCGCGCGCAAGCATTTTCATATGTGGTGACCTTCCTTTATATATGAAACAATATAACATAAGTACAAAGAACGAGAAGAGACGCTGAGACAGCCAAGATGGTTGATTCTAAAAAATTATAGGCCTATTATATTATATAATATTATATTATATTAATTTTTTTATACGTTACATATAATATTATGTTTTACACATTATTTTATATAGTATATTATATCATATTATATCGTTTCATAGTATAGTATAATATGTTCTTACTTGTTTGTAAGTGTTACTATAGTTTTGTTTCGCTGGATCAGAGCTTTTAATCTTCAGGACATTTTTATAAGAAATATGTTTGATTTCAAGTCGGTTTGTTCCAATGTGATTCGAAGAAGGATATATATATATATATACATTGACTGTTGTCTAAAAACGACTGCAAACAAATTCCCGCAAGGAAGTCGAATGTTATTTGCGTGTTTCATTTAAGGAGAATATCGAGCATACAGTTTAAGCAATTACTGGTTGTTTGAGTAATATATATTTTAACTGCCCTGTGTCTCGGTAGGGCATTTGTTCATTTTTGTCATTAGCAGACTCTTGAATCGCTTCATATTTGTTTACCTGCTTTATTTTTTCTTGTGTATGCTTATTTGGTCATTTTAAAAATAAATCCCCCTTTTACCACCAGGCCAACGGATACATATTACCATTAAAATTGCGTTAACTCAAATGGTAGTATATTTATCGACTGGCCTAACTCAACATTAAACCTGTCCTAGTCTCTGTATGTCAATAGTCACAGGTGACACAACTGTCAGTGCTAGGGCTAATATGATACCTCAAATTGAACGATAAACGAATCGGTAAAGTAATATTCGATTTATATTTTACTGTTACATTAACAGTTTTCTACCCTTTTTGTCTCTAGTTCATACCTGATAACAGATGCATAATATACATGATAACACTAGCACTATCCCGTATACCGACCAATATCCGATGTTGATGTAGTAATATAAAGTTACCCCTTGTTAAAATCAAATTTACCTTAGCTGAAACAGTCAGAAAAAGACCAGTACATATTACAGTGTTTGAAATAATTCACGGTCTAGGCCCAGTGTATCTAAATGTATAACTATGCAATACAAATAGACATTATAGTTTAAGAAATAGTGAAAACAACCTTTAACTACAGCATAAAAACACAGAAATATGGGGCATCAGGATTGTTCAACATCAGGATGTGAAAGAGTGGAACTCTCTGCCCGGTAAACTCAAGGCCAGTTTAGAACTCATTACATTTTAAAAGATTTTGTACAAAGTATTGTTTTAATCATTTAAATTTTATCAAACCCTACTGACCCTAGTGGTTTTATTATTCCAGTATTCCATTTTAACTGGATCATCATAATTTTTTCTTTTTTTCTTCTGTTTCTATCTATGATTGTACCGTCATTTTAAAATCAGTATCACCATACTCACTTTGTACAAGAATGATGAACTGATTTTAAAGTGAAATGTGTAAACACCATACTTGTTATCTTGTACCTTGACTTTTATGTTTTAATGTATTGGTTCACCTGACATGTCTCATGTATGTAGTCAGTGACAAAAACTGTGTAAGCTTATGTTTTATTTGTTGACCCTAGGAAACCGACTTCAAATACAACTTGTCTTGTCTTGTCTTAATACAAAAGCATTTTGAATTTTTACTTGTTCTATATATATGCTACGGTACGTTATCAGAGTAATCTTGCAGAATTTTGTATTGTTTGGAATAATCGAACAAGGATTCAATTGAAAGGCAATAATCGATAACTGAATTGAATCGGCGATCCCTTAATTATTAAGTAACATGAACGGTGTTGTATTGACTGTGGTGCCTGTGCTGCCCTCTCTTGGTACCTAGTGTAATTATCTCCAACAATCCCATAGGCGGAGATAATTTTTTTTTTTTGCATGATTATCTTCATTTTTCCTATAGATGGAGATATTTGTTTTTGGCAATATTATCCCACCTGTTCTATAGGTTGAGGTATATGTTTTTTTCATTCTTCTTCTTATTATTATTATTATAATTATTTTGCCACTTTTTTTCATCCGATTTGATTGATACTAACACTGGATATCCTCAAAATGGCCCAATAAATTTGACCCAGTTTCAGTGACATTGACTTATGTTCAAGGTCACAGGAGTAAAAAAGTACGCTTTTTATCAAATTGCAATGTCGGTTTTCTCGGTATCTTTACGGGTTACAGATAAATGGATGACAAAACTACCATAATATCTGGTTCCCAACATTACTGGGGGTACCGCTTGGAACTCATTCATGCGGAACCAAATGATTCAGATGACTCAGCACTTTTCAGTTAGGCTACGTTTCCGGTTTAACCGTATGACCACGAAAGGTGAAACTTTTACAGACATATGCCGCTAACAAATTAGGAATGCAGTGCCAAGATTGGTAGCGATATTTTAAATTGGTTTAGAATAATTTTTGAATTACGAAAATGTGACGTCACATTTTTCAGTTCTTCTTGTTATTATTATTCAGCCATTCATTTATCTTATTTGATTGATACTCACACAGGATATACCTTGCTGCCCAATTGGTTTGACCCAGTTTCGGTGACCTTGACTATTTTTCAAGGTCACAGGGTTAAAAAGTGCGATATTTTTAAATTTTCAATGTCGAATTTCTTCGTATCTATACGGTGTTCAGACAAATGGTTGAAAAACCTACCATAATATCTGGTTCCCAACATTACTGGGGATACCGCTTGGAACTCACTCATACGGAACCATATGAGATAGATGACTCGGCACTTTTCAGTAAGGCTACGTTTCCGGATAAACCATTTAACCTAGACAGTTGGATCTTAAAGAAACATATGCCATGTACAATGAAGGAGTGCATTGGTAAGTTTTGTAGCGATTTATTTAATAATTTTGGAATAATGTGTAAATTACGAAAATGCTAATCACCTGAAAACTGAAGAAGCAACGGTCAAATTCAATTGATATTTTACACAATTATAGTTCTAAATTACAGGTCTAGTGGGAGATTAATAATATGTTGCCAATTACAGTTTACACAGCATTCCTGAACAATTTACAGACCCGTCTCATGCTTATTATATAATACTATACGCTGATACTGGTATCGGAATATAGGGATTTTATACACGTCTTACCTTTATTATCTCCACCTCTCTCTCTCTCTCTCTCTCTCTCTCTCTCTCTCTCTCTATATATATATATATATATATATATATATATATACAATTGTTCTTTCTAGGCTGTTGGCAATGCACTTATATATAGGTGGAGATATTTGTTTTGGTATGATTATTATTATCTTATTATTCTGCCGCTTTTTTTTCGTCTGATTTGATTGATCCAATACAGGTTATATAACCCAATTAATTTGACTCAGACCAATTTCAAAGTTCAGAGGGGTCAAAAAGTGCGATTTTTTTCGGATTTTTAATTTCGATTTTCTTCTAAACTATAAGGGTTACAGACAAATGGATTAAATTCTTTAATAGTGCTGGTTTCCAAACGTTTCTGGGGAACCACTTTTAATTCAGTCATGCGGAACCATTTGAGATAGGTGACTCCGCACTTTACAGTAAGGCTATGTTTCCGGATAACCCTTATGACCCAGAAAGTTGAAAGTTTTACAGACATAAGCCATTAGGAGTGCAGGGATAAGTTTACAAGCGATGTAAAAATGGTATTGGAAAAATATGCAAATATTGAAAATGTGACGTCAATTTTTTTAAAAGTTTTTCTTCTTATTATTATTAATCTGCCACTTTTTTATTCGATTAAATTGATACTCAAACAGGATATACCTTACTATAGCCAATTTATTTGACCAAGTTTAAGTGACCTTGACCTATTATTCAAGGTCACTGGGGTAAAAGAGAGAGATTTTTTTTTCCAAATTTGACAAAAATGTCAGTTTCTACATTTTTACACGGATTGCAGATGAACTTCTGAAAAAGCTACCATAATACCTGGTTCCCATCAATATTGGGGGGTCTGCTTGGAAATCATTCCTGCGGAACCATATGAAATAGATTATTCAGCACTTTTCAGTAAGGCTATGTTTCCGGATAAATCATACGACATAGAAAGAAAAACCCTTTTTTAGTTATTATTTTTATCGCCACCTATCCTATGTGTGGAGATTTTTGGCATTATTATTATTATTTTTCTTATTATTCTGCAACTTTTTCCATCGGATTCGATTGATACGCGCACAGCATATACCTTACTATGGTCGAATTAATTTGTCCAAGTTCCTTTGACCTTGACCTATTTTTACCAAGCTCAAAGGGGTAAAGAGGTGCGATTTCTTTCAGATTTTCAATGTTGTTTTTCTCCGTATCTATACGGTATACAGAAAATACTCCCCTTATTAATCCATGGACTCAGTGAAAGATTAGGATTACTTTGTTATTTGTGTTAAACCCCCCCCCCCCCCCCCGAGATCTGTAATGTCTGGTCTGAATGTTTTTTTGACTGACTGAAAAGAACCATATCCTGAAAAATTCATATTCCCAGTGATGTGACAGCTTTACTCATCATTTCTACCAGCTAACTTAGACCTTAATATAAGCAAAATAGAGACTTGTGCGATTTACTTTCAGAAATGGATGTTAAGAAATACGAACTTAATAGTGAAAAACTGAGGTTATTTTCATTGGCACAGTTAATCAACTACAGAAAGTTAACAATCGTACCTTGACCATTTCTTTACTCGCATTGCATCATCTATAAAAGTGCGGAATTTGGGTTTTATTTTTAAATTTTTTTAATCAGATGAAACTGAAATCATTTTGGACGGGTTTAAGTTCAATGTTATCAGGGTTGCCAGCGGTCAGGGAAAAGTCGGAGAATTCTTTGATATTTTGGGGAACGGCAGTGATTTTTAATGGTTTTGGCGATCTCATTTAGTTATCAAGTTGAAAGAGTTAGGCATCTCTGATAAAAATTTGAAAAGTTTGAAAGATTTATTCTTGTTTTCTTGACATTTTTTATTCTGCAAAAATCTAAGTTTGATGATGCTGAGCATGGATACACAACATATAACACCAACAATTAATGATGGACTGATTCCGTTAATAAGCAGTCATATAAAGAACGCAGGATCTGATGTATGATTCTGATGTTCCATACACTTTTTCCATTGAGGCTTCGCCTGTATAAATGACGTTTTGAAACCAAATTAAAATCTTTTTTTGCTGATTTATACTTAAAAAAAAAAACTAAAAGTCAGGGAAAAGTCAGGGAATTTGGTCAGATTTGGCTGCTGGAATCCCTGTTAATTACATCGAAACAGGTCTTATATATAATTATTTTCTCATTTCTGATAAAAATTTTCATGTAGCCCAGTTGTACGGAGCCCGGGAGACGACATGGTGGAAAATATTAATTCGTGCGCACGAATTACTAATCCGTGCGCACGAATTACTAGGTGTTAAAAATATATTTCCAAGGTGGAAAAAATAGTTATTAATTCGTGCGCACGAATTAATAATCCGTGCGCACGAATTACTAATCCGCGCGCACGAATTAGTAAATCGTGCGCACGAATTACTAGGTGTTGAAAATATATTTCCAAAGTGGAAAAAAATATTTATTAATTCGTGCGCACGAATTACTAATCCGTGCGCACGAATTAGTAAATCGTGCGCAAGAATTAGTAGCCAATGAGGATCGTTGTAACAAAGAGCTGGCTAAATTCTCATTAGTTAGTCCGTAAGTTAGTATTCCGTGCGCACGAATTATCAGCCAATGAAAAGCAGCCTGACTAAGCTAATATATAGCAGTCGATGGCGATATGGAAGAGCGTGATCAACTTATTCGTCTTTATTTCGACTTGGGTTTACCCCACAAGGACATACTGGTTATTCTAAGTGGAAAGCATGGAATAGTGGTATCAATGCGGCACCTTCAGAGGATACTTAAACAACTAGGTCTAGTTCGCCGGAGATACGCAGATATTGGTGTCGCTGTTAGGTTTATTAATCACCAAATTCAGACATCAGGATCATTACATGGCTACAGATGGATGTTTCATAAATGTGTACAAAATGATATTAAAATAAGAAAGGAGGTTGTCCGTGGACTTCTCTCAATTCTTGACCCAGCTGGTTCTGCAGAACGCAGGTCCCGAAGATTACATCGGCGTTCCTATTTTTCTAAGGGTCCAAATTTCATCTGGCATATCGACTCCTACGATAAATTGAAACCCTTTGGAATCTGTATAAATGGATGCGTTGACGGATTTTCAAGAAAGATAATTTGGGTGAAAGCATATCACACCAGCAGTGATCCGAAAGTTGTTGGGGGTTATTTTATTAAAGCGTTAAGTGAGACTGGTGGTTGCCCAAGAATTGAAGGGGGGACAGAGGAACCGAAAATGTCAGTATATGCCAGTTCCAGCGCTCCTTGCGTCAAGATGATGAAGACTCCTTTGCAGGTATTTGCTTTAATTTCCTATCTTAAATGAACATAGCGTCTGAATTTGTCCTATCTAAAATGAAGCGTCTGATATTTTATCTGTTAAGTATTCTACTCTAACACTCAAGACACATTACCTCTGAATTATTAGAAAAACAATAGCGCAAAATGTTAGCACTACTGAAATTTATTCAATACACCTGGTGATTTGTAAACAATATATACTATGGCAGAGAATTAATAAACAGTTATTATGGTAATAAAAGTTCACCATCCTGAGTTTGCTAACTGTGAAGAATAATGAATATATAAAAGAAAACAAAGCTTGGACAGCAGTTAAAACCATCCGGTGAATGCCCATCGATTTGGATGGAACTTAACCTCGATTACTTATTTAATTTAACTATTGTATGATGATGGAGGAGGGCTAAACTAATTACGGCAAGTGATCTACTATGTGACTGTGATTTTTATGTTGAAATGATGGAGGCCACATTTATTATCTACCAGGCTAACTGCATGCTATATGATGATGGGCATGTACTATTTACTGTCAGTTGTACTTTATATATGATGGTGATGATGGAGATATTTGGTATTTACTATTTTTTTATTAAAGGAGAAAAAAGCTTCCTTTATGGCGCAAGTACAACGAATCAACGCATTGAGAGCTGGTGGGGTTTCTTGAGGAAGGAATGCATAGAATTCTGGATCGCACTTTTCCACAGACTGAAGGACGAAGGACACTTTGAAGGAGATTTTATTGACAAGAACTTAATGATCTTCTGCTTCCTGGGCATAATACAGGTATAAATTCTTTTGAATAAATTTAACATTTTTGAAATAATAATAATAATAATAATAATAATAATAAAAATAATAATAACAATAATAATAATAAAAATTATAATAATAATAATATTATTATTTTTATTACCACAGTGGAGGTAATTATAAATGAATAATTCTAAGTAACCCCATATTACAAATCCAAAGGTTCCATTCGTCTATTCAATATATATATATATATAAATATAACATTTTTGGAATAATAATAATAATAATAATAATAATAATATAATAATAATATTACTATTATTATTATTATTATTATTATTATTACCAACAGTGGAGGTAATTATAAATGAATAATTCTAAGTAACCCCATATCACAAATCCAAAGGTTCCATTTGTGTATAGTATATATATGTACATATATATATATATATATATATATATATATATGTATATATTTGATAGAGTAAAACTTTGCCTGACGCCCACCTAGTTTGGATATCACTTCAAAATAACGGCCTCTTTCGTTTGTTCTCTTGCTGTTCAAGCCTATCTATTAATGACAGAATGACAGATGTGAACTGTACACATGCACTTAAAGTTTCCTTCCTGTTTATATGCCTCAGTTAATAAAAATAAATTATAATTTATTCTTGTTTCATGTTATCAAATGTTAAAAAGAGTATTATGTATAAAATTTCATGTACAATGGCAGAAAAGTTTTCAATTTTCAAGTTCATGTGACGTGAAGTTAACGTAATGTATTTTTGGTTCCACCAAAAAGTGCTGGTAATATTATTGAATAAATTAGTCCACACCTTTATACCAATAACCCGGAGCTGTTTTAAACATATAAATTTGGACTAATTTCAAGATATTTCATGGAATCTTTTCATTACACTTTCGAGTTTATTGGCTGTGTATTTTTCGCAAATACAACAATTTCAAGTAACTATGTATATCTGTTTTTTTTTAAGCCGAATTGACATACTTTAATCTTTACTAAGGGGAATTGTTGCTTAGAATTTTCGTTCTCTTTATCAGCCAGTTTAAGCTAATCCGTATCATCAGCTGTATGGACGGTTGTATTATTTAAAGGGGCCTATTTCGATATTTGACGTGTATTAAATGAACATAATATCTTGAACCTTTCATAAAACTAAACTAAAAGATCCCGCGGTGCCTAGGTTGTCCGCCTTGTTCATATTCACGTGTTGATAACATGTGGTGGACCCACCACATTGTACTCCAACGACATGTAGAGGCAGACAGGGCACTCTGGACAACCTGGAAATCCGTCTAAGTATACTTAGCACATGCAGTTTCAACCTTGGGTATCAAAATTCGTAAGATAAAAGATGTTTTGGCTAATTGAAGTTTGTAAACATGGACAGGTGCCCATTTACAAACTGTTGATTGATGATTACAAACAGCCTGTTGATAAACAAACAAAAACGAAACAGGCTACAGGAACGTTATAAATGCTTTTCTGGGCGGGAGTTACTTCCTGATCATGAATTTGTACCCAGAGATAGCCAAGAATACGATAAATTTTATATGCAAGGTAAGTGAATGGCTGGCTTTAATTGCCTTGTTCACTGAACATATAGAATAAGAATGTCCAAACGTTGAGCAGTAAGGAGTTGTGTCACAGGGGTTAGGATATGGGGTGAACCATTATTAAGGACTTAATCTTAATCGGGGTTTTGTCCGACCTAAACCTGATTTTGATATGGTCTACCCCGAATCCTGATAGGGATTTTCGCCGGACATCTCTTGTGTTTACGAGATACAGCTACCTGTGATATTTTAATCCTGTTATATTGTTGTTTCTCCATTATTATCTGCATGGCCTTTCATATTTTATATTTTGGCAGGATGAACTGGATGAGACGGTTGATGTTTGGAACAATCACATCATCAGACCATCAAAAAATGAAAAGGTTCCTCATGGTCGACCCATTGTAATGTACAGTGTTCCAGAGTTATATGCAACTCAGAACTATGTATGTCGCGTGCAAGATGAAAACATCAATGAACTCGGTGTTCAGTTCACGTTCCGGAGCTCCATTGCCTGTGATAAAGACATCTTCAATCTAAGCACTCGGTTGATGGCAGAGCATGACCTTAGTCCCCAGAGGGATGCCTACAAGGCACTGGACCTGTACATTGAACTCAGAACAGTTATAAGAGGACTGATTGATACATGAAAAAAAGTGCATAAAAGCTAGCAGCAATATACTCATGATGTTGCAGTGCATTCCTTCAAAAAAGTTGGGTTCTAATTTAAAGTCCCCTCTGTATTATTAACGTAACATTTCTCCACGTATCTCTATGAAAAGTAAAGTCTTCAGACTAGACGCATGCATGGCCATGAAATACAACTTAAATTAGGAATGGGACCATCACTTTAAGAAATCGGTTAAAGTACATAAAAGCTAGCAGCAATATACTCATGATGTTGCAGTGCATTCCTTCAAAAAAGTTGGGTTCTAATTTAAAGTCCCCTCTGTATTATTAACGTAACCTTTCTCCACGTATCTCTATGAAAAGTAAAGTCTTCAGACTAGACGCATGCATGGCCATGAAATACAACTTTAATTAGGAATGGGACCATCACTTTAAGAAATCGTGAATGAGTTAGATAGTGCGAATCTTCATTCAATGCATCAAACCTCGTCTTATGATGTTTCATTTGTTTAAAAGTATTTAGGGTTAGACTTTAAGGCTAACCTGTAAGTTGTTTTTCCGTTCATCATATAGGTAGCTTTTCCCCGTGAACATGATTTTGGATGCCATCAACGGTTCTCTTATTTTTCTTGCACATTTTTATTTACATAACAAGTTGCTAGTGAACAAAGTAAAAAAAAGGTGTTGATACCCCCTCCTCTCCTTGGCAATAGTGGGGGAAACTTGAGGACTTAGATAACGCATGGAAACTAGGGACCCATGGGTCTCAACGATCAGCTGAATTTGTGTATAGGGATATTTGTATACGAGCTTTTTCATGGTAAGCAGGGGCGTATTCAATGGGGGGGGGGGCCTTATTGACTAAAATTATGTTAGCCTGCTACTGACAACTGTCTACAAACTATGGTTTTACAAACTAATATTAACAAACTCACAATAAACCCCACTGACAAGTCAGTCAAGGATAATAATTGCAGATTTGCAGATGTTTCATTATCTTATTCACGCGTGTGTAAAGCAGCTTCATTAACTTCAGCAAATGTGGCTAAAATCACACACACACTAGCAATTTTAAAATTTGCCGGCGTATATAGACCTTTTCCATATACATGTACATGTATAGCCTTTCAAACATTCCGAACTCAGCTTTTAGTGATACAGGGACGTAAGAATGGACAATTGCACCCAGGCGCGGATCCGGAGGGAGGACCCAGTCACCCTGCCCCCTATCTTGATCACCATTTTTTTCCCAAGCGACTTATGAAGTATGTTAAACAATTTACTCAGAATATCCTAAAACACACTATTTATCATACTTGTCGGCACTATATAAAATACTAGGTTTTATCAAACCTAGTAGTGATTTAGCCTCAGGCCAATTCCATATATCCAGCTTTTTAAGTGGGCCGCTACATAGCGTGCCCAAACATCCCTCGCCTACCTGTCATTATTAAATTTATACTTTATCTAATCATACCATTATCTTACAAGATAATGACTGACAGTGACTGAGAAATATGAGTAAACAAATGTATGGCTTGACTGAAGAACGCAGATGTAAGAAAATAAAGGACTCCAAATTCAATTTCTTATAAATAACACTTTTATTTTAATCCTATATCGATTGACGTTACCCAGTTTTGTTTTTAATTTTGCGCCGAAAAGGAGACACCGTAAAAGTTATTACGTGAGATGTTTAAAGCCGGGAAATGGCGTCTACGGCCTTCTAGATGATCAAAAGTTTCTTGGTAGGGCCTCCTGACTAGTGCATTTATATATAGTATAATATAACATATATAAGTGCCTAAGCATCTTATGCCCCACCCTTCCCCCGCCGGGGAAAAAAATCTGGATCCTCGCCAGCACGTCTCCCCCCCCCCCCCCCAACACACACACACCATAACACCATGTACACCTTGTATGGTCAGCTTACCGTGTGGGGTCTGTCCAATGTAAAATTCTTCTCATTCTTAACATAAACATGATATGTTTATATACATATACAAGGAAAACGTGTCTAAAAGGCAAAGTCCCCCCCCCCCTCGCCGACCTCGGTGTTGCACCCCCTATCTTCAAATCCTGGATACGCCACTGGTAAAGCCCCTTTCACACCAGGCCTACGTAGAGTTGCGTAGGGCGGGGTACCGACTACGCCGAGCTTACGTCGCCCGACGCTGGCCTACGTGGCAAAACGCCGAGGGACGCAAAGGGGTACGCGAGATGGACGCAAAAAATAAACCTGTTTATTTTTTTCGCGTACTATCGGAGTAAAGGACTGGGTGAAGAAAGTATGCAGTTTTACGCAAGTCTAGGCAACACTACGCTACTGTACGCCATGCCTACGCAAGAGAACGCTATACTACCCAACCGTAAGCAAACCTACGTACCCTTTACGCCATCGTACGCCAGCCTATGCACAACCTACGCAGGGACTACGCTGATCCTGCGCATTTGTTCATTAGTACGCCGGAAAGACATACCATTACTTTTCAGTCGACTGAGAAAAAAATATACGACTGCTGTCAGTTGACGGTTACCAAAAAGTGGGGAAATCGTAATATTGAAAAAAATACAGGTGGCGCCAGCAACTTAAGGGAACTGATCAAACTACTCCCTGTCAATATTTAATGCAAGATTAATGGCAATCCATGCTTTAATTATAAAGGTACTGGAGGCTTTGTTTCAAAATTTTAATTACCCCGGGGGGGGGGGGGGGACTTACAAATCCAATAGCTTGGATGATATAGTTCGCAGTGACCAAATTTCACGTTCGAAAAGAGATTTGTTTGACCTCACTTAAATGTCTCTAGGGCCAGCGGATACAATTTGTGTCCGGACGACCAGACTGACAAAGGGCCATTCCTATAACTAAGTTGACTTTCAGTCAGCTGAGCTAAAAACACTTATGATGGCAAACCTTAATTCCAGTGGGTGGGGTGGGGGATACTGTTTTTGGCATATCGTCGTTGTCTGCTCTCATTTTTTTTGTGAACATGGATAGTTTTAGGGCACAATATTTTGTCTTCAAACTTGCACATGCAGGATTTGTGCCTAGCTCTCGGACGAGCTTGAGACCAGAGACCATGTCCTGCAAGGTGATATTTGCATATTTGGAGCCGTTTTCGAACCTGAGGAGGCATTGTCTATAATCCAGGCTGGCCTTCACCCATTTTGTGGCTTAAGTGCTTGGTTGATTTTGCACAATTTTTGGCCTGTCGACATTTTGCCTGCTGCATTTCTCCAGTTTATCTGTTACCATTTTTATTTTAAGAGATGAGTTTTCATCTTGGTGCAAAAATTTAATATTATTATAATTCTTGCATTTTTCTAAAGGAGATTGTAATGAAACGATTTTAATGTAGGCACAAAATTAACTATTTGATCCCCTTTATTCTAATAAAAAGAGCAACATATATTTTATGAAAGATGAAATCAGCTTCATCCCCCAGCCCCTAACTCGGGTTCAGGTTATGCCCTCATGTCCACTATATTCTACTACTATTTAACTTATTAAATGAATAATTTTAATGCATAAGTGCTTTACCAAAAGTTTAGCTTAGTTTAGACTGACGCTTAATGTCACCAACCCCTCTGCTTGTATCCTTTCTTTAAACTCCCATGTGCACCTGCCATTTTACTTAGCAATAATAAAACATTAAACGAGTACCCCCCCCCCCCCCCCGGAACTCAGGTTATGCCCTCTCGAACCTGTTTTCAGAATCTGCATCTTAAGATGCTAGCATTCCCTGCAGGGAATTCAATGAAAGAGCAAGAGGAGTGGGTTTCGGGAGGAAACTTTTCCAGTATGATCTTTATCCAGATGGAGTCTTTCTCCTTGCAGGTAGTATTTTGTCTGTCACTCAAACATGGCCCACAGGCCACAGTTCCTGGAAAAGATGGGAGGTATTTGTCAATATTTGTTTAATATTTGTTTTGGTTTGAAAATCAGGAGTCAACCAGCCCATAGTCTATTCCAAGTTACAGCTACAAAGGTGTCCAAACAGAATCCATTATTTCTTTCCAAATTAATAATTTGGTCAGGCTCAATTAATGTGAAGGAAAAAGTAATGATATGCAAGAATCAATCCTTCTCAGCAATTGCAAACTGATGGAACTGAATCTCCAAAGGTTCCCAATTTCCTTTTGAAAAGGTACATGCACCAGTTCTAAATATCATATAAATCCATCTGGTTAAAATCTGCATGGAAAATGGGATATTAAGTGGAGACGATGCGCAGCCTCTTAATATTTGCGTTATTTACAAAATAGCATGCACTATAAGCTACAAGGCACAATGCTAAAAGAGTGTACTTTTCAAAGGCCCCCAAACACTTTAAGTTAAAAAAATGAAAGTAGATTGTGTACTCATTTAAGGTAAAATATGGAGTACATTAAAAATTGTGAAAGAAAAAACAGGCGACCCATGGGTCATGACGCTCAGCTGAGCTATGACATTATGGGCTGAGATTCACAACTCCTAGTCAAATATTTGAAGAACTTGTTTGCTAATTTAGCTCAAACCTTGTAAGATGACAGAAATATATATGTCTAGTTATAGCACCGTTATCTTGTTGATGAAAGGTTTGGCTTTAGATGCATCCACAAACTTTTCAAAGAAGTGGGTCCTGTGACCTTGACCTTTAAACCTTGTGTAGTTATGTGTAAGTATGGTTCTTTCCCTGTTGGTAGGTGAGCCATATGTGAAAGATGGAAGGTTTGGAATGAATCTTTTGGCTATAAGAATTAATTCTGTTGGGTGCACACACCCCCGGTTACTCGGAGAATATAGGTCCCAAATACCTAAATTCACTTTTCCAAGATCCTTTTAGGACCTCTAAGATTGCATAGGGTTCGTGATCCTAGCCCTTAGGCCAAAAATAAATAAGATTTGGTTCTCAGGCACTTTTTATAAAAAATCAATGAGGACGGGCTTTTTTTTTATTTTTATGGTATGATTTTCATAAAATGTCAAATGATAAGGGAAAAGCATGATAATAACAGATTTATGTTGCTAAATAAGTAAAAGCATAACAAAGGAAATTTTATCAAAATTGTATGATTTTATCTTCATGAAAGAAATGCCCGAGTGGCTGGAGCTCAAAATTGGTTAGTTTCTATTGAAAATCAAAATAAAAATGTTTGATGCGGGGGTTAAAATTGATGCGGGCGGTGCCTGAGAACCATACCTTTTATTTTTTTGGCCTTACGGTTACAATTTGTTCCCTGCTAATGGACAATCGGATGGAAGCTATAGCTATAGCTCAGAATGACTGAAAGTCAGCTGAGCAAAAAAAACTACACAGAGGAAGACTGACCCTTACCGAATTTTTTTATAAGTGTCATATATGTGAAAGTTATATGGCACATATAAGGCACATATATGTGCCATATATGTCCCTTATATCCAACCTTATAACTCCCATATATGTCACATATATGTCTGGTATACGGATTTTATATGCAAATTAGGTAGGAGCCTTATATGTCACATATATGGGCCTTATATGTCACTTATAAGGCTTCCACATATAGGTCCCCTATAACTCCCATATATGTCCCATATATGTCCCTTATAACTCCCATATATGTCCCATATATGTGCCTTATAACTCCCATATATGTGACATATATGTGACATATATGGGACTTATAAGTGCCAAATATGTCCCTTATAAATGACATATAACTCACATACAAGTCCAGTGTATGCACCTTCTGTGCTCTTTGTCAATAGCTCAGTTACTATCTGTTGTATGTTCTGTTTTGAAAGGTGTTTACTCCTTTCTTTATTCCACAAGCAATTACGTTAGATGATAGAAATTAAGGTTTGTGAGTGTGTGTGGTGAGCTTCCTGCACTGTGCAATTCCTTGAAATCAATGCTTGCCTGCAGTCACACTGGGGGTCATCAACTTCATACAGTCATATGGACGCAAACACATGAAACATAAAAGTAAGAAAATACAATGGCCAAAATTAATGTTTATTTACACATTTGTAAACTGAAAATAATATTTTCATAAGATTTTTAAAACTCCCTGGTTCAGTCAGATTTGAGAGTGTTGTCATTTTAGGGAATGAAGGCTGGAAGGAAATATACACCCTTGCCACACTCTAAATCCTTTTCTGTCCCCTCCTGTTTGACCTGCAAAAACAAATGTTACCAGTCTAAGTATACACATATAGTCATTATTGCTCAAATTAATTATTTAATTAAATAAGTTTAAAGATAATCTTTTGACATTGATGCTTAGTATTGCTTTTCTTAACATTAACATTAGTTTACCTTATCTGGAGGCAACACACAAGTAAAAAAATTAAAAGAATTTATTTCACTGAAATTACATCTGCTCTCTATATAGGGGTTTTAAATGTTCTGAAAATATGCCTGTTTAACATTTAGGATTATAAGTAAATACAGTTGGACTTCTCAATTACTAACAGAGGAAGAGTTTTCCAGTTATACAGAGTATATACAAACATTACAGATTATTAAATATACTGGTCACGGGACAGACACTGTGGCCTAAAGATGCTCATAGGTTCAGAAAGTAGGTTACTCAGTTGAAACAATTTTAACATGTAAGCAGTTATATTAATATCCCATATGCACAATAAAAGTTTACCACCAAATTTGCACCAAATTTGCACTTCAAATATGGTAAGTTCCAGCTATTTGATAAAAAAACCTTACAATTCATAACATTTCCCATTTGCTAAAAGATTTAAATGTTCCTTTATATGATACACTGAATATGCTTACCAGACAATTCTTGCAAGGACTGGAGATATCTTGGCTCTCCTTATACTTTCTGCACCATTTCTTCATACTGGTTCTAAGAAAAGTAAAGAAATCATTACAAATCATAGAAACAAAGGTTGTTGGAAATAAATAATTAAGAACATGGAGTCTTGCATATTTTGACATTTAAGTAGACAAATTATTTAACTAAAAAAGGGCCTCACATCAATAATATTACTAAAACAGTACATCAATGATATATTGGTGGTCAGTAATGTTCAAAATGACGTCTTGATCTTTTATGGTGAAATGGCACTAATACATGTACATGTAAAAAGAAATCATTCAAGGTGGACAAAAAACCCACTCTTGATTAACCTGTAAATTGAACCAGATTTGATTTCTCTTTGGGAATCAAAACAGTACCTAATGAAATCATCTGATCCTTAGTGAAAAAAATTCCCAAATTATTATGCTTTTTCTTTTGTGATGAAAGTGAATATGTCAGAAAAACCTCAAAGGAAAAGAAAAGTCAGAGGACCAGGCCCTTTAAAGTTAAAGTGCTCATGACCTTTATAAAGAGTGTTCTTGATCTTCTGATGTCAAATTCAGATTAAATTCATACATATGGTTATGAATGGTTTATGGGTTGTTATGAAACATAGTGTGTTATGTATCAAATTGTTAATTAATTGGTGTTTACAGTATATGTAAATGACATGTAGAAAGGCATATTACCAAATTAAAGCTTAATTTAGGAGCTTTTGTGTGATAGACTCCAATATTAAAAAAATATTTGATTAGTTGATATGTTTTGGTTGAGTACAGCAAACCTCTCTTCAATTTTATAAAAAAAAAACATTCATCAAAATTGAGACAGTGGCTGCAAATTCAGCAATGATCAACAGTGTTAATGTTTACTTCGCCTGAAAGAAAAACTTATAAATATTGTATAATTAAACATTTTTAATCATATTATAACTTTTGGGCACTCTAGCAAGACAGAAAAATTCAAGTCAATTTGGAAAATGGAAAGGAACATAATTACTTTGTAGCAGCTTTTTCTTTTCATGACCCAGAGTTCAGCTAAATAATAACATGGTCAATAGCCATGTATAGGTTCAACAAATAAAATGGTTGTATGTGGTACTCATAGCATTTGTGTGCTTTATGTAGGTTAACTGATCAACCCTTCACAGGTAGGGGACATTCAGAAATTACATCAATATGTAACTTTAGGGTCTGCTGCTGACTCTTGATTTTACCACACCCTATTGCAAATAGCACCACTGAAAAGAATATGTTCTTAGCTTCCTGTTGGTGCATAGAACATGCACATTGTCACTATATAGGGGTAACAGCATCAGCTTTTTTGAAGAAAATGTGGTATTTTGTAAAAATGGGCCACAAAATAGGAAATGTTATCTTGAAACACACAAATTCTGTTTTTGCAGGGCAAACCAAGATAGGTGAAGTCATCTTTATGCAATCACTGGTTTACTATGCAAAAATAACTTAAACTAGACATTTCTTGGCACCGCAGGTGCCAGAGTATCCCCAGACATAGTAGGCCCCCCTCCTACAAGAACAGACCCCTATTTTTAGCAGCATATACTGACACTTGGCATATTTATTGTTTATTCCATCTAACGATCCACAATCTTGTTGAAGATGTTGGTCCTGTGACCTTGATCTTTTTAAAGATGTGTCCTGTGACCTTGACCTTTGATCTTATAACCCCAAAATCAATTTGGGTCTTGCTTTTCCAATGGGACATATGCAAGTCAAGTTTGAAATCTATACATCAATAAAGCAGGAATTATCATCCAGAAACTTATTTTTGGACAGATGGCTCCTGTGACCTTCACCTTTGACCTTGTGACCTCAAAATTGATAGTGTTCTTCCTCTCTTGGCAGGAGAACTATATGTGCAAGATGAAAGATATGAGATGAAATGTTTGGCTGAAAATGCATCCACATCTTTTTAAAGATGTGTCCTGTGACCTTGACCTTTGACCTCATGACCCCAAAATCAATTTTGGTCTTACTTTTCCAATGGGACATATACAAGTCAAGTTTGAAATCCATACATCAATAAAAGCAGGAATTATCATCCAGAAACTAATTTTTGGACATATGGCTCCTGTGACCTTCATCTTTGACCTTGTGACCTCAAAATTGATAGGGGTCTTCCACTCTTGGCAGGTGAACTATATGTGCAAGAGGAAAGATCTGAGATGAATTGTTTGGCTGAAAATGCATCCACAATCTTTTTAAAGAGGTTTCCTGTGACCTTTGACCTCATGACCCCAAAATCAATTTGGGTCTTGCTTTTCTAATGGGTCAATAACAAAGCCAAGTTTGAAATCCATACATCAGTAAAAGATGGAATTATCATCCAGAAACTAATTTTTGGACAGATGGCTCCTGTGGCCTTGACCTTTGACCTTGTGACCCCAAAATTTATATGGATCATCCATTATTGGCAAGTGAGCTATATATTCAAGATGGAAGACCTGGGATGAAAGTTTGGCTTAAAATGCATCCACAGTATCTTTTAAAATGCCAGTCCAGTGACCTTGACCTTTGACCTCATGACCCTAGAACCTATAGGGTTCTTACTTTAGTGGTGGGCCATACATAAGTCATGTTTGAAATCCATATGGCTATCAACACTGGAGATATCATAAGAGGTGTGTGATTTTCACCATATATGGCAATATTCAAGGTCAAGGCCACTATCATAGGAAAGGTCATGACCCCAATTTAAATAAGCATCATCCCATAACCCATACCTATGTATATGCATAATATAAAAGAAATCTGTCCATTAGTTTTTGACTTATAATGCTCACAGTGCTGTAAGGTGGCAATTTAGGGGGTATTAAACGGCACGAAAACAAGTAAAGAATAATAGGTGGCGCCACCAGTTTCTGGAACATGACAACCCTACCCATGATCTTCCATCAACTTGATTTTGGGATAAATCCATGCAAGATTTCTTGAGATATTAAAGAATTTGTGTGATTTTCCCCAAAATTGGACCTATTCAAGGTCAAGGACACTCTCCTAGTTAAGGTCATGACCTCATTTTAAATAGGCGTCGTCCTCTTACCCATATCTATACATATACCAAGTTTGGTAAAGTTCCGTGAAATATTTTTTGGGTTATCGCGCCAACAAGATTCATATGCGGCGGCGGCGGCGGCGGCGGGACCGGTATGAAAACATAGTATCCCCCGACTTTGTCTGGGGATACAATAATGCAAGATTACTTACCAATGAGACATTTTTTCAGCTATACATTCCCCTTCTGCTTGAGCAGCTTGACAAAGAACTTCTCTTCAAAGTGTGTACTCCCTTAACGGTTACCGGATGTTATCATTCAGATGTAAACTGACTCTGCATGCCTTAGTTGTGCACAGCCTGTACAGTATTCATGTGACGTCACCACTATTCCAGGGCAGGGTACAGTAAGGTCAATGGCCCATTGCAGAGAGTGCTTGTACAGCAAGCTTGTCTGCTTTAGGGGGGGGGGGGGGTAGTTACATATACTTGTGAAATTTACTGATTAGAATGCTGGTTATTGTCACAATAAGAATGCAGATACTTATTCTTTTTAAGTACCTCTGCTTTTATCAATGCTGTTGATTTTCAGTGGCAATATTTTACTGCTAAAATGTAATCGTGTGGGTGCTGAGCTGTTTCTAAAACCAATATGATATTAGGTTAATCACTTAATGTCTATGTATTCCCATAATTGGTCAGTGGCACACTACATCAGTACCCTTTGTTCTGTATTTATGAAGTAGTTATCAATTGCAATTAGATGCTGAAGTACTTGTATATACACTACATTCCAAAAGAATTATTTTTTCTTATAATTATCAAGGGCACAAATTATAACCAATGTGAAATATAGTAAAATTATTTTTTTGTATTGTGTTTTGTGTAAATGATGTTTTACTGCATGCATGATTACTATATTTTACACTTCTTTATGAATAAGTCAGATGAAAAAAAAAAATTATTTATAGTATTATTTTTCTAATATACATAAAGTTCTGAGGAAGCTGGTTATTTTGATACCCATTTTAACATACTTCTTCAGTATTTATTATTCAATTATAATTCATTTTCTTAAAACCATAATGGAGCTGGGACTTAGACATTTTCCAAGGGAACACAAATGCTGCAGAAACTTCTAAGTCCTATCTTGTAGAACAGTGAGCTCACAGTATATAAACTTATAACTGACATATAACTGATATATAACTGACATATACAGAACCCCTTCACGTTCACCTCCCTTATATCTCCCATACAAGTCACATATAAATGAACTGTACAGAATGGCCTCATGTGCAACTCCCTTATAACTCACATATAACAAACATACAACTCCCTTATAACTCACATATAACAATGCCTGACTAAACATATAGCTGCAATATACATATAACTCACATACATAGCATTTATATGGGAAATATATGTCCCTTATAAGGGACATATAAGGCCCTTATAAGGGGTATATAAGGCACATATATGTGAGTACTTTCCATTTCTGTAAGGGGATGATGATGATGACGACAGGCTAAAAGCCGTCTCCCCCACTGGAAGCAATATATATAATTGAGGTGCACTGATTTTAAATTTGAAATCACAGAAAGATTAGCCTTAAATATTCTCAGGGGTCAGACTTTCTAGGTGCTTGAAATCAGATTTTGCCCATTAGCATGCAGAATGTAACCATGATCCAATTATGTATTTCAAAGGAGATTTCTGCAGACCCAACTGGATGTTTAGCAAGGACTCTCTAAAATGTTAAATGTCATACTAATAGTCTCATTGAGATATTTATCCATGTTCCTGGATTTGTAATAATTTAGAAGGATCTGACAGTATTTTTTTCAACTGATACTATTTGAGAGTGGTGGTCTTGAGAAAAATATGTAAAATTCACTAAACTACGCTTGAATATCAGCATTGAGGCCAAAAAAAAAAATTGTGACTGGGATTTGGGCTTGGCTGTCGCAGTGGCAACCAAAACACACACATACACATGTAAAACTGCAGTGCAGAATAGACAACCAACAAGATGTCAGATAAAAAAACATTATAAAACCAATATGAGCAAATTACATAAAACCAATATGAAATTTTTGATAGCATTCAGCTGGGAATTATCTTATACTTATTGAGATAGAACAAGAAATATACTTCCAGGTTTCCAGGTACGGCTTCATACAATTTTGTTTTAAGTAATAAACAAGAGACACATTTTCTAGTATAAAGTACAACAGGCCAATACAAATACTGTAAACTACTGTTAGGTGCATCTATGCATGCTAAGTTTTTGGTAACACAAAAAAGTGTATTTAATTTGACATCTGAACACTTGGAAATTAGTGTTTTCTTGAAAACTAACAATAAACATTAAAATATAGTTTTTTTGTCATGGTAGTAATCATTCAAGAAAATGAGCATCATTTCAGCAAATTAAAGTACTGAATATTCTCATCTAAAAATAAATAATGAAATAAAAGAGAGACGGTTTCCGATCTCTGCTCCACATTTGGTAAAATAGAAATCCTCAGAAACAACATATGAATGATTATTCATATTGCCTTCTTTTTATAATTTACAACACATAAATAACTGATACAGTGCAACTTATTCTGTAAACACCTTTTTAAATGAATACATACACTTCTTTAACATTTGAAGAAAGCTTGCACCTTATCTGTTTTAGCATCACATGGAACCTCCAATCTTGGTTTTGTTACTGTAAACACTGTAGTAAATCAAGTTTTATTATTATCATACACTAACACCGATGTTGAAAGGATAAAATATTTTTACACAGTTCTCTTGTAATTATTTCCCTTCAAGAGTACCATTTATCACTAAACCATATATAAGGCTTATCACTACAGAGCCCGGGAGACAACATGGTGAAAAATATGTATTAATTCATGTGTACGAATTACTAATTTGTGCACACAAATTAATAATCCATGCCCATAAATTATAATATTTTAAACATATATTTTATTTTGAAAAAATATATAATATTTATAATCATATAAATCATATATATATAATTTATATATATATATATATAATTTATAAATACTACATATTTATTATTTTAACATATATCATTTTATTATCTTTCTTGAAAATCCGTCATCACATCCATGTATACAGATTCCTAAGGGTTTCAATTTATCGTAGGAGTCAATATGCCAGATGAAATTTGCACCCTTAGAAAATTAGGAACGCCGATGTCATCTTTGGGACCTGCTTTCTGCTGAACCAGCTGGGTCAAGAATTGAGAGTCCACGGACATCCTACTTTCTTATTTTAATATCATTTTGTACACATTTATGAAACATCCATCTGTAGCCATGTTATGATCCTAATGTCTGAATCTGGTGATTAATAAACCTAACAGTGACACCAATATCTGCGTATCTCCGGCGAACTAGACCTAGTTGTTTAAGTATCCTCTGGAGGTGCCGCATCGATACCACTATTCAATGCTTTCCACTTAGAATAACCAGTATGTCCTTGTGGGGTAAACCCAAGTCGAAATAAAGACGAATAAGTTGATCACGCTCTTCCATATCGCCATCGACTGCTATATATTAGCTTAGTCAGGCTGCTTTTCATTGGCTGATAATTCGTGCGCACAGATTACTGACTTATGGAATAACCAATTAGAATTAAGCCAGCTCTTTAAAACAATGATCCTCATTGGCTACTAATTTGTGAGCACAATTCACTAATTTGTATATTTCACTATGTTTTCTCCCAGGCTCCGTACTTATCAATTACACAAAAACAGGATTATGTTGCTTGATTATAAATTACAAGATTTTGTTTCATATTATAACAAAATCAGATTAAACAAACGTGAGATGACAACTTCACTATGAGAAAGCTGTTCAGGCAACCTAATTCTTGGTCACAAAGAATGGCTCATTTATTTCTGAAATTGTTCACTGATATATCTGTGTTTGTGCTCAAGGAATGGAAAGTAACCCAAATATCCTAGAAGAAAATAGTCAGTCTATCCTACACTATATCCAGGACCCAAACGTTGGATGAAAGCAATTCTGTAAACTCTTCAGATAGTTCAAGAGCTGACTGGTAGGTGTTAGGCAAGTCAAGGACACATCCACAAGTATGTCCAACAGGTGTCCGTGCATACTCACTCATAGGTTTGCTGAACTGAACTGTGATGTTGGTACAAGTCAGTATATCTGCACCTGCAAGTACAATAAGTACAATGAGTACAGCAAGTACAACATAAAACTTTTAATAGAAAACTAGAAAAACACTGATCAACATGTACACCATATCCAATACAAGTGAACCACAGGTCATGATGTTAACCTAATGAATGCACTGTGTGACACCATGACCCATATAAATACAGAACTTCTGTTCAAATAGAAAGGAACAATAAGTAATACTCATCTTTGGATGATTAAAAGGTATCCACAGATTATTCTTCAGGAAACTTATCACAGATATCCCTCATTCTCATTTTTAATTATTAACATCAATATTCTGCTGAAATAAAAGCAAGTAACTGCATGTACAACCCAGGAGTGAACATGACTGACAAAACTTGTTTGAGAGCACAGAGAACACTGGTAGGAATATTCAGACACCCATTACCAGTATTTGAAAATTTAAGCTTCTGAATTATTTTTTTAAAGAAAAATTACTGCAAACTATCAATGTCAAATACTGAGATAAAAATTCTTTAAAATTAACATATAGGTGGCACCATTAGTCTTGTGGAGCAGCTAGTGTACATCTAGATCTATAAATACCCCAAATTCATGAAAATCCAATTAGTCATTCCTGAGATATCAGACCTTTTTTATGAACGTTAATGACAATCACAGGTTTTAAACTTATAATTTTATTAGAATACAAGACAGAGTGACCTCATTTCAGGCCTGACTCATCATTATCTCAGAATCTGTGCTCATGTGATGTGGGGGTCTAACAGTCATGGCTTGTGTCCTGTTAAAGGCAGCAAACTTGAGTTCCAAAAGTTAAAAGGAAATATGAATAACAATTAATACAATGTAAGTGGCACTTTCAGACTCCGGCAGCTCACAGAGTTCATCATGACGTTTAGTTACACCAAATTCAAAACAATCCACACAGCCTTTCCTGAGATATCTGATGTATTTCAGTTACAAGATTCATGACTTTTAAAATGCTCAAACATATGGATTTGTCCCATAAGACTGAGAATATATAGGCTGCGAGATTTGATTTTATTAGATTGGGTGGAGCTTATAAAATGCTACACAATACAGAACAGCAAAAGGCAGACAGACTGACAGTTAGACTGAATGAAATACAAATGGAGCGTCAGACAGACTGACTGACTGACAGACTGACTGGCTGGATGAAAGACAGACTGACAGACAAACAGGCTGACAGGCAGACTGACTGACTGAAAGACAGACAGGCTGACTGACATACAGACAATCTGACAGAAACTTACAGACAGACTGACAGGCTGACTAAAAGACAGATTGACTGAATGACAGACAGTCTGACAGACAGACTGACTGGCACACAGACATAAAGACCAACAGACTGACTGACTGTCTGACAGATGGACAGACAGAATGATTGTCTGACTGACTGAGAGGCTGACTGACTGAAAGACAAGACAGACAGACTATTGACTGACCCACTGTCTGACAGACAGAATGGCAGAATGAAAGACAGACAGATGACTGATTGAACATCTGACAGACTGTGAGACAAACTGACTGACAGAAAGACTGACTGACAGACAAACAGGCAGACAGACAGACAAACAGTGAGACAGGGAGATGTGTTCAAGTTCAAGATCAGGACAGGTTTCCTGGTTAAAGAGGTAGAAAGCCGGAAATGAGCTACAGATGTGTCAATGATCATGGTTAACAAAGATATGAGTTGTAAAAATATAAATTATCTCAATTATCTGTTCATCAGGAAACAAAACCCATGGGATAGTTTCACAAGGCCTGTTTAACTTTAATGACTATGGAAAATGACTGTATATGTATACAATATGTTATCAGGAAACAAAACCCATGGGATAGTTTCACAAGGCCTCTTTCACCTTAATGACTATGGAAAATGACTGTATATGTATACAATATGTTATAGTACATCAGCTTAAATAAGTAAAATATTCTGCACATTATCAGATTTTGATTATGATGAATTAAGTTTACAGAATTTAAAGTGTAGTAATACTCTTATGATAATACAATACTATAGATATATTAATTATATATATGTATATTATATTATTATTATAATTTAACACTTTTAATAATAGTTTAATGATACTCTATATCTTTTTTTTTTTTTGGGGGGGGGGGGGGGGGTTTTGTCCTCTTTCTCATAAAAGGAGGGGACTTTTTGATGGGAATAGGAGGCTTTTTAACTGGGGGCTTTTGTTCAACACACACCTGTTATCTAACTATCGTCCTTGCATAACCTCTGTTTGTTCATTTATTTATGGTGAAAATCGCCAATACCTCAGGTGTATTATGATGGACTGCCCTGAAATTTTGCATGTGCATGAAACTCTGATAGCTTATTCTCGTACACAAGACAGATGGCACCACCTACAAAAGTTTCACAGTGGCTTCCATTTGTGAGTCTGTTTTGGGTTAAAATCATTCATATCTCAGGCCATTTCACCTGACCACTCCTGAGATTCTCAGGAGTGGTCAGGTGAAATGGCCTGAAATTTTATTTAGGCACAGAACATTGATAGCTTTACCTCATAAACAAGACAGGTGGCAAAACCTATAGTACTTACTAGTAGTGCACATTATAGTCCTCCCACTAATATGACTAAATCTCATATATCTCACTTGGTCAACAACTCTCTGATGTAATTCACTGTTGTTGCTATTTAACTACCCATATTCTAGTTTTTTCCAAGGAGAACTTTAATTACTTATTAGGTCTTCCAGGGCTGCAGAGGTTAATGATCATAGACCTTAAAGTTTGTGCCCTGTTCACAGACAACCATACAGCTGGCTGGATTGACAGATGACAGACAAAAAGCCATCACTACCGTATTATCTTACATGTTACACAATTAGCTGAGCTAAAAATCACAATTATAAATGCCTTATCTGTACCAAATCGTAAGAAACGTTTCAAGAGGTCCCCTGCACTGTTTCTGATAAATTTCTTCAAGAATTCAGCACTACACTTTTCCTTTAGTCCCAGATTATCCTCGAATTTCAAGCATGAGATAACCTTCTTTGGTTTTGGAGTAAGTGTTGAGATGAGGTCTTGAATTTCAGTGGAACTCATCTGCAGATGGCCACGCAAAATTCTATTCCAGCACTCAGAGACATATGCAGGTTCTTGAATCAACTCTTTGTGAGCAATTTCATACAAAACTCGGTGCCAGTTTTTTTTCTGTAACTACAGTTTTGACATCATGGGTTTCCAAATAGTCCAGGAAGTCTTCATCACTGAAATCTTTAGGGTTCTCCTCAATGATTTTCTTGTCATGTTGCGGAACAAATTCCAGGAATGCTTCTAATAAAGTCTCATTGTCAGGTTTTCCACCAAAACAATGCTCAAGAAAAGGTTTTGCAATGGATATGGGAAAATAGCCAACTATTTTGTATCCAAGAACAATAATGTGTGCAACACATTCCCATGTTTCCTTCATGTCATGTCTGATCATGGGCACTTTCAAGATGCTGCCTGTGGTTGCTTTCTTATAAAAAGTGTCCCACTACTCACTGAGAGCATCCCTTAAGATCCCACCGTTATCCTCACCTTGTTCAACATTGCCATTTGGCAAAATCATCACTACTTCGAGGGTATTATCATCTGCACTTAACTTTCCCTCTTTCACCGCATCATTCAGGTCTTTAAAGACATGCCCCCTGTGTAGTTTTAGCTGTTTTGGTATTTTTTTTGGTGTTGATGAACATAAAGGCAAAGTGTCTTCGAGAAATCTAGACTGTTCATACTCACTTTTATGAAATGTTATAGTTGGGCTATCAGGTTCCTCAGGTACAGGGTTGAGATTTTTTAATAAGTTGCCAATGATAAATATTATATAAAAATATCTATAGCACATCAGAAAAAATAACTGGTGGTAATTTTTTCAATAATTTGCAATAACAAGAGCATTTAAAAATCTGAGTAAAAGATAATGGAACCCATAACAGGCTGAAAAGCAAGAACTAATAGCAAATTACTGTAAATACTACTTAAGGATATCCTTTTATACTGCTGACTTTTAATCTTATAAGCCTTTGACAGAAAACATACAACTGATCAGCTTCCTGTGTTGTTCAGTTACATTAAAGCTCTGAAGGTGTATGCATAACCACTGAGTGCCTCCCCTAGAACTGCTTCTGCATGAATAATAAAGACCAATAAAATTGACCAACTTATTGTTAACACCATGATCTTGGATAAGGGTTGAAATGGGTAGACAATTTACCAAACAATGCCAATTTATCAAACCCTGAGATATCTCGAAAGGTGGCATCAGGGATGCCATAGTTTCCCAGACCTTCATCAGACACCCGTTCAGGTTTCATCAAACACTAATATCTTTATTTACATGCTAAATAGATATCACCATAAGTCTGGTGCAATAGGAAAAGATGTCCAAAATCAATGGCCTGATAAAATTTCAATCAACACCTATTCCTTTGAAAGTTAAAAATAAAAATTATATGAGAACACAAATTTAGATGGCAACACCTTGTACTAAAGGGAATAATTATATATTTCTGTGCAATTAAAAATGGTATCTTTGAAATTTGCAAAAATAGCAACAGTTATTATTAAAAATATTTCTTTCTTTCACAAACATAAAAAGCCAGAGAAATAAAGTTAATCTTTCCTAATTAACAGCAGAAAAAGTAAGCAGTTAAGCTAAAAGAAAACATAAAGACCCAGTAGATTACCAGGTGTGACAAGGTCAAGTTGGTGTTTAGAACAGAAATGGCTCCAGACATAAAAAGTTACACTTGATGAACCAGGTTAACCAATTAATTTCATTTTTTTTTCATGGAGTCAGACCTGTATATATGTAAGGATAATGCATTTTTTTTTCACAGTAAAATACATTTCTTGCTGGCTGGGTATGCGGCTTGCCTGCATGAATGATTGTGATGTTATGTGTGATTCTGGCCAAAATTGGACCTTTGAAGGTCAAGGTCATTCTACAAGCGATAGTCATAACCTCATTTTAAAAAGACTGTCCTCTCACCCATATATATGTTTAAACAAATCCCAAAGAGATCTGGGAAATATTTTTTAGTTATAAAAGAGACAATAATTAAATGATAAATATGTCTTACAATGCCAAAGATGATGTATATTTGTTTCTCTTCATTGCCACATAAATGGTAAATTGTATTTAAAAGATTTAAAAGTAAGCTATTTTAGAAAGTTGTTCTTAATTCTATCAGTCTTAATCCATATGAATTTGTTAACATTTAGCTACCTGTGAATTAATATTTAGAAATATGTACAGTGCATGAGGCACTCCAACACCTAATGAAAGCCACTAGTATTATATAGTGTTTTTAGTATTAATTTGCACACTTTATATGGTAAGTGGGTCCTATAATCTTGACTGAGCACCAAAAACTTGAAATACTGGGAACATAAAATATTTTTAAATACTTGTAATTGCTTTTAATAATCTATGTGCATGTAAATCTACACATTATTTGTGAATAGACTGAATAGAATAGAATATTCTGATATATCTTTAGGTGATATCCTAGTATCCACCAAATAGACCAAGTGTAATCAAAATATTCATCAGAAACGTTTGCTTGCTATATTTCATTTGAGGAACAGTTTAGCCACTTTTAATTTCACCGAGGTGATATATGACTACATATTGTTAAATCCCTTGCCATTTGTTAACTGGTTAATACATCCATCCATAATGAACAGCTTATATTGTTGGTAAATCTATCTTTTGAGTGTACAAATATCTCTTTTCTCATTAAAGGTGCAGGCAATGGTCTTGTCACTCTTGTGTGAAAATGTCTGGCCCCCACAATAGTCACACAACATAACCATGAACGCCTATCCGAGCTCGCCTATCGCCCTATTGCCTGTATTGGGTTGCTCCCGGCGGCAAGAAAATATAAATTTTAAAAAGTGCAGTGTCATGAGTGTGAATACATAAACATCATGATTACTTCTATGTCTACATTTTCTACACATCCATTTGCAGGCCATTTGAAGCGATATACTGATTATTACTGGAGCACACGTTTGGGTTTATTTGTCGGTCTCACAAGGCGGGCTGACCTGAAGGCGATAATGAAACGATTTATGAATTCTGAAACGGAGTTTCTTTTATAGTTTATTGACATATATAGCATCACGTATAAACCACGCCAGCCTTAATTTAAAAAACATAGTTAAAAGTGGGACTGACCTTCTCATTTTCTATGGAGGAGATGGTCTCCTCTGATAGACCCCTCTCCCGTAGAAAATCATTGAACTGCAGCTGTCTTAAGGCTAGCCGCCTGCACCGACGAAACGTCTTGCATCGTTAACGGACGACTGTTTCGTCGCCTCCCCATATATAGAGATAAGTGGTATTT
Source organism: Sipunculus nudus (assembly GCA_026874595.1). Lineage (NCBI taxonomy): Eukaryota > Metazoa > Annelida > Sipuncula > Golfingiida > Sipunculidae > Sipunculus > Sipunculus nudus. The sequence goes on along the minus strand of CM049311.1, from coordinate 226,503 downwards.
GACCACGATACGATCGTATTTTCCGGAAAGGGAAGTTTTATTTTTAGTTTCACGGATGGGGTGACATTTAAACTTCTTCACCATAGCAAAAGTATCTTATTTTCATAACAACAGCAACATATTGGCAACTGTAAGTGCATTTTACTTTAGTAATTGTGTATTTTGGTCTAATAAGACACGGGTGGTACTGCTCATAAACACCATGACAGAAGCAGTTAGAATGCATATGTAGTGTCCACAATGTTTTGTGTACTGGCCCCGTTTTATAAGAGTTTTAGACTTTATTAAACAGGGAATTTATGCAATAAGCTTATCATAACATAATTTTATCTTTAAAAATGAGATGCGCGAGTTACTGGAAAGTTTTCTCCCTTTTATAGACACAGATCATACAGAGGTTAGAAATCCCACCCAAGTGCATACATGGGGTGGTGACTATAAAATGTACTCTCGATCAGATATATCTAACATTTTATAGTCACCCTTGGTGGCTATCTTAAGGCGGGCTCCATTTTGACAACCGGTGCCTGGACTGAGTCGATGTGTGCTCGCTTCTCATTGGCTAGTAATTCGTGCGCACAAGTTATTAATTCGTGCGCACGAATTAGTAGCCAATGAGCATTAAGCCAGCAACATAAGAAAGCTGTTCTCATTGGCCACTAATTCGTGCGCACGGATTAGTAATTCATGCGCACGGATTAGTAATTCGTGCGCACGGATTACTTATTCGTGCACACGAATTAATAAATATTTTTCCCACCTTGGAAATATATTTTTTCACACCTAGTAATTCGTGCGCACGAATAAGTAATTCGTGCGCACGGATTAGTAATTCGTGCGCACGGATTAGTAATTCGTGCGCACGAATTAATAAATATTTTTCACCATGTCGTCTCCCGGGCTCCGTACAGTTGGCATTTTATGTAAAAGGTTATCCATGCGGCCACCCCTGAGTTTTAAAAGTCGAAAGGCGCAAGATTAATAAATAAAAACAGCTTTTGTTGCTTGTAACTCAAAAATTAACATTTTAAACATGTAATACTAGCTGATATAGCCGGGGAGGGGGGGGGGAGGTGTAGGGATGAAGTAAAGAATGTTGTGCGTAAAATGAAAAGAGCTATCATAAACGTTATACGAAGAGAAGTTTTGTGAACTGGTTGGTGTATGCAGATGTCCAGATTTTTTATAGTGATTTATGAATTGCAAAACTTAAAATATCTGGATGTTGTGGCGTAAGCTGAAAAAATAAAGACTGCAGGTAGAGGGAAGGAAAGTCATCGTTTGTGGGTATTTTTTTTTCGGGGTTTACGTTAACGTTTGTGGGTATTTTTTTCGGGGTTTACGTTAACGTGGCCGTGGCATTCCGATCTTTGCCGAAACCAGTTGGGCTTTTTCCGGTGATAGCGTTGTTGTGGACCCCTTGTATCGCACGACTTTTCCTCTTCTGCGTGGACACCGTGGTGTTGTGAACCTCTGCAGCCGCACCTGTACTGTTCTTTTGGATCGCCCCCTACTGTTTAGAACGTCGTCCGCTGAATAATCAAATTTTATTTTTGTCGCTGGCACGGAACTCGCCCTATTGACAATCAACTTATTTTTGTCCCTGCTACGGGACTCTCTCTATTGTGGACTTTATTGTTGACACAGAAAAATTACATCTATTGAGTAAAGTCGCTGACTCGCTGCCTCATTCACGAGTCCTTTAAGAGGACTCGTCACGCTCTTCAGCGAGGACTGATTATGAACTTTTTACGATAACTTGTCAACCCCGGGGATACGGAGCTTCTTTATTTGTGGGTCGTCCTCCCCCACTGGAAACCATGGACTTTTATTTGTGAAGAAGAAGGACTTATTTATATTCGCATACCTCCTTGTGTTACTATGGACCAGAGAATCTTCAGTTGAACATTTAAACTTCAGTTAAGTATTTATTTAGTAGCAGCCATTTTGAGAGACTTTGTTTATCATTCTTTATGTGTTAAATCTTTGATTACTTGTTATTGTAACTATTATATATATATATATATATATATATATATATATATATATATTAATATAGCACCATTTTTGCACTTAAACCCTTGTTGTGTTTATTTGAGAATGTGTCTGAATTTTTTTTGTTATGGTTCGGCCATCAATACTTTTCTTATGCTCAGATAATGAGCATGCATTATCCATACATGTCAAAAGTGTAATATCGATGCAAATGTCCTTAAGGTTCATATCTAAAGCATTTTTATATTCTATGATCTCGTTCTCAGTTGTGTTAACCCAATCAATTTGTGTTTTCTTGAAAGTCATCACATTATTCACCGTGTAATACTGACCTGCATCAATATTAAGTTGAAAAAATACAGGACTATGACTGGAAGCGTTCAATGGATCATCGATAATTCCAACATGTGAGATAGATTTGTAAATATCACCGGAACATATAAAGTGATCAATAGTAGATATGCCCACTCCCTCACAATTCATATAAGTATGATCTAGCACAGCATCTGGACTGTCCCAAGCAAAATATAGCTGATGGGTGCTGCAAAAACTTTAAGTACCTTGTGTGAGCATTAGATCTATTAAGATCATCATTACAATCTCCACCAATGATAACAGCATTTGCATCATGTGTTTCTAAAATATGCTGAAGCTCACTCAAAGTATCAATAAATTCCTGATCAGCTTCTGTTTGTGATCGATTGTCACACGGCAAATAAATACAAATTAATATAACATTAAAAAAATCTGACAGTTGTAAGGATATAGCACACAGACGATTTGACTTAACATTTACAGTATGCACACGGCCTGAGAGTGACTGGTGCCATAGGATGGCCACTCCACCGTATGGGCGACCACACATTATATCCTTTGAGCTGTCCATACCTGTCTGAGCATTAAACATAAAATCCTTATGAATAGTGGCTAGTAATGGCTCTCGTTCACCAAGCAACCAGGTCTCTTGCAAAATTATAAAATCAACATGGTTTGTTTCAATAAGGTTCCCTATATATGATCTTTTTGTATCATTGATAACACCCGTAGGGTTATATGATATACAACTGAGTTTTGTAGGAGTTGTCATTGCCGCCATGATCAATGCAGATTATTTTTACCACTATTGCTATTGTCACGCCTTCTTGTAAAAAAATTTCTACACCCAATACCCTCTGGCCAAAAATCTGCATCCATTACCTTTTCTATATCATTTACCCATATCTGCACCTTGTATGACTTCATCATTCATTCTTCATGAGACACTTTTTCAATTTGCAATATATTTACTCCTTCATTAACAATATATTCTTTCAGTTCATCATCCTGAACATCATTACTGACTCTGTTTACAAATATGTCTACAGTTCTTGGACCACCTTTAATTGATTCATGTATTTTTTTCCCAACTACTGTAGGTTTATTTCTTTTCATCTGTCGCCGCTTTTCCTGCCTCTGGAACTGAAACTCATCATCCTTTTCCTTTACATGTGGTAGTGAGTCTACATGGGAGTAAGAGTTTACCTGTCCATCCTTAACACCGTTGACAGAATGCCTACGGTCAACATCAGAACTGCGGTTGCCATCCCTGACTACATCAGTGAATGACTTTGACACACCGACAGTGGTAACATCAGGTGTTTGGTTTGGACCCAGCTCCCCCCTAGCTTGTGAGACCTGCCTGGCCTTATCATTTTCAAGAAGCCCCTGCTGCACAGTAACCTGCAGGGCAGCAACTGAATCTAAAGTTTGCTCAGATTTTACCTCCATTTACCTCAGTTTCTGATGCAAGTTATTTACCATATCTAGCAGTGCCATATGCTCCATCTGCTCAGGGGAAAATTTAGGAAGCCTATCAAGGTTACATGCCGCAAATTTTGGGAGATCTACATTCAAACCATCAAGCTTTTGGAAAGCTGATATTATATCACCAGCATCTGCCTCTCTGGATGTTCTGGTGGCTGAGGTCAACCTGCTAGGTGGAGCTCCCAATACATCCACACCGGCTACTTTGTATAACAGGATTTTTGCATCTCTGATTTCATCTTGTTCATAGAACTTACATATAACACTACGAACATTATCAGTAAATTGCTCGGAATGATCACCCAATGACAATGTTTACCCCCTGCAAAATTTCCTGGATCCGCGCCTGTTAGTAATGTGTCTATTCGATCAAATTAATAAGATTAATTCAAAATTAGTGATGTTTGAGTATAGAAAGGATATATTTTATCAAGTTTTCTTTAGATAATATGTTGACGTTCTGAATGTGACTAAAATTAGATAAACCACGGTGGAATTCAACACCACACACTGACGTTACCTGAACCAGTCGCAGAACCGGTATCTAATGTCTAACCGTCAGGACTGTCGTGCCCCATGCATAACACGACATGACCTATGCATGTGCAGCAGCTTCCATTGAGGATTTAGTTTGTCCACCATAGCTACTAGAGAGGGAGTCGTCCTATACTATTACTTTATTAGATCAGTTCTAAGAAGGGCCGGCACCTTACAACAAATACAACTTAATGAGCTTATTTTGCTAAAGGTTTTAGGCACGCCCTGACAATTTACGAAATTGGGTGCCGTTAAAAATTTAGTGAAACGATTTTAGGAGTGGGTGGTGGCGTTGGGGATCGGGGGTGGCACGCCTGTTGCGCCTCCCTATTAACCCCCCCCCCCCCCACACTGGTTTCACAATGAGTGTTTCAGGACATTGGATCGATTTAAGTCATGCAGTTGGCAAGGTCTTTGACTCATTGCCGGTGCCTTATCAATGCTTTTTCATTTATGTCACTGTGAAATCGCCCTCAGAAAAATTTTCTTTGGAAAAATGTGAACCTTTTGAAAACTTATGGGGGGGGGGTGAAGGGGGGTCGTGCGCCCCTTCCAACCCCCTTTGCAAAAACCCATGAATGTAAAACTTCTGACGTTAATCTGCACAATCTTGGACGTATTCGCAAATATCTTTCAAAGTCCACTGTGTCCCAGCTTGCACAGAGCTTGATTTTGTCAAGGCAGGACGTGTGTTATTCACTTTATTATGGATTACCGAAATCTCAAGTGCCTTGTCTGCAAAAGATTCAGAATCAGGCTGCCCGCATTGTATGCAGGAGCCCAAAACGTGCTCATATCTCCCCCTTTCTGTGGAGCTACATTGGTTACCATTTTTATGTCGCAAACAGTGTAAAATCTCAATGGGATGGCACCGACCTAATTATCTGAACTATTCAGGCTGTGCCAATCTCCTCGTACTCTAATGTCTTATAATAAATATCTTCGTTTGCATGACCCGAGAGCTAAACTTTCAACATCTGTAGGCAGAGCTATCAGCTGCTGTGCTCCAGCTTTGTGGAATAAGTTACCAACGTATAACAAAATATGTGACTCAGTAAACAAATTGAAGGGTGCATTAGAAACTTTTTTTTTTTTTTATGCAAGTTATAGTGAAATCATATAATCCTCTTGTGAATGTTCATGCAGGTCTTTATATTTCTCTTAATTAGGTTATTTTTAAAGTGATTTTAATAATTTAAGGATATATTTCTGTTCATAACTGTTGCATGTATAATGTAATTTTATTCATATTTTCATGCTTATAAGGCGCTTTGAGCGGAATATTTAAATTCTGGATACATGAGCATTTTAAGAGTGAATTATTATTATTATTCTTATTCTTCTTCTTCTTCTTCTTATTATTATTAAATAGCTAATATTTTATCTATTTTCTTAACTTGAAATAGAAAATACTTCATGATCCAGTCAATACCTCATGATCTATGTATCATACAAGCATTCAGCTGCTAAGAGCATTATGTTTTTATTCTGTCGGAATCTATTCTTGTCTTAGAAGCTAACTGTACAGTCATTCTGTCTGTTTTGCTTCGGCCATTATTTATCAGATAAATATGTTCTTGAAATTCGTTACAGTTGTGCATCTGTTAGTGTTTCTAGAATAAAATTTATCATTTTGAGAGTCAGAATTAATAATTCATTAGCATAAGTACATATTAAATCTTATTGCTGTTTGAATTTCAATAATTTTATATACTTAGTTTATTGATGCATTAATTAGTTATTCCTAGAACTGTCAGGGATTTTTAGTTTCTCTTTCTTTAGTTTCCACGGTCCCTCCGGTGTACCTAGTCATTAGTCAAGTTGATCAAGTAAAGAGCAGAAGAAACGATGGTAGATGGATTATGAATGGTTGTAAAATCCAGAGAAAGAATTAACAAGTTTTATAATCTACATCATCTTCGCTTCATGACCCGTTCGATTCGAGGCTAACCTAATATCAGGGATGGAGTCCTCTACAACACGCTGTTTTTAATTATTCTGTTCAAGTGTTAACATTTCATATTTCCTCGAAAGATTCCTAGGGTTATCCGACATTTTTAAAATAAATTTTATTGCGGAAAAATCGTACAATACACATTTCACACATAATTGTACATAATTACATCAAATACAATATATACAAGGTGTACAATTTATACAAAACACATTGCCTGGAAATAATTCCAACTATATTAAAAAAATCAATCCTTGTTATTTACACATGCAGTATATACATATATTCTAGTGGTCTTAACAGAATACATTTTCCCCTTGCTTTTTCTTTCAATTCTACAGGTACAATGCTACTGTATGTTATAATTTATTGCTTGCCGGAATCAAAGATTTCGGCAAGCATATTGCTCAGTTGCGTATGTCTGTTTGTCTGTTTGTTGCTTGCCGGAATCAAAGATTTCGGCAAGCATATTGGTCAGTTGCGTATGTCTGTTTGTCTGTCTGTTTGTTGCTTGCCGGAATCAAAGATTTCGGCAAGCATATTGGTCAGTTGCGTATGTCTGTTTGTCTGTCTGTTTGTTTGTTTGTCACCACTCTCCTGGCCACAATTTTGCCACAATAACCTTGAAACTTACATGGATGTTCAAAAACATAATTTCTAGGTGCCCTATTGTTTTTGGTTAAAAAAGGTCAAAGGTCAAGGTCAAGGTCGTCAAAATTTTCAAAACGTTTTTTTCTTCATATCTTTGTGACTATTATTCGTATCTACTTCAACAATAGCTCATTTTAATCGTCATTCCAAGGCCTGTCATCTGGTGTGTAGCCGACTCAAATTTGCCGTAACCAAGGTTACAAATTTTTGGGGAAAAGTCATGATATTCGAAAATATGGGATCTTATTTTTCTAACTTTGTCAGTTTTAAAGCTAGAGTGATCTAGTTTTTTGCGTCAGGTAGCATTCAACTAGTACTACAAGATTTTATTACAAGTCTTGCAGTATCTCGTTAAATATCTCGTGAATAGAGATATTTCGAGATTTCATTCATCTTGCGCCAAAGGCCACATTCTTGCAGGAATCTTTTTGAAACTGACATATCATAAGTCCTACACTAGTATCTCGAAATTGTTTTTTCATTTTTTGAATATGGCTCCTAGGGGGCGCTGCACACGACCCTCACACAGATATCATTACATTGGCCATATCTCTAAAACCCAAAGCCTCAATTACATAAACTATAGCTTATTTTTTTTCCTCTGAGTCTTCTCCATAAACTGATAATGTCATCTGGTCTCAATGTTGTGTCACTTTGTCATTGTGTCCGTCTTTTTGTCAGTTGTCCTCAAATTCGCCTGCTTGCTGGTTCTTGCGTCTCACATATAGCATTCTACAGGCCACAGTTTTGAAAGAATCCTTTTGAAACTATTACATCTTAAGTCTTACACTAATATCTCGAAACCAATTTTTCATTTTCCGGATATGGCCGCTAGGGGGCGCTGAACTCGAACCTCTCCCAACATATCATGCTTTGGCAATATCTCCAAAACTATAAATCTCAGTTACATAGACTGTAGCTTGTTTCTTTCTTTGAGTCGTCTCCATAATCTGGAGTGGTCATCTGGACTAAAACTTGAGTCACTTTGTCAGTGTGTCCGTCTGTTTGTCAGTTGTCCTCAAATTCGCCTTCTTGCTGGTTCTTGTTTGTTTGTCACCACTCGCCTGGCCACAATTTTGCCACAATAACCTTGAAACTTACAGGGATGATGAAAAAGAAAATTTCTAGGTGCCCTATGGTTTTTGGTTAATATAGTTGAAAGGTCAAGGTCAAGGTTGTCAAAACTTCCTAAAACGGTTTTTTCTCCATATCTGTGTGACTTTCAGTCGTATCTACTTCAACAATAGCTCATTTAAATCGTCGTTCCAAGGCCTGTCATCTGGTGTGTAGCTGACACAAATTTGCCGTAACCATGGTTACAAATTTTGGGGGAAAAGTCAGGATATTCGAAAATAAGGGGTCTTATTTTTCTAACTTTGTCAGTTTTAAAGCTAGAGTGATCTAGTTTTTTGCATCAGGTAGCATTTAACTAGTACTACAATATTTTATTACAAGTCTTGCAGTATCTCGTAAAATATCTCGTGAATAGAGATATTTCGAGATTTCATTCATCTTGCGCCAAAGGCCACATTATTGCAGGAATCTTTTTGAAACTGACATATCATAAGTCCTACACTAGTATCTCGAAATTGTTTTTTCATTTTTTGAATATGGCTGCTAGGGGGCGCTGCAAACGACCTTCACACACATATCATTACATTGGCCATATCTCTAAAACCCAAAGCCTCATTTACATAAACTATAGCTTATTTTTTTTCCTCTGAGTCTTCTCCATAAACTGATAATGTCATCTGGTCTCAATGTTGTGTCACTTTGTCAGTGTGTCCGTCTGTTTGTCAGTTGTCCTCAAATTTTGCCTGCTTGCTGGTTCTTGCGTCTCACATATAGCATCTACAGGCCACAGTTTTTAAAGAAGCATTTTAAAACTGATGCATATTATGTTTTACAGAAATATCTCAAAACATTTTTTCTATTTTCCGGATATGGCCGCGAGGTGGCGCTGCACATGACCCTCACACACATATCATTATATTGACCATATCTCTAAAACCCAAAGCCTCAATTACATTAACTATAGCTTATTTTTTCCCTCTGAGTCTTCTCCATAAACTTGTAATGTCATCTGGTCTCAATCTTGTGTCACTTTGTCAGTGTGTCTGTTTGTCAGTTGTCCTAAAATCCGCCTACTTGCTGGTTCTTGCGTCTCATATATAGCATTCTACAGGCCACAGTTTTTTTTCAGGAATCCTTTTAAAACTGGTACATCTAATGTGTTACACTAATATCTCAAAACAGATTTTTCATTTTCCGGATATAGCCACTAGGGGGCGCTGCACTTTCACTTCCTCCCAACATATCATGTTTTGGTTATCTCTCCAAAATTATAAACCTTACCTACATAAACTATCGCTAATTTTGCTCTTCTTCACCTTCGGCGCTTTTGTCTGTAATCTGTTATCACAGATGTGTCAGTATGTCTGTCTGTTCGTCTTTTGTTGTCAGCTTTGTCTGCTTGCTCGTTGCTTTGTCTGATATGTCATTTTACAGGCCACAACTTCTCAGCAAACGCTGAGGGTCATTCAAATAATAGAAAACCCACAATATGTTCTGTCTGTCCGTCTGTCTGTCATTTCAACTTCCGGCAAGCGCTCGACCTCTGGTCGTCTAGTTTGTTTGTTTGTCTGCACTCTCCTGGCCACAATTTTGCCACAATCACCTTGAACTTACAGGGATGATAAAAAACATAATTTCTAGGTGCCCTATTGTTTTTGGTTAAAATAGGTCAAAGGTCAAGGTCAAGGTCACGACAGGTATGGTTAACGGTTTTTGCACTATAACTTCGCCATAAATAGGCTTATCCACTTCTGCAATAGCTCATTTTTTTCGTCATCACCTGGCCTTTCTTTTGACATGTAGCTTACTTAAATTTGCTGTTACCATGGTTACGCAATTTTGGGGAGAAATCATGGAATTTCCTGATATTTTTCAAATTTGCAGCAATCGTACTGATTCTGAGATATTTTATGTAACACAAGAATATCTCGAAATTGTTTTTTCAGATTTTGGAAATGGCCACCAGGGGGCGTTGTAGATGAAAAAACATGAAAATTTGTTTTGGTGCCATACCTCCAGAACTATTAAACATTGGGCCATTTCCATCACAGCACCTTCAACTGGGGTCCATGGGCTTATTTTTGCGCATAGGTGCCAAAGTGCGCTATTGCCAGATTTCTCTATTTTTGGGGTAAAACTTTTGAATTTTGAAAATATGCAGTTTTCAGCTTCTAACTCTGTCAGTTTTTATGCTGGAGAGGTCAATTTTTTTGCATCTTGTAGCCCTTGGTGAGCTCTCGGTGATCCAATCAAAAATCTTGCAAAATCTCGCACCGTTTCTCGTCAAACGAGAGTCTTCGAGATTTCATTAAATATGACCTACAGGTTGCATTTTTTTAACAATGGCTTTGAAATTGATATATTTTGTGTTATTTATAAATATCTCGAAATCAGTTTTTCATTTTTCGGAAATAGCCACCAGGGGGCGTGGTACCTGAAACACTGTAACATATCATTTTTCTGCAATATCTAAAATAATTTTAAACATGGCACAATTTTTATCGTTGTATCTTAAACTAGGAACATTGGCTTATTCCTCCGCACATGTAGCTTTGTGCTGCCGTTAACATGGTTACCAAATTTGTGGGTTAAACTTGACGATCTGAAAATATGCAGTTTTTGGCTTCTATCTCGGTTAATATTATGTTTCAAGGGTCTAGTTTTTTGCATAAGGCTGCTTCCCCTTGGTTCTAAGTCATTCAATTGCAAGTCTCGTCAAATTTCGCTCGGTTTATCGTCAAACGAGAAAAAACGAGATTTCAAGGAAATGCTTATAACTCGGCGACTTTTACAGCTACACAGGTCTAGTTTTCGGCATTTCATAACATATGACCAGCTTGACACGCCAGAAAAGAAATCAGGCCAAATCTCGCACCATATCTCGTCAAGCGAGAAAAAAAACGAGATATCATGGAAATGCTTATAACTAGGCGACTTTTACAGCTACTCAGGTCTAGTTTTTGGCATTTGGTAACATTTGGCCAACTTGAGATAGTAAAACTGCGATACTTGTCGAAATCTCGCACTACATCTGGTCAAATGTGGAAAAACGAGATTTCACAGAAATGCATATAAGTCGGCGACTTTCACGGCTAGACAGGTCTAGTTTTTGGCATTCATTAACATTTGGACGGCTTGACATGACAAACCTGCAAGACTGGCCAAATCTCGCACCATATCTCGTCAAACGATAAAAAAGGAGATTTCACAGAAATGCTAATAACTCGGCAACTTTTACAGCTAGACAGATGTAGTTTTCGCCATTTCATAACATTTAGAGAGTTTGATATGACAAATCTACGAGACTGGCCAAATCCTGCACCATATCTCGTCAAACGAGAAAACACGAGAGTACACGGAAATGCTTATAACTCGGCGACTTTTACAGCTAGACGGATCTAGTTTTCGCCATTTCGTAACGTTTGGCCGTCTTGACAATAAAACTGCTCGTCTTGCCAAATCTCGTACTATATCTCGCCAAGCGAGAAAAAAACATGATTTCACGTTAATGCTGATAACACGGCGACTTTTGCAGCTAGTTTGTTGCTTGCCGGAATCAAAGATTTCGGCAAGCATATTGGTCAGTTGCGTATGTCTGTTTGTCTGTCTGTTTGTTGCTTGCCGGAAATCTTCGATTTTCGCTAGCATGTTGATCACCCGCGTATGTTTGTTTGTTTGTCTGTTTGTCTGTATGTACACGCGCTACAGGCCACAGTCTTTAAGCAATCGCTCTGAAACTTATACATTTAGTGTAAGATCTGTTCTCCTCGGAGCCTATTGTTTTTGGCCATGATCGGTCAAAGGTCAAGGTCAAGGACATCAAAAGTTCTCCAAACGGTTTTTTCTTCATATCTTTTTTTCTATAAGGCGTATCTACTTCAACCGTAGCTCATTTTAATTGTCATTCCAAGGCCTTTCATCTAAGGTGTAGCTGACTGAAATTTTTGTCACCATGGTTACGTTTTTTTTCGGGTAAAAGTGGTGAAAATTGAAAATCAATGCACTAATTTTTCTAACTTTGTCAGTTTTAAAGCTAGAGAGGTCTAGTTTTTTGCACCAGATAGTACTAAATAAGTTTTTTATCATACAAGTAAAAGTCTCGTAAAATCTCGCACTATTTCTCGTCAGACGAGAGTTTTTGAGATTTCATTAAATATGACCTGCAGGTTGCATTTTATTAACAATGGCTTTGAAATTAATGTATTTTGTGTTATTTATAAATATCTCGAAATTGTTTTTTCATTTTTTGAAAATAGCCACCAGGGGGCGTGGTACTGAAAACACTACAACTTATCATTTTTCCGCAATATCTTAAAACATATTGAGCATATAACAATTTCTTTTGTCGCATCTAAAACTAGGATCATTGGCTTATTCCTTCATCCATTCAGCCTTGTGCTGCCGTTACCATGGTTACCAAATTTTGGGGTAAAACTTGACAATCTGAAAATACGGAGTTTACCTGCTTCTATCTCGGTTGATATTTGCGATAGAAAGGTCTGGTTTTTGGCGTTAGACAGCATTCCTCTAGTTCTAAGTCAATCAATCGCAAGTCTCGTCATATCTCGCAAGGTTTCTCGTGAAACGAGAACACGTGACCATTCAAAGAAATGCCTATAATTCTGTCATTTTTTACGCTACAGACACATGGTTTGCAGCGCTGGATAGCGTCTGACACTCGCAGTCACATTCAGGGGTCACATTGTAAGTCTCGTCAAATCTCGCGCCGTGTTTCACCAAACCACCAAGTCACGCGCCGTCGCCGCAAGTGGCGGCAGGGTCCTTACGGGGGGCGGCCGGCGTGTGGAGGCACAGTCCAGACTTTATTGCTTCCCGGAAATCTTCGATTTTCGCAAGCATATTCGTCACCCCGTATGTTTTTTCCTTCATCTTATGTTTTACAATAATATCTCAAAACTTATTTTTCATTTTCCTGATATGGCTTCTAGGGGGCGCTGCACTAGACCCATCCAAACAAATCAGTTTTTGGACATATTTCCGTAAGAGTAAACCTATATTACACAAACTGTAGCTTATTTTCTTTCTCTTGGCCTTCTGCAAAACATGGTAACGTCATCTGGCGTCCATCTTGTGTTACTTTGTCAGTATGTCTGTCTGTTTGTCAGTTATCTTCAAATTCGCCTACTTGCTGGTTCTTGCATCTCACATATAGCAATCAACAAGTCAGATATTTGGAGGAATCCTTTTTGAAACGATTACATCTCATGCAATTCACTAATATCACGAAACGCATTTGTCGTCTTCAGGATATGTCCACTAGAGGGCGCTGCAGTCGAACATCCCCAATATATCATTATTTGGCCATATCTCCAAAACTAGAAACCTCAATTACATAAACTATACCTTATTTTTTTCCTCTGAGTCTTCCCCATAACCTGGTTAAGTCATCTTGTCTTCATCTTGTGTCCCTTTGTCAGTATGTCTGTTTGTTTGTCATTTGTCCTCAAATTCGCCTGCTTGTTTGTTCTTTCGTCTCACTAATAGAATTCTACAGGCCACAGTTTTGAAAGAATATTTTTTAAACTATTAAATCTTATGTCTTACAGTTATATCTCGAAACAAATTATTAGCGAATCTGTGAGCTTATGCTATGGTGCAGCGTCGTCCGTCGTCTGTAGGTTAACCATAGCTATCTCAAAAACGGCAGGAACTAGCACTACCAATTTTTTTGTTAAATAAACAGTCATCTGGAAAGCTCTATCGTATTTTGTTTATTTTTTGGCTTTCTGCATTTTCTGAGATTTTATAGGGAAAAAAAAGCTTTAAAAATTTTCTTCTGCGAAACAGTCCAGCCAAATTGTCCAATATTTCTAAGAAATGAACTCTTGAACAATCTATCTCAAGTTTATTCGTATGGTTTCAGTTCGGAGATGGAACAGGAGGTTGAACTGTCCAAAAAAGCAAACTAAAATTAAAATCTCAGAAACGGCTAGAGCTGTCATTACCAAATTTTATACTTATGTTTGTCTCATATGTCATATCTCAAATTCAGGTATTGATGGCGCCACTTACATTGATCTGTTTTTTACAAGGGAAAATGTAATTTTAGACTCTCCAGCTGAAACTGTGTTTTATGATGAAACTGTTAAGCTGATTGGTTTAAACTTTACAAGAATTATTCTATGGTAGGTTTCTGCCAGTTTTATAAGGAGGGATTGGGTAAATGCAACTTTAAAAAAGCAGTGTAGCCAATTTAAAACTATGATTTATTTTCTTCCTCTGAATCTACTCGATAATCTGAGTAGGTCATCTGGTCTTATTCTTGTGTCATTTTTGAGTATGTCTGTCTGTTTGTCAGTGATCCTAAATTTCGCCTGCTTGCTGAACCTTGCTTCTTGCAGTTAGCCATTTTCAGGACACAGTTTTGCGGGAATCCTTTTGGAACTGGAACAACACCTTATTTCTTACATTAAAGTCTCATAAGAAATTTTTAATGTTTGGGATACTGCCGCTACCATATATTGGCCATACCTCCGACCCTATCAACTCTACCTACTAAAACTATAGCTCATTTTGCTTCTCTTTACGTTCCCAACTTTTTTTCTGGTAGTCTGTAGTCCAAGGTAGTATATCTGTCTGTTTTGAGCTATGTCTGTTTTCATGATCTTTTGTGTGATATATGTCATTCAACAGGCAAAACTTTCCAGCAATCCCAAAGTCATTCAATTGATAGAAAATCGACAGTTTGTCCTGTTTGTTTCGCTGTCTTGTTTCCGGCCATTTCCGGCAAGCGTTCGACCTCTGGTCGTCTGGTCTGTTTGTCTGTCTGTTTGTTTGTCATCACTCTCCTGGCCACAATTTCGCCACAATCACCTTGAAACTTTCAGGGATGATGGACAAACAAAATTCTAGGTGCCCTATTGTTTTTGGTCAAAATAAGTTAAAGGTCAAGGTCAAGGTCATCAAAACTTCTCAAAACGGTTTTTTCTTCATATCTTTGTGACTATTAGTCGTATCTACTTCAACAATAGCTCATTTTAATCGTCATTCCAAGGCCTGTCATCTGGTGTGTAGCTGACTCAAATTTGCTGTAACCATGGTTACAAATTTTGGGGGAAAAGTCATGATATTCGAAATTAAGGGGTCTTATTTTTCTAACTTTGTCAGTTTTAAAGCTAGAGAGACCTAGTTTTTTGCATCAGGTAGCATTCAACTAGTACTACAAGATTTTATTACAAGTCCCGCAGTATCTCGTAAAATATCTCGTGAATAGAGATATTTCGAGATTTCATTCAACTTGCGCCAAAGGCCACATTATTTCAGGAATCTTTTTGAAACTGACATATCATAAGTCCTACACTAGTATCTCGAAATTGTTTTTTCATTTTTTGAATATGGCTGCTAGGGGGCGCTGCACACGATCCTCACACATATATCATTACATTGGCCATATCTCTAAAACCCAAAGCCTCAATTACATAAACTATAGCTTATTTTTTCCTCTGAGTCTTTTCCATAAACTAATAATGTCATCTGGTCTCAATCTTGTGAAATTCTCACAATAGCATTCTACAGGCCACAGTTTTTTAAAGAAGCATTTGAAAACTGATGCATATTATGTTTTACAGAAATATCTCAAAACATATTTTTCATTTTCCGGATATGGCCACTAGGTGGCGCTGCACATGACCCTCTCACACATATCATTATATTGACCATATCTCTAAAACCCAAAGCCTCAATTACAGAAACTATGGCTTATTTTCTTTCCCTTAGTCTTCTCCATGATTTAGTAATGTCATCTGGTCTCAATCTTATGACACTTTGTCAGTGTGTCTGTCTGTTTGTCAGTTGTCCTTAAATTCGCCTGCTTGCTCTTGGGTCTCTCATATAGCATTCTACAGGCCGCAGATTTGAAAGAATCCTTTTGAAATTATTACATATTAAGTCTTACACTAATATCTCGAAACCAATTTTTTTATTTTCCGGATATGGCTGCTAGGGGGCGCTGAACACGAACCTCTCCCAACATATCATGCTTTGGCAATATCTCCAAAACTATAAACCTCAGTTACATAAACTGTAGCTTTTTTCTTCCTTTGAGTCTCCTCCATAACCTGGAGTAATCATCTGGACTCAATCTTGAGTCACTTTGTCAGTGTGTCTGTCTGTTTGTCAGTTGTCCTTAAATTCGCCTGCTTGCTGGTTCTTGCGTCTCACATATAGCATTCTATAGGCCACAGTTTTGACGGAATCCTTTTGAAACTATAGCATCTTATGTCTTACACAAATATCTAGAAATGAATTTTTCATTATCGGGATATGGCCACTAGTGGGCGCTGCACACGACCCTCACACACATACCATTGTATTGGCCATATCTCTACACCCAAAGCCTCAGATACATAAACTATAGCTTATTTTCTTCCTTTGAGTTTTCTCCACAACCTGATTAAGGCATCTGGTTTCAATCTTCTGTCACTTTGTCAGTGTGTCCATCTGTTTGTCCGTTATCCTCAAAGTCGCCTGCTTGCTGGTTCTTACCCCTTACATATAGCATTCTACAGGCCACAGCTTTGACGGAATCCTTTTGAAACTGGGACATCTCATGTCATACACTAAAAATACGAAACGCCTTTGTCGTCTTCGGAATATGTCCGCCAGAGGGCGCTACAGTCGAGCCTCCCAAGTATATCATTAACTCGCCATACCTCCAAAACTAAAAATCTAAATTACATAAATTATAACTCACTTTCTTCCTTGCAATCTTCTCCATAACTAGGTTAAGTCATCTGGTGTCAATCTTGTCTCACAAAGTCAGTATGTCTGTCTGTTCGTCTTTTGTTGTCAGCTTTGTCTGCTTGCCTGTTCTTTTGTCTCAAATGTCATTCTACGGGCCACACATTCTCAGCAATGTCCCTGAGAGTCATTCCATTAATAGAAAACCGACAATATGTTCTGTCTGTCCGTCTGTGTTTCACTTCCGATTTCCGGCAAGCGTTCGACCTATGGTCGTCTAGTCTGTCTGTCTGTCTGTTTGTTTGTCATCACTATCCTGGCCACAATTTCGCCACAATCACCTTGAAACTTTTAGGGATGATGGACAAACAAAATTTCTAGGTGCCCTATTGTTTTTGGTTAAAATAGGTCAAAGGTCAAGGTCAAGGTCGTCAAAACTTCTCAAAACGGTTTTTTCTTCATATCTTTGTCACTATTAGTCGTATCTACTTCAACAATAGCTTATTTTAATCGTCATTCCAAGGCCTGTCATCTGGTGTGTAGCTGACTCAAATTTGCCGTAACCATGGTTACAAATTTTGTGGGAAAGTCATGATATTCGAAAATAAGGGGTCTTATTTTTCTAACTTTGTCAGTTTTAAAGCTAGAGTGATCTAGTTTTTTGCCTCAGGTAGCATTCAACTAGCACAACAAGATTTTATTACAAGTCTTGCAGTATCTCGTAAAATATCTCGTGAATAGAGATATTTCGAGATTTTATTCATCTTGCGCCAAAGGCCACATTATTGAAGGAATCTTTTTGAAACTGACATATTATAAGTCCTACACTAGTATCTCGAAATTGTTTTTTCATTTTTTGAATAGGGCCGCTAGGGGGCGCTGGATGCGAACCTCCCGAACATATCATATTTTGGCCATATCTCCAAAATTATAAGCCTCAATTACATAAACTATAGCTTATTTTCTTCCTCTGGGTCTTCTCCATAACCTAGTGTAGTCATCTGGTCACAATTTTGTGACACTTTGTCAGTGTGTCTGTCTGTTTGTCAGTTGTCCTCAAATTCTCCTGCTTGCTCTTGCTTCTCACATATAGCATTCTACAGGCCACCGTTTTGAAAGAATCCTTTTGAAACTATAACATCTTAAGTCTTACACTAATATCTCGAAACCAATTTTTTATTTTTTGGATATGGCCGCTAGGGGGCGCTGAACTCGAACCTCTCCCAACATATCATGCTTTGGCAATATCTCCAAAACTATAAACCTCAGTTACATAAACTGTAGCTTTTTTTCTTCCTTTGAGTCTTCTCCATAACCTGGATTAGTCATCTGGACTCAATCTTTAGTCACTTTGTCAGTGTTTTCGTCTGTTTGTCAGTTGTCCTCAAATTCGCCTGCTTAATTGTTGGCTCTTGCGTCTCACATGTAGCATTCTATAGGCCATAGTTTTGACGGAATCCTTTTGAAACTATTACATTTTATGTCTTACACTAATATCTAGAAACAAATTTTTCATTTTCCGGATATGGCCACTAGTGGGCGCTGCACACGACCCTCACACACATACCATTATATTGGCCATATCTCTACACCAAAAGCCTCTGTTATATAAACTATAGCTTATTTTCTTCCTTTGAATCTTCTCCATAACCTGATTAAGGCATCTGGTTTCAATCTTCTGTCACTTTGTCAGTGTGTCCATCTGTTTGACCGTTATCCTCAAAGTCGCCTGCTTGCTGGTTCTTACCCCTTACACAGGGCATTCTACAGGCCACAGCTTTGACGGAATCCTTTTGAAACTGGGACATCTCATGTCATACACTAATAATACGAAACGCATTTGTCGTCTTCGGAATATGTCTGCTAGAGGGCGCTACAGTCGAGCCTCCCAAGTATATCATTAATTCGCCATACCTCCAAAACTATAAATGTAAATTAAATAAATTATAACTCATTTTCTTCCTTGCAATCTTCTCAATCACTAGGTTATGTCATCTGGTGTCAATCTTGTCTCACAAAGTCACTATGTCTGTCTGTTCGTCTTTTGTTGTCAGTTTTGTCTGCTTGCCTGTTCTTTTGTCTCATATGTCATTCTACGGGCCACATATTCTCAGCAATGTCCCTGAGAGTCATTCCATTAATAGAAAACCGACAATATGTTCTTTCTGTCCGTCTGTGTTTCACTTCCGATTTCCGGCAAGCGTTCGACCTATTGTCGTCTAGTTTGTTTTTTTCCCAAATTTATCTAAACGTGTAGTAATCTTATATTTCTGTTTTGCTTTTATATGTTCAATTTTCTCTGTATATTTCAGTCTCCTTAAAAAATCTGGCATTAAATTATTTTGTTCTGATAATATTCCTTTCTACTTTGATATAAGGGCTGGGTATCGGTTCTCCTCATCCGGTACAATACATATCGCGATACAGTTAATTCGATACCGATACGTATTGACGATACGCTTCATTTCTCTTTGTTCATCATTTCTTAATAAAAGCTCTGTTTCTTGTTTATATATATATATATATATATATATATATATATATATATATATATATATAATTTTAATATACCACATATTCCGTATGCTATATGCACCAAAGTTGAGCAGCTTATAAGCTTGATATTAAACAAATAAACAGACCAGTTGATTTTAATTATCAAAATCTATCTAATTAAAACTACCAAAATCTTCTTTGAGCCCTTTGCATCCCCCCCCCCCCCCCGCACAAACATTTTTATTACTTTTGATGGGAAAGATCAAAGGCTTTATTTTTGTGTCATGAAATTACACAGTTTTGTATATTTCTGTGAATATGAATCCATTAGTGAGAGAGAGAGAGAGAGAGAGAGAGAGAGAGAGAGAGAGAGAGAGAGGAGGGAGAGAGAGAGGGAGAGAGAGAATATCTTATTCGACATAAAAGTAAAGCATCCATACAGAATATATTCAGTTTGTTTGTCAATATTTTTGTTTTTATTATGTCTAGGGACTGTTGTTAAGGATTTTAATCCGCCGACACAACAGCCCCCTGTGCATGAAACATGGAGAGAGAAAAATTGTTTATAAATATGGAGGTTATATGATTATATATTCTTAATATTTGAGACTATATGATTTAATGAGGAAATTTGTAAAAAAAAAAACTGGGAAGATTTACAACTTGAATTACTCAATTATAGGTTGTTATTGGTTAAAACTATTTTTTTATGGCTTAGACTAATTTTTGTTACAGATGTAGCAGTGTCTATATTTGGCATTTGTCTTTATAGTAATTTATGAAATGTTGTTTGATGAAGCAAATCAAACCTTGAAGACTATGAGTGATCATTTTGTCAACAATGATTTAGTCGGTTTCATTTATGACTTTTGATGTTATGTTTCTCAGACAGCTATGGCAGGTATGGTTTTATTTATAACAAGGATATCTTTATGTCTTGTGTCATGTTCGTGTGTCATAGTCCTTTATGAAAAATTAAATGTTTGTAAATATTTTGATAGTTATTCATTGCAGTAATTATAGTAAAATTTTAATATATTTAGTCTGAAGATGTCATTAATTTTTAGGATTTTTAATAATTTAAAAATCGGTTCACTGTGGGCATTGTATTTGCTATTTGTGATTATTCTTATAGCTTTTATTTGAGTTAGTCAATCTCGTGTGTGAACAGAATTTGTCCACAGGCTTTAACCATTTATTTTACGTCTGATGTGAAACGTGGGAGTTTCAAGTAACCTATGACTGACTGCGAAAATAATAAAAAAGAGATAAAATGATATACAGTGAAACCCCTCTGGGGAGGACAGTCACGGTACTGGACAATTTGTTCGTTGTGGCGGGGTGTCCGCCCTAGAGGGGGTCGGGCCCAGGAAGTCCTGCTGCGGCAACATGTCGGAGACCCAAGTATTGGATTTTATCAACCATAAAAACCGGTATTTTTCCTTTAATATTAAACCTTAAATATATGTTACAGCCCGTCAAAACAAAGCTGAAAAAAGTTCAACTTTCTCCGCTTTGAAAAGCCGCAAAAATGCTCAGCCGTTTATTTGCAGCGCTTTGCAGCGCAGCGCAGCGTTCGGTTGTGGCCGGGCCTTAATGGGGTTTAAAAAGTAGTAAAAACGCTCCGTCGGCCCAAATTGTGTCCGTTAGGCGGGGTGTCCGCCTGCAGCCCGGGGTTTAACTGTATCATAAAGCGAACAAGTCTTACACACACATATAGGATATAGACGTGAAAGTACCTTGTTCCTAGTAGCAATATGTGATGTGAATATCGATTTCATTAATAAAGAGGAACGTGAGTATCATTTTTTCCTATTATCGCTTACATGCACCTGCTCATTGAAGTACTGACGTGCATGCGTATAAACATTTCTAATCAAGTAATTAAAGGCAAAACAACAAATATACAGTGCATTTAGCTTTATATATCGTCAAGGTTATATTTAAACTTAGATTCATATTCCTATTCGTTGGCAATCAATGTTTTACATCGATACGACCGATACAGCATGCAACGCATTTCGGTTATCGT
This sequence comes from Sipunculus nudus, assembly GCA_026874595.1. Taxonomy (NCBI): domain Eukaryota; kingdom Metazoa; phylum Annelida; class Sipuncula; order Golfingiida; family Sipunculidae; genus Sipunculus; species Sipunculus nudus. Next base: position 205,261 of record CM049311.1, on the reverse strand, counting down.
ATCGATGTCGCGTATCGATTCCATACGATATATCGATATATTGATAGAGCCCTATTTGATATACACACATTTTAAATGTAACGAGCACCTGATTTATTAAAAGTTATTGGTAACTGGAAATATTCCAGACAATACTGTGTTCACGGTTAATGGTGGCATTATCACTCCATTTGAGTTCATCCGATCAACAATTCTAAAATTCAGATGTGTTGTTACAAAACAATCATAAAAATGTGTTCCCTGGTCTCTAATTCTATGAAGCAATAAGAACAACAGTAACTATCAATTAACTTCCATTTGTAGAGTAAAATATTGGTTGGTAAATAGTTATTCAGTATTTTAGATAAGAATTCCCTTGAATGCATACCCAATGAGAATTTTGGATGGCTCCAAAGTAATTCTCCCAGTTGATATTATCATCCTGTATTGTATCGCTTTATTGGACCAATGATGTGGGTGCAGTTGATTTCTGTTCGAGCAATATATAATTAACATATTTAGAAGACAAAGATTGAACATTCGTAAAACCCTGATTTGTAATTATGATATTCTCCTCTGATATACCTGCATTAGATTCGATATCCTCGTCACGCAATATTGCGGTTAATATGAAATTCCATATGAGGTAGACTTCTGTTCTAATATTTGGATATGTTTAGCGAACCTGTGAGCTTAAGCAATGGCGCAGCGTCGTCCGTCCGCCGTCCGAGTCCAGCTTCCGCCGTCCATGGTTGTCAGTAGGTTAACCAATGCTATCTCAGAAACCGTCAGAGCTAGCAGCTCTTAATTTCATGTAAGAATCAATCATATGTCAGACTTTATCGGATTAAGCTTATTTTTTTGGTATTTCATTAACTTAAAAACCTTCTTCTCCGAAACTGTCCACCCAAATTGTCCAATATTTCACAGAAAGAATTTCTGAAACAATCTCTCTCAAGTTTGTTCGAATGGTTCCAGTTCGGTGATTTTTGGCCGAGTTATAGGAAGTTGAACTGGGTAATTTGTCCAAAAAAGCATACTATAATCAAAATCTCAGGAACGGCTGGAGCTATTATCACCAAATTTTATGCCAAGGTTTGACATATGAGTCCCATCTGAAATTGAGGTATTGGTGGCACCACCTGCATCGGCCTTTTCGTACGGGGTTCATCGGTGCCTGTATCATACTGAGGGCTACAAAAACATCTTCTCTGAAACCATTACGCTCCCGAGCCAGCGGGAATCTTACGCTTCTACAGAAGCTATCGATGTATGATATAGGAAGGAGGCCTATAGAGAAAAGCGCTGTGTAAATAGGGTATGAAACATTATGGCCAAATTGTTTAATATCGCACAGAAATTATCCTAGGGTATTTCTTTCTGAAGTTTGTTCAAATGGTCTCTGTTCAATGACTTTTTGCCGAATTATGGGAAGCTGAATTTAATCAAATGCCATTACAGCCCATTTTAGCTCAGTGGCTACAAAGATTTACTACTAAAAAATCACTGGGCAAAATTCTTTAATTTCGCACATTAATGATTCTCAGATGTTGGTTTTTTAAGTTTGTTAAAATGGTTTTTGTTCAGTGATTTTTGGCTGAGTTAGGGAAGCTGAACTAAACAAGTATACTGTATTTTCCTATATGTGTTATATACCTGTAAAACATTTTCGACTGACGCTTCTGAAGCCAATTTGTTTAATATTCTACAAGAATAATCCCCAGAATATATTCTTATAATAATTGACTGGTTCCACATGAATGATTTTTTGGCTGAATTAATGAGGATGAATTGAGTCGTTTTACCATACATGTTAGCTGTGGGAAGAAGTTACATCTAGCATGGCACCGGTTTATCAGCTTCTATTACATCATACCACTAGACATTTAGATTTCAGGTTATCTATGGATACTATTGACAAGAATGTTTTTCAAAAGCTTTTAAAAAATGTTGAAGTATGATATAATCATCGTACCAGATAGATATTAACTACCATGGGTATGCGGCTCTCTGTGGCAATATAAAGATGTTTGTACATGGATTATAAATAATTGGTATCCATAGTCTACTTAATTCAAGATTGTACCATCAGTAAGATGCATACTGAATGCAAAAATACAGTATGCATCTGTAATAATTTTCAAATATCCATAATTAACGTCTTATGCAAAGTCAGCTGAAAAGCATTTTGTATTGGGAAAATTTATTTCGAAGCTATTTAAAGTAGGGACCATTTCTGTGTACAGATGGCAGCACTGGGAAGTCCAGGTACTGGCCAAGATTGTGTGAGCTCTATAAATAGCTTTGGCGCAGTGCCAGGATTGGAAGAGGCCTATGTGATGCAGTCCGGCTACTTCAAAAAGCTTGTTGTGGTGTTTTCATGGTAGGTTCATTGTATTATTTTAAACAAATCATTGCAAGTCTGTTAATTTTAAAGTTTTTTCAAGTAGGTGAATATTGGTCATATCCCGAGAATGGGTCAAGGTATAGGTCTGAAATTTGACATGTTCATCCATTTTTTAAAGTTGTCACATAAATCATACAGGTGGCGCCAATTACCTTCCGGTTTTTGTAGAATAAATTAATGCTCTTTTCTCAGGAGTGATTTGCAGTATTGGCCTGAAATTATGCATATTCATAAATCGTGGACTCCTCCATCTTATACTCAGGACTGGTCGTGCCATCTACAATAATTTTACCGTGGCCTCAATTCCTACATGTGCTTTTGGTGAAAATTGCTCATACCTCAGGAGTGGACCAAGGTATTTGTCAGAAATTTGGCATGTTCATCTAAGTTAAAAAGTTGTCACATAAATCATACAGGTGGCACCACCTACCTTCCGGTTTTCATTGAAAAGATCATGCCCTTTTCTCAGGAGTGATTTGCAGTATCGGCCTGATATTATGCATATTCATAGACTGTTGTCTCCTCCATCCTATACCAAAGACTCGTGGTGCCATCTACAATAATTTTTCTGTGGTCTCCATTCGTACATGTGCTGTTGATGAAAATTGCTCATACCTCAGAGTGGGTCATGGTATTTGTCAAAAATTTAGCACGTCTTCTATCTTGGAAAGTTGGCCACGTAAACAAGACAGGCGGCGCCACCTACCTTCCGGTGTTCCTTAAATAAATAAATGTCCTTTTCTCAGGAGTGAATCGCAATATTGGCCTTAAATTGTGCATTTCATGATCTTCAATCTTGTACTAAAGACTGGTGGCATCATCTGCAATCGTTTTCTCGTGGTGTCATCTGTGTTGGTGGAAATTGCTCATATCTCATGAGTGGTTCAAGGTATTGGTCTGAAATTTGGCATGTCCATCCATCCTGGTAATTTTTTCATAAACCAGACACGTGTCACCACTTACATTTCCATTTTTGTAGAATAAATTAAGCCCTTCTCTCACGAATGATTCACAGTATTGGCCTGAAATTGTGCATATCCATATAATTGAAGATTTAATTTTTTTAAGCTTTTCCCCTGTTAAACCTAAGTTGATGCAGATAGCCAAAAAAATAAGCTCAACCCGATCGAGTTTTTAGCTGACTAATCTTTTGCATACAGTTTTGTGATACTAGCCCCAACCGTTTTTGAGATAGTATGGATTAACGTACGCATGACGCCACAGAATAAGCTCACAGGCCCGCTAAAAAATATATCAGGCCGGTCTACCGGTCCTGTCTTTCCGATGATGTTACCAGGTAGAGAGCATCAGGCCGTTGTACCTGTCCTGTCTTTCCGATGATGTTCTCAGGTAGACATTAAAAGGCTGGTCTACCCATCCTGTCTTTCAAATGATGTTTTCTGGTGGACATTTTAAGGCCGGTCTACTCGTCTTGTCTTTCAGATGATGTTATCAGGTGAACATTATCAGGCCAGTCTACCCGTCATTTCGTTCCGATGATGTTTTTAGGTAAACATTATCAGGCCGGTCTACTAATCCTGTCTTTCAGATGAGCTATCAGGTAGACAATGTCACATTTTCCGGCCGGTCTGCCCGTCCTGTCTTTCCGATGAGGATTTCAGGTTGACAGTATCAGGCCGGTGTACCGGTCCTGTCTTTCCGATGATGTTCTCAGGTAGACCTAATCAGGCCGATCTACCCGTTCTGTTTTTCAGATGATGTTTTCAGATAGACATTATCAAGCCGGTCTGCCCGTCCTTTCTTTCTGATGATGTTACCAGGTTGGCAGTATCAGGCCAGCATACCCGTTCTGTAGTTCAGATGATGTTTTTAGGTAGACATTATCAGGCTGGTCTATGGGTTCTGTAGTTCAAATTGTGTTTTCAGGTAGACATTATCAGGTTCGTCGACCCGTCCTGTCTTTCAGATGATGTTATCAGGTAGACATTGTCAGGCCGGTACTCTCGTCCTGTCTTTCAGATGATGTTTTCAGGAAGCATTCAGGCCGGTCTACGTACCGTCCTATCTTTCAGATGATGCTATCAGGTAGACATTATCAGGCCGGTCTACCCGCCCTGTGTTTCAGATGATGTTTTAAGGTAGACCTTATCACGCCGGTCTACCCGTCCTGTCTTTCCGATGATGTTCTTAGAAGACTGCATCAGGCCCATCTACCGGTTCTGTCTTTCAAATGATGTTTTCAAGAGGTTATCAGGTCGGTCTACCCATCCTGTCTTTCAGATTATGTTACCAGTAGACATTATCAGGCCGGTCTGCCAGTCCTGTCTTTTCGATGATGATTTAAGGTAGACAGCATCAGGCCGGTGTGCCCGTCCTGTTTTTTTAGGGGATGTTTTCAGGTGGACAATATCAGGCCGGTCTACCTGTCCTGTCTTTCAGATGATGATATCAGGTAGCCATTATCAGGCCGGCCTGCCAGTCCTGTCTTTCCGATGATGATTTAAGGCAGACAGCATCAGGCCGATGTACCCGTCCTGTTTTTAGACGATGTTTTCAGGTGGACAATATCAGGCCGGTCTACCTGTCCTGTCTTTCAATTGACGTTTTCAGGTAGACATTATCAGGCCGGCCTTCCCGTCCTGTCTTTCCGAAGTTTTTCTAAGGTAGACAGTAACGGGCCGGTCAACCCGTCCTATCTTTTAGATGATGTTTTCAAGTAGAAATTTTCAGGCCGGTTCTCTCGTCCTGTCTTTCAGGTGACGTTTTTAGGTAGACATTATCAGGCCGGTCTACTCGTCCTGTCTTTCAGATGATGATATCAGGTAGCCATTATCAGGCCGGCCTGCCAGTCCTGTCTTTCCGATGATGATTTAAGGCAGACAGAATCAGGCCGATGTACCCGTCCTGTTTTTAGGTGATGTTTTCAGGTGGACAATATCAGGCCGGTCTACCCGTCCTGTCTTTCAGATGACGTTTTCAGGTGGACAGTATCAGGCCAGCCTTCCCCTCCTGTCTTTCCGAAGTTTTTCTCAGGTAGACAGTAACAGGCCGGTCAACTTGTTCTGTCTTTCAGATGATTTTCTAAATAGACAGCATCAGGCCGATCTACCCGTCCTGTCTTTCAGATGATGTTTCAAATAGACAGTATCAGGCCGGTCTACCTGTCCTATCGTTTAGATGATGTTTTCAAGTAGATATTTTCAGGCCGGTCCTCTCGTCCTGTCTTTCAGGTGACGTTTTAGGTAGACATTATCAGGCCGGTCTACCTGTCCTGTCTTTCAGATGATGTTATCAGGTAGCCATTATCGGGCCGGCCTGCCAGTCCTGTTTTCCGATGATGATTTAAGGCAGACAGCAGCAGGCCGATGTACCCGTCCTGTTTTAGGTGATGTTTTCAGGTGGACAAAATCACGCCGGTCTACCCGTCCCATCTTTCAGATGATGTTCTAAGTAGACAGCATCAGGCCCATCTACCGGTCCTGTCTTTCAAATGATGTTTCAGATAGACAGTATCGGGCCGGTCTACCTGTCCTATCTTTCAGATGATGTTTTCAAGAAGAAATTTTCAGGCCGGTCCTCTCGTCTAGTCTTTCAGGTGACGTTTTCAGGTAGACATTATAAGGCCGGTGTACCGGACCTATCTTTCAGATGATGTTTTGAGGAAGACAGTCATGCCGGTCTACCCGTCCTATCTTTCAGATGATGTTCTAAGTAGACAGCATCAGGCCCATCTACCTGTCCTGTCTTTCAAATGATGTTTTTAGGTGGACATTATCAGGCCCATCTACCCGTACTGTCTTTCAGATGATATTTTCAGGAAGACAATGTCAGGCCGGTGTACCGGACCTATCTTTCAGATGATGTTATCAGGTAGCCATTATCGGGCCGGCATTCCAGTCCTGTCTTTCCGATGATGATTTAAGGCAGACAGCATCAGGCCGATGTACCCGTCCTGTTTTTAAGTGATGTTTTCAGGTGGACAATATCACGCCGGTCTACCCGTCCAATCTTTCAGATGATTTTCTAAGTAGACAGCATCAGGCCCATCTACCGGTCCTGTTTTCAGATGATGTTATCAGGTAGACATTATCAGGCCGGTCTACCCGCCCTGTCTTTCAGATGATGTTATCAGGTAGACATTTTTAGGCCGGTCTACCCGCCCTGTCTTTCAAATGATGTTTTGAGGTGGACATTACCAGGTCGGTCTGCCCGTCCTATCTTTCAGATGATGTTATCAGGTAGACATTATTAGGCCGGTCGACCCGTCCTATCTTTCAGATGATGTTCAAAGTAGACAGCATCAGGTCCATCTACCGGTCCTGTCTTTCAAATGATGTTTTCAAGAGGTTGTCAGGTCGGTCTACCCATCCTGTCTTTCAGATGATGTTATCAGTAGACATTATCAGGCCGGTCTGCCAGTCCTGTCTTTCCGATGATGATTTAAGGTAGACAGCATCAGGCCGGTGTACCCGTACTGTTTTTTAGGTGATGTTTTCAGGAGGACAATATCAGGCCGGTCTACCCGACCTGTCTTTCAGATGATGTTTTCAGGTGGACAGCATCAGGCTGGTCTTCCCGGCCTCTCATTCCGATGGTGTTTTCAGGTAGACATTAGCAGACCAGTCTACCCGTCCTGTCTTTCAGATGATGTTATCAGGTAGACATTATCAGACCGGTCTACCCGTCCTGTCTTTCAGATGATGTCCTGAGGCAACATTATCAGGCCGGTCTTCCCGTCCTGTCTTTCAGATGATGTTCTCAGGTAGACATTATCAGGCCGGCCCGCAAGTCCTGTCTTTCCGATGATGATTTAAGGCAGACAGCATCAGGCCGTTGTACCGGTCCTGTATTTAGGTGATGTTTTCAGGTGGACAATATCACGCCGGTCTACCCGTCCAATCTTTCAGATGATGTTCTAAGTAGACAGCATCAGGCCCATCTACTGGTCCTGTTTTCAGATGATGTTATCAGGCAGACATTATCAGGCGGGTCCTCCCGTCCTGTCTTTCAGATGATGTTTTCAGGTAGACTTTATCAGGCCGGATTGCCCGTCCTGTCTTTCAGGTGATGTTTCAGGTAGACATTATCAGGCCGGTCTGCCCGTCCTATCTTTCAGATGATGTTATCAGGTAGACATTTTCAGGCCGGTCTACCCGCCCTGTCCTTCAGATGATGTTTTCAGGTAGACATTATCAGGCCGGTCTGCCCGTCCTAACTTTTAGATGATGTTATCAGGTAGACATTTTCAGGCCGGTCTGCCCGTCCTGTCTTTCCGATGATGATTTAAGGCAGACAGCATCAGGCCGATTTACCCGTCCTGTTTTTAGGTGATGTTTTCATGTGGACAATATCAGGCCGGTCTACCCGACCTGTCTTTCAGATGATGTTTTCAGGTGGACAGCATCAGGCTGGTCTTCCCGGCCTTTCTTTCCGATGATGTTTTCAGGTAGACATTAGCAGACCAGTCTACCCGTCCTGTCTTTCAGATGATGTTGTCAGGTAGACATTATCAGGCCGGTCTACCCGTCCGGTCTTTCAGATGATGTCCTGAGGCAACATTATCAGGCCGGTCTGCCCGTCCTATCTTTCAGATGATGTTATCAGGTAGACATTTTTAGGCCGGTCTACCCGCCCTGTCTTTCAAATGATGTTTTGAGGTGGACATTACCAGGTCGGTCTGCCCGTCCTATCTTTCAGATGATGTTTTCAAGAGATTATCAGGTCGGTACCCATCCTGTCTTTCAGATGATGTTATCAGTAGACATTATCAGGCCGGTCTACTCGCCCTGTCTTTCAGTTGATATTTTCAGGTAGACATTATCACGCCGGTCTACCCGTCCTGTCTTTCAGATGATGTTCAAAGTAGACAGCATCAGGTCCATCTACCGGTCCTGTCTTTCAGATGATGTTTTCAAGAGGTTATCAGGTCGGTACCCATCCTGTCTTTCAGATGATGTTATTAGTAGACATTATCAGGCCGGTCTTCCAGTCCTGTCTTTCCGATGATGATTTTAGGTAGACAGCATCAGGCCGGTGTACCCGTACTGTTTTTTAGGTGATGTTTTCAGGTGGACAATATCAGGCCGGTCTACCCGACCTGTCTTTCAGATGATGTTTTCAGGTGGACAGCATCAGGCTGGTCTTCCCGGCCTCTCATTCCGATGATGTTTTAGGTAGACATTAGCAGACCAGTCTACCCGTCCTGTCTTTCAGATGATGTTATCAGGTAGACATTATCAGACCGGTCTACCCGTCCTGTCTTTGAGATGATGTCCTGGGGCAACATTATCAGGCCGGTCTGCCCGTCCTATCTTTCAGATGATGTTATCAGGTAGACAATAGCAGACCAGTCTACCCGTCCTGTCTTTCAGATGATGTTTTCAGGTAGACTTTATCAGGCCGGTTTGCCCGTCCTGTCTTTCAGATGATGTTTTCAGGTAGACATTAGCAGACCAGTCTACCCGTCCTGTCTTTCAGATTATGTTATCAGGTAGACATTATCACGCCGGTCTACCCGTCCTATCTTTCAGATGATGTTCTAAGTAGACAACATCATGCCCATCTACCGGTCCTGTCTTTCAAATGATGTTTTCAAGAGGTTATCAGGTCGGTCTATCCATCCTGTCTTTCAGATGATGTTATCAGTAGACATTATCAGGCCGGTCTGCCAGTCCTGTTTACTGATGATGATTTAAGGCAGACAGCATCAAGCCGATGTACCCGGCCTGTTTTTAGGTGATGTTTTCAGGCAGACAATATCAGGCTGCTCTACCCGACCTGTCTTTTAGATGATGTTTCCAGGTGTACAGTATCAGGCTGGTCTTCCCGGCCTCTCTTTCCGATGATGTTTTCAGGTAGACATTAGCAGACCGGTCTACCCGTCCTATCTTTCAGATGATGTTTTCAGGTAGACATTATCAGGCCTGTGTGCCCGTCCTGTCTTTCAGATGATGTTCTGAGGTAGACATTATCAGGTCGGTCTGTCCGTCCTATCTTTCAGATGTTGTTATCAGGTAGACATTTTCAGGCCGGTCCTCTCGTCCTGTCTTTCAGGTGATGTTATCAGGTAGAAATTATCAGGCCGGCCTGCAAGTCCTGTCTTTCCGATATTGATTTAAGGCAGACAGCATCAGGCCAGTGTACCCGTACTGTTTTTTAGGTGATGTTTTCAGATGGACAATATCAGGCGGTCTTCCCGTCCTGTCTTTCAGATGATGTTATCAGGTAGAAATTATCAGGCCGGCCCGCAAGTCCTGTCTTTCCGATGATGATTTAAGGCAGACAGCATCAGGCCGATGTACCCGTCCTGTTTTTAGGTGATGTTTTCAGGTGGACAATATCAGGCCGCTCTACCCGACCTGTCTTTCAAATGATGTTTTCAAGAGGTTATCAGGTCGGTCTACCCATCCTGTCTTTCAGATGATGTTATCAGTAGACATTAATAGGCCGGTCTGCCAGTCCTGTCTTTCCGATGATGATTTAAGGTAGACAGCATCAGGCCAGTGTACCCGTACTGTTTTTTAGGTGATGTTTTCAGGTGGACAATATCAGGCGGTCTTCCCGTCCTGTCTTTCAGATGATGTTATCAGGTAGAAATTATCAGGCCGGCCCGCAAGTCCTGTCTTTCCGATGATGATTTAAGGCAGACAGCATCAGGCCGATGTACCCGTCCTGTTTTTAGGTGATGTTTTCAGGTGGACAATATCAGGCTGGTCTTCCCGGCCTCTCTTTCCGATTATGTTTTCAGGTAGACATTATCAGGCCTGTCTACCCGTCCTGTCTTTCAGATGATGTTCTGAGGTAGACATTATCAGGTCGGTCTGCCCGTCCTAACTTTCAGATGATATTATCAGGTAGAAATTTTCAGCCCGGTCTACCCGCCCTGTCTCTCAGATGATATTTTCAGGTAGACAGTATCACGCCGGTGTACCGGTCCTATCTTTCAGATGATGTTTAAAGTAGACAGCATCAGGCCCATCTACCTGTCCTGTCTTTCAAATGATGTTTTGAGGAAGATATTATCAGGCCCATCTACCCGTCCCGTCTTTCAGATGATGTTTTCAGGTAGACAGCATCAGACGAGACTACCCGACCTGTCTTTCAGATGATGTTTCAGGTAGACAGCATCAGGTTGGTCTTCCCGGCCTCTCTTTCCGATGATGTTTTCAGGTAGACATTAGCAGACCGGTCTACCCGTCCTGTCTTTCAGATGATGTTATCAGGTAGACATTATCAGGCCGTTCCTCCCCTCCTGTCTTTCAGATGATGTTTTCAGGTAGACAGCATCAGGCCGGTCTACCCTTTCTGTTTATCCGATGATGTTTTTAGGTAGACAATATCAAACCGGTCTACCCATCCTGTCTTTCAGATGATGTACTGAGGTAGACATTATCAGGCCAGTCTGCCCGTCCTGTCTATCCAATGATGATTTAAGGTAGACAGTATCAGGCCAGTGTACCCGTACTGTCTTTCTGATGATGTTTTCAGGTGGACAGCATCAGGCCGGTCTACCCCGCCTGTTTTCCAATGATTTTTTCAGGTAGACAGTATCATTCCTATCTACCCGTTTTGTCTTTCTGATGATGTTATCAGGTAGACATTATCAGGCCGGTCTGCCCGTCCTGTCTTTCCGATGATGTTTTAAGGTAGACAATATCAGTCCGGTGTACCCGTACTGTCTTTCTGATGATGTCTTCAGGCAGACAGCATCAGACCGGTCTACCCGTCCTGTTTTCCGAATTTTTTTTCAGGTAGACAATATCAGGCTGATCTACCCGTTTTGTCTTTCTGATGATGTTATCAGGTAGACAATATCAGGCCGGTCTACCTATCCTGTCTTTCAGATGATGTTTTAAGGTAGACAATATCAGGCCGGTGATCCGTACTGTCTCTTTGATGATGTCTTCAGGTAGACAGCATCAGGCCGGTCTACCCGTCCTGTTTTCAATTGATTTTTCTCAGGTAGACAGTATCAGGCTGATCTACCCATTTTGTCTTTCTGATGATGTTATCAGGTAGACATTATCAGGCCGATCTACCCGTTCTATCTATTAGATGATGTTTTTAGGTAGACATTATTAGGCCGGTCATCCCGTCTGTCTTTCTAATGATGTTTTTAGGTAGACATTATTAGGCCGGTCATCCCGTCTGTCTTTCAGATGATGTTCTTAAGTAGACATTATCAGGCCGGTCTGCCCATCCTGTCTTTCCGATGATGTTTTTAGGTAGATATTATTAGGCCGGTCATCCCGTCTGTCTTTCAGATGATGTTTTAAGGTAGACAATATCAGGCCGGTGTACCCGTACTGTCTTTCTGATGATGATTTCAGGTAGACAGCATCAGGCCGGTCTACCCGTTCTGTTTTACGAAATTTTTTTTTCAGGTAAACAGTATAAGGCTGATCTACCCGTGTTGTCTTTCTGATGATGTTATCAGGTAGAAATTATCAGGCCGGTCTACCCATCCTGTCTTTCAGATGATGTTCTGAGGTAGACATTATCAGGCCGGCCTGCCCGTCCTGTCTTTCCGATGATGTTTTTAGGTAGGCAATATCAGGCCGGTGTACCCGTAATGTCTTTCCGAATATGATTTCAGGTGACATTATCAGGCCGATCTACCCGTTCTGTCTATTAGATGATGTTTTGAGGTAGACATTATTAGGCCGGTCATCCCGTCTGTCTTTCAGATGATGTTCTCAGGTAGACATTATCAGGCCGGTCTGCCCGTCCTGTCTTTCCGATGATGTTTTCAGGTAGACAATATCAGGCCGGTGTACCCGTACTGTCTTTCTGATAATGTTTTCAGGTAGACAGCATCAGGCCGGTCTACCTGTTCTGTTTTCTGAAATTATTTTCAGGTAGACAGTATCAGTCTGATCTACCCGTTTTGTCTTTCTGATAATGTTATCAGGTAGACATTATCAGGCCGGCCTACCCATCCTGTCTTTCAGATGATGTTCTCAGGTAGACAATATCAGCCGGGCTGCCCGTTCTGTCTTTCCGATGATGTTTTCAGGTAGACAGTATCAGGCCGGTGTACCCGTACTGTCTTTCTGATGATGTTTTCAGGTGGACAGCATCAGGCCGGTCTACCCCTCCTGTTTTCCAATGATTGTTTCAGGTAGACAGTATCAGGCCTATATACCCGTTTTGTCTTTCTGATGATGTTATCAGGTAGACAATATCAGGCCGGTCTACCCATCCTGTCTTTCAGATGATGTTCTCAGGTAGACATTATCAGGCCAGTCTGCCCGTCCTATTTTTCCGATGATGTTTTAAGGTAGACAATATCAGGCCGGTGTTCCGTACTGTCTCTCTGATGATGTCTTCAGGTAGAAAGCATCAGGCCGGTCTACCCGTCCTGTTTTTCAATGATTTTTTTCAGGTAGACATTATCAGGCTGATCTACCCGTTTTTTCTTTCTTGTGATGTTATCAGGTAGACATTATCAGGCTGGTCTACCCATCCCGTCTTTCAGATGATGTTGTCAGGTAGACATTATCAGGCCGGTCTGCCCGTCCTGTCTTTCCGATGATGTTTTAAGGTAGACAATATCAGGCCGGTGTACCCGTACTGTCTTTCCGATTATGATTTCAGGTAGACATTATCAGGCCGATCTACCCGTTCTATCTGTTAGATGATGTTTTTAGGTAGACATTATTTGGCCGGTCATCCCGTCTGTCTTTCAAATGATGTTTTCAGGTAGACATTATCAGGGCTATCTACCCGCCCTGTCTTTTAGATGATGTTTCAGGTACACATTATCAGGCCGGTCCTCCTGTCCTGTCTTTCAGTGATGTTCTCAGGTACACATTATCAGGTCGGTCTGCCCGTCCTGTTTTTCCGCTGATGATTTAAGGTAGCCAGTATCAGGCCGGTGTACCCGTCCTGTTTTTCAGATGACGTTTTCAGGTAGCCATTATCCGGCCGGTCTGCCCGTCCTGTTTTCCGATGATTTTTTCAGGTAGACAGTATCAGGCGGGTGTACTCGTCCTGTCTTTCCGATGATGTTTTCAGGTAGACAGTATCAGGCTGATCTACCCATCCTGTTTTTCAGATGATATTTTCACATGAACAGTATCAGACCTTGTGTACCTGCCCCTGTGTTGCGACGCCTGACGTACGGGTTTCGCCTCGTGAGTTGACAGCCCTGCCTAACAGCACCGAACTGCTGCGGCCCCTCAGGTACTGGTAAGCCAGGCCAGGTGCACTCAGCCTCAGTGCTGGCAGCCCGTCGGTCTTAGTGTTAGTTAGAGCGGTCTGTATACCTTCAAACACTTACTAGACATCGAGCGTTGATCAGCTAATGGCCGGTCTGAGGACGTTCTCACAAGGATTCTTAGTTTGACGGGCTGCTGGTATTCCTTGTTGAGGACCTGCGGGATATCCCATGTTCACCAATTCTTCATCAAGTAAAGTGTTTGTGATTAGGCTTTCATGATCTGTTGGTATACTATAATAATAAAAAGACCCCCATCTGGAGGCCAAGTGAAAACAATAAACACAGGCGGATCATCATCGCGGTCAGGTTAACACTATGGCACAGAAAACCAAGTTCTCAAAGGCGCGTATTGTTATCATGGGATCTGCAGGCGTGGGCAAAACAGGTGAGTGATATTCAAGTATTCAGGCAAGAGGCACTGTTATTATACTTTTGTTTTATATTTCCCCTTGGTTCTCTGTCCCTCCCCCCCCCCCCTCATTTGCACGGGTTTCGGAGAACAGGTTCCAAACGAGAGTGAAGAGTCATGTTATAAAAATATAGAGTTTGATATAGAATATCTCTAATTTTTTATCATAGATTCTTGCCAAGTCGGACATGGTCTGACCGAAAGTTGATCTGAGTTTCATTTACTGTAATATGTATTAAGTATCGGGATGTGCTGTGTCTGAATTATAGTAAAGTGCGTAGCAAGGATTACATACATACACACATACATACTATATATATATATATATATATATATATATATATTAGTGAAAGTTTATGTATAAATATGGCGGATATTTTAACGTTTTAGAATCACTTTCATATTGTAAGGTTCCCAGTTTATTTAATTTTATGACCCAGTATTGGTTTATAGATGTTCACCAAGGAACAACTTGTACAATGCTTTAATTAGTACATAGCCCTGGCATCGAGCCGCTGTTATAGAATGTTTAGGTTGAATTCTCTGTCATACCATGAGTACACAGCCCGGTATAGAGCCCGTGTAATGCTTAGCTCACATATACGCCGGGTGCCGTACGATTTTTTTTCAACCCACCGGCTTGCTGTGAGTTTTCGGGACCGTACGGTCACCGTGTGATTTTTTATCTCACGGTGTTTGCTCTAACATAATCTACGGCGACCGTACGGTGACCTCCAAAACTTTGTTGGTAAGTTGGCCGTCCGGGAACCGTAAGGTGACCGTGCTGGTTCTATGCATGAAGCAAGTACACCGTACGGTGCCCGGCTGGTGACCGGCAGGCGGCCGGCCGGCGATCGCTGGCACCGTGCGGCCACCGTAAGGTTATTTTCTGTTTTATATTTAGCTGTTGAACATTCAGCAAAAGAATAAGAAACGATCAGATAGGACAGAGACCTATATTATTTTTCGGTGTAATACAATCAATGTTTTTCTTATGTAACTCGATTCGATTTTCATAATTAACGTTTACTACAAAATATAATTATTGGAAATCATTTATTGATGTTATATTTATTGAAGTGCCAAACCTGAGCGCTATACTTATTCAAATCAATTTTCAAGGTTCAATAAAACACTTGACACGTTCAGAGAAGTTGGCTTCAGCGCACAGAGGTTCAGTGTTTTTATAATATTTATGCCGATGTGGCTGTATTTATATGTCCGATAGCTCAGATTCAGGGCACCGTGAGGACACTGCACGGGCAAAATTTACTTCGCAAGGGAGCCATGCAGGCCCCGCACAGCAGCCATTCGACTTTTCGCATATCAAACCGAACCCCTTACGGGTACCGTACGGTGCCCGTACGGCAACGGCGGACACCGCAAGGCGCCCGTTAGAATATTTTCGGGAAAATTACCCGGAAAATCGTGTGGGTGCCGCAGGGATACCGGCCGGTGCCTATTAGGCGAACGTAAGGTCTTTCTACGGGCTGTCTACGGCCTTTCCACGGGCTTACGGTGAGTTGAAAACGCCGGGAGGATCGAGCTAGTGTTACTTTGTCAGACCATAAGTACACAACCCGGCAACGGGCCCGTGTAATAGATCATTTACGTTGATTACTCTGTCATATCATAATAACACTACCCGGCATCGAGCCCGTGTTTCTCTGTCACACCAAAAGTATACAACCCGGCAACGGACTCGTGTAATAGATCATTTCATTGATTACTCTGTCATATCATAATAACATAACCCGGCATCTAGGCCGTGTTTCTCTGTCATACCATAAGTTCACAACCCGGCAACGGGCCCGTGTAATAGATCATTTCATTGATTTCACTGTCTATCATAAGTACATAACCCGGCATCAAGGCCGTGTTATAAATCGTTTCCGTCGATTACTCTGTCATTCTTTAAGTAAACAGGCCGGCATCGAGTCCGTGTTACTTTGTCATACCATAAGTACACAACCCGGCAACGGTCCCGTGTAATAGATCATTTATGTTGATTAATCTGTCATATCATAAGTGCACAGCCTCAGCAGCAGGCCCGTCTTATAGATCATTCTTTAAGTACACAGGTCCGGCATCAAGCCCGTGGTATAGAACGTTTACTTTGATTACCCTGTAATACCATAAGTACACAATCCCGGCATGGAGCCCTTGTTATAAAACGTTTACTTTGATTACTCTGTCATAAGAGTCCGTGTAATAGATCATTTCATTGATTACTCTGTCATATCATAATAACACTACCCGGCATCGAGCCCGTGTTTCTCTGTCATACCAAAAGTATACAACCCGGCAACGGACTCGTGTAATAGATCATTTCATTGATTACTCTGTCATATCATAATAACATAACCCGGCATCTAGGCCGTGTTTCTCTGTCATACCATAAGTACACAACCCGGCAACGGGCCCGTGTAATAGATCATTTCATAGATTTCACTGTCTAACATAAGTACATAACCCGGCATCAAGGCCGTGTTATAGATCGTTTCCGTCGATTACTCTGTCATTCTTCAAGTAAACAGGCCGGCATCGAGTCCGTGTTACTTTGTCATACCATAAGTACACAACCCGGCAACGGTCCCGTGTAATAGATCATTTATGTTGATTAATCTGTCATATCATAAGTGCACAGCCTCAGCAGCAGGCCCGTCTTATAGATCATTCTTTAAGTACACAGGTCCGGCATCAAGCCCGTGGTATAGAACGTTTACTTTGATTACCCTGTAATACCATAAGTACACAATCCCGGCATGGAGCCCTTGTTATAGAACGTTTACTTTGATTACTCTGTCATAAGAGTCTTTGTAATAGATCATTTCATTGATTACTCTGTCATATCATAATAACACAACCCGGCATCGAGCCCGTGTTACTCTGTCATACAATAAGTACACAACTTGGCAACGGGCCCGTGTAATAGATCATTTACGTTGATTACTCTGTCATATCATAATAACACAAACCGGCATCGATGCCGTGTTACTCTGCATACCATGAGTACACAACCCGGCATCGGGCCCCTGTCATAGATCATTTACGTTGATTACTCTGTCATATCATATTAACACAACCCGGCATCGAGGCCGTGTTTCTCTGTCATACCATAAGTACACAACCCGGCAACGGGCCCGTGTAATATATCATTTATGTTGATTAATCTGTCATATCATAAGTGCACAGCCTCAGCAGCAGGCCCGTCTTATAGATCATTCTTTAAGTACACAGGTCCGGCATCAAGCCCGTGGAATAGAACGTTTACTTTGATTACCCTGTAATACCATAAGTACACAATCCCGGCATGGAGCCCTTGTTATAGAACGTTTACTTTGATTACTCTGTCATAAGAGTCCGTGTAATAGATCATTTCATTGATTACTCTGTCATATCATAATAACACAACCCGGCATCGAGCCCGTGTTACTCTGTCATACAATTAGTACACAACTTGGCAACGGGCCCGTGTAATAGATCATTTACGTTGATTACTCTGTCATATCATAATAACACAAACCGGCATCGATGCCGTGTTACTCTGCATACCATGAGTACACAACCCGGCATCGGGCCCCTGTCATAGATCATTTACGTTGATTACTCTGTCATATCATATTAACACAACCCGGCATCGAGGCCGTGTTTCTCTGTTATACCATAAGTACACAACCCGGCAACGGGCCCGTGTAATATATCATTTACGTTGATTACTCTGTCCTATCAGATTAACACAAACCGGCATCGATGCCGTGTTACTCTGTCATACCACAAGTACACAACCCGGCAACGGGCCCATGTAATAGATCATTTATGTTGATTAATCTGTCATATCATAAGTGCACAGCCTCAGCAGCAGGCCCGTCTTATAGATCATTCTTTAAGTACACAGGTCCGGCATCGAGTCTGTGGTATAGAACGTTTACTTTGATTACTCTGTCATACCATAAGTGCACAGCGCCAGCATCAAGCCGGTGTTATAGAACGTTTACGTCTATAACTATGTCATATTGTAAGTATACAGCCTCGGCATCGAGCCAGTTGTATAGTATAGAACGTTTACGTTGATTACTCTGTCACGCTTTAAATATTGCGCAGCCATACCTAAGGTGTGTAACTACGTGTACAAGAAATTTGAAAAAAAGTTATATTGTGAATAGATACTGATTTCATAAAATGAAGATTAAATTTGATTTCATTCAGAGTCACTGGTGCGGAAACTGCCGGGAAATTTACTACTATTTAATAATTTCTGCATTAAATTTTGCATGTGTCATAAATGGAGTTTCAATTTCAACCAATTTAAGCTGGGCAGGAAAAAACTATTTCCCTATGAACATTTATACCATTTATTATACAACTTGTAATATTTCAAAAATGAATGAAGTTAAATTTCCTTATTAGAATCTGAAATTGTTCTACCTGTCTTAAGACAAATTATTCAAGTAGTAGAAAAGCAAATGCATTAAAGATTTCCTCTATTCGTTTATTGGCCGTTAAACTTCCAGTGACTGTTTATACTGTTAATGACTATAGTTATGTAACATTTATCCAGTGACAACAAATATAACTAACGCGCGGTTCATGATATGCACCATTCGATTATTCGTGTGTGTACGTGAAAACTCTGGCGTTGAGAAAAATATTCTATTACTGACCATTCATTTGAACTGTTTATGATAATTGGTAACTCTCTCTGAAGAGCTTTCTGAACTGCTCAGAGTGTGGTGTGTGTGCGCGTGCTAACAATCGTTTTATATTTGTACATAGTTCAGACAGAAAAACCCAATCTATATCTTATATAAATCATCTATATGCCCTTGTTAATGTAGGCCCTACTTATGTTATGTAACTTTACAACACGCACTTGTTTTACATACGAAACTGTTCTTGGTTAAACGTTCATAAGAAGCCGTTTCTAGGGTTACACGGTCTTACCTGCGTGTTTAACTGGATGTGTATAGACGTGATACCAACACAGATAAGAAATGATAACCACTACAACCCCAGTCCGATATCGCCGGATATTCTTTCAGGTGAGGTCCGGTTACAAAAACTCGGAGATAGTTTGGTGATCTGTGAATCTCACTAAACAAACACAGTCTAAGAAAGTGATTGACGGGGCACTTTGATGAATAAACTGTTTTCATATCATAAAAGAATAAGATGCTTCCCGCTGTGCTGTGAGAGGTGCTGGATATCTTGAGATGCTGCCAGATGCTGAAGAAGCCAGAACATGCTGTACATGCTGGCATGTTCTCCTGCAGCCCTCGTTTCTTATCAAAGGCTTTCCGTGTGCTGCGGGCGGCACCTGGTGTGGGGGTTCATCAGCCTCTCTGTGGCATCCATTAGCGCCGGGCCCGACCCCGTGTACTCAACATGCTGCGGATTTCATGTCGTCTGCTAAAACACTTATCTGAATAAATACAACATGGGATTTACACTCTGTCACATTACCTTTACAGTCACATGACGAGGCCTCTATAATGTTTTGATATTACACCATAAGTTAATATGTCACAGGAGTCAGTTCCGGTACGTCCCAATCTCATTCTCCTGTGAAGATTGCTTCAAAGGTAAACTTTGGCGCATTGTGTATTTCTTTTCTATTTCTTTCTTTTTTTCATCGTGCTTGCCTCGTTTTGGATCTACTGCTCTGGCTTTTTCAGGCATTTCACGCATTTATTTTATTTTTCTCTGTTGCGGTCATGGAACATGCTTGTTTCATGAGCAAAAAGATATATCAGCCAGGACCAGAAGATTTTAATTCATGTCACAAGCTGGACAGATGATGAAAGAGAAAATGTAAATTATTCATCTTATCGTCTGTGCCGTATATCTCCGGCAAATTTCAAATTCAAGTTCGGTTGAATTGATATTTTTATATGAAACTAGTTTATTAAATGATTGACACAAACAGTTTCGATTAGCTAAGTTATTGGATGTGCACACTTCATGTCTTTAGGCAAATCCTCTGTTAACAGGTTTGTCGATATCCAGCCAGTTTGCGGTAGACAGGTGAATAAAAGTAAAACCTGAGACATTGTTCTGTATCCTCGACGAATTAACATCCATGACGGACACACACACACACACAGACTTACACACAAACATACATAGGTGTATACAGCAGAGATAAAGGCGCAAGAAGGAAAACATTATCGTGACCAAGGATAAAATAAGCTATGAGACACTGATCAAATACCTGTATGTAATTAGGTAAAACAGCCATAAAACATGGTTATATACATCCATGTCTACGTCAATACCCGATAACATTAAGATGTCACATATACGAGCGGCTGAAAAGGCCAGCATATATATATATGTGTGTGTGTGTGGGGGGGGGGGGGGTATTTGTATGTGTGTGTGCACCTAACACCATGATGTTCCACATGCGCGGGGGTCCAAATTACCCCCAAACGTCACGAAAAGGGCATGTTTGAGGGGAACACTGGATATTTCTTTTTCCTCCCAGGTCGGTTGTTTGGAAGGTCGGGGCTGACAGGTGTGTTTCCCTGTTACTGTCTGTTCAGATATATTAGAGGCCTAATGGCACCCGAGCTATCCCCACCCCATGCTGTCTAAGCCGAGCCCTAATAATAGATACATGTTTTAGGCCATGGCCGACGTCTACAATTATCAAAAGAACATGAAGATACTGTTCGCTGATAGCGTCAAGTGGTTGTTGACATATAGATGCGGTAAAAAGCAGCAGTAGAGGACTGTGAGGTGTTGAGACACC
Organism: Sipunculus nudus; assembly: GCA_026874595.1. Lineage (NCBI taxonomy): Eukaryota > Metazoa > Annelida > Sipuncula > Golfingiida > Sipunculidae > Sipunculus > Sipunculus nudus. The sequence goes on along the minus strand of CM049311.1, from coordinate 184,533 downwards.
AGCAGCCAGGTGAGGCCCGGCAAGTGCGCTGTCTGCTCAAGGAGGATGGGGATATCTTGTGTAATAATGAAAGGCAGAGGAGGAGAGCACGCCATCTGGTATTAAAAATTTGATAATATTATAAAATATCCTATAAATAGAAAATAGACATAATAGATAAATTTAAATAGACATTAGAATTCCCGCGATTATGACAATTTTGTTCAATTTAAAACACTTGGGTAAGATATATATATATATATATATGTGTGTGTGTTTTTCCAGGAGAGAAAACATTACTTGAGTCAAATGTTTGTAGTTATCCGCCATTCGACCAGATATTTGACCGGTTTCTGTATCTGTGTATTCTCGCTGAGGATGACCCACTTCTGTCAGTCCTGGTGGGCACTACGAAGAAAATTTAAATAAGTTTTCAATTTTATTTGGCAAATAGTTCTGGCTGTTCCCTACGCCAACTGTAACGTCAAAGACTGCATCAAATCTATAGGTTTTCCGTCGATCAAATATTTGTCAAGACATTGACTGTTTGTATAGAGGGTATCTCAGGAACATCTATTGCATGTAGAAGGCTTCTCAGGAAAATCTTCAGTATTTAGAGGGTTTCTCGGGAATATTGACTGTATGTAGAAGGTTTCTAAGTAATTTCTACTGTAGGTAGAGGGTTTCTCAGAAATATCTACTGTATGTAGAAGATTTCTGGGGAACATTGACTGAATTTACGCGGTTTCCGGGGGGAAATTGACTATATATGGAGCGATTTTCAGGAATATTGACTGTATGTGTTGGTTTTTTCAGGAACATATGCTGTATGTAGGTTTCTCGGTGACTTATACTGTATGTAAAAGGTTTCACATAACATCTTCTGTATGTAGAAGGTTTCTCAGGAACATCTACAGTATGAAGAAGGTTTAACAAAACATCTACTAAATGTAGAAGATTTCTCAGGAACATTGTCTTTATGTAGAAGTTTTCTCAGGAACATTGACTGTATGTAGATGGTTTCTCAGGAACATCTGTATTTAGAGGGTTTCTCACGAACACTGATTTTATGTGGAGGGTTTCTCAGGAATATTGAATGTAAATAGAGGTTTCTTTTCAGGAACATCTATTGTATGTAGAGGGTTACTCAGAAACATTGACTTTATGTAGAGGGTTCCTCAGGAATATCTTCTGTATATAGATACTTTTCCGTGAAAATTGACTGTTTGTGGGTTGGTTTTCTGAACATTGACTTTATGTAGAGGGTTTCTCAGGAACATCTACTGTATGTTAATTATCGCCCTTATTGCCGCTGAATGCTTATTTTAATTTCAGCATTTCCTTTTTGGGAGCTCTATGAGCTTCACGTTCTACATTAACATTGACTGTATTATATGGTTTCACAGGAACATCTACTGTATGTAGAGGGTTTCTCGGGGAAAATGTACTGTAAATAGAGGGTTTCTCAGGATCTGTGACTGTATATAGGTTTCTCATGGATATTGATTGAATGTATAGAGTTCCTGACAAAGATTGACTGTATATAGAGGGTTCTGTAAAACATTGACTGCATATAGAGGGTTTCAGGAATATTAACATTATGTAAAGGATTTCTCAGGAACATTAACTGTAAGTAGAGTGTTTTCTTGAACATTGACTGTAAGAACGGACTAAGAAGACGGATGCACTGAAACTGCATTTTATATCCTCCTGCATATTCGTCATATATCTATCATGAGAAATGAAAAAAGTCATATGGAGGTCTTATGAAACTTGAGAAGGCACGACATATTTCGTGTGTGAAAGGGATGTGGGCTCTTTTTATTAATGATATAATTCATGCTAAAGTCACATTATTCTCATTCAGATGACAAATTAGGCCTGGTTAGCGTGTTCAATAAAAAAAAAGAAACAAGTTGGAATTGTAATCAAAACAAATTAAGAAGGCACCTTAACATAGAGGCTATTAACTTTGAAAAAGTTACCCACACTGCAGTGTGTCTCCCGTGCTATCAACAACAGTAGTCTTCACAAAAACGACAAACGTATGGAGCCCCTAAAGTGACATACGTGATATTACGCGATCTTTTCGCGTTCCCTCGCGATCTTTTTCGCGTTCCCTCGCGATCTTTTTCGCGTTCCCTCGCGATAACATCGCGTTCCCTCGCGATCTTTCCGCGTTCCCTCGCGATCTTTTCGCGTTCCCTCGCTATCTTTACGCGTTCCCTCGCGATCTGTTCGGCTAGGCTGGTTCCCTGCTCCCCTATATCTGGCATACATGCAAATAAATGGACGCGGAAACCAGTACAACAGTTTACTGTGTCTCGTTCTCTGTGTCTTTAACACCACTACGCTCCAATAAGATATACGCTCGATGTCAGGTGAACACAACGATGCTTGTATAAGATTAGATTAGTAAAATGATAAAATATGCAGATGCAGATGACCTTAGGACTCATTGTATCCCCAGACAAAGTCGGGGGATACTATGTTTTCATACCGGTCCCGCCGCCGCCGCCGCATATAAATCTTGTTGGCGCGATAACCCAAAAAATATTTCACGGAACTTTACCAAACTTGGTATATGTATAGATAAGGGTAAGAGGACGACGCCTATTTAAAATGAGGTCATGACCTTGACTAGGAGAGTGTCCTTGACCTTGAATAGGTACTATTTTGGGGAAAATCACACAAATTCTTTAATATCTCAAGAAATTTTGCATGGATTTATCCCAAAATCAAGTTGATGGAAGATCATGGATAGGGTTGTCATGTTCCAGAAACTGGTGGCGCCACCTATTATTATTTACTTGTTTTCGTGCCGTTTAATACCCCCAAAATTGCCACCTTACAGTACTCTGAGCATTATAAGTCAAAAACTAATGGACAGATTTCTTTTATATTATGCATATACATAGGTATGGGTTATGGGATGATGTTTTTTTAAATTGGGGTCATGACCTTTCCTATGATAGTGGCCTTGACCTTGAATATTGCCATATATGGTGAAAATCACACACCTCTTATAATATCTCCAGTGTTGATAGCCATATGGATTTCAAACATGACTTATGTATGGCCCACCACTAAAGTAAGAACCCTATAGGTTCTAGGGTCATGAGGTCAAAGGTCAAGGTCAATGGACTGGCATTTTAAAAGATACTGTGGATGCATTTTAAGCCAAACTTTCATCCTAGGTCTTCCATTTTGAATATATAGCTCACTTGCCATTAGTGGATGATCCATATAAATTTCGGGGTCTCAAGGTCAAAGGTCAAGGCCACAGGAGCTATCTGTCCAAAAATTAGTTTCTGGATGATAATTCCTGCTTTTATTGATGCATTGATTTCAAACTTGACTTATATATGTCCCATTGAAAAAAGCAAGACTCCAATTGATTTTGGGGTCATGAGGTCAAGGGTCAAGGTCACAGGACACATCTTTAAAAAGATTGTGGATGCATTTTCAGCCAAACATTTCATCTCAGACCTTTCATCTTGCACATATAAATCATCTGCCAATAGAGGAAGACCCCTATCAGTTTTGAGGTCACAAGGTCAAAGGTGAAGGTCACAGGAGCCATCTGTCCAAAAATTAGTTTCTGGATGATAATTCCTGCTTTTATTGATGTATGGATTTCAAACTTGACTTGTATATGCCCCATTGGAAAAGCAAGACCCAAATTGATTTTGGGTCATGAGGTCAAAGGTCAAGGTCACAGGACGCATCTTTAAAAAGTTTGTGGATGCATTTTCAGCCAAACATTTAATCTCAGATCTTTCATCTTGCACATATAGTTCACCTGCCAAGAGAGGAAGAACGCTATCAATTTTGAGGTCACAAGGGCAAAGGTGAAGGTCACAGGAGCCATCTGTCCAAAAATTAGTTTCTGGATGATATTCCTTCTTTTATTGATGTATGGATTTCAAACTTGACTTGTATTTGACCCATTGGAAAAGCAAGACCCGATTTGATTTTGGGGTCATGAGGTTAAAGGTCAAGGTCACAGGAAACCTCTTTAAAAAGATTGTGGATGCATTTTCATTCAAACAATTCATCTCAGATCTTTCATCTTGCACATATAGTTTACCTGCCAAGAGTGGAAGACCCCTATCAATTTTAAGGTCAAAGGTGAAGGTCACAGGAGCCATCTTGAAACTTGACTTGAATATGTCCCATTGGAAAAGCAAGACCAAAAGGTCATGAGGTCAAAAGTCAAGGTCACACGACACATCTTTAAAAAGACGTGGATGCATTTTCAGCCAAACATTTCATCTCAGATCTTTCAACTTGCACATATAGTTCTTCTGCCAAGAGAGGAAGAACACTATCAATTTTGAGGTCACAAGGTCAAAGCTGAAGGTCACAGGAGCCATCTGTCCAAAAATTAGTTTCTGGATGATTATTCCTGCTTTATTGATGTATAGATTTCAAACTTGACTTGCATATATCCCATTGGAAAAGCAAGACCCGAATTGATTTTTGGGTCATGAGGTCAAAGGTCAAGGTCACAGGACACACCTTTAAAAAGATCAAGGTCACAGGACCAACATCTTCAACAAGATTGTGGATTGTTAGATGGAAGAAACAATGAATATGCCAAGTGTCAGTATATGCTGCTAAAAATGGGGGTCTATTCTTAAAGGGGGGGGGGGGCATACTATGTCTGGGGATACTCTGGCACCTGCGGTGCCAAGAAATGTCTAGTTTCTGATGACAATGAATTGCCTTATAGGCAAGAGATATTATATCTGACTAAATGTTGTCAATCATAATCTTCTTTTAAATGATGAAAAAAAAAAAAAAAAACAAAGGAAGTTTTAATTGCTTTTAGGAAAGGGTGTAATGTAGTAATTAAAGTTTGGATCAACAATGTTGGAGTTAAGATTGTTAATAATTATAGGTACCTTGTTACAATTATTCAGGGTGATCTCAAATGGTCTGATAACACACACACACACACACACACACAAATTGATACTTCAACTGTCAAAACTATATATATACATATATATATATATATATATATATATATATATATATATATATATATGCCTCATGCCCCACATATCTGCTATTTATTATTATGGGTCCTCGGCCACCCGGAGATATGTGCAAACCGGTGTTTAAGATGATCTAATTGATCTGGAAACAACCTAAAACATACTTAAAATAATCGGAATGTCTTAAAAGTATTTTATATGCTATATAGAAATAACGGCTTCGTTGTTGGTTTTATGATTTTATTAAAGAAACACGATTGATCACATATCCCGATTATATTTAACAATATTGTCATCTTAGAATTTACATATTCAGGCATTTTTATCATATATTTATCATCTTTCTTTCTAATATTTCTTCATTTAAAATTGCGGTTAACAAATGTTAACAAATGATTCTCTATTAAAAATTCGCATGAAATAATTCTCTGAAACAAAATGTTAACCATTATTATTAATTGATGGTTTGTGAGTAATATCTCTCTGAAGATGATGTAAGAGACTGAAATAGATTTAATGGGAAGATCGTGCTCGCCGGCCCTGCTTCGGGGGTTCGACCCAGCAATGGGATAGATTACTCACCCAGGGCTCGCAAGTGCAGTGGTCACAGGGCCTGGTTACCGCCAGGAAAAAAATCAGAGGAAGCGTGAGATAATGCCGTGTCACGTAATCCGAAAGCGGAATGGAATTCTGCAGATGTTAATATTAAAATATTGAAAATGGTGGATGTTACCTCCACCCAAAAAATCTTTAATTAAAGAGTAATTGTAAATGCCAAAAGTAAAGTTTGCAAATGTCAAACTCGAAAGGAGGCACAACAATCCAGGAAAATGTCCACCTGGCTCGTACTAATTAAATGTCAAGAAACAGGGCCCAGATATCAAAATAAGCAGTTTTTATTCTCATTCTCGAAAGGTCGGTTCTATGCTTCATTTGTTTACCGACTGGCAATTGAAGAATGTGTTGGTCCTCCCAGGGCACACTTGTGGTTTTGTATTCACTGATGTGGGGTCGGCATATAAGTTAAATATTTCTGTTTCTTAATGGAGAACCAAATTTACAAAAATACATTAATGACACAAGGTGGGTATAAAAATGACCCAGGGTAAAATAACCCTCTGGTCACTGGGATATCTTCATACTAGTGTTTAGTATCAGAAGAAGAAGAACAGATGTGGCCTAAGACCAAAAATAATTATGGGACTGTTACAACTGATAATGTAAAACCAACTTATAACGTATCACTAACCAGTAATATAATGCGAAATCAAACGATAATGTAACCGATTTCCCTAGCCGTTAACGTAAAACAGAAATAATTGGTAAAGTAAAAACATTTCAGTGAACCTGACCAAACCAAATTGGACCTTCCGCATGCTTCTTGGACAATACATGCATTTTTTTTAGCTCAGTTGACCATAGGTCATCAGAGCATTAGTGATCACCCCTTGTCCGTCCGAGCACAAATGGGTCTCTTTCGCGTCGCACTTTTCATATCTTGTGTTATGATTATATAGGACAACTTAGGACATCAATAGTTAAGAACATTTCAGAATGATAAATTCAAACCAATGGGTATGATAAAAAATAAAGTTCTTAAATTGTGCATTAAAGTTTGTTTTGTGTTTATATATATATATATATATATATATATATATATATATATATATATATATATATATATAAATGTCGCGCGCCATCTTCCGATCATAAGAAGGACCGACCCAATATCCGATCATGATCTGCCGATGCATTCCTACAGCTCTTAATTAGAAGAAAGAAAAAAAAAGATGAAATAAATAATAGTTTCTCATCTACGAGTATTATATTTTGTATGTTTTATGGTATTATGTATGCAAAGTAGCTGATGGGTGGAAAGGTATAAACCTGCAAAGGTTCTATACCTTGTACAATGATTTTTATTTTAAATTTTTAAATAAATTTAAATAGATTTAAATATTTGTATATATTTTGTATTTTTTTGTCTTATTTTATAGATAACAAATGTGTATAAAATATTACCAATATCAGTTAATGAACATAGGGAGATGGGCATGTGCAAAGTTGATATTGTTGATTGGTAATTTGGCCTGACCCATCTTAAAATGGGTCTGAACCAATAACTGACGTGAAAAATATTATCAATTTCAGCCAATTACATCCGGATATGGACCTGTTCCAGGTTGACATTGTTGATCCGTTGTTGGGTGTGACTGCTAATAAACAAAGAGATAGAAACGAATATTTCGATAATCTAATTGCTATAAAAATCAAAAGAGGTCTGCAAAAAAAAATAAAAATGAATAAATGGGGAATAGATAACATATATCAGAAACGTGGCAAAAAGTCTAATCTCTCTTATTCAAGTATCGCTTTGTTAACCTGACCGAGTGTATATCTAAGAGGTGGAGCATGGTGGTGTTCAAGACACAGAACGAGACACAGATAACTGTTGTTCTGGTTCCTGCGTCCATTATTTTTTGTATGTTAGATGTTGTATGCTATATAGAGGGGAGCAGGGAACCAGCAGGGAATTATCGCTAGGGAATGCGAAATTATCGCGAGAGAACGCGAAAAGATCACGAGGGAAGGCGAAAAGATCGCGAGGGAACGCGAAAAGATCGCCAGGGAACGCGAAATTATCGCGAGGGAACGCGGAAAAGAGCGCCAGGGAACGCGAAATGATCGCGAGGGAACGCGATATTATCGCGAGAGAACAAAAAAGCAAATAGAGGTATCCTCTGTATTTATCTACAGGAAACTCCTGAGAGGTACGGCCTCTTTAATCACTCGACCTCGTCTCTGCATCAGTAGTAAAATATGGGCCAAGACCTACAAGATATTAGTCTGAATTTAATTTCAAAGATATGCATTTTTCCTTCAGAAACAACTTAGATTATATGCCACATTTCTACTATGATAAACCTTAAACTAGCTTCGTTTTAATTTTTACAAATCACATTAGAGTTGAGAGATCACTCAGTGTTCCTTTTGGTTCACCAGGCCATATTGTTCTCTATAGTTCTCTATAGTTCTCAAGATCAATCTCTTGGCTTTGTTACTCAGTGTATATTCCTTTTGGTTCACCTGTGCGTTTCGATCTATTTAGCTATTTGAACAATCTACGGTTTTATAACTCAGGGTTCCTCTTTGTTCACCCGGCCGTTTTGTTCTCTTTAGCTATTTGAAAAATCTCGTGGCTTTGGTACCCAGTATATGCCCCTTTTGGTTCACCAGGCCATTTTGTTCTCTTTCTCTTTAGTTATTGGGACAATCTCCTGGTTTTATTACCCAGGGTTCATTTTTGTTCACCTGGCCATTTTGTTGTCTTTAGTAATTGGAACAATCTCATGGCTTTGTTACTCAGTGCATGCTCCTTTTGGTTCACCTGGCCGTTTCGTTCGCTTTAGCTATTTATACAATCTACTGGTTTTATAATTCAGGCTTCCTTTTGGTTCACCTGGCCGTTTTGTTCTCTTTGGTTATTGGAACAATCTCCTGGCTTTGTTAGTCACTGTTGCCTTTTTGGTTCACCTGGCCATTTTGTTCTCTTTAGTTATTGGAACAACCGCCTGGCTTTGTTACTCAGTGTTCCCCTTTTGGTTCACCTGACCGTTTTGTTCTCTTTAGCCAATTGAACAATCTCCTGGTTTTATTTCTTAGGCTTCCTTTGGGTTCACCTGGTCATTTTGTTCTTTTTAGTTATTGGAACAATCTCCTGGCTTTGTTACTCAGTGTTTCTCTTTTGGTTCACCTGACCGTTTTGTTCTCTTTAATTATTGGAATAATCTCATGGTTATATTACTCAGTGTATGTTCCTTTTGGTTCACCTGGCTGTTTTGTTCTCGTTAGCTATTTGAAGAATCTCCTAATTTTATTGCTCAGGGTTCCTTTTGGTTCACCTGGCCGTTTCCTTTTTTTTAGCTATTTTAACAAACTCCTGGTTTTATTACCCAGGGTTCATTTTTGTTCACCTGGCCATTTTGTTGTCTTTAGTTATTGGAAAAATCTCCTGGCTTTGTTACTCAGTGCATGTTCCTTTTGGTTCACCTGGCCGTTTCGTTCGCTTTTGCTATTTATACAATCTACTGTTTTTATTACTCAGGCTTCCTTTTGGTTCACCTGGCCGTTTTGTTCTCTTTGGTTAATGGAATAATCTCCTGGCTTTGTTAGTCAGTGTTGGCTTTTTGGTTCACCTGGCCATTTTGTTCTCTTTAGTTATTGGAACAATCTCCTGGCTTTGTTACTCAGTGTTCCCCTTTTGGTTCACCTGACCATTTTGTTCTCTTTAGCCAATAGAACAACCTCATGGTTTGATTTCTTAGGCTTCCTTTTGGTTTACATGGCCATTTTGTTTGTTTTAGTTATTGGAACAATCTCCTTGTTTTGTTACATAGTGTGTGTTCCTTTTGGTTCACCTGGTTGTTTTATTCCCTAGCTTTTTGAAGAATCTCCTGTGTCTTGTTACACAGTGTATGTTCCTTTTGGTTCACCTGGCTATTTTGGTTTCTTTGGTTAATGGAACAATCTCCTGGCTTTTTTACTCAGTGTATGTTCCTTTTGGTTAACTTGGCCTTTTTTTCTCTTTAGCTATTTGAACAATCTGCTGGTTTTATTACTCAGTGTATGTTCCTTTTGGTTAACCGGGCTGTTTTGTTTTCGTTAGCTATTGGAACAATCTCCTGTTTTTTTTTCTCAGGGTTCCTTTTGGTTCAACTGGCCGTTTTGTTCTCTTTAGCTATTTGAACAATCTCCTGGTTTTATTACCCTGGGTTCCTTTTGGTTTACCCTGTCGTTTTGTTCTCTTTAGTTATTTGAACAATATCCTTGCTTTGTTACTCAGTGTGTGCTCCTTTTGGTTCACCTGATTGTTTTATTCACTAGCATTTTGAACAATCTCCTGGTCTTGATACACAATGTTGTTCTTTTTGGTTCACGCGGCTATTTTCTTTTCTTTGATTTTTGGAATAATCTCCTGGCTTTGTTACTCAGTGTATGTTCCTTTTGGTTCACATGGCCGTTTTATTCTCTTTAGGTATTTGAACAATCTCCTGGTTTTATTACTCAGGGTTCCTTTTGGTTCACCTGACCGTTTTTTTCTTTTTAGTTATTGGAACAAGCCTCTGGCTTTGTTACTCAGTGTATGTTCCCTTTGGTTCACTTGGCCGTTTTGTTCTCTTTAGCTATTTGATCAATCTGCTGGTTTTATTACTCAGGGTAATTATGGTTCACCTGGCCGTTTTGTTCTCTTTGGTTATTGGAACAATCTCCTGGCTTTGTTACTCAATGTGTGTTCCTTTTGGTTCTCCTGGCCGTGTTGTACTCTTTAGCTATTTGAACAATCTCCTGGTTTTATTACTTTGGGTTCCTTTTGGTTCACCTGGCCGTTTTGTTCTCTTTAGCTATTTGAACAATCACCTGGTTTTATTACCCAGGGTTCCTTTTGGTTCACCTGGCCGTTTTGTTTTCCTTTGTTATTTGAACAATCTTTTTGCTTTGTTACTCAGTGTGTGTTCCATTTGGTTTACTTGGCCGTTTTCTTCTCTTTAGGTATTTGAACAATCTCCTGGTTTTATTATTCAGCGTTCCTTTTGGTTCACCTGGCCGTTTTGTTCTCTTTACCTATTTGAACAATCTGCTGGTTTTATTACTCAGGGTAATTATGCTTCACCTGGCCGTTTTGTTCTCTTTGGTTATTGGAACAATCTCCTGGCTTTGTTACTCAATGTGTGTTCCTTTTGGTTCACCTGGACGTTTTGTTCTCTTTAGCTATTTGAACAATCTCTTTGTTTTATTACTCAGTATTCCTTTTGGTCCACCTTGACGTTTTGTTCTCTTTAGCTATTTGAACAATCTCTTGGCTTTGTTACCCAGTGTATGCCCCTTTTGGTTCACTTGGCCGTTTTGTTCTCTTTAGCTATTTGAACAATCTCCTGGCTTTTTACTCAGTGTTCCTTTTGGATTACTTGGCCTTTTTGTTCTCTTTAGTTATTTGAACAATCTCCTGTTTTTAATACTCTAATTGGTAAGGAACCGTCCTCGGACATAGCTGTAACGGGAAGTAGCTCTAATTTTCACCCTTGCCTGTCTTTTCTGTTTCTCTGTTTGCTTGTGTCAGTAGCATAATCTTAGGATGCTACAAGGGTTTTTTAGGAGCTCTGAATCCAAGTGAATCCTTGTTTTTATATTTGCGTTCAGGACGGTATAAATATAAATACATTTAAGCAGTTGAGGTAGCCTATTAAAACTTATTGCTTTTAAATGCAACTAAATTAAAGGGCGTTGAGGAGCCCAGGTTTGCTGTTAAAAATGTTGGTTGAAACAGGTAACCTAAATACCGGCGTAATACAGCTACACTCCCGTGGGAGAAACAAAGCGAGGAATAACATACATGTTTAAAGGTTTTATGAGGGACTATTTACATTGTTACATCGAGGATTATAAATGTTTGTTGTCGATCAAGCGCTGTGACCTGCGTACCCGGCATACCTCTCACTCCGCGTTCATCACACCACGTATTTGTAGTTACATGGAGAGTGTATGAAGGTGGTATGACCCCGGCATCATGAAGGTCGGGCGTCCAGTCAATGTGACGTAACCCGGCATACCTCTCACTCCGCGTTCATCACACCACATATTTGTAGTTACATGGAGAGTGTATGATGGTGGTATGACCCCGGCATCATGAAGGTCGGGCATCCAGTCAATGTGACGTAAGGAGCTCATGTGTCACGTGATGGACTTGAGGAAACTTTACCAGGTGTATAAATGTAAGCTGCTTCGTGATTTCTGTCAACATACCGCTGATTAATTACCTCTGCCGAAAAAAATAGGATCCACTTTATTTGGCTGCGTAACTTTTTAATATAAAATATTTCGATATGTTAGTGATTTTAAAAGGTTATAAACTGAATTCAATAAAATTTTGAGGAGACGTTGGTCTTGACAGGAGAGCTTTTATTTTATTGATGCATAGCAAAGACAAAGTTGGAACATGCTGATGTATAATCATGGAACTTAGGCATCCTGCAACCGATACATCCACAGCTATTTTTTTCTTAAATGAATATATATATATATATATATATATATATATATATATACATATACATATATATATATATATATGATTTATTTATTCATATGTAAATTTGATAAAAACTCAGTCGAACATAAACCTCTGATTATGCACAGATTGAACACATCTGTCCATCAAGGGGTTCATTTTATCCCCTTCAATTTGGGAAAGTGAGGCCCGTAGTGAGGGGAGCCATATAGTTGTTTTTGTGTTCTATCAATTCATTTAAATTTCAGTTTACTTACTTTCTTCACACATTACATAATTTAGTTATAGTTGTGTACTTGTACCTGTGAAAAAGCTGACTAAAGGCTTATGGAAGTAAATACAACTGGCATAGCTCGGATATGTTAAGATGATACTGACAATTCAAACGGAAATCCAATATATCTCAGTGAGGATCACTAAATTTACTACCATTCAGGGAGACCTTTCTGTGGGTAAGTTGTTGGATTAAAGGGATTAATTAGAACGAGCTAGCGAGCGTGAAATGTACGAACACACCACAAAGCCCAACCCCGGAAAACCTTTCCTATGGCACATAGAAAAGGAGCATATGATTGGACAAGTTATTAATTATGCATCTGATTAAAAAATAATCACACAAAAGACGAACTTGTCCTAGATACATAGGATGATTTTTGGGTGCCAAATCAGAGCTTAGGCAGGTAACACCTTGTGGAGAGGAAACACGACCATTTATTATATAGATAAACTGAATATTTACACTACCATTTATTTGATAGATAAACTTAATCTTAAACACGACCATTTATTATATAGATAAGTTAGATCTTAACACGACCATTTATTTTTTAGATAACCTAAATATTAACACGACCATTTATTTTATAGATAAACTGAATATTAACACGACCATTTATTATATAGATAAACTAAATCTTAACACAACCGATTAATTTTATAGATAAACTAAATCTTAACAGGAACATTTATTTAATAAACTATTTATTTAAATCTTAACACGAACAATTATTAAATAAACTCAATCTTAAGGGGATAACAGTATTCATTTATTATACAGATAAACTAAAAATTTAACACAACCATTTATTATATAGATAAACTTAAGGGGATAACGATATTCTTTGAGACGAGTTTTGAATGTTTGTTTATCATATTGCAACAACTGGTGTAACAACTGTTACATACACTGAACTCATTAAATCGTCATATTTTCTACTGGATTGTTTTTCTACACATTAGCACCTTGAGAGGAATCGTTTTTATGCACTAATGAACATTGGATTGTTGGTATAATTTCATGAATCAAATATATACTAAGCAAACACCATAGCTATGAATATTTTTAAGAGTTACAAGAGAAAAAAAATACCGTGTGTCTGAGCACGTCAAATGTGTATAAATAAAAATGTAGATTCCTGTATCAACTTTTATAATTATCCCTGTATATATATTTTTTTAAATTTTATATTTATATCCTGTATATATTGGGACCATTTCAGTTGCTTGTCGATTATTATTCCTAACTCCTGTGCCATGTAGAGCAACAGTTACCATAAATCAAAATACTTGTAAATGCTACTGCCTGTTTTTTTTTACAGTCGTTTAATTTACATTTCTCTCTTTTCAGCCTTCGCCGTGCGGTACATCACCCGCAGGTTTATAGGTGAATATGATCCTAACAAAGGTAAGATATTTAATCTCATTAAGATAACTAATCGAATTCCATTATTTTACATGCCCTTCATACATTAGCAGGGGTTATATAAAGGTTTAAAATTTAACCCTTCAGGAAAATCAACTCTAAGACTTTGCTCATAGTTACGATGAATTAAGAACTTTTAACGCATTTTAAATATTTGGAAAATTTTCATTAAATAGTAAAATTTGCATTTTTCAGTTTTTGTAGTAAAACCATACAATGCTTTTGGCCTCTTTTGTTAGAATAAAAAAAAAGAGTTGAAAATGAATTTTCAGAGGCCTATCCTACATATAAATACAAAAAAGGTCACCGAATTGTTCGTTCTCTTAACGGGACACGTAACAGTAATATTTTCATCTCAACTACTTTTTTCACGTTAAAACTCCAAACCTTGTTAAAATATGTACACCCATTAATTTAAACTGTTTTCAAGCACCAGCATCGTGCTAGCCAGGTTTCTGTATCCTGAATTCCTGAACACCTAGTAATGTAATGTTGAATTCAGTCTCGGACTAAGATATTTGTTTTATCACTTGTTTTTTTCTGCCTAAAGGAAAACGATAAATACCAGCACTTTATGACAAGGGTCACAAACTGATATATATTGAAACAACAATAAACATGCATCGTACACCATTAAATTCATGGTTCAACATTAATAAAAATAATACTACTTAGGATTCTAGCGAGCCGACCATGTAATAGCTGGTTATTCTGAGGCATTGTTATGGAAACACCGGCAACAGGTCATTATCTGGTGTCTGACAGGTGGGTATATCTCGGATTTATGTTCCTTTTCCCTATTTACTTTTATGTCTGCTGTAAGAGACCAGAGTATATCGCACCGTTTCAGTCACAGACTCAGAGAGCTAAAAGGTACAGCCTTGATCATCCGGAAATAAGTAGGAGGTCTCGTTCATCAGGAACAAACAGAAGGCGTAGCAGTCATGGTCTGGTTCATCTGGAAACAAACAGAAGGCGGAGCAGTCACGGTCTGGATCACCAAAAAAAAAGTCACAGTCTAGTTTACCAGGAAACAAACAGAAGGCGGAGGATTCACTGTCTTGTTCACCAGGAAACCAACAGAAGGCGGAGCAGTCACGGTCTGGTTCACCAGGAAACCAACAGAAGGCGGAGCAGTCACATTCTGGTTCACTGGAAACAAGCAGGAGGCGGGGCAGTCATGGTCTGGTTCACCAGGAGAAAGGTTTGACGCAGAGCAGTCATTGCTTGGTTCACCAAGACACAAGCAGGAGAGGTTTATGGGCTATTTGATATATTTACTTCTTAAGATCAATATAGGATAAATGTCAGAGAACATCAACGTTTCGGTATTTTTGATAGTCTGCTTACTATAAGATTATATATGTATGTATATATATATATATATATATATATATATATATATATATATATATAAATGCAAATTTGGAAAGAAGTATTGTCAGTGATACTTCATATGATATTCATACGATATTAATTTTTCTGTTTGGCATTCTAAGAACCTTGACTGACTTTCGCGTGCATGAAGACATAAAAATCAATTAATGGATGTCAGTCACGTGTGGCAAGACATCCAACGAAGTTAAAAATGTCATTCACGTGTAGCTTGTAATTACGAACTTGTCCTCATCAGGACTGCCTGGCATTCAGTACCGGGAATTATGAGATGTTTTTGTAGACATTCATAAACACCATTTATTACAATGGGGACACACCAGGCCTGGCAGATTATACCCGGTAAAAGCCAAAAACCTCCGGATAGGTTTATTGGGCGTGTTATAAACATGACGGCCATCTAATGTAATCAACAGATGGTATATTTGTTGATTTTTGTTTTCTCCTGAGGTTTGGTACACAGATAGCTTCCGGTAACTATAAACACATGCTCTATAGCAGATGTATCTGTGTTATTCGCCTGCAGGGATCCTTAGCTCAGTGTTTACTCAGCTGCTGGCGTTCTTTCATATCTGGCATGCAAATGTCAAAGATCTGTCAAAGATTCTGACATCACTCACGTTTACAGGTGGATGGACCCGCGCAACATTTATATACGATATCTAATTAGCAGCTGACAGAACTTCACTAGTCATTGTAAGTGTACATCGTTAAATGTTTCATTAAGCTGCAAAAAAAGTTCTCTCGGCGATCGAGAAAAGTTATGTCTGTATTTTCAACGCTTTGCTGTTTATAATGCATGGCCCCCTTGAAGAACATTTATCAATGTCTAATCGGTACATCCATCAAACTTTCCATCAGGCTTTGATTCATTTTCATAAAACCCAACTGACTCTCTCTCATTTTGTCTGTCTCTCTCTCTCTTCTCCCCCAAGGCAATCAGACAAAACAGGCAGCCATTGACATAGAAAGATAGATTTTGACAGCTAGACAGATATGGACAACAAGACATGCATAGAGAGATTCACATGTACAGAAAGATATTGTGTTACGGAACCTAATAACAACAAATCATGTTGTCGTGACGGAGATAAATAAAAAATCAGATTATGTAACATTAGGCAGCGTAGAATGTCTAGAAGAATGAATAAAGAAGTCAGTGTTTTTTTTGTTAACAAATAATTATAATTTATTCTTAAAACTACCCTATAATTTCAATACACTAAATCAATACAATTACACAGTATAACAACAGTACAACAGCAAATCGATAAAATTACACAGTATAATAAATAAAGTGTACAGGACCTGAATACCACCACTGTCAAAGCTCAATAAGTCCTTTAAAGCATATAATGCAGATGAACAGTTCACATAAATCTTCTCAGAGAATAATAGTCCAAATCAATCACAAAATCAATCTGCTGTATGCAAAAGTAAAGTTCTGGCAGTGATCCAAAGGCAACCTGAAGACTATATAAAATCCGTTACAAATTTCGAAGAAGATCTATAACTGCTGCAATTATCGGAAAGGTCCACAAACTGACTAACACTCTTCTGTGTCCGCTGGAATATTATCCTCTCGACTCTAAACGCAGCCCCCTATTTATAAATTTTCACCTCAAGCCGAGAACCTTCCATTTCACGAACAATCTGAAGAACGCAACAAGACACACGCGAGCGCGAATTGCCCAGATGATTCCAGATTAGCCGGTACACTGTGTCTTTACACATCAGAGGTCAACTAATGCGGATTACACCGAGCGAGCACCCGGTCAGGCGAGGTCGCTACAGAAACGAGCCACGCCCGCGCGACACGAATCAATTGTCAGCGACACATGTAACACCCCTGCGCACAAATATCTGTAACAATCGACATAGACAGACATGGACAGAGAGACGTTAACAGACAGGCATTGACAGACAAACATTGACACAGACAACACTGACATATACAAAGACAGAGACATGACATGCACAGAGAGATTTTGACATGCACGGACATATATTGACCTGAACAGACCTACATGGCCGTGGAAAGACAGACAAACCCTGACATTTACAGACAATCGCATTGACGGACAGATTTGATACGGATATAGAGAAATCGTGATGAACAAACAAACATGACACGGACATAGAGACATTGATATGGACAGACACACATTCATGCGGACATGGAGACATCGACATGGACAAACAACCATTGACACGGACATAGAGACATTGATATGGACAGACACACATTTACACGGACATGGGGACATCGACATGGACAGGCAACAATTGACACGGACATAGAGACATCGACATAGACAGACATACATTAGCATGGACAAAGAGACATCTTCATAGACAGATAAACATTGACACGGGCATATATATACAGAAACATTGGCATGGACAGGCGTGGGCAGAACTATATGTGTATACAGACATGGAGAGATAGAAAGACTAACAGATAAAAACATTAATGTATATACGAAGGCAGTAGAGGGGTAAAACGCTCGGCTCTCTCCACTGGCGACCCAGGTTTGATCCCCGGCGTGGCTATAAGAGTTGCCCGTCCAAGGCAAGGTGGTTTTTTGCTTGCCAGAAATCTTCGATTTCGGCAAGCATGTTGGTCAGTTGCGTTGGTCTGTTTGTGTGTTTGTCTGTCTGTTTGTGCGCACTCTGAAGGCCACAATTTTGAACAAATCGCTTTAATAGTCATACACTTAGATTATAATCAACCAGAATAGAAGCCTATTGTTTTTGGATATAATCGGTCAAAGGTCAAGGTAAGGGTCAATGACACCCCTCATAATAGTTTATTTCTTCATAACTTTGTCAACAATGCTCTAAACCAGATAAAATATAGCTCATTTAATTTGTCATTAAATGCGCTTTCTTCTTGTTCCAAAACCGTCTTATTCTGTTTTTACCATGGTAACACATTTTACAAAATCTTGAAATTTCAATTTTTAAAAAATATTTTGGTAACTTTGTCGATTTTAAAGCTAGGAAGGTCTAAATTTTGCAATATGTAGAGTTTATTAAGAGTTGCTCGATTTTCTGCAGATTTATGAATATGGCCACCAGGGGGCGCTTTACAACAATTTTGCGAAATTTCATAAATGATGCCCTGGAGGCCCCAGTTTTGAAGGAATCACTTTGAAACTCATAAGTAATCTGTTAAATAGAAATATCTCGAAGCAAATTTTTATTTTTCGAATATAGCCACAAGAGGGCGCTGCAGCTAAAATAGATCTAAGTATGTTTTTTTGTCTAATAGCTTCAAAATTATAAACGATGTCAACATTTTCATTACAGAAACTGATATTATAATCAACACACTTATTCCTGGATACACCTGACCTAATTTTGCGATTACCATGCTGACCTATTTTAAGTAAAATTCTTCACATATTTACCGTGTCTTTAGACTTTGTCATTTTTAAATCTAGAGGGGTTTAGATTTTTGCATCATGTAGAGTTCAGTTAGTGTAACAAGATTATATTTCATTTTTTGCAAAATGACCTACAGAGGGCGCTGCAGGAGCCTTTGTGATATTTCACTATATAACGCCTCACATGTCTCAATTTATCAACAATCATTTTCAAACTAATATATTTTATGTTTGACAGTATAACCTCGAAAACCGTTTCTCTTTTTCGGTTTATGACCTCCAGGGGGCGCTTAACTGACAACACTACTATAAATCATTATTGTGCCATATCTCCAAAGCTATAAATGGTATTATCATTTTCATTATTGTATCTAGAAAAGATTGCCTTGTTCCTGTGGAGATTTGGCCAAATTCTGGCATAATCATGTTGACTTAATTTATGGTAAAACATATCGAACCTAGAAATGTTCGAATATTTCTATCTCTGACACAGTCCCCAGTTTCATGCAATCCCTCTGAAACTGATACCGTTGGTAAGTATCTATTACCACCAGACGTATTGTTTTTTCCAAAGGTCAAATGTCAAGGCCAAAAACACGCCCAAATGTCGTATTTTCTTCCAACTTTTGTTCATAAATTGTCGCATCCCAATAAACATTGTCTTATTTTAAAGTCCTGTTCATTCTTCATAATATAAAAGAATAATTTGATCTTGACCTATTTTATTTTCAATATCCGGCAAGCGTCTGACCTATGGTCGCTAGTTTGTTGCTTGCCGGAAATCTTCGATTTCGACAAGCATGTTGGTCAGTTGCGTATGTCTGTTTGTTGCTTGCCGGAAATCTTCGATTTCTGCAAGCAGGTTGGTCAGTCGCGGATGTCTGTTTGTTTGTCTGTCTGTCTGTGGACTCTCTACAGGCCACAATTTTGCAGCAATTGTCTTTAAACTTATACAGCTGGTAGACAAGCAAAAGTCCTGGAGGCCTATTGTATTTGGGCGATATAGGTCAAAGGTCAAGGTCAAGGTCATCAAAAGTATACAAAACGGTTTTTTCTTCATATCTGTGTGACTATTAGTCATATCTACTTCAACCGTAGCTCATTTTAATCGTCATTCCAAAGCCTGAATTCTGGTGTGTAGTTGACTCAATTTGCGGTAACCATGGTAACGCATTTTTTGGGAAAAGTGCTGATATTTTTCATACTTTGTCAGTTGAAAGGTACAGAGGTCTAGTTTTTTGCATCAGGTAGCATTCAACTAGAACTACAAGATTTTATTAAAAGTTTTGCAATATCAGGAATCTTGCCCTAGAGGCCACAGTTTTGCAGGAATCTTTTTGAAACTGACATATCATAAGTCCCACACTATTATCTCGAAATCGATTTTTTCATTTTTTGAATGCGGCCGCTAGGGGGCACTGTATGCAAACCTCCCCAACATATCATGTTTTGGTCATATCTCCAAAAGTATAAGCCTCATTCACAAAAACTATAGCTTATTTTCTTCCTCTTAGTCTTCACCATAAACTCGTTAAGTCATCTGGTCTCAATCTTGTGTCACTTGTCAGTATGTCTGTCTGTTTGTCAGATGTCCTTAAATTCGCCTGCTTGCTGTTGCTTGCGTCTCACATATTACGTTCTACAGGCCACAGTTTTGAAAGAACCTTTTTGAAACTATTACATCATATGTCTAACAGTAATATCGCAAAAGAGATTTTTCATTTTCTGGATATGGCCACTAGGGGGCGCTGCATTCAAACTTCCACAACATATTTCTTTTTACCAACATATCATTTTTTAAGCTATATCTCCAGAACTATAAACATCAATTACATAAACTATAGCTTATTTTCTCCCTCTGAGTCTTCTCCATAACCTGGTGTAGTCATTTGGACTCAATCTTGAGTCACTTTGTCAGTGTGTCGGTCTGTTTGTCAGTTGTCCTCAAATTCGCCTGCTTGCCGGTTCTTGCGTCTCACATATAGCATTCTACAGGCCACAGTTTTAAAAGAATCCTTTTAAAACTATTACATCTTATGTCTTACACTAATATCTCAAAACAGATTTTTCATTTTCCAGATATAGCCGCTAGGGGGCGGTGCACTCAAACTTCCACAACATATTACTTTTTACCCATATCTCCAAAACTGTAAACCTCAATTACATAAACTATAGCTTAATTTCTTCCTCTGAGGTTTCTCTGTAATATTATTAAGTCATCTGGTCTCAATCTTGGGTTAGTTTTTCAGTATGTTTGTCTGTTTTTCAGTTGTCCTTAATTTCGACTGCTTCCTGGTTCTTGCGTCTCACATATAGCATTCTACTGGCCACAGTTTTGCAGGAATCGCTTTGTAACTTACACTTGCAATATTTCGTGACGATATCTGGAAGGCCTATGTTTATTATTCAATAAGTCAAAGGTCAAGGTCAAGGTGACCAAAACATCAAAATCTTATTTTCTTCAGACTTTTGTTAATATTGGTCCTATCTTTACAAACGATAGCTTATTTTCTTTCACTTTGACATTACTCGTTCATCTGACTAACATTACGTCATTTCCGGCAAGCGATTGACCTCTGGTCATCTAGTTTGTTTGTGTCCGCTCTACAGGCCATAATTTTTAAACAATCGCTCTGCAACTAAAGGAAAGAGTGTAAAATCTATTGTCATCGGCGCCTATTGTTTTTGGTTATGATCCATCAAAGGTCAAGGTCAGGGTCACCAAAAAACCTAAAAACGGTTTTTTTTCTGCATATCTTCGTGAATAATAAACACAGCCACTCAAGCAGTAGCTCATTCTATTCGCGACAAGATGGCGACAAGCGCCAGTGCAAAATTGTTCCATTCTGCTGTTACCATTGGTAGGCATTTTGGGGAAAAATTCCTGAAATTTGAATATTTTTTTCTAACTTTGCCATTTTCAAAGCTAGAGACGTCCTCTTTTTTGAATTAGGTAGTATTCAATGAGGAGTTTATCATACAATAACAAGTCTCGGAGAATCTCGTGCCATTTCTCGTCAAACGAGATCTTTCGAGATTTCAGTAAATATGACCTGGAGGTCGCAATTTTTGAACTATGACTTTAAAAGTGATATATTTTGTGTTAATCTGTAATATCTCGAACTCGTTTTTTCACTTTTTGAAAAAAGCCACCAGGGGGCGTGGTACATGAATCACTGTAACATATCATTTTTCTGCAACATCTAAAAAATATTGAAACATGGCACAATTTTTATTGTCGTGTCTTAAACTAGGATTATTAGTTTATTCCTCCGCATATGTAGCTTTGGGCTGCCGTTACCATGGTTACCAAATTTTGGGGTAAAACGTGACGATCTGAAAATATGCAGTTTTTGGCTTCAATCTCGGTTAATATTTATGTTTCAAGGGTCTAGTTTTTTGCATAAGGCTGCTTTTCCTTGATTCTAAGTCATTCAATTACAAGTCTCGTCAAATCTTTCTAGGTTTATCGCCAAACGAGAAATTACTCATTTCACAAAAATGTTTATAACTTGGTCACCTTTCTGGCTAAAGAGGAGAAGTTTCTGCATTTTGTAGAAATCCAATAGCTCATCCGTATAAAACCGCTAATCTTGACAAATCTCGCATTATCTCCCCCCAAACGAGAATATTCGAGATTTCGAACAAATGTCTATATCTCGGTCATTTTAATGCTAGATATTCTATTTTGCTACTGTTTGAGAATGCTTTGACTAGTTTCAAGTGACATAAGTACACATCTGGTCGCATCTCGCACCATTTATCGTCAAACAAGGACATGGAACCATTCAAAGAAATGCCTATAATGCTGTCATTTTTTACACTAAAGATATTTTTTAGCATGTGACAGCGTCTGACACTCTCAGTTACATTATGTGATTATATTGGAATTCTCTTCAAATCTCGCCTCGTTTTTCATCCAATGTTGAAGATACATCCAATTGCCGTGAGCACAAGTGGCTTCAGGGTCGACCGGTTAGTGCCGGCAAGGCTATTACAGTTGCAAGTTGACGTGCGCGGTCGTCCATGAATCTGACAAAGCAGCATTGAATTGAGGACAAAAGCCGCTAAATGTGAAGGGAACACACCTGTAATTTTTATTGTGTCCCCTTGTGCGGCCACTTGTGTTTGCCAGGAACCACTGGCAACTCTTTAAAACCAGGGACGGATCCCCGATTTACTAGTTGGATGTGTCAAAATATGGGCGGATCCTGGTTTAGCAGTTGAGGGGCAGGAGTTAAATTTAAATTTTACATCAAATATATATAATAAAAATAAAATATCTCGAAACTTATTTTTTTTTCTTTTAGAAAATAGACGCCAGATGGCGCTGCAGCAATCATTATTGTGCCATATCTCCAACACTATAGACAGTGTCGCAACATTGATTGCAGCATGTGAAACTAATTTAATGTGTTTATTCTCGTTGGGACTCTGTCATATTCTTCCATTACCATGGTTACCTAATATAGATTACAATTCCTGAAATTCAGAATATGGGGATTTATTCCTTAAGACTGTTGCTTATTTATTCATGCTTTCCATACTCTATGACATGATTACATGGCCCTCACTTGGAGTTATTCCGTCTGACTGTCTGTTCGTCTGTCTTCTCATCTGCGACTTTTGAAAATCAGCCAAACCACATAAAGATGTGTTTCCCGAATGATAGGGGTTTCTCATTTAATCAGATCTAAATGTTCCCCGTCTATCTGCCTTGTAACCTTGGTGCCTATTGTTTTTGGTCATGATCCGGCAGAGGTCAAGGTCACCAAAAAAACTAAAAACGGGTTTTTTCTGCATATCTTCGTCAATAATAAACAAAGCCAATCAAACTGAAGCTCATTCTATTCGCGACAAGATGGCGAATAGTGCCACTGTAAAATTATTCCATTCTGCCGTTACCATGGGTACGCATTTTGGGGGAAATTCAGGAAATTTGAAGATTTTTTTTAACTTTGCCATTTTTAAAGCTAGAGATGTCTGGTTTTTTTTATCTAAAGTAGGATTCAATGAGCTTTTTGTCATACAATAGCAAGTCTTGTAGAATTTCGTACCACTTCTCGTCAAACGAGATCTTTCGAGATTTCATTAAATATGATCTAGAGGCTGCAATTTTAGAACAATGGCTTTGAAAACGGTGTATTTTATTGTAATTAATTAATATCTCGATACCGTTTTTCGGAAATAGCCACCAGGGGGCGTGGTATATGAAACCCTGTAACATATCATTTTTCTGCAATATCTAAAAATATATTACACATGTCACAATTTTTATTATCGTATCTAAAACTAGGATCATATTTTTATTCCTCTGCACATGTAGCTTTGTGCTGCGGTTACCATGGTTACCTAATTTTTGGGGTAAAACTTGGCAATCTGAAAATATGGAGTTTTTTGCTTCTATATCTGTTACAATTGCAGAGGTCTAGTGTTTTACACGAGGTAGCATTCCCTTGATTCTAAGTCATTCTTTTGCAAGTCTCGTCAGATCTAGCTTGATTTTCCGAAAAATGAGAAAATAAATGAATTCACAGAATGCTTATAACTCGATCACGGTTTATACTAAAGAGGAATAGTTTTCAGCATTTGGTAGTATTTCAGAAGCTGAACATTGTTAAACCGCAAATCTCACCACATCTCTTATCATCTCCCGCCAAACGAGAATATTTGTGTTTTCGAACAAATGTCTATATTTCGGTCATATAAATGCTAGAGATTTTATTTTTCTATTGTTCAAGAATCACTTGATTAGTTTTAAGTGACAACAGTGAATATCTCGTCATATCTCGCACCATTTCTTGTCAAACGAGAACATGGGACCATTCAAAGAAAAGCCTATAATTCTGTTGTTTTTATGCTGTAAATCTATAATTTTCAGCAATTGATAGTGTCTAACACTCTCGGTCACATTATGTGGTTATATTGTAAGTTTCTTCAAAACTTGCATCGTTTTTATTCAAATAAAGAAAGTACATCCAATTGCCATGGCCATAAGTGGCGGCAGTATGTGATAGTAAATGTTGTCAGGGGCATCACATTTGACAGTTGGAGCATTGTTCTATGGGTCGGCGATGGTCTGTGAAACGACACAATTGGGATTGATTCTACCTGTGCTTTTGGTTGTGGCCTCTTTTCATGCTTTGTATGGACGCACATTGAGGATTTCCCTACACTGAGAGCTTAATGACCTGTTCAAAAGGGTAATCCCTTTAAAAAGCAAAGAGAGAGGCTAATCTGAAATGTATATATAATAATAATAATAGTAATAATAATAATAATACTATTAATAATAATAATAATAATATAATTTAAACATAACTATACAATATCTTGAAGCTTAGTTTTATGATTTTGGAAAATAACCTCCAGATGGCGCTGCAGTAATCATTATTGATATAAATCATGTTACGTAACCTAATATAAACAGATCACGTATGCGTGATGAAAACAAATTTTGTAATGGAGATAAAATTAAATCAAATTCTGTAACACTAGGCAGCGTGAAATGTCTAGGGGAATGAATAAAGAAGTCAGTGGTTCTTTGTTAACAAATAACCATAATTTATTCTTAAAACAACCCTTACAATACAATACACTAAATCAATACAATTATACAGTAAAACAGCGGTATAGCAACAAGTCAATACAATCACACAGAACATAATGTGCACAGTACCTGGATACCAACACCGTCACCACGATAAGCTCTTTAAATGTATACTCTCGGAGAATGACAGTCCAGTGTAAAGCTCTTGCAACAATCCAGAGAGTAAACTGAAGTCCAAATGCATAAAATCCAGGAGAAAGTCTTCGAAAATCTATAATTGCCGCATTCGTCGGATAAGGTTCTAGAAACTCACACACGCTTCTGCGTCCGCTGGAATCTGCTCTGCTGCTCTCTGCTTTGTTCTAAAACACAGCCCCTTTATATACCTTTACACCTAAAGCCGAGAATTTTCCACTTCTCGAACAGTCTATAAGATCTTGCACAACACATTAAACACGCGTTTCAGGAATTCTCCAGAAAAACAGCGCTGTGTATCTCTACATACCAGGCTCATCACGTGACCTCGGCCAGGCATGACAACGAGAGTTCAACCAGTACGGATTAAACATAGAATGTAATACGCGGCCAGACACGGGTGCCACAACAGGAGTTACGCCCGTGTTACAAAATAAATGAGCACCTGTAACAATCTCCAAAACTATAAACTGTGTCACAACTTTGATTGCAGTATATGAAACTAGATTTAATGCTTTTATCCTCTTGGTGACTGTCATATTCTTTCCTTACTATGGTGACCTAATATAGGTTACAATTCTTGAAATTCAAAATATGAAGATTTATTCGAATAGACTCTGGCTTATTTTATTCATGCTTTCAATTCTCTATGGCATGAGTACATGACCTTCAGCTGGAGTCTTTTCCCCGTCTCTCTGTCTGTTTGTCTACTCGTCTGCGACTTGCCTGTGACTTTTGAAAATCAACATAACCAAATGAAGATGTGCATCTGTTTCCCCAACAATAGGGGTTGTAAATTTGACCATTTCCAAATGTTCCCTGCCTTTCTGCTGCTTGTTGTTTGTTAATTTGACTTTCTTATTTCTAGTTCCGGCAAGTTCTCGACCTATGGTCGTCTAGTCTGTCTGTTTGTGTGTCTGTCTGTGTACTCTCTAGAGGCCACAAAAATTTTGCAGCAATTGCTTTCAAACTTACAGCTGGTAGACAAGCAAAAGTCCTGGAGGCCTGTTGTTTGTGGGCGATATAGATCAAAGGTAAAGGTCAAGGTCATCAAAACGTGTTTTTTCATGATATCTTTTGTCACTTTTTGTCGTATCTACTTCAACAGTAGATTATTTTAATCGTCATTCCAAAGCCTTCCATCTGGTTTGTATCTGACTCAAATTTGCCGTAACAATGGTTACGTATATTAGGGGAAAAGTGATGAAATTCGAAAATCAATGGACTATTTATTCTAGTTTCCTAATTTTTTCTGTCAGTTTTAACACTAGAGAGGTCTAGTTTTTTGCATCAGGTAGCATACAAGCAGTGCTATTTTATTATTTTTCAAGTCTTGCAATATCTTGTACAATATCTTGTCAAACGCGATATTTCGAAATTTCATTCATCTTGCTCTGGAAGCCACAGTGTTGCAGGAATCTTTTTGAAACTGACATATCTTAAGTCCCACACCATTTTCTCGAAAATGTTTTTTTTTCATTTTTTGAATGCGGCCGCTAGGGGGCGCTGGATGCACACCTCCTCAACATATCATGTTTGGTCATATCACCAAATTTCAAAATTATAAACCTCAATTACATAAACTATAGCTTATTTTCTTTCTCTGAGTTTTTTTCATAATCTGGTTTAGTCATCTGGTCATAATCTTGTGTCACTTTGTCAGTGTGTCTGTCTGTTAGTCAGTTGTCCTCAAATTCGCTTGCTTGCTCTTGCGTCTCATATATAGCATTCTATATGCCACAGTTTTGAAAGAATCCTTTTGAAACTATTACACATTATGCCTTACAGTAATATCTCAATACTGATTTTTCATTTTCTGGATATGGCCACTAGGGGGCGCTGCACTTGACCCTCCCCAACATATCATTCTTTGGCCATATCTCCGTAACTATAAACCTCAATTACAGAAACTATGGCATATATAGTCTTCTCCGAAACCAGATAAAGACATCTGGTGTCAATCTTGTGTCATTTTGTCAGTGTGTCTGTCTGTTTGTCAGTTGTCCTCAAATTCGCCTGCTGGCTGGTTCTTGTGTCTAACATATAGCATTCTACAGGCCACAGATCCTTCTGAAATATCTTATGTGTTATACTAATATCTCGAAAGCTATTTTTCACTTTCTGGATATGGCCTTCAGGGTGTGCTGCAGTTGAACCATCCAAACATATTGTTTTGGCCATATCTCCAAAACTATGAACCTTACCTACGTAAACTGTAGCTCATTTTGTTTCTCTTTACCTCCCCTACTTTTGTCTGGTAATCTGTTATCACAGATGTGTCAGGATGTCTGTTTGTTCGTCTTTGTTGTCAGCTTTGTCTGCTTGCTTATTGTTTTGTCTGATATGTCATTCTACAGGCCAAAACTTCTCAGCAAACGCTCTGAGGGTCATTCAAATGATAGAAACCGACAATATGTTCTGTCTGTCTGTCTGTCATTTTAACTTCCGGAAAGCGCTCGACCTCTGGTGTCTAGTTGCTTGCCGGAAATCTCCAATTTCGGCAAGCAGGTTGGTCAGTCGCGGATGTCTGTTTGTCTGTTTGCTTATCTTTTTGTCTGTGTAGACTCTAGAGGCCACAATTTTGCAGCTATTGCTTTCAAATTTACACAGCCGGTAGAAAAGCAAAAGTTCTAGAGGCCTATTGTTCTTTGGCAAAATAGGTCAAAGGTCAAGGTCAAGGTCATCAAAACTTCTCAAAACTTTTTTTCTTCATATCTTTGTCACTTTTGGTCGTATCTACTTCAACTGTTGCTCATTTTAATCGTTATTACAAGGCCTTTTATCTGGTGTGTATCTGACTCAAATTTGTAGTAACCATAGTTACGCATTTTGGGGGAAAATTCATGATATTCGAAAATAAGTGGTCTTAATTTTCTAATTTTGTCAGTTTTAAAGCTAGAGAGGTCTAGTTTTTGGCATCCGGTAGCAGATCTATTTGATTATATTAAGGTCTCGCAATATCTCGTACAATATCTCTATATTTCGAGATTTCATTTATCTTGCCCAGGAGGCCACAGTTTTGCAGGAATCATTTTGAGCTGACAATTCGTAAGTCCTATGATATTATCTCAAAATTGCTAGGGGGTTCTGCACCTGAACCTCTCAAACATATTATTTTTTCGAGATATCTCATAAACTATAAACCTCATTTACATAAACTATAGCTTATATTCTTTCTCTGAGGTTTCTCCATATTATGATTGAGTCATCTGGTCGCAATCTTGGGTCAGTTTGTTAGTATGATTGTCTGTTTGTCAGTTGTCCTCATTTTTGCCTGCTTCCTGGTTCTTGCGTCTCACATATAGCACTACTCTACTGGCCACAATTTTGCAGGAATGGCTTTGTAACTTACACTTGTTATATATCGTAACGATATCTGGAAGTCCTATGTTTATTATTCAAATAAGTAATAAAAAAACATCAAAATCTTATTTTCTTTAGAACTGTGTTAGTATTGGTTCTATCTTCACAAACTATGGCTTATTTTCTTTCACATTGACATTGTGACATTCATCTGACTAACTTTATGTCATTTCCGGCAAGTGCGTGACCTCTGGTCAATCGGAGATTTCCGGCAAGCAGGTTGGTCAGTCGCGGATGTCTGTTTGTTGCTTGCCGGAATCAAAGATTCGGCAAGCATGTTGATCACCCGCGTATGATTGTTTGTTTTTTGTTGCTTGCCGGAATCAAAGATTCGGCAAGCATGTTGATCACCTGCGTATGTTTGTTGCTTGCCGGAAATCTTCGATTTTCGCAAGCATGTTGATCACCCGCGTATGTTTGTTTGTTTGTTTGTTTGTCTGTCTGTTTGTTTGTGTGTCTGTATGTACACGCGCTACAAGCCACAGTTTTTAAGCAATCGCTCTGAAACTTATACATTAAGTGTAAGATCTGTTCTCCTCGGAGCCTATTGTTTTTGGTCATGATCGGTCAAAGGTCAAGGTCAGGGTCACCAAAAAACCTAAAATCTTTATTTTCTTCATATCTTCGTCAATAATAACCGTAGCCGCATAATCCGTAGCTCATTTTATTCCTCACGATGTTAGCTTTCCAAGTGCTGGCAAATTTTTCCGGTCAATGGTTACCATGGTAACGTATTTTTGGGGGAAAATCAGAAAATTCGAAAATTTTCCTGCAAATTTCTCAGTTTTTAAGTTAGAGAGGTCTAGTTTTTTGCAATGCGTAGCATTTAATATGCTCTATGCGAAATTAATGTAAGTCTCGCAAAATCTCGTGCCATTTGTCGTCAAATGAGACTTTTCGAGATTTCATTAAATACGATTTACAGGTGGCAGTTTTACAGCTAAGGTTCTGAAAGTGACATATTTTCTGTTGTTCTGTATTATCTCAAACTTTTTTTTTCATTTTTCGGAAATAGCCACCAGGGGGCGTGGTACTGGAAACACTACAACTTACCATTTTTCCGCAATATCTAAAAAAAATATTAAGCATATAACAATTTTTTTTGTCGCATCTAAAACTAGGATCATTGCCTTATATCTTCGTACATTTAGCCTTGTGCTGCCGTTACCATGGTTACCAAATTTTGGGGTAAAACTTGGCAATCTGAAAATAATAAGTTTTTTGCTTCTGTCTCCGTTGATATTTATACTACAAGGGTCTAGTATTCTGCAAGAGGTAGCATTCCCTTGGCTCTAATGCAGTCAATTGCAAGTCTCGTAGAATCTCGCTCCGTTTTCCGTCAAACGGGAAATTACGAGATTTCGCAGAAATGCTGATAACTCGATCACGTTTTAGGTTAAAGAGTATACGGTTTCAGCCTCTGGTAGCCTTTCGGAAGCTTAACATGATAAAACTGCAAATCTCGCCAAATCTCGCATCATCTCCCGCCAAACGAGAATATTCGATATTTTGAACAAAATATTCAACAAATGTCTATATCTCTTTCATTTTTATACTAGAGATTTTATTTTTCTATTGTTCAACAATCATTTGACTAGTGTTAAGGTATATAAGTGAATATCTCGTTATATCTCGCACCATTTGTCGTCAAACGAGAACAGTGGACCATTTAAACAAATGCCTATAATGCTGTCATTTTATACACTACAGACATATAGTTTTCAGCATTTGACAGCGTCTGACACTCTTAATCACATTATGTGATTATATTACAATTCTCGTCAAATCTTGCCTCGTTTTTCATCAAATGATAAAAATATCCAATTGCCGTGAGCACAAGTGGCTTCAGGGTTGACCGGTTAGTGCCGGCAAGGCTATTACAGTTGCACGTTGGCGTGCGCGTTCGTCCATGAATCTCACAAAGCAGCATTGAATAGAGGTTTGATTAGATCCAAACGTTCCCTGTCTGTCTGCCTAGTAACTGTCCGTCTGTTTCGCTGTCTTATTTCCGGCCATTTCCGGAACTAGATTTAATGCATTTAACCTCGTGGGGACGCTGTCGTATTCTGCGGGGGTTAAATTTTAAATATACACCAAATATATATAATAAAAAAATAAAATATCTCGAAACTTATTTTTTATCCTTTTAGAAATAGCCGCCTAAGTGCGCTGCAGCAATTATTATTGTGCCATATCTCCAAAACTATAGACAGTGTTATACGTTCCCTGTCTGTCTGCCTAGTAACTGTCCGTCTGTTTCGCTGTCTTATTTCCGGCCAGTTCCGGCAAGCGTTCGACCTCTGGTCGTCTAGTTTGTTTGTTTGTCTGTCTGTCTGTATGTCCCCGCTCTACAGGCCACAATTTTGCACCAATCGTCCTGAAACTTATAGATAGAGTGTATAATCGGTTCTTCTCGGAGCCTATTGTTTTTGGCCATGGTCGGTTCAAGGTCAAGGTCAGGGTCACTGAAAAACCTAAAAAAACGGTTTTTCCTTCATATCTGTGTCAATAATTATCGTAGCGGCTTAATCTTTAGCTCATTTTATTCCTCATTTTGTTGCCTTTTCACATGCCAGCAAATTGTCCCGATCAATGATTACCATGGTAACGTATTTTGGGGGAAAAGTCAGAAAATTTGAATTTTTTTTCTAATTTTTCCATTTTTAGAGCTAGAGACGTCTGGTTTTTTGCATCAGGAAGTTTTCAATCAGGTGTTCATAAAAAGTACCAAGTCTTGTAGAGTCTCGTGCCATTTCTCGTCGAACGAGATTTTTCGAGATTTCATTAAATATGACCTTGAGGTCGCCATTTTTTTAACTATGGCTTTGAAAATGACATATTTTGTGTTATTTATAAATATCTCGAAACCAATTTTTCATTTTTTGGAAATAGCCACTAGGGGGCGTGGTACCTGAAACACTGTAACATATCATTTTTCTGCAATGCCTCAAAAAATATTAAACGTGACACAATGTTTATTGTCTTATCTGAAACTAGGATCATTGGCTTATTCCTGCGTACACGTAGCTTTGTGCTGCTGTTACCATGGTAACCAAATTTTGGGGTAAAACTTGACAATCTGAAAATAATTAGTTTTTTGCTTCTATCTCTGTTGATATTTATACTACAAGGGTCTAGTTTTCTGCATGAGGTAGCATTTGCATCAGGAAGTTTTCAATCAGGTGTTCATAAAAAGTACCAAGTCTTGTAGAGTCTCGTGCCATTTCTCGTCGAACGAGATTTTTCGAGATTTCATTAAATATGACCTTGAGGTCGCCATTTTTTTAACTATGGCTTTGAAAATGACATATTTTGTGTTATTTATAAATATCTCGAAACCAATTTTTCATTTTTTGGAAATAGCCACTAGGGGGCGTGGTACCTGAAACACTGTAACATATCATTTTTCTGCAATGCCTCAAAAAATATTAAACGTGACACAATGTTTATTGTCTTATCTGAAACTAGGATCATTGGCTTATTCCTGCGTACACGTAGCTTTGTGCTGCTGTTACCATGGTAACCAAATTTTGGGGTAAAACTTGACAATCTGAAAATAATTAGTTTTTTGCTTCTATCTCTGTTGATATTTATACTACAAGGGTCTAGTTTTCTGCATGAGGTAGCATTCCTTTGGCTCTAATCCAGTCAATTGGAAGTCTCGTAGAATCTCGATCTGTTTTTCCGTCAAACGAGAAATTACGAGATTTCGCAGAAATGCTGATAACTCGATCACGTTTTAGGTTAAAGAGTAAACGGTTTCAGCCTCTTGTAGCCTTTCGGAACCTTAACATGATAAAACTGCAAATCTCGCATCATCTCCCGCCAAACGAGAATATTCGATATTTTGAACAATATATTCAACAAATGTTTATATCTCTTTCAATTTTATGCTAGAGATTTCATTTTTCTACTGTTCAACAGTCATTTGATTAGTGTAAAGTGATATATGTGAATATCTCGTTATATCTCTCACCATTTGTCGTCAAACGAGAACAGTGGACCATTTAAACAAATGCCTATTATGCTGTCATTTAATACCCTACAGACATATA
This sequence comes from Sipunculus nudus, assembly GCA_026874595.1. Classification (NCBI taxonomy): domain Eukaryota; kingdom Metazoa; phylum Annelida; class Sipuncula; order Golfingiida; family Sipunculidae; genus Sipunculus; species Sipunculus nudus. The sequence goes on along the minus strand of CM049311.1, from coordinate 151,836 downwards.
GTTTTCAGCATTTGACAGCGTCTGACACTCTCATTCACATCATGTGATTTTTATCGCAATTCTCGTCAAACCTTGCCTCGTTTTTCATCAAATGATGAAAATACATCCAATTGCCGTGAGCACAAGTGGCTTCAGGGTTGACCGGTAAGTGCCGGCAAGGCTATAACAGTTGCATGTTAGCGTGCGCGGTCATGCATGAATCTCACAAAGCAGCATTGAATAGAGGACAAAAGCCGCTAAATGTGGAGGGAACACACCTGTGATTTTTATTGTGTCCCCTTGTGCGGCCACTTGTGTTGCCAGGAACCACTGGCAAATGTTTGAAACCAGGGACGGATCCTCGATTTTGTAGTTGGGTGTGTCAAAATATGGGCTGATCCCTGGTTTAGCAGTTGGGGGCAGGAGTAAAATTTTAATTATACATCAAATATATATATTAAAATAAAATATCTGGAAACTTATTTTTTTCCTTTTAGAAAATAGCCCCCAGATGGCGCTGCAGCAATCATTATTGTGCCATATCTCCAAAACTATAGACAGTGTCACAACATTGATTGCAGCTTCTGAAACTATATTTAATGCGTTTAACCTCGTGGGGACACTGTCGTATTCTGTGGGGGTTAAATTTTAATTATACATAAAATATATATAATAAAAATTAAAATATCGCGAAACTATTTTTTTTCCTGTCAGATGGCGCTGCAGCAATCATTATTGTGCCATATCTCCACAACAGACAGTGTTACAATATTGATTGCAGCATCTGAAACTAGAATTAATGCGTTAATCCTCGTTCGGACTCTGTTATATTCTTCCATTACCATGGTGACCTTATATAGGTTACACTTCTTGAAATTCTAAATAAGAATAAGGATTTATTCTGATAGACTGCGGCTTATTTTATTCATGCTTTCTATTCTCTATGGCATGATTACATGGCCCTCACTTGGAGTTTTTCAGACTGTTTGTCTGTTTGTCTGTCTACTCATCTGCGACTTTTGAAAATACAGCCAAACCACATAAAGATCTGCTTCTATTTGCCCCATGATAGGGGTTTTTCATGTGATTAGATCCAAATGTTCCCTGTCTGTCTGCCTTGTAACTGTCCGTCTGTTTCGCTGTCTTATTTCCGGCCAGTTCCGGCAAGCGTTCGACCTCTGGTCGTATAGTTTGTTTGTTTGTTTGTCTGTCTGTATATCCGAGCGCTTCAGGCCACAATTTCGCACCAATCGTTCTGAAACTTATAGATAAAGTGTAAGATCTGTTCTCCTCGGAGACTATTGTTTTTGGTCATGATCGGTCAAAGGTCAAGGTCAGTGTCACCAAAAAACCTAAAATATTTACTTTCTTCATATCTTCATCAAAAATAATCGTAGCCGCTTAATCTGTAGCTCATTTTATTCCTCATTATGTTAGCTTTCCAAGTACTGGCAAATTTTTCCGGTCAATGGTAACAATGGTAACGTATTTTTGGGGAAAATAAGAAAATTCGAAAATTTCCCTCCAAATTTCTCATTTCTTAGTTAGACACGTCCGATTTTTTGCATTAGATAGTATTTTATGAGGTGTTTATCATACATTAGAAAGTCTCGTAGAATCTCGTGCCATTTCATGTCAAACGAGGTCTTTAAAAATTTCATTCAATATGACCAGGAGGTCGCAATTTTTTAACAAAGGCTTTGAGAGTGATAAATTTTATGTTATTTATAAATTTCTCGAAATTGTTTTTTCAATTTTTGGAAAAAGCCACCAGGGGGCGTGGTACGTGAAACACTATAACATATAATTTGTCTGCAATTTCTCAAAAAATATTAAACATGTCACAATTTTTTTTGTCGCATCTAAACCTAGGTTCATCCGCTTATTCCTGCGTACATGTAGCTTTGTGCTGCTGTTACCATGGTAACCAAATTTTGGGGTAAAACTTGGCAATCTGATTTTTAATTTTTTGCTTATATCTCTGTTGATATCTATATTACAAGGGTCTAATTTTCTGCATGAGGTAGCATTCCCTTGGTTCTAGGTCATTCAATTGCAAGTCTCGTCAAATCTCGCACGGTTCATCGCCAAACGAGAAATTTCGAGATTTCACAGAAATGCTGATTACTTGGTCACCTTTTCAGCTAAAGAGTAGCAGTGTTCAGCATTTTGTTGCGTTTTGGAACGCACATCTCGCCTCATCTCGTATCATCTCCCGCCAAACGAGAATATTCGAGATTTCGAACAAATGTCTATATCTCTGTCATTTTAATGCTAGGGATTTTATTTTTCTATTGTTCAAGAATCACTTGACTAGTGAATAGCTCGTCATATCTCGCAGCATTTCTTGTCAAACGAGAACATGGGACCATTCAAAGAAACGCCTATAATTTTGTTATTTTTTATGCTGAAGCCCTATAGTTTTCAGCATTTGATAGCGTGTAACACTCTTGGCCACATTATATGATTATATTGTAAGTTTCGTCAAATCTCGCATCGTCTTTTTTCAAATAAAAAAAGCATCCCATAGCCGTGACCATAAGTGGCGGCAGTATGGGATAGTAAATGTCGGCAGGGGGATTACATTTGACAGTTGGAGCAATGTTCTATGGGTGTGCGAAGGCCCATGAAGAAGACTTCTATTGTGTTGTTATTGTCTTCCTTCGTTGCTTCGTAAGCTTCACAGACCAGCGCCAACCACCTGGTTGCCACGTGTCCTCAATGTAAACAACCTTTGCTGATTTCTTTTACTTAAGATATGTATGGTAGCCTGTTCACTTGTCCTTAGGTTGTTTTTTGTTGGTGTATTGAAGTAAAATAAAATGCCATGTTTTCCTGCATATTGATTGTAAATTGAATAAAATCATACAAGAACCAACCAATGTTTTATGACCACTATTTCAAATTTGAGATGAGAACAACTGATTTCTGCATAAACCACTATGACCAGATTTGAAAAACTTTAAAGTTGTCTAAATTTTGTTTCTGAAGAGTTTAGCTAAATCCTTGGAGATTCCAGCCAGTGGTTGTAAATGGATTGCAATGATACCAAAACCAGGTGTGTGTGTTGAGTTTTGTGGATATGAAGGGGCCAAAACCTATTTGACTGTGCATAAGCATAAACTGCCCTGAAATCAGGTTTCTGGGGGCTTTCAAATTATTGTTTGTGGGAGAAGGGTAATATTATCTAGTTTCCCTGTAAATACACCCTAAAGTGGGCATAATGACACCAAAACCAGGTTTGTGGGACCATCAATACAGATTTGAGGTGAAAAAAATTGGATTTTCTCTGTATATCAGTATGTCCACCGTGTCCAGATTTGGAAATTCAAACTGGTCCTAATTTTTTTTCTGAGGGAGCTGAGCCAAATGCTTTGAGATACCAGCCAGTGATAGTAAATGGATTGCGATGATACCTAAACCAGGTTCTAGTGTTGAGTTTTGTGGATATGAAGGGGGCCAAAACCTATTTGACTCTCTATAAGCATAAACTGCCCTGAAATCAGGTTTCTGGGGGCTTGAAATTTTTGTTTGTGTCAGCAGGGTAATGTTATCTTGTTTCCCTGTATATACCCCCTAAAGTGGGCCTAATGACACAAAAACCAGGTTTGTAGGACCATCAATACGGATTTGAGGTAAACAATTTGGATTTTCTCTGTATATCACTATGTCCACTGTGTCCAGATTTGGAAATTCAAACTGGTCCTATAATGTTTTCTGAGGGAGTTGAGCCAAATGCTTTGAGATACCAACCAGTGGGTGTCAATGGATTGCAAAGATACCCATACCAGGTGTGTGTGTGTGATGAGTCTGGTGGAGATAAGGTGGTCCAAAACACTATTTGCCTGTGTATAATAAGCCATATACTGTCCTCAGCTGAAATCAGCTTTCTGGGGGCCTGAAATTTTTGTTGGTGGGAACAGGGTAATATTATCTTGTTACCCTGTATATACACCCTAAAATGGGCCTAAGGACACCAAAAACATGTATGTTGGACCATGAGTACAGATTTGAGGTAACAAATTGTCTATCTAAAATAAAAAAAAAATCAAATATCAAACTGTTATCAACATGTGTCAATATATTTAATAAAATCTCTTTTCATCCAATGAATTGCATCTTATTTTTTATAAATAAACCATGATATTCAACTATATCCAGCATTAAAAAATTAAAATAAATAAAAGTTATTGGGGGGGGGGATTGTGTTTTGGCAGTAAAATTCAGGCTTCTCTTGGGATTCCGGCAGTGGGTCAGGGTACAATGAACACCAGAACACATTTTAATGTACATTTTTTCTGCTGTCATTGGATGACCAAGTCTCTATGAATTTAAAAAAAATAATTATTCTGTTATTCAAGATGACAATGAAAATGACCCTATTTTTTCAATTATTCACCACCCTGTTCGAATAAGAAAGAGCCCGTCCCACCGCATTTCCTGCAAGGGTTCGTTTCTTCGGAGTCCAAAATATCCTACTGGGTCGGGGTTTAGTCAATCTCGTCTTAAATTTGTGTCCGGGGCACGGCAAACATCATAAAAGCGGACAAAACTTTCATACGGCTGGTAAATGCGTTAATATGTAAACGCGGAGAATTCGCTGGGAATTATTGGAGAATTTCCGAAAAGTTTAAAATCACTTAAAATCTACAACTATATTACTCTTAAGACATTTATTCACTGTTAAATTACCGAAATAATAACCTGTTCGAAATTAAGAATTTTAAACGGAAACAATTTTGGATTGCCACTAACACCAATCTGGATCACTAGCTAACACTGACTACCGATCTTACATAAGAAGAAAACGCTAAACACTATATATTGTTTCTACAGTTTATTGTGCAAACCGTAACAAAACCATGCAGGATATCAAATTTACAGGTTCTTAAGGAAATAAAATACGAAAAAATAAATTGTACTTTTGCTCACAGTTAATGATATCATCATGATGAATTCCCTGCGATTTCTCCAGCTGTCCGCGTTATTGATATATATGTATTGATTCATGACAAAAATTGACATACAATTTTATGGATACCCGTATAAATGCGGTTTCTGGACCGTCCCAGCCCACAGGTAGGATAATATGGATTCCCGTCAATATTCTAATGACCGTTCCATAAGTTGGAACGGGCTAAGAAGGTCCCTGTCATTTTTTTAAATTGCGAATTCCCAGGTTTTTCGGACTAAAAATGGCCCCATCCTTCATTCATTCTCAAGCCTCTCTTCACGTTCCGGGTATAAAAAAGAGCCCATCCCATGGCTATTTAAGCTAGGACTGCAAACGCTGGGGTCAAAACAATTTAACTACGGCTTGTGATTACCACGTTTCCTCTTAAATTCCCAACGCGCCCCTGTCAAGTGTACCGTATATTCACAAACGTGCGGCAGGCGCCCAAAAATTTGACAGCACTCCCCCTCATGCCAGGAAAATAATTTTATATCTCAAGTCCTAACCCACCACGGAACTAGGGCCTCGGAATTTTTTATCTCATTATTTACCACTTCAGACTCCTTAAAAAACCCTGCTTTCCTTTTTAACCAAAAATTCCGATTTTAAACATTATTTTTTAGATTTCACATTACAGATACAATTAAGAAGGGGACATTACTGTTAATCCGTGATGGGCAGGACTTCTTGGAATTTTATTATTCCCGGACGCAGGCTGACCGGCCGCCTTGTTTCTCTAAGAACGGCCCTAATTTAAGCCCGACCTTAAAGGATGGTCATGAGGCACCTGCTTGTCGAGGAATTAAAGCTCACGTCTCCTTTACCCAGAGGTCGGGTCTCTGTCTAACAAGAACGCGGCTTCGCTTGCATTTCGGCATTGTGGACGTTCAACTCTTCAAGTTTCATTTTCATTGCTTTTTCTTATTTCCAGCAGTCAAGAATAAAGAACTGCCAAGGATTCAGTAGGACTTGTATTTTTTTTATTTCTGTCAAAAATGGATTGTCCTGTATAGGATAGCTACTAATAATAACACTAATAATATCTCTCTATCTGTCTGTCTATCTGTCTGTCTCTCTGTCTGTCTGACTGTCTCTCTGTCTGTCTGTCTGTCCATATTATTACCATGTCCCGGCAAGCGCGTGACCTCTGGTCATCTAGTTTGTCTGTTTGTCTGTTTGTTTGTCTGTCTGTCTGTGTCTCTCTACAGGCCACAACTTTGCACCAATCGCTCTGAAACTTATATAACATTTAGTGTAAAATCGATTCTCCTCGGAGCCTATTGTTTTTGGCCATGATCGGTCAAAGGTCAAGGTCAGGGTCACTGAAAAACCTTAAAACGGTTTTTCCTTCATATCTTTGTCAATAATAATCATAGCGGCTTCATCTGTAGCTCATTTTATTCCTCATTATGTTACCTTTTCACATGTTAGCAAATATCTCTGGTCATACGTTACCATAGTAACGTATTTTTGGGAAAAAAATCAAGGATTTCGATGTTTTCCTTCCAAATTTTTCAATTTTAAAGCTAGAGAGGTCTAGTTTTTTGCATCGGATAGTAGTTGATACGCTCGATGATATGTAAATGAGGTCTCGTAAAATCTAGCACAATTTCTCGTCTAACGAGAATTTTCGAGATTTCATTAAATATGACTTACAGGTCGCATTTTTTTAACAATGGTTTTGAAAGTAATGTATTTTGTGTTATTTATATATATCTCAAAATTGTTTTTTCATTTTTTGGAAATAGCCACCAGGGGGCGTGGTACCTGAAACACTGTAACATATGATTTTCTGCAATATCTAAAAAAATATTAAGCATGGGACAGTTTTTATTGTTGCATCTAAAATTAGGATAATCGTCTTATAACTCTGCACATATAGCTTTGTGCTGCCGTTTCCATGGTAACCAAATGTTAAAGTAAAACTTGGCAATCTGAAAAGAATTAGTTTTTTGCTTCTATCTCTGTTGATATTTATACTACAATGGTCTAGTTTTCTGCATGAGGTAGCATTCCCTTGGTTCTTAGTCATTCAATTCCAAGTCTCGTCAAACGAGAAATTACGAGATTTCACAAAAATGCTAATAACTTGATCACGTTTTAAGCTAGAGAGGAGTAGTTTTCAGCATTTGGTAGCTTTTTAAGAGCTAAATATGATTTACCTGCAAATCTCGCCAAATCTCGCATCATCTCCCGCCAAATGAGAAAATTCAAGATTTTGAAAAAATGTCTGTATCTCGGTCATTTTTATGCTACAAGGGACTATTTTTTTTTATTTTTCAAATATTTTTAGCTCAGCTGACTATAAGTCATCTGAGCTATAGTCATGGTCCATTGTCCGTCGTCCGTCCGTCTGTCTGTCCGTCCGTCCGTCCGTCTGTCTGTCTGTCCTTCTGGATGTCCGTCCGTAAGACTGGCACGTTTTGACACCGTTGGACCTACGAATCTGAATTTCGGCATACAGTAAGATGTCCCCATAATCTCCTCCATGCCAACAATTGGGTCAATAGGACTTCGTTCCTTTGAGATATTAAGGAAAAACCTCAATTTTTTATTAGAAATCTATTTTCACACTTCAGGACTGCCTAATATCAAAACCGCTCATCTGGTTTTCTTCATATTTACCATAAATATTCCTCTATATAGTTCCTATGTACATGCCAGATATTAAGTCAGTATTATATAATTTAAAAAAGTTATGGGCCCAAACATAATGGACTTTGTAAAAAAATCAGGAAGATATTTGGTCACTTAAGACCAAAAGTGTTAAAGGTAGGGACTTTTTTCCAGTAATACAACTTTAATTAATCAAAATTTAATTGTATACAAAAAATTAAATCAAAATTTGTTAAATTTTTTTAAATATTGGCAAAAATGTAAAATTGGTACCTTAAATTTTGCCGAACTTTGGCCATGGCACTTTTTTTTCCTGTAAGTACTGTGGATTTAATTTTCACACCATGTATACATAAGGATTTAATCTGTTAAAATCTGAAATTTGAAAATAAAAGCTGCAAAATTAGGCTAGTTATTGAATTTTTTTGGAGGCTCTTGTTGTATTCCCTTACATTGTCAAGCAGTCCACTTTGATGACTGTAGGTCATTCAGTGCACATCTCTATGCTCCTCAGGCTGTTGACATAATTTTAGATGTCCCCAAAATCTCCTACCACACCGAAAATTGGGTCATTAGGACTTTGTTTCTTCGAGATATTAAGGAAAAAAAACTCTGTTTTCCATAAAAAAAGCCATTGTTAGACTTACACTTCAAGGCTGCCTAATATCAAAACCACTGATCTGTTTTTGATCGTATTTAGTATTCACATTCTTTTATACATTTTCTATGAACATACCAAAAATTTGGTCAGTATTGGGTATTATTTTGAAATTATGGGCCAAAACAATGCAATTTTTTAAAAAATCAGGAAATATATTTACTCACCTAAAATGTGAATTGCTGAACCTAGAGACTTTTTTTCAGGAATATAACTTTATTTAATCAAGATTCAATTGTTTACCCAAAATTAGATCTGAATTTTGCAAATTTTTCAAGTTATTAGCATAAATAAAAAATCAATACCTTAAATTTTGTCCAACTTTGGCACTATTGATTTAATTTTCCCAGCATATATGCATAAGGATTTAATCTTTTAAAATCTGAACTTTCAAAAGAAATTGATTGGAATGAATAGCTTTTATTCATGTTTTCATACACCATGTCAAGTGTTGTTTACATCTAGCCCACCTAGTAGTACAGCCTTCACTTGCATTATGTAACCCACCCCAGGCAGCTTACCTTGGCCCAGCTTGGCCACTACTAGCAGGCTTCCCCTCTGCCCTGCACTCATCCCCCCAGCTGGTGCATAAACTAGATGAATGAACCACCAGGGTTACAATGATTAAAGTGTACATTTAATTGTGTCCACAAAGTGGTGTATTGCTGTGAAAGTGTGGATGTTCATGAGATAAGTAATTCCTTACTTCAGAAGAGTAAAAACTTCACCAGGTGTGAAATTGACTATTAATTCCAGTAATTAATTAAAACTGGGATAGTAATTAGCACAATGATATTGTTTGTCCCTCATTCAACCAACAGTGTGTATACTTTATTTGAAAAGATGTTTTATTTTATCAAATTTACTTTTATTTTATTTTGGTGAATAAAATTAAGCATGTCCTGAAAACTCCAATGTGCAAAACTTTTTAATAGTGATTCAAGGAATATTCTTGTAGATGCCATGTTGTGGCATTATTTTCTTTTAAAATCAGTTTAAACATTTATGATTTAAAAATAATAAAATATATGTGTATGCATAATATGACCCGATATTTTTTAATCTGTATATATAATGATTGCAACTTTTGCAACAATTCTAATTTTTTAACTTATATTTTCAGGTTTTTTAATTAAAAATTTATAAACCTGTAAATAAAAAAAATGATTCAGATAAAAACATCTTAATGGAAAAAGTGGATCTGCTTAAAAAAATAGGATTATATATAAACTTAAATGCATTATTCTCTTGAAAGTGAAATTAAGGTATCAGTCCATTCTGTCCACTTGCCTGTCCATCTGTAAATTTTCGTATGCAACACAGTATCTCAAAACTTTTACTGTTTTTCTTCATGACAGTCTTGTCAGAGTATTAGTTTGCAATCATATATTTAGAACTTTACTATAACCAAGTAGGAGTGCCCCTTTCCTCTTAGCTTTTCATATTCTTATATAAATGAAAAACATTACAATAGAATATTTCTACATCCACCTTCGTGCTGCCCTCACTTTTTCCCTTCTCCGAACCCCATCCCAAAGTCAGCCTCAGTAAGCAAGAACAAGATGAATCAGATATATTCATACTTTAATATTTTGTATAACTATTCGTCCATAGATACCTATGTACATGCCAGAAATTATGTCAATATTGTGTAATATGTAGACATAAAGGGCATCACAATAATGTACCTTGTCAAGACTAAAGAGATATTGTGTCATACAGTCACATATTCATAAATCACTTCATCAGCATAGTTAATCATAACATCATATCTGTCAAATTGAACGCTTGCAGACTACCATACACTTTAGATCCTTCAACAAATAGCCTTATCACCATTCTACTACTGCTGTCATTGCATTCATATTTGCTCAAATATATCACAATTTTCAACCCCTCCTAAATAAATAAAAAATAAACCTCTTTATTTGACTCTATTAATCCATCAGTTAGGTAATTTCATTTATCATTTACTCACATATTACATTACATTCCTTTATAATAGCCCAACATGTACATGATATTCATAAGCTTTATCGACTCGATTTAGTATCACAGTGGAGAAACATTTATAGTCCAATCACGATCAGCTGAGCGGCGTGACCCATGGGTCCCTTGTCTACATTTTAGAGCAGATTATAGAAAAACACTCAGAAGCTTATATCTCAGGAACCATCGTGTGGATTTTCACAAAACTTACTATGATCATTGGGACTGATGTTCTGTACGTGCTGCACAATTTTGGTGGCGCCATCTGCAATTTCTGATTTTTTAATGAAATTTTATCGCATTTTTCAATTTTGGCCTTTTGTGCAGGATATCTCTAGAGGTATTAAACACAGGAACTTCATTTCTTCAGTGCTATTGCATTATATTTACAAAATCTTGGTCAAGTTCAAAGATGGGTGATCTTGACCTACTTTTCACAGAGCTGAGTATAGAAAAAAACTTAGGAGCTTAATTTTCAGGAAGCGTTTGGTGGATTGTTATGAAACATGGTACATACCTCTCCAATTTAAATTTATAACTGATTATCAGCTTTTGCTAATATTCTAGTTTCGCAATGCAATGCTTACAGATACTGGCCTAATGTTTGGTCTGTGGGCGCTTAATGACCACTTACAGTGAACTGACCAGTTAATCTATTTTTAGCTCAGCTGACTGTAAGTCATCTGAGCTATAGCGATCACTCTTTGTCCGTCGCCTGTCCGGCCGTCCGTCCGTTAACAAGGCACAAATCGTAACCACTGGACCTGGAATCTTCTTACTTTACATTCAGAGTGGTCCATGAAAAATCTCCTTGGAAACCTGGAATTAGGTCTCTGTTACCCATATCCTTCGAGCTATGGGGCCCCAAAGTACCCCCCCCCCCCAGAATAGTGAAAAATTTCATACAAAAACTTCAATATCTCATTAACTACACCACTGATGGTCATGATTTTTGGCATACATATTGATCATGAGATGTTCCATCAGTTCCTGCAGACTGGTGGCGCCACCTGTATTTTTTTATTTTTTACAAATTTTTTTCTCTATTTTTGAGACCTTTAAAAATGAGAACATCTGTTAACAGGGCACATATCGTAAAGACTCGACCTAGAATCTTCATTCTTTACATTCAGAGAGACCTATGAAAAGTCTCCATGGAAACCAGAAATTAGGTCTCTGTTACCCATATTCTTCGAGCTAAGGGGCCCCAAAGTACCCCCCAGAATAGTGAAAAATTTGATACAAATACTTCAATATCACATTAACTACATCACTGATGGTCATGATTTTTGGAATACATATTGATCATTATATGATTCATCAGTTCCTGCAGTCTGGTGGCGCCACCTGTATTTTTCAATTTTTTACGAATTTTTTTCTCTATTTTTGAGACCTTTAAAAATGTGGACATCTGTTAACAGGGCACAAATCATAAAGACAGGACCTAGAATCTTCATTCTTGACATTCTCAAGGACCTAGGAAAAGTCTCCATGGAAACCAGAATTTAGGTCTCTGTTACCCATATTCTTTGAGCTATGGGGCCCCAAAGTACCCCCAAGAATAGTGAAAAATTTCATACAAAAACTTCAATATCTCATTACCTACATCAGTGATGGTCATGATATTTGGCATACATATTGATCATGAGATGTTCCATCAGTTCTTGCAGACTGGTGGCGTCACCTGTATTTTATTATTTTTTACGAATTTTTTTCTCTATTTTTGAGACCTTTAAAATTGAGAACATTTGTTTACAGGGCACAAATCGTAAAGACTGGACCTAGAATCTTTATTCTTGAGGTTCTGAGAGATCTATGAAAAGTCTCCATGAAAACCAGAATTTAGGTCTATGTTACCCATATTCTTGGAGCTATGGGGCCCCAAAGTACCCCCCAGAATAGTGAAAAATTTCATACAAAAACTTCAATATCTTATTAACTACATCACTGATGGTCATAATATTTGGCATACCTATTGATCATGAGATGTTTCATTAGTTTCTGCAGACTGGTGGCGCCACCTGTATTTTTCGATTTTTTACGAATTGTTTTCTCTATTTTTAAGACCTTTAAAAATGTAAACATTTGTTAACAGGGCACAAATTGTTAAGACTGGACCAAGAATCTTCATTCTTGACATTCAAAGAGACCTATGAAATGTCTCCATGGAAACCAGAAATTAGGTCTCTGTTACCCATATCCTTTTAGCTATGGGGCCCCAAAGTACCCCCCAGAATTGTAAAATTTCATAAAAAAACAACATCTCTTTAAATACAACACTGATGGTCATGATTTTTTGCATACATATTGATCATGAGATGTTTCATCAGTTTCTGAAGACTGGTGGCGCCACCTGTATTTTTCAAATTTTTCCATTTTTTTCTCTATTTTTGAGACCTTTTAGAATGTAGTTATTTGTCAACAGGGTTCAAATTGTAATGACCGGACCTAGAATCTTCATCCTTGACACACAGGGTGACCCATGAAAAGTCTCCATGGAAACCTGAAATTAGGTTTCTGTTACCCATAACCTTTGAGCTGTGGCACTCCAAAGTGCAGCTCAGAATAATGGAAAATTTGATACAAAAGCTGAAGTATCTGAACAACTAATGCAGAGATCACCATAATTCTTTGCATGGATATTAATCATGGAGTGTTTCATTCGTTTCCGCAGCCTGGGTGCGCCACCTCTATTTTTTTTATTTTTTACGAATCTTTTTCTCTATTTTTGAGACCTTTAAAAATGTGGACATCTATTAACAGGGCACAAACCGTAAAGACTGGACCTAGAATCTTCATTCTTGAAATTCTGAGAGACCTATGAAAAGTCTCCATGAAAACTAGAAATAAGGTCTCTGTTACGCATATTCTTCAAGCTATCGGGCCCCAAAGTACCCCCCAGAATAGTTAAAAATTTGATACAAATACTTCAATATCTCATTAACTACATCACTGATGGTCATGATTTTTTGCATACATATTGATCATGAGATGTTTCATTAGTTTCTGCAGACTGGTGGCGCCACCTGTATTTTTCGATTTTTTACGAATTGTTTTCTCTATTTTTGAGACCTTTATGGATGTACTTATCTGTCAACAGGGTTCAAATTGGACCTAGAATCTTCATTCTTGACACACAGGGAGACCTATGAAAAGTCTCCATGGAAACCTGAAATTAGGTCTCTGTTACCCATACTCTTTGAGCTATGGGGCCCTAAGTACCCCCCAGAATTGTAAAATTTCATAAAAAAAACAATATCTCATTAACTACATCACTGATGGTCATGATTTTTGGCATACATATTGATCATGAGATGTTTCATCAGTTTCTGCAGACTGGTGGCGCCACCTGTATTTTTCAATTTTTTCCATTTTCTTCTCTATTTTTGAGACCTTTAAGAATGAAGTTTTGTCAACAGGGTTTAGATTGTAATGACCGGACCTAGAATCTTCATCCTTGACACACAGGGTGACCCATGAAAAGTCTCCATGGAAACCTGAAATTAGGTTTCTGTTACCCATATCCTTTGAGCTGTGGCACTCCAAAGTGCAGCTCAGAATAATGGAAAATTTGATACAAAAGCTGAAGTATCTGAACAACTAATGCAGAGATCACCATAATTCTTTGCATGGATATTAATCATGGAGTGTTTCATTCGTTTCCGCAGCCTGGGTGCGCCACCTCTATTTTTTTATTTTTTACGAATCTTTTTCTCTATTTTTGAGACCTTTAAAAATGTGGACATCTATTAACAGGGCACAAACCGTAAAGACTGGACCTAGAATCTTCATTCTTGAAATTCTGAGAGACCTATGAAAAGTCTCCATGAAAACTAGAAATAAGGTCTCTGTTACGCATATTCTTCAAGCTATCGGGCCCCAAAGTACCCCCCAGAATAGTTAAAAATTTGATACAAATACTTCAATATCTCATTAACTACATCACTGATGGTCATGATTTTTTTGCATACATATTGATCATGAGATGTTTCATTAGTTTCTGCAGACTGGTGGCGCCACCTGTATTTTTCGATTTTTTACGAATTGTTTTCTCTATTTTTGAGACCTTTATGGATGTACTTATCTGTCAACAGGGTTCAAATTGGACCTAGAATCTTCATTCTTGACACACAGGGAGACCTATGAAAAGTCTCCATGGAAACCTGAAATTAGGTCTCTGTTACCCATACTCTTTGAGCTATGGGGCCCTAAGTACCCCCCAGAATTGTAAAATTTCATAAAAAAACCAATATCTCATTAACTACATCACTGATGGTCATGATTTTTGGCATACATATTGATCATGAGATGTTTCATCAGTTTCTGCAGACTGGTGGCGCCACCTGTATTTTTCAATTTTTTCCATTTTCTTCTCTATTTTTGAGACCTTTAAGAATGAAGTTTTGTCAACAGGGTTTAGATTGTAATGACCGGACCTAGAATCTTCATCCTTTACACACAGGGTGACCCATAAAAAGTCTCCATGGAAACCTGAATTTAGGTTTCTGTTACCCATATCCTTTGAGCTGTGGCACTCCAAAGTGCAGCTCAGAATAATGGAAAATTTGATACAAAAGCTGAAGTATCTGAACAACTAATGCAGAGATCACCATAATTCTTTGCATGGATATTAATCATGGAGTGTTTCATTCGTTTCCGCAGCCTGGGTGCGCCACCTCTATTTTTTTATTTTTTACGAATCTTTTTCTCTATTTTTGAGACCTTTAAAAATGTGGACATCTATTAACAGGGCACAAACCGTAAAGACTGGACCTAGAATCTTCATTCTTGAAATTCTGAGAGACCTATGAAAAGTCTCTATGAAAACTAGAAATAAGGTCTCTGTTACGCATATTCTTCAAGCTATCGGGCCCCAAAGTACCCCCCAGAATAGTTAAAAATTTGATACAAATACTTCAGTATATCATTAACTACATCACTGATGGTCATGATTTTTTGCATACATATTGATCATGAGATGTTTCATTAGTTTCATTAGATTTTTTACGAATTGTTTTCTCTATTTTTGAGAACTTTATGGATGTAGTTATCTGTCAACAGGGTTCAAATTGGACCTAGAATCTTCATTCTTGACACACAGGGAGACCTATGAAAAGTCTCCATGGAAACCTGAAATTAGGTCTCTGTTACCCATATCCTGTGAGCTATGGCACTCCGAAGTACAGCTCAGAATAATGGAAAATTTGATACAAAAGCTGAAGTATCTGAACAACTAATGCAGAGATCACCATAATTGTTTGTATGGATATTGATCATGGAGTGTTTCATCAGTTTCTGCAGCCTGGAGCCACCACATACATTTGTTCAGGCTTTTTTCGAATTTTTTTCTCTATTTTTGAGACCTTTAAAGATATGAACATCTGTTAACATGGCACAAATCATAACAACTGGACCTAGAATATTCATTCTTTACACACAGGGAGACCCATGAAAAATCTCCATGGAAACCTGAAATTAGGTCTCTGTTACCATATCCATTAAGCTGTATTGCTCCAAATCACCCCCAAGAATAATGAAAAATTTGATACAAAAACTCCAGTAACTCAATAACTACAACACTGATGCTCATGATTTTTGGCATACATATTGATCATGACATGTTCCGTCAGTTTTAGCAGACTGGGTGTGCAACCTCTATTTTTTTTTCCAATTTTTACGAATTATTTTCTCTATTTTTGAGACCTTTAAAGATGTGGTTATCTGTCAACAGGGTACAAATTGTAACAACTGGACCTAGAATCTTCATTCTTGTCATGCATGGAGGCCCATGAAAAGTATCTATGGAAACCTGAAATTAGGTCTCTGTTACCCATATCCTTCAAGCTATAGGACTCCAAAGTATCCCTCAGACTAATGGAAAATTTGATACAAAAGCTGAAGTATCTGAACAACTAATCCAGAGACCACCATGCTTCTTTGCATGGATATTGACCATTAAGTGTTTTTATTAGTTTCTGCAGACTAGTCGAGCCACCTGTATTTTTTTTAAAGTTTACTCATTTTTTCTCTATTTATGAGATATATTAATACAGACACAATCTCAGCCTGTTGGTTGATCTGTTTGATGCTTCAGCTGAATGGGTATATACTACCATTCAGATGATAAAATTTCCTTTTGCGAATCTCTTCCCAGTCAGCTGAGCGTCATGACCCATGGGTCACTTGTTTAGTAATTTAAAGTGACACAGGACCATTTAAACAAATGCCTATAATTCTGTCTTTTTTAAGGGAAAGATATATACTTTGATAGCGGCTGACACTGTTGGTAACATTATGAGATCATATTGCTATTCTCTTCATATATCGCGTGATTTTTCATCAAATGATAAACATAAATCAAAATGCCGTGGCCACAAGTGGCGGCAGTGTTATTACCGGGATCAGTGGATTTGTTAACATGTGCTGTGCGTGTTCAGTGGCCCGTGAAGAAATTCTTCTTTGTACTGTTATTGTCTTCTTTTGACTGTTGGTTCGTAAGCTTCAAAGATCAGCGCCAACCACCTGGTCACAAGCACCGACTGTAATGCCCCTGACGCCACTTATGTCCCTCACTTGTAAGAAAAAGCGAGATTTCACATAATCGTTTGTACGTCGGGAACTTTATGAACTAGAGAGGTGTAGTTTTCGGCATTTGGTAGCATTAACAAATATTGATATGACAAAACTGCAGTTTCGCCAAATCTCGCACCACATCTGTCAGCACACCAGTCTTTTTGTCAGATATCTCAATTTTGCCTGCTTGCTGGTTCCTGCCTCTGACATAAAGCGTTCTACAGACCACAGTTTTGCAGGAATCCTTTCGAAACTGTTACATCTTATGTCTTACAACAATATCTCAAAAGTGATTTTTTTATTTTTCAAATATGGTCGCTAGGTGGTGCTTCACTCAAAACTCCCACACATATATTTTTGGCCCATATCTTTAAAGCTATAAAACTCAATTACATAAACTATAGCTTTCTCAAATTTCCTGCTTTCTTGTTCTTGCGTCCTACATAAAGCATTCTACAGGCCACAGTTTTGCAGGGATCCTTTTGAAACTGTTACATCTTATGTCTTACCCTAATATCGCGAAACGAATTTTTTATTTTTCGGTTATGTCCGCAAGGGAGCGCTGCAGTCGAACCTACCCAAAATATATTTTTTGGCCATATCTCCAAAACTATAAATCTCAATTACATAAACTATAACTAATTTTGTTTCTAAATACGTTCTTCATATGATTATCTAGTAATCTTTTATCTCAAAAGTGTCAGTGTATCAGTATGTCTGTCCGTTTGTTGGTTGTTGTTAGCTTTGTCTGCTTTCATGTTCTTTTGTGTGATATATGTCATTCAACATGACCCAATTCTTCAGCAATCGCTCTGAGGGTTACTCAGTTGATGGCAAACCGATAATTTGTATCGTCTGTCCGTCTGTCTGTTATTTCAACAACTGTCTCGGTTGTTGTTAGCTTTGTCTGCTTTCATGTTCTTTTGTGTGATATATGTCATTCAACATGACCAAATTCCTCAGCAATCGCTCTGAGAGTCACTCAGTTGATGGCAAACCGATACTTTGTATCGTCTGTCCGTCTGTCTGTTATTTCAACTTACGGCAAGCGCTCGACCTCTGGTCGTCTAGTTTGTTTGTCTGTCTGTCGCTAGCCTAAAATGCACAGTTTTGCAGCAAAAGCTTTCAAACTTACACAGTTGATGTACAACCAAAAGTACCCGAAGCCTATTGAATTTTGTCATTATCATTCAAAGGTGAAGGTCAAAGTCATCAAAAGTTTCCTCATATCTTTGTCATCATAAGTCGTATCTACTTTAACCGTAGCTCAATTTAATGGTCGTTGCAAGGCCTTTCTTCTGGTGTATGGCAGCCTCAAATTAGCTGTAACCATGGTTACGCAATTTAGGGAATAATCATGATATAATAAGGGGTCTTATTTTTCTAACTTTGTCAGTTTTAAAGCTACAGAAGTCTTATTTTTTGCATCAGGTAGCAAACAAGTAGTACTATTTGATTATTCTACAAGTCTCGCAATATCTTGTACAATATTTCGTCAAATGAAATAATTTGAGATTTCGCTTAGTGATAGCCTAGATTCCACAAGTATGCAGGAATAATTTTGAAACTGATATATCTTATTTCTTACACTAATATCTCGAAACAGATTTTCATTTCCGGATATTGTTACTACATATAATTTTTAGGCCATATCTAAAAAATCATAAACCTCAACTACAAAAACTACAGCTTATTTTCTTCCTCTTGGTGGTCTCCATATCCTGAGTAAACACCTGATCTCAGCTTTGGGTCACTTTGTCAGTATGTCTGTTTTTCAGTTCGCCTGCTTGCTGGTTTTGTGTCTTACATACAGCATTCTACAGGCAACGGTTTTGCAGGAATCCTTTTGAAACTGATACATCTTATGTCTTACAGTAATATCTCGAAACGTATTTTTCCTTTTTCCGGATATAGCCGCTAGGGGGCGCTGTATTCAACCTCCCCAACATATCATGTTTTGTCCATATCTCCAGAACTATAAACCTTTGTTTCTTAAAGTATAACTCAATCTTGTGTCACTTTGTCAATATGTTTGTCTGTTTGTCAGTTTTCTCAATTTTGCCTGTCTGCATGTTCTTATGTCTTAAAAATAGCATTCTACAGGCCACAGTTTTGCCGGAATTCTTTTGAAATTGGTACATATAATGTCTCACAATAATATCTCGGAATATATTTTTCATTTTTCGGATATGGCCGCTAGGGGCCGCTGCACTCGATTCTCCCAACTATATCATTGTATATATCATTGTAGGCTATCTCCAAGGCTTAAAACTTCATATACATTAACACTAGCTTATTTTCTTCCTATGAGTCCTCTCCATAGCCTGATTAAGTCATCTGGTCTCAGTTGTGTGTCACTTTGTCAGTATGTCTGTCTGTTTTTTAGCTGTCCTAATTTCGCCTGCTTGCTGGTTCATGCGTCTTACTCATAACACTTTTCAGTCCTTAGTTTTGATGGAATCACTTTAAAACTTACATATATCGTATGTCTTACAGATTTATGGAAGTTTTATATGTATTGTTTAAATAGGTCAAAAGTCAAGGTCATCATAATTGTTCAATACCTTATTTTCTTCACAACTTTGTTAATATTGATCCTATCTCCACAAACGTAGACTTATTTTCTTCCTCTTTGACGTTGCTCATTCATTTGACTAACTTTTCGTTATTTCCGGCAAGTGCTCGACCTATGGTCGTCTAGTTTTCGGGTTTTCCAGTTTCCTCCACCTATACAATCTACCAAACGCGAAAATCTGAGCCATGGACAGTGCCGGGATTGATTATAATAAATATTTGTACAATCCATGTAAAATATATGTTTATATTATATAATTTTGTAAAAAAAAATTGCACAGCCAGCCACATTTTGGTGATTAACACGTTTGTCCATTTGCTTTCATTTTGCACTGCTAACGGATAGTGGGACTCACAATTTTAATTTTGTTTACCCTGCTTGTGGTTGGCCGGAAAATCCACGATCTATTAGGTTATCCTGCTTAAGAATTACCGGACTATCCATTTTCTATTAGATTATCCTCATTACGGATGGCTGATTTATCCACTTTCTATTACTTTACCCTGCTTTCGATGGCCGGACTATCGACTTCCTATTGGTTTGCCCTGCTTGCGATGGGCCGGACTATCCACTTTCTATTACTTCATCCTGCTAACGGTTGGCCGGACTATCCATTATCGATTAGGTTATCCTGCTTTAGGATAACCGGACTATCCACTTTCTATTAGATTATCCTACTTACGGATGGTCGAATTATCAACTTTCTATAAGTTTACCCTGCTTACGTTTGGCTGGACTATCCACTTTCAGTTAAATTACCCTGCTAACGGTTGGCCTGACTATCGACTTTCTTTTATAAGTTTTTCCTGCATACGGATGGCCAAACTGTACGCTTTTATTTTATTCTGCATACGGATGGCCGGACTGTCCGACTTCTTTGAATTTATTCTGCTTACGGATTGCCTTAGCATACTTTTTGTAATAGTTTTTATCCTGCTTCCGGTTGGCCGGACAGTCCACTATCTATTAGTTTATCCTGCTTACATATTGCCGGACTGTTCACTTTCTATTAGTTTACCCTGCTTACATATTGCCGGACTGTTCACTTTCTATTAGTTTACCCTGCTTACGGTTGGCTGGACTATCCACTTTCAATAAGTTAATCCTTCTTACGGATGGCTATACCATCCATTATATATTAGTTTGCCCTGCTTACGGATGGCCAGGGTGTCCACTTTCTATTAGTTTGCCCTTTTTGTAATTTTTTTGGTGTGTTGAGGTAACCTCCAACAATTTTTAATGCTTACTTAACAACGTTTATGTACATCTGCAGAATTCCATTCCAGTTTCGAATTACGTGACGCGGCAGTATCATACGCTTCCTCTTATTTTATATGGTGGCGTCAAGCAGGCCTAGTGACTACTTTTCCTGTGGGTCCTGCGTGCATAATCATTCCCAATGCTTGGTCAAACTACCGAGGTACACCGAAAGGTGTGAGTGAAACACGGTAATTGGGCACGGCCTTCCCCTTCAGTTTACAGAGCGCTCACCCTGGGTTGGGGCCGACCGTGAAAAATCTCACCGTCTCGGCTGAGATTCGAACTTACGATCTCCCGGCTTTGAGTCCTGTGCTCTACCCCGTAGCAACAGAAGCCGATTAGTTTACCCTCCTTATGGATGGCCGGACTATCCACTTTCTGTTAGTTTATCCTGCTAACGTATTGCCGGACTGTTCACTTTCTGCTAGTTTACCTTGCTTACGGTTGGCCGGACTATCCACTTTTAATTAGTTAATCCTTCTTACCGATGGCTATACCATCACTATATATAAGTTTGCCCTGCTTACGGATGGCCGGACTTTCAACTTTCTATTAGTTTATCCTGCTTACGGATGGCGGGCATAACTACTTTCTATTGGTTTACCCTGCTTACGGATGGCCGGACAATCCCCCTTTCTATTAGTTTACCCTGCTTACAGTTTGCCGGACTATCCACTTTCTTTTTTTTTATGTTGCTTATGGATGGTCGAATGATTATCTTTCTATTAGTTATTCCCGGCCGCCCAGCCTAAGCGGAGCGGGGAATATGTTGATCATCCCATTCCGTAGGTCCGTCCGTCTGTGTGCATGTTATGTGGCGCGTTGTCTCAAAAAGTTTTACTCAGATCTACTTCAAACTGTAGTATTAGTTGCATCTTTTAGGTCTCTAGAGTTGATAAGGTTCTTGTCACACTTGAATGATTTTTTTTATTTTTAATGATTTTATTATTGTGCAAAATGTTAATGCTTTTTTTAATATCAGCCTCGTACGTAGGTCCGTCCCTCTATTTGTTATGCGGCGCGATGTCTCGAAAAGTTTTACTCAGATTTAATTCTAATTGTAGTAGCAGGTTTATTTGATTGGTTTCCAGAGTTGATTAGGTTTTGGTCACACCTGAATGATTTTGGAATATTTTGGATTTTTTATTCAATTTTTTTTACATTTCATATGCGACGCTATTTCATAGTAGTAATTATAGAAGCAGGTGCATCTTAAGGGTCTCCAAAGTCGATAATCTTTTGGTCACATTAGAATGATTTTGGATTTTTTATACGGTCGTCTATGACGGCCGTCCATCTGTCTATTTGTCCGTTAACTTTTAGTTTCTCCGCGATAACTTACCAGGGCTTTGATGTATTTTCATGAAACTCACCTTTACTACTAACCAATAGATAATCTCACTCGATTTCGATTATAGGCAAAATCCCCTTATATTTAATGAGGTCAGAGATCAGAAGGCTACTTTGTGGTGTCGCCACGATAATTTACAAGGAAAAGATGGAGAAATTTTAATCAATATAAAAATCCACGCATATTTAATAAGGTCACCAAACTTTGGTGGCACCATGGTGACTTCCCAAAAATCTGATGGATTTGCATGAAACTAAATATACAGATTTACTAATAGAGTTTTTCACCTGAATAATATTCTCATCAAAGTTCACGCATATTTAATTAGGTCAGAGGTTTTCAGATAAACAACGGGCATATTGTACATATTTGCGGTGCTCTTGTTAGAAATATTTTTTTTACAAAACCTTATCATATCACATGCGACACTATTTCTCAAAAATTTTACTGAGATCTACTTCTAATTATAAAAGCAGGTGCATCTTATGGGTCGCCAGAGCTGATTAGCTTTTGTTCACACTTGGTTCCTTTTTGGATATTTATATAAATTTTAAAATTGCTTGCATTTTTTAAATTAAATTTTGAAAACCTAACCAGTTCATATGCAATGCTAGGTTTTAAAAAATATATCTCTCAAATGGATCTTTCCTTAAATGGCGGGCATATTTTAAAGGTTTATTAACCTGAAAAGGTTAAGGTCACAAATCAGTGGATTGTGGGATTTATTTATGAATTTCATACTTTTCATACAAACAATATATGCAGTACCTAGAAAGGTGGGACTGAAATCCTCTTCTAATTAACAAGGCAGGTATATTTTATTGTTATCCTTGCTTAAATAGGTTTAGGAGCATTCTTTGTTTATTTTTTTTTCTACATGTATCTTTGTCATGTTTCAGATTTGATTAAAAGGAAAAGTACACATTTCTCACTTAATTAATATTCCGTATTGGCAGCAGTTTAGGTTCTCTAATTGGCCTGCACAAACTGGTCAACTCTGTGACTGTGAGGGTGTGTGTGTGTGTACATATTTCTCCCATTCCCGTTTAGCGGGGGATCCAGTCCTCTGGGCATTTTCTAGTTTATCCTGCTTACGGATCGCCGGACAGTCCATTTCCTTTTAAACTAGCTTACGGATGACCGGACGGAGGGTCGACGAACAAGAGACATAACTTTGGCTCAATTTGAGACACAGTTAGTTGAACCAAGAGACACAGAAGAAAAATACAAGCTCTTTACACAGGGTTTTTTGTTTCAACAGCTGTGTATGAAAAATTACACATCACAATTGCGGGATAAGCACAGACTGCTCTTGTAATCATATCCTGAACAAGTATGATCGCCTCGGAAAGATTTTCACATCTGACAAGTCCAAACATGAGTAACCCGTACTTGGCCCGTGTCTGCAGTAAGGTAGTTAGTGTTGAGCACCTGTTTGTCAGACTGGATCATCACTGAGCATGCAAAACCCAGAATAACAAAAACAGGGGTACTTAACAATAGGTCGGACAACCTAATATCACGAAATTATAGATTATAGATAACCTTGTTAATCGCCCTGGCAATTATACTGCTTATTGAAATGGATAACCTTGAGTATTGCCCTGACAAGTATATAGCCTATTATTTAAGATAACCTTGTGCATTGGCCAAGCTTATACTGCTTTTTGATTAAAGATAACCTTGTGTATTAGCCTAGTAATTATACTGCTTATGGATTAAAAATAGCCTTGTATATTGCCCTGGCAATTATATTGCCTATTGATTATAGATAACTTTGTGTATTATAGCCTGGTAATTTAACTGCTAATTGATTACAGATAACCTTGTGTAATAATTTAAAGCTTCCAATATCTCAATAAGTATAACAATTTTTGGGTTGGTAGACTTGTGCATTGTCCTGGCAATTATACTGCTTATTTATTATAGATAACCTTCTGTATTGGCGTGGCAATTATTCTGCTTATTGATTCAAGATAACTTTTTGTATTTTCCTGGCAATATGCTGCTTTTTGATTATAGATAACCTTGTGTATTAGCCTGGCATTTATACTGCTTATTGATTATAGATAACCTTGTGTATTGGCCTGGCAATTATACTGCTTATTGATTAAAAAAAACTGTTTGTATTGCCCTGGAAATTATACTGCTTATTGATTACAGATAACCTTGTATATCGCCCTGGCAATTATACTGCTTATTGAATGAAGATAACCTTGTCTATTGCCCTGACAAGTATATTGCTAATTTTTTAAGACAACCTTGTGCATTGGCCCGGCAATTATACTGCTTATTGATTATAGATAACCTTGTGTATTGTCATGGCAATTTTACTGCCTTTTTTATTATAGATAATCTTGTGTATTGGCCTAGTAATTATAATGCTTATGGATAGCCTTGTATATTGCCCTGGTAATTATATTGCCTATTGATTATAGATAACTTTGGGTATTAGCCTGGTAATTTTACTGCTAATTGATTATAGATAACCTTGTGTAATAATATAAAAAGATCCCAATATCTCAATAAGGATAGCAATTTTTTGGTTGGGAGAGCAGAGCACGCCAGTTTCTCGACTTGATTCTTATGTACTGTCCTGGCAATTATACTTCTTATTGATTATAGATAACCTTGTGTATTGCCCTGAGAATTAGATTGCTTTTTAATTGTAGATAACCTTGTGTATTGCCAGCAATTATACAGCTTATTGATTATAGACAACCTTGTGTATTGGCCTGGGAATTATATTGCTTATTCATTGTAGATAACCTTGTGTATTGGCCTGGGAATTATATGCTTATTCATTGTAGATAATCTTGTGTATTGCCAGCAATAATATAGCTTAATGATTATAGACAACCTTGTATATTGCCCTAAGAATTATATTGCTTATTGATTATAGATAACCTTGTGTATTGGCCTGGGAATCATATTGCTTATTGATTGTAGATAACCTTGTGTATTGGCCTAGTAATTTTACTGTTATTTGATTATAGACAATCTTGTGTATTTGCCTGGGAATTATATTGCTTATTGATTATATATATCTTTGTGTATTGGCATGGTAAAATATACTGCGTTTTGATTATAGACAACCTGATGTATTGGTCTGAGAAATATATTGCCTATTGGTTATAGATAACCTGATCAGTTGAAGAAGACTTTAGTGCTGCCTTTTTTATTTTATTCTTATCTGCAGCATTAAATTGATACTATCGTATTCTCAACTGTGGTTTCATCTAGAGTGCTTAAACCGCGTATGTTTATTATGATCCCTCTTGAAAAAGCTGGCGCCTTAAGTTTTCACACTGTACGCCTGTGTTCGTCTTACCGTCTGTCATGCCATCGGTTGGTCCAAATATCGTTCCCCGAGGAAAGTCCAGTTTTGATTAACATATGGATTTCAAACTAGACTCATATACAACCCACTACTTAAGCAAAATTATTGATTTTTGGGGTACTGGGGTCAAAGTTTAACGTCACAGGACCCATTTCTTTAAAAAAAAATTGTGGATGCATTTTAGGTCAAACTATTAATCCGAAAACTTCCGTCTTACTGGTTACGGAATCAGACACTCAAGCACTCAGGCACTCAGGTACTCAGACTATCAGGCACTCAGACATTCAGGCACTTAAACATTCAGACACTCAGGCACTCAGAAACTCAGACACTCGGGCACTCAGGCACTCAGGCACTCAGAAACTCAGACACTCATACACGCAAACACACATATACTCAGTCACTCAGACGTGCAGGCAATCAGACACTCAGACACTTAAACACTCAGGCACTCAAATACTCATTCACTCAGATGCCATACACTCAGACACTCCGGCATTCAGTCACTCAGACACTAAAGCACTCAGACACTCAGAGACTCAGACACTCAAACAGTCAGACTATCAGACAGTCGGACACTCAGACAATCAGGCACTCAGACACTCATACACCTAAATACTCAGGCACTTATATACACCTTAACTCAGACACTCAGACACTAAGGCAGTCTTGCACTCAGACACTCAGGCACTAAGACACTCAGGCACTAAGCCACTCAAACAGTCAGGCACACAGACACTTAGGCACTCATATACTCATCCCCTCAGACACTGAGGCACTCAGGCACTCAGACAATCAGGCAGTCAGAGACTCATAGACACAAGCATTCAATCACTCAGGCTCGCAAGCACTCAGAGACTTAGTCACTCATGCACCCAGACACTCAAATACTCAAACACTCAGGTACTTAGACACTCAGGCATTCAGGCACTCAGACACTCAGACAGCGTATTTTATTGCTTCTTTCAGAGACCCTGTATAACCACCGAGTTCAATTAGATAAGGAGGATATCAACTTAGAAATCTTGGACACTGCCAACGATGTAAGTATTGGGAAGCAGAGAATCGAAATATATTTATAAAAAATAACTCTCTAAACTATATTGACCACACTATCGTATGGCACTTTTTGTAAACTTATACGTTAAAATGTATGGTTATGAATATTTTATATTTTGTATTTTTCATTATTGTATCTCCAGACAAAGTCGGGATACTATGGTTTCATGACGGTCCCACCGCCGCAGCAGAAAAATCTTTTGAGCGGGATAACTAAAAAAATATTTCACTGATCGTTTTTCAAACTTTACATTTGTATAGATATAGGTAAGAGGACGAGGCCTATTTAAAATAGGGTCATGAACTTTGCTAGGAAAGTGACCTTGACCTTGAATAGGTCAATTTTTGCTGAAAATAACACTAATTCTTAAATATCTCAAGAAAGCTTGCATTAACTGGTAAAAAAATTAAGGTGACCGAAGATCTTGGATAGCCTTGTGATATGCCGGAAACTGGTGGCGCCACCCATTATCCTTTTCTTGTTTTTTTTTCGCCTTTTAATAGCCCCATAATTGCCACTTGACAGTACTGTGAGCATTGTAAGTCGAAAACTAATGGACAGATTTCTTTCATATTATGAACATGTAGAGAGATGGGTAATGGGATGAGGTCTATTTAAATTTGTGTCATAACCTCTACCATGAGAATGCCCTTGACCTTTATTGTTTCCATATTTGGTGAAAATTGCACACCTCGTATGATATCTCCAGTGTTGATAGCCATATGGATTTCTAACGTGACTAATGTATGGCCCAACACTAAAGTAAGAACCCTATAGGTTCTAGGGTCATGAGGTCAAAGGTCACGGTCACTAGACTCACATCTTTAAAGATATTGTGGATGCATTTTAGGCCAAAGTTTTCATCTCAGATATTCCATCTTAAACATATAGCTCACTTGCCAATAGTGGATGATCCATATTAAGTTTGGGGTCAAAAGGTCGAAGGTCAAGGTCACAGGATACATCTTTTAAAAGATTGTTGATGCATTTTCAGCCAAACTTTTCATCCTAGACCTTTTATCTTGCACATATAGTTCACCAGCCAATGGAGGAAGACCCTTGTCCATTTTATGAGCACAAGGTAATAGGTGAAGGTAACAGGAGCCATCTGTCCAAAAATTAGGTTCCGGGATGAAAATTTCCACCTTGGATTGACAAATGGATTTCAAACTTAACTAATATTGGCCCATCAATAAAGCAAGACCTCTATTGATTTTGAGGAGCCATCTGTCAAAAATGTATCTCCTGATGATAACTCCAGCTTTGAATGATATATGGGTATCAAACTTGACTTATATATGGCCCATCAACAAACCAAGATTCATATGGATTTTGAGATCATGAGGTCAAAGGTCAAGGTCACAGGACAAACATCTTTGAACCGATTGTAGATGCATTTTCAGCCAAAATTTTCATCTCAGACCTTTATTGGTGCACATATAGTTCACCTGCCAATAGAGGAAGACCCCTATCCATTATGAGGTCACAAGGTCAAAGTTGAAGGTCACAGGAGCCACCGGTCCAAAAAATTCACTTGTTGCTTGGATTGATATATGGGTTTTAAACTTGACTTATATATGTCCATCCATCTTGGAAAGATGTCTCATAAACCATACAGCTGCCGCCACCTACCCTCCGGTTTTTGCAGATGTGCTTTTGGTCAAAATTGCTCATATCTCTGGAGTGGTTCAAGGTATTGGTCTTAAATCTGACATGTCTATCCATCTTGGAAAATTGTCTTGAAAACCAGACAGGTGGCGCCACCAACCTTCCTGTTTCTGTCAAATAAATTACTGATCCTTCTCTAGAGAGATTCAACAAATTGGCCACCTTATTTTGTGAAAACTTTTGTTTCTGAAGTTGATAGATGGAAGAAACCATAGTCGCTTGCTAAGTGTCAATATGTGCTGCTGTAAATGGGGGCCTATTGTTAAAGGGGGGGGGGGGGTGATTAATTGTCTGGGTATCCTATGGCACCTTCGGTGCCAAGAAATATCTAGTTGACTCTGATTTCTTATCACACGTATGTATCTGAGTATAGACGCTGGCAGGTCATTGGTCTTGTGCAGTTGAAACGTATATTTACAACAGGCAGAGTATGTTATCCTATATTTTCAGTGCATGTTTTAATGTTTTTCAATCACTGTATACCTCTTGTATTTGCAGACCAGCCAGAATGCCTTTGAGAGCATAATTAAGCATTCTGACGGGTTTGTGTTAATATATGCAATCAACGACAGAGGGAGCTACAAGTGGCTAGAGAAAATATGCAGATTGATTGATGACGTCAGATGTGATGACCACACGCCCATGGTCGCAGTGGCAAATAAGATTGACTTATCGCACGCGCGGGTGGTTGCCCAGGAAGACGGTTTCCATTTCTCCAAGAAAATAGAATGTCCCTTGTTCGAACTTTCTATTGCTGACAGCCCAGATGGGGTTTATGAGGCGATGGACCAACTTTTGAAACAAGTTAAACACGAATTCACTCGTAGGACAAGTGGCGGACGATTTGCGCTGGGCAGCGTAAAACGTGCTTTTAAGAAAATAGGGCGGAGCCGGAGTGATAATATATTCTAGTCTAAACAGATTTCAAAGGCTTGTGTGTCAGAACTATGGCACAGGAATCGGGATATAATATTATGTTTATCTGATATGTAATCCAAGCCTTATGTTATATTTGTGAAGTGACTCATGATTATAAACACTTGTATGGGAATAATTTTTACTTTATATAGTGCTTTTTATAAAATAAAGAGTGGCGGTTTTCTGCCCCAGTTGTATGAACAAGTATTCTGTTCATAATGTATATATTAGTTGTATTACAATAAAAACAATAATAAAATACTTGATAAAATTACCCACTGAGTTAATTCAAAACTGAGTTAGGGGAAAATAAATCATCTGAAAATAGATGGTTCTCTGAATTACTTAAACCTAATATATATAAACCTAATATATAAGTATATATATATTGTAGTTTCCTATAACTACTTTATGAGTGATTAGTGTTGACACTGTCAGGATAATTTTTTTTGTTTCCAGGTTCCGTTAAAGTGCTTCGAGTTCTCACTTATCATGTAAATCTAAAAGTAAAATCTCTTTCCTTTGATATGAATGAATAAACTTGGGCTTGAAGGGGTAGTATTTAATAATTTTGTTTTATTGATTAAAATCCTCGGCAGCATTGTCATTAACGGAGCGTCTCTTGGACGTATCAATCGTAGAAAAAAAGAAACTGGATGGAGAAGCTGTTCTGGACCATTTTCTGCATATAAAACAAAGTTAATGTGATGCAGAGATATATGATGTGTGGGAAGTAGTGGATATGAAAACCTAGGAGATTAAATATAAAGTAAACCTATACTTTTTTGTTACTACTATCTGTTATGCTGAAATATTTTTCGACTGTTATTTCTATTACAGACAATTAAAATGCTAAACTGACTCGCAAATATTAAATGCTCCGCCGTATGTTCTCTACTGCGTTTATGTCTTGCACCCTGTCTGCGTTAAACAGATTCTAATGCAAAACCTATACCACAATTTGATTGTACCAGGGTTTCTTAGCTATACCGAAATACCGTCATTAGAAGTGAGGCCTTTGATCAAGATAGCTTTGAACAAAATCATTTTGCAAGCCCCCATATATTTGATTATTCTGTTTAGAATTTCTAAAAATTTAAAATTGACCTAAGATCATTATTCTTCATGAAATCCTACATTATATAACTTATTATTTAAATCACATAATTGTGTGACAATGTTATTTATGACATTGTTTTGCTTATCTAGTTTCGATAAAGTCTTTAACAATTTCGTATAATTTAATGTCATGATTAAAATCAATGAATTCACAGACAGTTTAACATGCAGTCACTGTGTTTATATGGTGTGTTTTTTGTTTTAGATGTCAATTTCGGATGTAAAAATGTCACATAATACTAAACAGTGCAAAAACCACAGGTCAACAAAACTTCAATTTTGCCCAAACTACTGTTCATTTTGAAAATGTTGGGCAAAAAAATCATACAATACACATTTCACACATAATTGTACACAATCATATCAAATACAATATATACAATATATACAAAGCAGATTGCCTGGATATTATTCCAACTTTACTTCAAATTTTTAATCCTTGTAATTTGCACATGCAGTATATACATATATTCTAAGAGGTTTTAACAGAATACATTTCCCCCTTGCTTTCTATTTCAATACTAAAGCTACAATGCTACTGTATATAATACTTTTTCCCTTATTTTGTTCTCTTTATTCTAAATGTGTAGTAATCTAATATTTCTGTTTTGCTATAATGTTCAATTTTCTCTATATATTTCAGTCTCCTTAATAAATCAGGCATTGAATTACTTGTGTTCTGATTATATTCCTTTCTACTTCAATATACACACATTTTAAATGTTAGGAGCACCTGATTTTTTAAAAGGTTATTCTAAATTTGAAATATTTCATACAATACTGTGGTCAAGGTTAATGGTGGCATTATCACTCCATTTGATTTCATCAAATCCACAATTTTAAAATACGGATTTTTTGTAAAAAAAAAAATTTTAAATGTGTTCCATGGTCTTTAATTCTATGAAGCAATAAGAACATCGGTAAATATCAACTAACTTTCATTTGTATAGTAAACTATTGGTTATGCAATAACTAGTTATGCAGTATTTTAAACAAGAATTCCCTTGAATACATATACAATGAGATTTTTTGATGGCTCAAAAGTAACTCTCCCAGTTGATATTATCATCCTGTATTTTATTTCCTAATTGGACCGAGGATGAGGGTGCTGCTGAGTTTTGTTCTGCCAATATATCATAGTGGGGGCGGTGGTGTAATGGTTAAGGTGCCGGGCTCATGATCGAGTGGTCGTGAGTTCGAATCCCGGTCAGACTCACAGCGTTCCAAGACCCTTAGGCAAGGTCCCAACCGCAAGCGTGTCTCTGTCCACCCAGCAGTAGAAATGGGTACCAGTGAATACTGGGAAGGTAACCTGCGATGGACTAGCGTCCCATCCAGGAGGAATTTAACTCCCTAGTCGCTTCCCGCTACCGGAACAGGGATAAGCTCCGGCCTGATGAGCCATTAGGCTCGGGTGTAAAAACACAGCAGACAGAAGACAAAGATTGTATATTTGTAATACCCATATTTGCAATTATGATGTGCACCTCTTATATCTTATAATCTAATACCTTCATTCGATTAGATATCCTCGTCTCGCCATAAGTTTTGCCACTTGCATGATATTGCGGCTAACATAGATCTCCATATGAGGTTGACTCCTGTTCTTATTTTTGGACAATTTAGCATTTTTCCTTTTTTTTATATAACGTCTTTTACAAACCTTGTTCCACATAAAACCAAATGTTTGCAATTCACTGACTTTTCATCCATTTTAATTCACCTATTGTTACAGAGGCGTTGCAGTTTTACCTCCTTTTTTTATAGATAACAATGTTATAAAAGCCTGGTATTTTTTATGGTCCTCTATGGTATTACAAATTTGAAGACACAATTTTCTCACGATAAAACATTGGTATTGCTTTCCATGCATAAGCATTATTACATAGAATCATCATTCTAATCCAAATTATTCTTTAATTTTTCAATCTGCTGGCGAAGTCTACAACGTTTCTACCACCTTTGTGGTATGGTCCTCTCAGTATACTATATTTCTTCTTGGGTTTTTACCACTCCATACAAAATGTTTCATCATTGACATAAGAATATCTATGAATATCTATGAATGGCTCAGGTGGTACATGCATTGTATCCATATATAACTTTGAATAAAGCTTATGTTCTTTATTCTAGAAGTCTACAACGTTTCTACCACCCTTGTGGTATGGTCCTCTCAGTGTACTATATTTCTTCTCTTACAAAATGTTTCATCATTGACATAAGAATGTTAATGAATATCTATGAATGGCTCAGGTGGTACATGCATTGTATTCATATCTAACTTTGAATAAAGCTTATGTTCTACAAATGTCTCATCTTCCAAACAATGGTAAATTTCTGCTTGAAAATACAGTTAGGCTTTTTTTTCACTTTTATTCTCATATTATCAAAATTGAGATTCCCACAGATTTCTTTATAATACGAGTGCCTGATGCCAAGATTTTTATTTGCTCCTTTTGACAGGTAAACCGATTAACATGAAATTGGTTCTAGTGTACTCTGTTTATTTGCACCTATCCAGCCTGCTTTAGATTTATTATAATTAAAATGCAGGGAAGAAAATTGTGAGACACATTTATATTGCTAATTAAATGTTCCAATGAAGCTGTGTTCGTGATGAAAAAAAGTTGTCAGTTTTAGTTCATAATATCAACATGGACTCCATGGATATTTTTATTTATACAAACTTGATGTGTTTACGCTTCAAAAACTAATATAAACACATATGGGGATATTTGATCCCCTTGCTTAGTACCCCAAGGCAACAAAAATATGGTGTTGTAAAACCATTGTTAATAACACAGCTTTTTCTTTTATTGGCAAAGTTTTTATCGAGTTAATGAACATTGGGGCAAAACCTAAGTTTTAGAATAATCAACATGAAGACCTGATCTAATGAGTCAAAAGTTGCTTTAAAGTCAGCTCCGAAGAGAATTGCTTCTTCCAGTTCTGTATCACAATATTCCATCATATCATTGATGTTGTAAAACCATTGTTATTAACACAGCTTTTTCTTTTTTTGGCAAGGTTTTTGTCGAGTTAATGAACATTGGGCCAAAGCCCATTTTTTAGAAAAATTAACATGAAGACCTGATCTAATGAGTCAAAAGCTGTTTTCCAGTACTGTATCACAATATTCCATCATATCGTTGATTAAGCAAACTGCATTTCAAATATTGCAGCCTGGAAGAAAAGCATTCTAATCTGAGTGGACAAATTTTTGCAAAAATTTTGTAATCGTGTAACTAGAATTTTACTTAACACCTTACAGTCCACATTTTTTAAGCTGATTGGTTTCCAGGATTCTATATATCTTTGCCCTTACCCGGTGTTTCTAAAAGCTTAGTAAATATTTGTTTTTTATATCTCTCTGATAACTCTCCCGAAAAATACCCATCATTTACACCAGTTTCATATCGAAGCCTACTTCATTAAAAATATGAATTAATTAAAAAGTACAATTATTTTGTTGTTACCTTCACACTTTAAGGCCTCATCCTCAGTAAGTTCTGGTAACCTATAAATACCTTCAAGAACTTATCATAAATTCTCAGAGGTGACATCTGAAAATCTTGAAAACCTTTGCATGTAGTATTCATGAATATGCGACATTAGTTTGTTGTGATCCATTGTTTTACAGACTCTACTATTATTTTTGTCATTTCATGATTTCTCTTTTCAAGATTTAAGAAAAACTTTGTGTTGCGCTCACCCTGCTCATACCACTGAGCTCTGGATCTAACAATTATACCCCTTGTTATCATTTCATAACATTCTTCAAGTTTTTGCTTTGAATCTGTGTATTTTGTCAATAATACTAATAAAATTACACTCTCCAATACCATCTGCTCCGCTTCTTTTTCTAAGCTAATCCGCTTATGAATATAGGCATAGAGATTTACAAATCTACCCTCTTTGTCAGAGACACATGTAACTTACTGGAAGTGCAATTTTTCACCAATTAATATATTGGCACCTCTGGCTTGACTAGTTCCATGCAAGAAAAACTTATATCACGCCACTAATTTTGCCAAGATTGTTCACTCTTTTCTACTGATTTCTTTTATAAAACATACACCTTTATCCATGTTGTTTTTTGTAAACCAATATAAGAGTGTCCTGCGTCTTATATAATTACTGATGCCACGCCATTGACACTTAGAATCGTAAAATCATACTGATCACCTTCCATTATTCAAACTGAAAGGGATTCTTGAATTTGAAGCTGAGTTTTCCTTATTATCATTTAAAAATTTACACTGAATTACTGCAAAATGTCTAAATGTCATATGATATAATTATTATAACTATTAACTGTGTGTGTGTGTTTTTTTTTCATGTTTTTGCTTAATGCCCGCATAATAAATGATATGATATGTAAGGTAAATTGATATTAATATTATATAGTTTATAGGTGTATTGAAAAACTTGTGGCCTGGAAAAATCCAACTGAATATGAATCTGAACTCAAAATATATGGATTTATATTAATGAAAACAAATGTCTGAGTCACTAGAATGATAAAACCCCTATTCATAAACGACATACTGATGTAAATAAAAGGGATTTCCTGGCGTTTCCTGGTTGCTTTATACCCTGCAAACACAGTACGTAAACCTAACGTTCGTGGAAAGTTACAGGTCATAACATTATTTAGAAACGTGCAGGCAACGCCAAGTTTACGTCATATGAAAATACAGGAACGTCCGTCCGAGGTACTTCATGTAACGTTTAAATATAACCTTGTATTTACATTTTTACGAACGTTGTCCTGTACTTCCAAAACGCCTTTTGTTAAAACGCATTGTATTGTTATTATGTAACGTACATCAAACGTTATGTACACATTAATGGGCACGTTCTGAATTTCGATCAGGTTCCTTATTCTGCAATATTGTTTAAAAAGTTTATAAAACATGGTGCGACCGTTATACCTAACGTTCTTGCTACTCTAAAGTAAAATATTATTGGCAACGTCATACGGACGTTTTAAAAACGTTGCATCAAAAGTTTTATATGTTGTAAATGCGGTTATGTTTGCGACGTTTTCCGGAATGTTATAGGGACATATCGTAAACATTGCAAAGCTTCGATCCGCTGTGTTTAAATTTCAAATATACACAACGTTATTTCAAACATAGATTTACGGTTTTCGATACGTTTTGGTGTATAATTCAAAACTGGCGAAAATACAGATTTCTACTGCGCGGTTTACAACGTATTTGACAAATGCTGATAACGCCTTATTGGACGTCCAAAATACTCGGAAAGTATTACATATTAAGCAATGTTATAGAGACGTTTGCAAAATGTTACACATAACGTTTTACATGTTGTGCATGTGGCTTCAGTTGCAACGTTGTTTTTGCACGTAAAGTGAACGTATCATAAACGTTGCACATTAGTCGGTTCAATATGTTTAAAATTACAAATATGCACAACGTTATTTCAAACATAAATATACGGTTTTATATACGATACGGTGCACAATGTCAAGTTGATTATAAAATACAGATTTTTACAACGCTGTATGCAACGGTCAAGAAACATGTTGGGAACGTTATGGTGAACGTCTACAATACATGGAAGTATAACATTCTAGGCAATGTCAAAGAGACGTCTGCAAAATGTTACACATAACTTAACACATGTTGTGCATATGGTTACATTTGCGACGTTGTTTTGCACGTAGCATGGACACATTCTAAACGTTGCAAATCAGTCGGGTCGGTGAACGTAATTTTCAAATATACACAACGGTTATTTCAAACATAAATATACGGTTTAATATAAGTTACGGTGCACAATGTCAAGCTGATGAAAATACAGATTTTTACGCCGCTATATGCAACGGTCAAGAAACAAATGTTGGAAACGTTTTGGTAAACGTATGCAATACATGAAGTACAACATTTTAGGCAATGTCAAAGAGACGTCTGCAAAATGTTACACATAACGTAACACATTTTGTGCATATGGTTATATTTGCGACGTTGTTTTGCACGTAAAATTTACGTATCCTAAACGTTGCAAATTAGTCGGGTCTGTGAATGTAAATTTAAAAAATACACAACGTTATATCAAACATAGATATACGGTTATATATACGTTATGGTGCACAATCTAAAACTGTTGAAAATACAGATTTCTACTGCTCTGTATGCAACGTATTTAACACATGCTGAGAACGTTACAGGGAATGTCTGCAATACTCGGAAATATAACATTTTAGGCAATGTCGAAGAGACGTCTGCAAAATGTTACACATAACGTTTCACATGTTGTGCATGTGGTTACATTTGCGACCTTTTTTGCACGTAAAATGTACGTATCCTAAACGTTGCAAATTAGTCGGTTCTGTTTATGTAATTTACAAATATACACAAAGAGATATACGGTTATCTAAACGTTACATTCAACGATCTACCAGTCAAAATGTAGTTTTCTATGATACGGTATGAAACACACATTAAACGTGTAAAGGACGTGCAAAACGTCTCCCATACTCAATAGTATAACATTCAACGTCACTGAAACATTTGCAGTATTTTGCACTCAACATGTTGTATCTATGGATATATTCCCGAGGTTTTCCGGCAGCTAAACGCATATCAGACACATTGAAAACGGGGTGATTGTTGTTAAAAAGCACGCTACACAATGGTTATTACAAGTATATTGATCAAAGTTTATCAAAAATACATTTATCACAGCCAATTGTGAGCCAGTATGAATGAAGACCAAAATGTTATATAAAATGTGAATTTTAACCTAATCCTATGCACAAAAAGCCCTGTCAGATGATAAAAATCCCTTTTTTGCACCTTATTGGCACACAAACACAGCCAGCTCTCCTATTTTTTTTGTATGCAAGTGTCCTCGAGGGTCATTTGCAACCAAACACATTTCAGACTAATCAGCCTAATAACACAGAATTTAGCCCCAGGCACCACATGTAATACAGCCAATTTTGAGTCAGTATGGATGGAACACTTTAAAGGAAACCCCTAAAATGGCAAGTATTAACAGCAGTCATGCATGTTCACCAAAGCATCAGTAAAATTCTGCATTTTCAACACCCTAGCTTAATTTTAACCTGATCATATGCACAAAAAGCCCTGTCAAATGCTAAAAATCTTTTTTGCACCTTATTGGCACACAAAAACAGCCAGCTCCCCCAATTTTTTGTATTTTTTTTTGCAATTTTTCCTCACGGGGTCATCTACAGCCCAAACACTTAAGACTATTCAACCAAATAACACAGAATTTAGCCCAAGGCACTATATGTATTACAGCCATTTTTAAGTCTGTATGGAATAAAAACATTTTAAAGGACACCCCAAAATGGCAAGTATTTACAGCAGCCATCCACAAATTGCAACCGTGTATGTTCACCAAAATATCAGTAACATTCTGCATTTTGAACACCCTAGCTGAATTTTAACCTGATCATATGTACAAAAAGTCCTGTTAAATGCTAAGAATCCATATTTTTGCTCCTCATTGGTACAAATACATAGCCAGCTCTCCAACTTTTTTGTATGCATATTTCTCCAAAGGGTCTACTGCAGCCCAAAACATTTCAGACAAATCAGCCTAAAAACGCAGAATATAGCTCAAGACACCTCATGTATTAAAGCCAGTTCTGAGTCGGTACGAATGAAAACATTTTAAAGGATACCCCTAAATGGCAAGTGTTAACAGCAGACATCTGCAAATTGCAACCATGTTTAATCAACAAAACATCAGTAAAATTCTGCACTTTCAACCTCCTAGATGAAATTTAACCTGATCATATGCACAAAAATCCCTGACAAATGCTAAAAATTCATCTTTCGCACCGTATTGGCACACAAACACAACCACCTTCCCCAATATTTGTATGTAAATTTCCCCAAGGGTTTACTTCAGCCCAAACATTTCAGACTGAATAATCAGTGTAATCACACAGAATTTAGCCCAAGACACCACATGTAACAGCCAATGTTGAGTCTGTATGGAAGATTTTTGTAATATGCATGTACTATGTAAAAAATCCTATTTTCTGTAATTTTCCATACTATTTAAAAAAATCCCTTATTGGATGACATTTAATATATTCTACAAACCACACAAAAACATATATATTATATATATGTATATATGTATATATATATATATATATATATATATATATATATATATATATCCTATGAATAACCATTGTTATAGGCTTGGTTCCATATCTCAGTTTACCATGAGAGAGAGAGAGAGAAAGAGAGAGATATTTATTTGGCATAAAAGTAATATATCCATAAACATATATTCAACATCTTTTTTTGTTTTAATTATGTCTGGAGACTGTTGTTCAGGATTTTTATCTGCTGACACAAAAGCAACCTGTGACAAATGGAGAAATATACATACATAAAACATGATATACAGGTTATGTGTTATATATTTCACAAAATATGAGATTATATGATTTAATGAGGAAAATTAGAGAGAAACTGCGAAGATTATCCACCTTAGTTACTGAAAAAACAGTTTGTTATTTCTTTTAAGGGTTTTTTTTTGTTTAGACTAATATTTGTAACAGATATAACAGTTTATCTGAAGGCTTTGTCTTTATATGTATTTATGTAACTTTGTTTTGTGTAGCAAATTAATCCTTGGAGACCATGAGTGAAAATTTGTCAATAATGATTTGGTCGGTTCGTTTATGACTTTTGGTCTTATATAATGTTTTTCAGACAGTTGTCTGCTGTCTTATTTTTAGTTCTGGTTTCATTTGTACCAAGGGTATCTTTATGTCTTGTGTCATGTTCGTGTGTCATTGTCATTGTTGAAAACTAAATGTTTGTAAAAAATCGATGTAGTCCTTCATGACAGTAATTATAGTATAATTTTATTATATTTAGTCTGAAAATGTAATTTATTTTAGGAAATTTTTAATGATTTATACATTATAAAGCTAAATCTGGATTATAATTAATTAAACCTAATCTGGAAACATAATAGATCTTATTTTAAAACATTATACCTGATTAAATCCCCCAACCCCAACTTGAAAATAAGTTGACATATTATTTATATAACTTGATGGTCTATAACAGCACTCAGTCATGTATATTGGAACATCATTTTCCTTAATTGTGGGCGTAATACATAACCAATGTTTGATGTAGGCCTATGTGTCACTGTGTTTGCTAGCCTCCTCTCACAATGTAGATAATTTTATTAAAAATTGTTTTCGTATATGGCACATTTCCTTATATATTACACCCATATATGGCCCTAAAAAAAGTTTCCAGAAATTATAACCATTTTAGTTAACTTTACACAACAGCAACATATAGCCTCGGACATAGGCCTATTTATAAGGGGGGGGGGGACTTTATTCAATACAATACATGATTTTTTTACTTATAACTTGTTGTTATAATTTATATGATTGCATGAACAACGAGATGTGTGTGTATGCCAATCTAAGTCATTATTTATGATGTGGAGTGGTTCCATCTGGGGAAGGCGACTTATGAATAGACGATAAATAAAGTGAACCTGACACTTTTTCATATATATTTTCCTACCCATGTCTATAGGTGTAACAAACGTGTGAATTAGGCGGGTAAAAAGTTTCAAAGCACCTATCGTCCAAGTTCAAAAGAAAATATTTGGATATGATAGGAGGCATTTATTTTATTGTGGCGGAAAATATGAATCTGCGGGCAGGCAGGACGTGGTCGTTAGCTCCTTCGGTAAGTATATAATATGACAGTAGGCCTATCTAGGCCAATGTAACCAGCTAATGTCTTCAGACACATCACTGATTTCTTATGTATGCGAAAACCCATAGAAATGTTTTCTTCAAATTGAATAATAATGACCGTATGATACAAAATTTCTTAGATTTTTTATTATTGCTCAGGTCAAGTTTATGAATCTATGTCTTTGGTTCAGAATTCCTCATCCAAAGACACGTTATTCCAAATCGCGCTGCTGTCTCCATAAACAATTACACATGAAAGAAGAATATCCTAGTTGTTGGTTCCACCACAAGGGTTTAAGGCAATTATTGCTAACCCGGACATAGTCAAAAACCATCCCCAGAAATGCCGGGTAGAACAGAAGCCTCCCTTGGCTGGGACAGACTATTCACCGAAATGGACTAAAATTGACCAAAATAGACCATGATAAAAACATTAAATGATTTGGTTGTTTATCTGTTTACTTATTACATGTGTCAATTTTCATCAGGTTATGAGAATCAGAGCATTTAATTTAAACTTTGAAGAAAATTGACACATGTATTATGTAAACTGAATTCAATAGTCCAAAACATGGTTTCTACACAGCATCCTGTATGTTGATACAAGCTTGTTTGTATGCTCCACAGTGAACCTGTTTCGAAGTTTGAGACAACCTATTTTATGGATACGTAGGAGGCATATGCTGTCTCGAGGTTCAATACTAACTCAGCAAACCCTGCAGGTAGAGTAGGGCTCCCATTCTTTATTCCCATCTACCAGGATACAGCAGGCAAAGACATAGCTAAGAAGTAGAAGGCTGGATATGGTGCAGACTTTGTCTGAAAGCTTTATGGCAGCTGTGATGTACTCATGGTTACGCTTTGCCAACAAGTCTATAACTTGCTGCTGCTGTCCAGTGGAGTTTTTTTCACATTTTTTTGGTGGAGGTAACTTCCTCCCTCTTCTTATGCTTGCTTGACTATCACTTAGTACATCTGCAGAGTTCAATTCAGGTTTCGGACTACGTGACAGGGGCTTATACCCAGTTATCCTGGTGTCAACCAGGCTCGGTGTAAAACTCCTGGGGGTCCTTAGTGTCATCCCCATTGCTTGGTCACAACACCAAGGAACCCCCAAAAGGCGCACTCGTTTTTTCAGTGAAACATGACTGTTAGGCAGAGTCTCCCCATTTAGCTTTCAGAGCGCTAACCCTGGGTCGAGGCCGACCGTGAAAAAACCTCACCGCCTGGCTGAGATTCAAAGTCATGATCTCCCGGCTCTGAGTCCTGAACTCTATCCCTGAGCCACAGAACCCGGTAATCCATTGTCGAGTTGCTGACCTTGATAAGTTGGATGGAGTTGCTGAGCTACCAAAAGACGTACATGGCTGGACTGCCAGTTACTCAACTAAAGACCAGCTCAACTGTCCAAGCCAAACTCCATCCCTGAAGGGTATGAACTAATGTTGAGTTCATCCTTATTACTTTACTAAAAACCAGCTCAACTGTACAAGCCGACCTCCACCCCTGAAGGGTATGTACTCATGTTGAGTTCATCCTAATCATTCAGCTGAGGACAAGCCTTCAGCAACAACAACGCCAATGGACCGAATGGACTCAAGTTGAGTTTATCTTAATTATTCAGCTGAAGACTACACCATCCAGCCCCATCATAAAATTAAACACCAGTCACATCCACATGGTTTATTTGCATGTCCTTGATTTACCAAAGGGTGTGAAAAACAAGCATTCTGATTTGCACTGTTATGACAAGCCAAAATGTTGTTTGAACTACATGAAATGCAGGTATGTTGTGACTCCTATTTCTTTCTTGGGGAGAAATATTTGGAAGAAAGTATTTTTTTCCTTTCAGGAAGAATCCCTGCAAACACAAATGCGTTCTAAAAACGTTCGCAAAACATTTTAGTTCGGTTATGATAACGTTATCTCCTAATGTTCTGTGCACGCAAAAATGTATGGTTTTATGTACGGACTGTGAACATAAAAGTAAACGTTCTTTGTTTCCGTTTTTAGAACGTGTCTACCACGTTTCACACAGCAGTTGTAGTTATGTTGGAAATACGTCTAAAAACGTTTGTTCTTGGTATAATGATAACGACTCTGCAACGTTTCTATAAAAACGTTATGTGCACGCAAAAATGTATGGTTTTATGTACAGACTGTGGACGTAACACCAAACGTTCCTTGTTGTCGTTTTAAGTACGTGTCTGGCACCTTTCATAAAGTCGTTGAAGTAATGTTGGAAATACGTCTGAAAAACGTCTGTTCTTTGTATAATGACAACAACTTAGCAACGTTTCATTTAAACGTTATTTTAACATAACAATGTATGGTTTTATGTACGGACTCTGAACGTGAAATCAAATGTTCTTTTTTGTCGTTTATAGTTCGTGTATGCCAGGTTTCATAAAGCCGTTGTAGATATGTTGGAAATACATCCCCAAAACGTTTGTTCTTGGTATTATGAAAACGACTAAGTAACACTTCTGTTATATATACGGATTTTAAAAGTATGATCTAACGTTATTTGACGTAGTTTTTAATAAGTGTCTGCAACGTCCCAGCAAATCTTTTTAATCACGTTAGTAAAACGTCTCGTAAATATTTGGTACTAGTACAACGGTTACGTGATAGTAACATTTATAGTTAGACCTTCTTTGAACATAATGTGTGGTTTTCATATGCATTTACCGACTTTGAATGTAAGATCAAACGTTATTTGTTATCGTGTTGATTACATTTCTGCAACGTTTCACCAAATTATGAATAACCTAAGGAAAACGTCTCATAAATGTTTGCACTTGCACATGTCTCAAATGTAAGCTCTTGGTGTATACATAACCTCTTAACATCTTTTCATTTGGACGTTCCTAACACAAAAAATTGTCAAGTAAAACTAAACCTTATTCTTCGTCGCTTTCAAGACGTGTTCTCAAAGTCTAACTCAAATGTTATGGCGGCATCTGGAATTCAAGATGAAGACGTTTTAAGGCTTTTCACGAATATTTTATTGGCTTAAAAATAAATTTATAACATAATAACAGCTCATCCATTTCTATAAGTCTATATACATGATAGATATTCACTTCTGTTGCTTTTCAATAAAAAAAAATCACCCATTATAGTGGTAATGCTTGCTTACGGCTTACTATTAGAAAATAGCACATTATAGTTAATTTTCAACTAATAAAAAAGTTTTTTCCCGAAACTGGCTCATCATCTCCTGATGAGAAACCTTGACACATTTTTATCAGTTGCAGGTAGACTTATGAGAAAAGTATCATTGTTATTCAAATAAATGTATAAATTGCGATGGAAACTCGAGGGTATACATATACAGCTGTTTTCATGAATCGTGAAAATGACAGCGTTTCCTAGTCACAATTATCGTATTATAACAGACAGCCACAACAGACAAAATCAATCATCCAAACTGTTTTACACAATAACATATAACCATTCCCTTCATGTGAACAACAAAATAAAAGAAATCCTAGAGATCTTTAATTGATTTCTAACAATCCTCCACTTCCACATCCTCATCTTCCTCACTCAGACTGTCTATTGGCTGGGGTTTGACTGGGCGCTAAAAAGAGACAAATAAATATAAAGATATATATATATATATATATATATATATATATATATATACATACACACATTAGTGGTTTGGCATTCACATCTTGCACAAGAAAGAGAAACAAAAACAATGGGTCTGATGCAAAAACTGTTTTAAGTTTTTTTTTCATATTGTTGCCCTGAAAATGTGAATCCTACTGCTACAGCAATCTGACAACATCATTATATCTGTACTGCATGTATAATTCACTTTCTCTTAATTCCCTATACGTGTCTAATTGCAGAAGTTCATTTTATTGCTGTACATAGAAAAGGGCTCTAAAACCTTTATTAAAAATATGATTGAAACATCCAATTAAATCCGATTTATACCACATTTTTTTCTGTTTTATAGAAATATATAAAGAGAAGCAATAACGTTCTCACTCAAAGGCGGAAGGACTTGATGATGGTTGATGGGGGGGGGGGGGGATAAATAATGTGTCTATGTATATATATATATATATATATATATATATATATCTTTATATTTATTTGTCCCTTTTTAGCGCCCAGTCAAACCGCAGCCAATAGACAGTCTGAGTGAGGAAGATGAGGATGTGGAAGTGGAGGATGATTAGAAATCAATTAAAGATCTCTAGGGTTTCTTTTATTTTGTTGTTCACATGAAGGGAATGGTTATATGTTATTGTGTAAAACAGTTTGGATGATTGATTTTGTCTGTTGTGGCTGTCTGTTATAATACG
Organism: Sipunculus nudus; assembly: GCA_026874595.1. NCBI lineage: Eukaryota > Metazoa > Annelida > Sipuncula > Golfingiida > Sipunculidae > Sipunculus > Sipunculus nudus. The sequence continues at coordinate 107,700 of CM049311.1, read as the reverse complement.
ATAATTGTGACTAGGAAACGCTGTCATTTTCACGATTCATGAAAACAGCTATATATGTATACCCTCGAGTTTCAATCGCAATTTATACATTTATTTGAATAGCAATGATACTTTTCTCATAAGTCTACCTGCAACTGATAAAAATGTGTCAAGGTTTCTCATAAGGAGATGATGAGCCAGTTTCGGGAAAAAAACTTTTTAATTAGTTGAAAATTAACTATAATGTGCTATTTTCTAATAGTAAGCCGCAAGCAAGCATTAACGCTATAATGGGTGATTTTTTTTATTGAAAAGCAACAGTGGTGAATATCTATCATGTATATAGACTTATAGAAATGGATAAGCTGTTATTATGTTATAAATTTATTTTTAAGCCAATAAAATATTCGTGAAAAGCCTTAAAACTTCTTCATCTTGAATTCCAGATGCCGCCATAACATTTGAGTTAGACTTTGAGAACACGTCTTGAAAGCGACGAAGAATAAGGTTAAGTTTTACTTGACAATTTTTTGTGTTAGGAACGTCCAAATGAAAAGATGTTAAGAGGTTATGTATACACCAAGAGCTTACATTTGAGACATGTGCAAGTGCAAACATTTATGAGACGTTTTCCTTAGGTTATTCATAATTTGGTGAAACGTTGCAGAAATGTAATCAACACGATAACAAATAACGTTTGATCTTACATTCAAAGTCGGTAAATGCATATGAAAACCACACATTATGTTCAAAGAAGGTCTAACTATAAATGTTACTACCACGTAACCGTTGTACTAGTACCAAACATTTACGAGACGTTTTACTAACGTGATTAAAAAGATTTGGTGGGACGTTGCAGACACTTATTAAAAACTACGTCAAATAACGTTAGATCTTACTTTTAAAATCCGTATATAAAACAATACATTTTTATGTAAAAATGTTTTAAAAGAAATGTTACTTAGTCGTTTTCATAATACCAAGAAAAAACGTTTTGGGGATGTATTTCCAACATATCTACAACGGCTTTATGAAACCTGCAGACACGAACTATAAACGACAAAAAAGAACATTTGATTTCACGTTCAGAGTCCGTACATAAAACCATACATTGTTATGTTAAAATAACGTTTAAATGAAACGTTGCTAAGTTGTTGTCATTATACAAAGAACAGACGTTTTTCAGACGTATTTCCAACATTAGTTCAACGACTTTATGAAAGGTGCCAGACACGTACTTAAAACGACAACAAGGAACGTTTGGTGTTACGTCCACAGTCTGTGCATAAAACCATACATTTTTGCGTGCACATAACGTTTTTATAGAAAGGTTGCAGAGTTGTTATCATTATACCAAGAACAAACGTTTTTAGACGTATTTCCAACATAACTACAACTGCTGTATGAAACGTGGTAGACACGTACTAAAAACGGAAACAAAGAACGTTTACTTTTATGTTCACAGTCCGTACATAAAACCATACATTTTTGCGTGCACAGAACATTAGGAGATAACGTTATCATAACCGAACTAAAATGTTTTGCGAACGTTTTTAGAACGCATTTGTGTTTGCAGGGATATTCTTCCTGAAAGGGAAAAAATACTTTCTTCCAAATATTTCTCCCCAAGAAAGAAATAGGAGTCACAACATACCTGCATTTCATGTAGTTCAAACAACATTTTGGCTTGTCATAACAGTGCAAATCAGAATGATTGTTTTTCACACCCTTTGGTAAATCAAGGACATGCAAATAAACCATGTGGATGTGACTGGTGTTTAATTTTATGATGGGGCTGGATGGTGTAGTCTTCAGCTGAATAATTAAGATAAACTCAACTTGAGTCCATTCGGTCCATTGGCGTTCTTGTTGCTGAAGGCTTGTCCTCAGCTGAGTGATTAGGATGAACTCAACATGAGTACATACCCTTCAGGGGTGGAGGTCGGCTTGTACAGTTGAGCTGGTTTTTAGTAAAGTAATAAGGATGAACTCAACATTAGTTCATACCCTTCAGGGGTGGAGTTTGGCTTGGACAGTTGAGCTGGTCTTTAGTTGAGTAACTGGCAGTCCAGCCATGTACGTCTTTTGGTAGCTCAGCAACTCCATCCAACTTATCAAGGTCAGCAACTCGACAATGGATTACCGGGTTCTGTGGCTCAGGGATAGAGTTCAGGACTCAGAGCCGGGAGATCATGACTTTGAATATCAGCCAGGCGGTGAGATTTTTTCACGGTCGGCCTCGACCCAGGGTAAGCGCTCTGAAAGCTAAATGGGGAGACTCTGCCTAACAGTCATGTTTCACTGAAAAAACGAGTGCGCCTTTTGGGGGTTCCTTGGTGTTGTGACCAAGCAATGGGAATGACACTAAGGACCCCCAGGAGTTTTACACCGAGCCTGGTTGACACCAGGATAACTGGGTATAAGCCCCTGTCACGTAGTCCGAAACCTGAATTGAACTCTGCAGATGTACTAAGTGATAGTTAAGCAAGCATAAGAAGAGGGAGGAAGTTACCTCCACCAAAAAAATGTAAAAAAAACTCCACTGGACAGCAGCAGCAAGTTATAGACTTGTTGGCAAAGCGTAACCATGAGTACATCACAGCTGCCATAAAGCTTTCAGACAAAGTCTGCACCATATCCAGCCTTCTACTTCTTAGCTATGTCTTTGCCTGCTGTATCCTGGTAGATGGGAATAAAGAATGGGAGCCCAACTCTACCTGCAGGGTTTGCTGAGTTAGTATTGAACCTCGAGACAGCATATGCCTCCTATGTATCCATAAAATAGGTTGTCTCAAACTTCGAAACAGGTTCACTGTGGAGCATACAAACAAGCTTGTATCAACATACAGGATGCTGTGTAGAAACCATGTTTTGGACTATTGAATTCAGTTTACATAATACATGTGTCAATTTTTAATTAAGTTTAAATTAAATACTCTGATTCTCATACCCTGATGAAAATCGACACATGTAATAAGTAAACAGATAAACAACCAAATCATTTAATGTTTTTATCATGGTCTATTTCGGTCAATTTTAGTCCATTTCGGTGAATAGTCTGTCCCAGCCAAGGGAGGCTTCTGTTCTACCCGGCATTTTTGGGGATGGTTTTCGACTATGTCCGGGTTAGCAATAATTGCCTTAAACCCTTGTGGTGGAACCAACAACTAGGATATTCTTCTTTCATGTGTAATTGTTTATGGAGACAGCAGCGCGAATTGGAATAACGTGTCTTTGGATGAGGCAATCTTAACCAAAGACATAGATTCATAAACTTGACCTGAGCAATAATAAAAAATCTAAGAAATTTATTTTGTATCATACGGTCATTATTATTCAATTTGAAGAAAACATTTCTATGGGTTTTCGCATACATAAGAAATCAGTGATGTGTCTGAAGACATTAGCTGGTTACATTGGCCTAGATAGGCCTACCGTCATATTATATACTTACCGAAGGAGCTAACGACCACGTCCTGCCTGCCCGCAGATTCATATTTTCCGCTACAATAAAATAAATGCCTCCTATCATATCCAAATATTTTCTTTTGAACTTGGACGATAGGTGCTTTGAAACTTTTTACCCGCCAAATTCACACGTTTGTTACGCCTGTAGACATGGGTAGGAAAATATATATGAAAAAGTGTCAGGTTCACTTTATTTATCGTCTATTCATAAGTCGCCTTCCCCAGATGGAACCACTCCACATCATAAATAATGACTTAGAATGGCATAAACACACATCTCGTTTTTCATGCAATCATATAAATTATAACAACAAGTTATAAGTAAAAAAATCATGTATTGTATTGAATAAAGTCCCCCCCCCCCTTATAAATAGGCCTATGTCCGAGGCTATATGTTGCTGTTGTGTAAAGTTAACTAAAATGGTTATAATTTCTGGAAACTTTTTTAAGGGCCATATATGGGTGTAATTTATAAGGAAATGTGCCATATACGAAAACAATTTTAAATAAAATTATCTACATTGTGAGAGGAGGCTAGCAAACACAGTGACACATAGGCCTACATCAAACATTGGTTATGTATTACGCCCACAATTAAGGAAAATGATGTTCCAATATACATGACTGAGTGCTGTTATAGACAATCAAGTTATATAAATAATATGTCAACTTATTTTCAAGTTATGGTTGGGGGATTGAATCAGGTATAATGTTTTAAAATAAGATCTATTATGTTTCCAGTTTAGGTTTAAATAATTATAATCCAGATTTAGCTTTATAACGTATAAATCATTAAAAATTTCCTAAAAATAAATGACATTTTCAGACTAAATATAATAAGATTATACTATAAATACTGTCATGAAGGACAACAGCGATTTTTTACAAACATTTAGTTTCCAACAAGGACAATGACACAGGAACATGACACAAGACATAAAGATACCCTTGGTACAAATGAAACCAGAACTAAAAATAAGACAGCAGACAACTGTCTGAAAAACATTATATAACACCAAAAGTCATAAACGAACCGACCAAATCATTATTGACAAATTTTCACTCATGGTCTCCAAGGAATAATTTGCTACACAAAACAAAGTTACATAAATACATATAAAGACAAATGCCTTCAGATAAACTGTTATATCTGTTACAAATATTAGTCTAAACAAAAAAAAACCTTAAAAGAAATAACAAACTGTTTTTTCAGTAACTAAGGTGGATAATCTTCGCAGTTTCTCTCTAATTTTCCTCATTAAATCATATAATCTCATATTTTGTGAAATGTATAACACATAACCTGTATATCATGTTTTATGTATGTATATTTCTCCATTTGTCACAGGTTGTTTTTGTGTCAGCAGATAAAAATCCTGAACAACAGTCTCCAGACATAATTAAAACAAAAAAGATGTTGAATATATGTTTATGGATATATTACTTTTATGCCAAATAAATATCTCTCTCTTTTTCTCTCTCTCTCTCTCTCTCTCTCTCTCTCTCTCTCATGGTAAACTGAGATATGGAACCAAGCCTATAACCATAGTTATTCATAGGATATATATATATATATAAAATTTTTTTGTGTGGTTTGTAGAATATATTAAATGTCATCCAATAGGGGATTTTTTTTATATAGTATGGAAAATTACAGAAAATAGGATTTTTTACATAGTACATGCATATTACAAAAATCTTCCGTACAGACTTAACATTGGCTGTTACATGTGGTGTCTTGGGCTAAATTCTGTGTGATTACACTGATTATTCAGTCTGAAATGTTTGGGCTGAAGTAAACCCTTGGGGAAATTTACATACAAATATTGGGAGAGGTGGTTGTGTTTGTGTGCCAATAAGGTGCGAAAGATGAATTTTTAGCATTTGTCAGGGATTTTTGTGCATATGATCAGGTTAAATTTCATCTAGGAGGTTGAAAGTGCAGAATTTTACTGATGTTTTGTTGATTATTCATGGTTGCAATTTGCAGATGTCTGCTGTTAACACTTGCCATTTTGGGGTATCCTTTAAAATGTTTTCATCCGTACCGACTCAGAACTGGTTTTAATACATGAGGTGTCTTGAGCTATATTCTGCGTTTTTAGGCTGATTAGTCTGAAATGTTTTGGGCTGCAGTAGACCCTTTGGAGAAAGTTGGAGAGCTGGCTATGTATTTGTACCAATGAGGAGCAAAAAAATGGATTTTTAGCATTTTACAGGACTTTTTGTACATATGATCAGGTTAAAATTCAGCTAGGGTGTTCAAAATGCAGAATGTTACTGATATTTTGGTGAACATACACGTATGCAATTTGTGGATGGCTGCTGTTAATACTTGCCATTTTGGGGTGTGCTTTAAAATGTTTTTATTCCATACAGACTTAAAAATGGCTGTAATACATATAGTGCCTTGGGCTAAATTCTGTGTTATTTGGTTGAATAGTCTTAAGTGTTTGGGCTGTAGATGACCCCTTGAGGAAAAATTGCAAAAAATATACAAAAAAATTGGGGGAGCTGGCTGTTTTTGTGTGCCAATAAGGTGCAAAAAAGATTTTTAGCATTTGACAGGGCTATTTGTGCATATGATCAGGTTAAAATTAAGCTAGGGTGTTGAAAATGCAGAATTTTACTGATGTTTTGGTGAACATGCATGATTGGAATTTGTAGATGACTGCTGTTAATACTTGCCATTTTAGGGGTTTCCTTTAAAGTGTTCCATCCATACCCAGCTAACACATAACGTTTCCGCAACTTTCATGATAAAGTTGACAGAAAGTTATGCTACAACATTACAGTGTCACAACGTTGTAGCAACATGAACAGGCTGCAAAAGGGAAGCGGCGGATGGTGTATAGACGTTATGGGAAAAACGTTTAGTATTTTACCTTACAGAAACATTTTCCCAATGTCGTATGGAAATATAAATATCGCGTGAAAATTTTCTTTAATTTCAGTTTAGAATTATATATATCGTCATATTTTTCCTATTCAAATATTATATAATGTTATTTAATGTAATAATTTGCTCTTCGTCTAGTTTCACTAAAAGGTTTTCATAACATCCAGGCAACGTTTGGTGAGCAATGCTTAATGTTTGTCAGATGGTTTTGAAAGACACTTTATTTTTATAGGTGGGGAAAACGTTGTACAAACTTATTTACAGAATTTATATTCACTGGCAATTTAAACACGTAAATTATGCGTTGTGAATATTTCAATCAGCTTACATTTATCTTTATTTTCGTTTATTCCCGTAGTAAAAAAAAACTAGCTATTAATTCTCTTGCGAATCAATGATTACCGAATTACGGTGAAGAGTTATGATTTAAGAGGGGTATATTCAGTTGGAAAAGCAACCGATACCCAGTATAAAAAATATCAGATCCAATGTAACCTTGAGGTTTCTTTCAAATACAAATTGAGCGTGCCTTTTCTTTGACCTTATGCTAACAGTTTCTGGACGTTTTCCGAACGTTTTGTCGAATGTTATATAATATTAATTGGGATAACGTGTCCCTAACGAACGTTATTCGACTATTGTTCGAATGTTGTTCAATATTACTATATAACCTTTTTTTCTAACGCCAGGCAAACATTGCCCTAATGTTAATATATCCGTATATACATTTCATGAAAATAAATGTATTCTTTTGTTAGTAATGTATCTTAAGCTTATTAGAAAATAGATAAGATCACAGTTACTCTGAGGTTTTCCTTGAAATTGTGCGTATTTATATTTTTCCATACGCTAATATTTTCCTAACGTTATCGATCATTAATCAGATGTTATTTAATATTGGGGAAATATTTGTATCGGACGCCAGGACAACATTGCTCCAATGTTATTTTGTCCATATATACATCTCTTGAAAATAAACGTATTCTTTATTTGCGAATGTATTTGATACTTTATGAAAACAAAAGTAAAATCCAGAGTTACCTTGTCGTAGTCTGTATTTACTTTGACCCATACTATCCTTTTCCAAACGTTATCTGACTATTGTTCGAATGTTACTCAATATAACTATAAAACATTTGTCTAACGTCAAGCAAACATCGCCCTTACGTATGTTTTCCATATTTATATTTCTCGAAAATAAATGTATTAACTGGTTTTAAATGTATTTAATACTTCATGAAAATAAAACATGAAATCCAAAATTTATCTTGAATTTCTTTTAAATGCAAATATAGTGTATTTTTACTTTGACTTTTGCTAACCTTTTCCGAACGTTATCCGACTATTGTTCGAATGTTATTAAATATATAACTATATAACACTTTTACCAACGCCAGGCAAACATTGCTCTAATGTTAATTTGTCCATATTAATATTTCTCGAAAATAAATGTATTCAGTGGTTTGCAATGTATTTGATACTTCATAAAAACAAAAATGAAGTCCAATAATTATCTTGTCATTTCTTTTAAATGTAAATTAAGTGTATTTTTACTTTGAACTTTGCTAACCTTTTCCGAACGTTGTCCGATTATTGTTCGAATGTTATTAAATATTACTATATAACATTTTTTTTCTCACGCCAGACAAACATTGCTCTAATGTTAATATATATCCATATATACATTTCATGAAAATAATGTATTATTTTGTTATGAAAGTATTAGAAAAAAGATAAGATCGAATTTATTCTGAGGTTTCTTTGAAATTGAGCGTATTTATTTTTTTCCATCGGCTAAAATTTTCCTAATGTTTCCCGAACATCAATCAGATTTTATTTATTGTTGGAATAATATTTTTATCTGACGCCAGGACAACATAGCTCCAATGATATTTTGTCCACATATATATCTCTCTTGAAAATAAATGTAATCTTTATTTGCGAATGTTTTTGATACTTTATGAAAACAAAAGTAAAATCCAGAGTAACCTTGTCGTAGACTGTATTTACTTTGACCCATACTAACCTTTTCCAAACGTTATCTGAGTATTGTTTGAATGTTACTCAATATTACTATATAACATCTTCTAACGTCAAGCAAACATTGCCTTAACGTATGTTTTCCATATTTATATTTCTCGAAAATAAATGTATTCACTGGTTTGGAATGTATTGGATACTTCATAAAAACAAAAATTGAAATCCAAAACTTATCTTGTCATTTCTTTTAAATGCTAATTCCGTGTATTTTTAACCTTTTCCGAACGTTATCCGTTTATTGTTCGAATGTTATTTAATAATACTATGTAACATTGTTTTCTAACGCCAGGCAAACATTGCTCTAATGTTACTTTGTCCATATATACATTTTATGAAAATAAATTTATTCGTCTGCTAGATATGTATCTAAAACTTAAAGGATAAGGTCCATATTAACCTTGATTTTTTTCAATTCAATTGAGCGTATTTATATATATTCCATATATGCATGCTAACACGTTCTTTATGTTTTTCGAGCATTAATCAAATTTCATTTAATGTTGGTTTCTTATTTTTCTAATGTCAAAGCAAAAATTGCAATTATTTAAATTTTCCCAGATATAAATTGCTTGAAAATAAATGTTTTCATTAAAGTGGACTATGTATCTGATACTTTATATGAAAACAAAAATGAAACCCCAAGTTACCTTGTCCTTTCTTAAATGCAAACTGAGTGTATCATTATGCTTTGTATAAGGATTAATTATTTAACCGAAAACGTATATCCGACACTTCATATGAAAAGTATAAAACCACAGATCCGATGATGTGTGATATAATTTAATTTATTGATTTTTGCACTGTTATTTCTACATTTTATGTGTGTTCAAGACATTAGTGGTATTATTTCAACATAAGCACTGCTAACTCTCTAATTTGTTCCGGCTCCCTTGAACTATTTATTTATATAATGGGAACATAATAAGTTTAATTTATTGTGGAAGTGTTTACTTCTGCATAAATTGTTGAAAACGGGGTATAATCGGACAAGTTATCAAGTTATGATTCAGGTAGTAGCACAGACAACATTAAATTTGATAGAACGGGGTGACATTTTCCCCATGGTTCACCCCCCCCCCCCCCCTTTCATCACCACTCTCCTCTCTCACACACAGGCGGGCATATGATTTACGGCCTGTCAGCCATAGGGTTCAAAGCTTTCTTTAAGATAGCTTTGCCAGCTCATCTAGGTTTGACTAATTTCGGGCTCCATATAAAATCGATTTATAATCGAGCCGAACCTGGTCTATATCTAGGTTTGAAAATGAATGTCTGCAGTATACTCTTTCTGTAAACTGATGTAGGAAGTGTGTATGTATATATATATATATATATATATATATATATATATATATATATATATATTTATTCAGTCACATTCAGGCCCAGACACCCATAAAAAAACATGAGATGTCAGTTGTTTGATCTTGGACCCCACTGGGCCAATAATTTTATTAATTATACCGCACCCCAAAAAAGACAAAATAATATCATATAAGAAATAAAACCCAGGTATGGTGGAGTAACCGCCATACACAAACATGTAGTCCTACATGTATAAGACACATAAAAACAATCATGGAGGAGGGAGGGAGGGATGACGGGTAAAGAAAGCAGTGATGCATGCATAGGACCGGCTGAGTCAATGCTGTCCTTTGCTATATACTGGGGGTATGACCTGTATCTACCTACCAGAATCCCATTGTTCTGCCAGTCATCCTGGCTTTTTTTACTTGCATTATGGTCTTCTTGTAAACTGATGTTGGAAATGTGTGTTTATATATATATATATATATATATATATATATTGTATATATATAAATATATATTTATTCATGGTGTTTGTTGGATATTTTGTACAGCTTTTTCCGCTCAGTATTTCTCTCTCCATTTAGATATAGATATAGCATATATACATATATATTTCCCTATAGGTCTGATAAAGTTGTAGAGTCGAATTATAATAAACACGTTTCAATTGCTGTTATAATAAGGCCTATATTTGGTGTTCAGATTGAACAACAATAACGTCTTGAATCTGAAAGTCAATTAAAATTAAACTGAAACCTTCACATACTAGTATTTAAACCTCGTCCGATTTCTAGGCCTATTATTTTTTTAACAAGCAGCTAACACGGTTTAGTTGTCAGTTAATAAACTTCAGAGAACCATTTCTGAACAAATATTGTCATTTATCTGACTCACGATTTTGACCAATCACCGTTCACCTAGCTTTGGCGGGAAGAAATGAACCAGCGTGAAGCGGGGCAGGAAATCCGGCAGTGGCAAGTACTCGGTAAGTGCATATTTCTGGCCATATAGAATAACATAACATATTCACTGTGATTCTTCTTTAATACATTATAAAGCCACCCACTAACAGTTTTCTTCAGATGAAAATAATGTCATTATTTTCGGTGAATGCGTTAGGTTATCGCTTATGCCTTTATTATCGCTCACGTGTGTTATTTATAATTAATGTGGGTCTGATTAAAAGGCGGACTTAAATATTGATCCAAATGGACACAAAGGGACGTGAAGATTGACCTAAACAGGCCCTAACATCAGTTTGTTTTAAAGAGAGAAAATATTTATGACAGGTTAAATTTATCATGCAACTGCCTGAGCCGAATATTTCACCCCTAGGATTTCAGAAGCAGACATCAAATACATGTCTATAGGCCTAATTACCTAGTGTGAAAATAAGCGTGACAACGCAAGAAAATAGAAAATTGTATTAATAAATAAATATTTTTAGAATTAAGTACTTTATAGTAGGCCTACTATAACAACTTATCAACCATGCGAATATATACCTAATTATACCTAATTTATGCAGAAAAATTAGAATGACATGACTATAGTGTCAAAATATGTAACTTTGTTCAAAGTAAAAGAAAAACCAGAACTACAAAGAAACATATAGGATGCATGTAAGAGTAATGCTAGGACTGTTGTCACCAATTTGGACATTAATGGTAGGACAAATAACCATCTTCTATTATATTGACCCATGCAATCCTTTACAGAGCTGATGTAAATTACTTTCTAAACTTACAGACATATAACTTTTATATAATATATTGGGTGTGGAAATACTTAAGCATTCTTTATCTCAATTCAAGGAGGGGGAAGTGGAAATAAGCACTTCCTTTTAGTATATGTGTAAGTTAAAATATAATATCAAAATGGATACCTGTGTCTGTGAAAAATTAGTCTTGATCGAAATGGCACAAAGAAAATACTAGCAGAACTAAACATTCAATGTTGATGAAAGTTTCTAGACATTATAATGAAAAGTCACCCTCATTTCTTTAACAGATGAAGGCAAATAGAGCCAAACATATTCAGTTATAACTGACAGGCTTTGTAAACTTAGTGATAAAGGGCCCTGCACATAACCAGAGCCCAAATGGTACTCTCCAGTTCACACTGCAGCCGATATGGTTGACCAGAAAACTGAGACAAGAGTCAATAGCCGTCTGTGGCTCACTTGAGCTGGCAGCTGAAATTGCCTGAAATCAGTGGTGGCTGATACAAGTATGTCCCTAAATTTTTTTCGCTCATTTGCATGACTTTTTTATAATACCATGTTCCTGAGAAAGTTACATATTTAATTCAAGAAAACAAGAAAAATCATATGACAAGAAAAACAAGTCTAAAAACTTTTTGAGGCAATTCTGAATGATTTAGCAAATTATGTTTAGCTGTGCTAACACATTGCAAGCTTGTTAATAAATTAATCACGTTTCAGAAATGTAAATTATCACAGTAAATAAAATGTGTAAAATACATAAAAAAGTAAAATAAATATTTTGGAATAGTATTTAGTTTATAATTAAATTTCCATAAAAAAATTAATGTCTTAGCAAGCCTGCCAGAAGTACAAGAAAAAACCTGATGTAGTGAAGTATGTATGCATATGTGTGAATAAACGATTCTTTTTTCAATAATTCAAGTGGTGAAGAGTTGCTCTGACACCTTTAAAAGTATGGTGTTGAGTATATTATGGCAACTGCACACTGGAAAGGCACACAGAAGTTTTAATATATTTATAACTTTTAAATATTAAAATTCACCTATTAAAACTAAACACGAAGCTAAATTCATACCAAAATTATTGCCATGACTACAAAAGCAATACTAAAGCCTCATCATATTTTATAGTGCATGATTTATGTATGAGCTTGAGTTAAAAAAATAAAAAGTGTAACATTTTTTCTTTATTATACACCCATCATATGATGGGAGTATTTTGGTATACCCACTGTCTGTCCGTTAACTATTAGTGTCGCAGGAATAATTCACTAGGGCTTTGATGGATTTTCATCAAACTCACCATAACTACATACCAACAGATTATCTCACCTGAGTTGGATGATGGGCAGTATTTATTATGTTCAAAGGTCACTAGGCTACTTTGTGGTTTTGCTGTGATAACATGCAGAGAATATGAGGGATTTTGATAAAACTCATCAGAAATGTTAATATAATAATTCACCAAAGTTTGATTTTCTTAAAAAAATCCATATGTATTTTATGAGATCAGACCACTGCACTTTGTTGACTTGCCAAAAATCCTATGGATTTTCATGGAACTCATTATACATATTTATTAATAGAGTTTCTACCCTTAATTACATTCTCATCAAATTTCCCAAATATTCAATGGGGTCAGGGGTCATCAGATACACAACAGGCGTATTATGCATGTTTGCCTTGCTCTTGTATTTGATTTGTTAACGTCAAAGTTAATGCACAAAAAAAAAAAAAACTCAAACATTTGGTTTAATCTGAGAAAAATGTAAGGGTTTGTTATTTGTGAGTCATGTAAATTGAAATAAATAATTTGAACGTTTGGGTCCTATATTGGTCTGTTAGGGTCACCAGTCACATCCGTTTGGGTCCCGTTTGGGGGGGGGGGGACTGTTTCGGGTCCATTTGGGTTGTTGGGGTAATTAGACCCATTTCTGTTTCATTTCATAATGTCTTAACAATATTTTGAATTAAGCGTATCTCGATTCAAACTCTGATACCCATTGCCAGGGGAAAACTGTAACTGTAAAGATTTAAATGGGGGGGGGGGGGGTTGGAGATTAACATGTGAATTTTCTGTTCAAAATATGAATATAAATTTTAGTTGGTGACCAGAATTCTTTGGTGGCCCACCTGTTATTCTTTACTTGTTTTCGTGCCTTTTAATACCCCAAAAATTGCCACTTGACAGTACTGTGAGCATTATAAGTAAAAAACTAATGGATAGATTTCTTTTATATTATGCATTTATACTGGGAAACCCGGTTAATATGGTCCATATGGCCAAAAACTGCAAGTACAAGGGCTATGGATCTCTAAACAGTGTTGTTCACAAGATCGAGTTCGGCTCTCGAATGGCATGGCTGGGTTTCCGCTGCTGGGATCGGAGGAGGGGATGTGGGTTGCTTCTGGCTATGTGGCTGTGGATGCTGTAGCTTTCTAAAAAGGTCACATGCTCGAGATGGACAGTGTCGGCCTCTGCAGATCCCTGCTTGGCTTGGCATGGCACTGTGACCGTTGGCTCAGAGAACATGCTAAAGGAGCGCAAAGGGCTGAGGTCTTGACCGCAGCAACCTGTAGCTGCTCGATGATCACATACCTCTTTTGGTTTGTTTGGTTGGTTGGATTATGGGATAGTGTTTAGTTAAATTGGGACCATGACCTTTCCTATGAGAGTGGCCTTGACCTTGAATATTTCCATATTTGGTGAAATTCACACAGAGTCTTTAATATCTCAGTAAGGGATACATGGAATAATCCAAAACTCAAATTAACTGAAGATCTTGGAGAGCTTTGTCTTTTGCAGAAGACATGTAGGTGGCAACATGTTGTGTTGTTTTCTTGTTAAAATGATGTTAACGCAATAACTTCAAAAGAATTTGAGATACAGTCACCAAACCAACGGCTTTGATGCATCTTATCAAGGGCTATGTTAGGTTAAAATATGGGTGACCTTGATGTATATTTCAAGGTCACACAGGTGATAATGCTAAAATGATATTCCAATACTTATATTTTTAAGTTGATCGATGGATTAAATAAATTTTTTTTTAAATCTTGGTTATTTTGTCTTCTGCAGAATACCGGTGGTGCCACCTTGTGTCGTTTTCTTGCTTTCGCTCCTTGTAATACCCCACCATTGCCACTTCACAGCATTGTGAGCCTGATAAGTTGAAAACTAATGGACAAATTTCTTTCTTATCATGTATATAGACATGGGTTACGGAATATGATTTCAGTTTGGATCATGACCTCTCCTTCGAGGGTGATCTTTACCTTAAATATGCCCATACTTATAAGAAACCATGGTGGCTTGCCAAGTGTCAGTCTCTGCATCTGAATTCAAGATGGGATCCTATTCTTTGAGGCTGGGGGGAGGGGGGGGGGGGTTAATTGTATGGGGACACTATGGCACCAAATATCTAGTTTAATAATAAAGATCCTGTTATGAACATGGTATGACATGCTATTTCATAAAGGTATCAAATTTATCAATGAGCCAGATTGTGTTGTAGCATGTATTTTTACACTTTGCTGACAACCCATCCCCCTGCCCCCACTTCATACACACACACACACACACACACACACACATCCCCTCACATAACATGCGCAAGCATGCAGGATGGGCAGTTGGTAAAATCTGGTAAAAATTTGGTAAAATTATTATTGAACACAACCATGTGCAATGACAGTTTAACTTGTGGATCGTTGGACAGGTCCAGTAGGAAATTAATGCAAATTTTGTGCAAATGAACCCTTACCCCTGCAAAAAACAGCTAGTTTTTGAGGATATATTCCCTCATTATCTCTCATTTTATTTAAACTCAGTGACCATAATTTCGTTCATACTAACTGTTCTGCAGTAACTTTGGTCTCTGTCTGAATGACATCTAATTATCTGCATCAGTGAAAATATGTATGGGTTATATGGTGTCTTACTGCTGCACAAGAAATATGTGCCCAAACATATTTGAACAATTCTGTCTGATGATCAATGTGGTATCGTACTGGGTTGTACTGCTTGTAGAGATAGACAAGAGGTAATAGTTTTACCTAATATATTATCATATTTGATTGTTATCTGGATAGTTCAATTCCAGGTGTGGCTTATGAGATTGGGTAATCGTGGCCTGTCCAAGGTCCATGGTTTTCTAGTGTTTCTCTCAAACCTTACCCACTACATAGTGTCATGATCCAGCCATGGTCACTCGATCATAATATTAGATAATGAGATGTCTCACTCTCAGACCCTCTGTGGTGCTGGATGTCCACATTAGTCAATAGCTCATTTTTCCTGTCATAATTACCACAAATAAGGTAAGAATGGGACTTTTGATAAAGGTAAATTCAGAAATTTGACATGAGGAGTTACCTGCATAGTAGTAATAATTGTTAGACATACTGGTATATGAAATATTCTGAAAGGTGAGACTATTATCTATATAATTCCCAGTATTTTCTGGGTAATCCTGGGAATTCCCATTGTCCTGAGAAATTTGCTGATTTCCTGGGAATTTAAAAACCCTGCAACAGTGACAGTGACAATGGTCGTATAAACATAATGACAATGACTGGTGTTAGCATAATGACAGTGAACGTGAAAATGGTGTAAAGCATATAGTAATAGTGACAGTGACAGTGGTTGGAAAGAAAGCATAGGGCTAGTTACAATGACAATGCTTATAGCATAGCCGCAGTGGCAATGACAATTATTAACTGTGTGAAAGTGACATTGACAATGCTGTTAGTGTTAAGCATAGCCAGAATGAGAGTGACAATGGTTTGGTGTCAGTACAGTGACAATCCTGTTCAGCATAGGGACAGTGACAGTGGAGTTTTTAAATGGAAAATGCCTATGACAAATGTGCTATTAGCATTCTGAAAGTGTGACAAACAGTGACAGTGGTGTTAATTATAGAAAAAGTGCATGCATGGACATTAAAAAAGTGTTTGTGTGATTAGAGTCCACACTGTTTGTTTACCATACTAAGAGTGCAAGACCAGATGTCCAATCTTTTGCTTTTTTGATATCCCAGAAACACTTAAAAAATAGGAGAGACACCAATTGTAAGCCTCTTGATTACAAATCTTGTGTCTGACTAAATCAGTTAAAGAAACTCCGGTTTAAGCATATCAAGGTCTTTGTACAAACAGACAGCCTTACATTGATTATCAGTATAGTTATAATGAAGAAAGATTGAAGCTGTTTTTATAATTGTACGGAAAAATTAGGACAGAGAACAAAATTTAAAGAGTAAAATTATGCTGATGTATATTTACTAATCCTGGTATGTGAGCTGGTTTAAAGAATGAAATTGTCCCAGAAATGAATAATTTAGCAACAGATGTGGCTGTAAGCACCACTATCAAATTAACACTAAAAAAATATTACTACCTTCGTAAACTCTTAATTCTGTCAAACTTTAGGCTTCTGGCACTATTACCCTCATTCCCATAATAGTCATTATTAAAGAACAAGATTCAGTGTCTGGTCTAGGTTATGGTTAAAAGAAGGATATTTTGGGTCTGTCTAAATTGCGGAGAATCCGCGGAGAGATGGTGAATTCGTGGAGAATTTGCAGAGAGTTTTTACATGCAATGATACTTTAAAAATACACATTAAAATCACTTAAATCTCCAACTATATCACTCTTAACACATTTGTTCACTGTTAAATGACAGAAATAATTAAAAATCTGTACATTCATTTAAAATTCAGCTCTAAGTTGCTTGGGCTCTTCTCTTAAGATTTTTTTTGTGCCACGCAAGAGACAACGAATAGCATCAGGAGACTGTGGGCTATTGGCGATTGCAAATGCAGCTGATTTTTGTTCCAATCCAGAAATTAAACAAACTGAACATTTTAACCAAGGATTATACATAACACTTAGTTTCTTGTTTCAGTTCAGGCATTTAAACTTTCTCCCAGAATACCAAAGCCTAAATATAAAGCAACTGTAACCATTGGGATTAAATGTGAATGTGGGATAGAAGATGTATTTGAGGACATGATTGGGTGTAATAAAAAAAAGAGAGAAAAAAACTGTAATAAGTTGTTTCATTTTAAATGTGCATTTGTCTTAAAAATAAATAAAACAATTAATGAAATGGTTTTGTGAAGATTGTAAAAATAAATTATTGTACTATTGCTGTATATATGTGTACATTGTGCTATATTTTCTCTTTTTTTTATTATTATTATTATACTCTGTATTGTTATGATCAGAAAGAAGTGTGGTGTAAATAGGGTCTATATATACTATAAATGGTGATAGTGCTATTATCTAACAATAAATGTAGGTAAAGTTATGATTTATTTATTATATTATATTTTTCGTTCACCCCCTATAAATTTGAAACACGTTCGTGGTTTTGTTAAGGTTTGCACAATAAACTGTCCAAATATGAGGTGTTTTGCGGTTTCGTCTAATGATCTGTCAGTTTCAGCTGGTGATATAGACGGGTGTTAAATTTTGCGTAGGCCTACCGCATTCACTCGGTGGTGAGTCTACATTGTTGAGCGTAAAATCCTTAATTATGTACAGATTTTTTACTTATTTAGGTTATTTAACAGTGCGCAAATATGTTAAGAGTAATATAGTTGGAGATTTTAAATGATTTTTATGTGTATTTAAAAGAATCATTGCATATAAAAACTCTCCTCAAAGTCTCCACAAATTCTCCGCGAATTCTCCATCTCTCCGCGGTTTCTCCGCGTTTTAGACAGACCCGGATATTTTGTCATTTTCAGAATATCAGCTCGATTTATCGCCCACTCAAACACACTCATTGACACGCATGGCATGTCAAACAGTTTATATTTTTCAGTTGTAACAACATTGAACGTGACATCTGATGAACACGTCTTTTGTATGGTATGTGTTTTCATGGTAATAATTCATATTTTGATCGATCTAATTTGCACAGTATTTCTGTAAGTTTGTTAGATTGATCAAAATAAAGTATTCATAGGAATCTTATTGAAAACTTTAAGTTGCACAGTATTTCTGTAAGTTTGTTAAAGTTTTCCATAAGATTCCTATGAACACTTAATATGTATGAACTGTGTAAGAATAACAATTGTTTTCTCCCTGTAACAGTGCTATAAGGATTCTGCATGAAAATGAGCAAAACATTTGTGAGGTTTTTGTAAAATTCATATAAGAAGATACTGTTATATCCCAATAAGTGTCATATTTATTTTATGAAAGAAACAAATATGCACAGGAGCAAGAAAAGTTACATCTTTAGCGACGTTGACTATAATCATCTGAGCTATAGTCATGGTCCTTTGTCAGCTGCTGGTCCGGCTACCAATCCAGTCGTCCATTAACAGGGTACGTTTTGGAACCGTTGGAGCAATGAATCCCAAATTTGGCATATCCCCATATAGATGTCCCCAAAAGCTCTTACCATACCTAAATATTGGTCACCAGGACTTGATACCTTTGAGATATTAAGGAAAATCTTAATTTTCCTAGTTACACTTCAAGACTGCCTAATATCAAAACCACTGATCTGACTCTGATAATTTTAATATGCATTTTCCTCTACACATTTGCTGTGTACTTGCCAGAAATTAGTTCATTATTGCCAATATTTAGCTTAGCTGACTATAAGTCATCTGAGCTATAGTCGTGGTCCTTTGTCCGTTGGCTGTCCATCCGTCCGTCCGTTAAACTGGCACGTTTTGAAACCGTCGGACCTACGAATCTGAACTTCGGCATACTGTTAGATGTCCCCAAAATCTCCTACCAAGCCTAAAATTGGGTCAGTATGACTTCGTTTCTTCAAGATATTAAGGAAAAATTTCAAATTACCAATAAAAATATATTATTGCATTTCAGGACTACCTAATACCAAAACCACTTATCTGTTTTTCTTAATATTTACCAGAAGTAATCTCTTATATATTTCCTATATACATGCCAGAAATTAAGTCTGTTAAGTATAATTTCATTAAGTTATGGGCCCATACATAATGGACTTTGTAAAAAAAAAAGGAAAAATATTTACTCACTTAACATTAAACATTTTGAAACTAGAGACTATTTTCCCAAGTATATTACTTTGTTTAATTAAGATTAAGTTGTTTACCCAAAATTAGATCTGAATTCTGTAATTTTTTTAAGTTATTAACATAAAAATAAAATCCGTACCTTAAATTTTGCCCAACTTTGATGATGGCACTTTTTTTTCCTGTAGGTATTATTGATTTAATTTTCAAAGCATGTAAACATAAGTATTTTATTTGTTTAAATCTGAAATTTGAATATAAAAGTTTGAAAATTAGGATAGTTATTGCTTTTTTCTTGAGGCTCCATTGCTTAGTCCAGATGCAGGGTCCCACTCCAGATCACTGGAAGTCAGCTGTGCCAGGGTTTCTGATTTGTTACAGTCACTGGAGGAGATACCCTGCTGTAACAGGTGTACAGTTATTCTCATATCACCACCCCAATCTCCCCCCAATCAAGTTTTCACTGTATCTCCTTAATTGTAATGCTGTTTCCACTCAATTATACAACTTTAATATACTCCAATAAAACTTTCCTTGAAAAATGGTTTAATATCGCACAGAAATGATCATAGGGTAATGCTTTCTGAAGTTTGTTCAAATGGTCTCAGTTCAGTGACTTTTGGCTGAGTTATGGGAAGCTGAATTTAGTCATATGCCATAACAGCCCATTTTAGCTCAGTTGCTACAAAGATCTTCTTCTCAAAAACCACTTAGCCAAATTCTTAAATCTCACACATTAATTATCCTTAGATATTGATAATTCAAGTTTGTTCAAATGGTTTTGGTTCAGTGATTTTTGGTTGAGTTATTGGAAGCTTAACTTAGCCATTTTGCTTTATTTTCCCATATGAATTATAAACCTGCAAAACGTTTTTAAACTGACGCCACTGAGGCCAATTTGTTTAATATTTTACAAGAATAATCCCCTGAATAATTCTTATAATAATTGTCTTTTAGGGTTCCAAAGAATGAATTTTGGCTGAATTATAAAGATTTAATTGAGTCATTTTACTATATGTTAGCTGTGTGAAGCAGATACATCTAGCCTGGAACCAGTTTATCAGCATCCGTTACATGACTCCAGACATTTATATTTCAGGTTATCTTTGGTTAATATTGACAAGAATGTTTTTTAAAAACTTTTAAAAAATGTAGATTTATGATTTTATATATTCTTCATGCCAGGTAATGATTACAATCACAGGTATACGTTAACCCATACTATTTAAAAAACGACTGGAGCTAGCATCATGAAACTTAATGCAAAAAATTTGCCATCTGAAAAAAATCTGCATTTTCTTAGATTTTATAGAGAAAAAGCTGAAAAAATTTAAAAAATCTTCTCCTCTAAAACCACCAAGCCAATTTGTTCAATATTTCATAAAAATAATTTTTTATACCATATCTCTCAAGTTTGTTCAAATGGTTCAAGTTCTGTGAATTTTGGCCGAATTACAGGAAGTTGAACCTAGTCATCTGTCCAAAAAAGCATACTAAAATGACAATCACAGAAATGGCCAGAGCTATCATCACCAAAATTTATGCCAGTGTTGGTCACATGAGTCATATATGAAATTCAGGTATTGGTTGCGCCACCTGCATTGACAATTTTTTGTACAGGGGTCATTGGTCGTCTGTATATCAACCCATAATTTCTCAGGAATTGCAGGAGCTACCATCCCCAGATTTTATGCAATTATCTGTCACATATCAAATGCTGTTGGATTTAGCTTATGTTTTTTGCTATCTGTATTTACTTAGATTTTATAGGGGGGAAAAACTGAAAAACCTTTAAAAGTCTTCTTGTAAACGGTCCAACCAAATTGTTCAATATTTTACAGAATGATCCCAGAGGCAAGCACTCTCAAGTTTGTTCAAATGATTTGCATTTGATGAATTTTAGTGGAGTTAAATGAATTTGAACGGTCATTTGGCCGAGTAAGCATACGGACATAGTTATCTCAGAAATGACAGAAGCTAGCATTACAAATTATCGTGCAAATGTTGGTCACATGACTCATATTTGAAGTTGCAGATTTTGATGTGCCACCTACATTGACCTATTTTCTATGGACAAAAACCTCATAATTTTAGCCTCTTTCAGCTTAAAATGTTTATGATGAAAGTGTCAAGTTGAATCGTTCAATTTTTCAAAAGAATTATTGTAGGACATGGTTCTTTCAATCATATCAGAAAATCTTAAGTTGGTCTTATGGCCATTATTATGTCTAACTCAAACTTAGGACTGCAAAACTGTTCTTCTACAAAATTACTGTTTCAATTATAACTTCTGTTACATGGCACAAAAATTATTCTTAGGTGGCCTTAGTTAAAATTTACTTGAATGATTTTTGGCAGAA
Organism: Sipunculus nudus; assembly: GCA_026874595.1. NCBI lineage: Eukaryota > Metazoa > Annelida > Sipuncula > Golfingiida > Sipunculidae > Sipunculus > Sipunculus nudus. The sequence goes on along the minus strand of CM049311.1, from coordinate 85,898 downwards.
TTATTGGACCTTTAACAATGAAAGAACTGAATCTTTTATTTTCTAGATATTTTGATAAAAAGTTTATGAATATTTCAGCTTGAAAAAAAAGCATTTTAGCCAAAGTCTTTCAGTATGTGTAAACAGATTTGCCAACAGGCAACGATTGTTTCTTTATATTGACATAGGTTAAGAATCTGCCAACTGTTTCAGATTTGGCAATAGATCAAGAGTTCATTCAGTGCAGCCAGATACAGGTCAAGAGTTCAGTCAGTGCAGCCAAGCACAAGGCTTGTGATCCCCTCATGGGTGACATGTGAACACCTCATGGGCACCATTTGATCACCTCATGGGTGTCATGCCCCTCAGGGCTGCATGTGGAGCTAATCTATTTATAGCTTTTGCAGACTGCCAACTGTATCAGATTAAGCAACAGGTCAAGAGTTCACTCAGTGCAGCCAGGCACAGGTCAAAAGTTCACCCAGTCTAGCCAGGTGCAGGTCATGAGTTCACTAAGTGCAGTAGCCTGAGCTAGCAAATTTGTCACTGTTCGCTCGGGGCAACTGCCTTCAAAATGTTTAGTACCTGCATTGTTCATATACATGGGAAGTCATGGTCCAGCAATGAAGCATTATACCTGGTGTATTTCCCAATGCACAGGTTCGCATTAGGCCTGTAGGCCTTGTTAAATATTAAATAATCATGAATGAACTTTTTATCCTGTCAGCATTTTTTAATTAAGTGAAAATCCTATATACATATACACTATAACAATACAGATATTTTAAAAATACTGGAAATATATTTACTCACTAAACATGATAATTCCTTAAGGTTGAGACTTTATTCAGGGAAATAACTTCATTTAATCACTTGAGATTAAATTAAATATAAATCCTAAATTATATCTGAATTTTGTCAGTTGTTCAAGTTTTTGGTATCAATATAAAATCAGTACCTTAAATTTTGCCAAATTTTGACCAATGCATGTTTTCTCCCTGTTAGTGCTGTAGATAAAATTTTCACATGGCATTTTTACATAAGCATTTCATCAGTTAAAATCTGAAATTGGAAACCAGTTGATCCAAAACTGAAGATTTTATTGAAGTTTATAAGCACCATGTCAAGTATTGTTCACATCAAGTGAGCTAGCACTCAGCTCCCCAGACTTTTATGTAAATCACATCATTTCTATCCAGCTCCCTCTGTCTGGGTGAGCTTGGTCAGGCTGTCTGCAGTAACTGTGACAGAGAGCTTCTCTCTCTCCTCCCCATTCTATTGACAGACCTGTACAATAAACAAGGCTAGACAACCAGAAGTCAATGGCCTACCAGATAGACTCTGACCACAGATAACTAGAAAATGTCATAAAGAAAACCAAAGGGGAAGAAAATGAGTCATATTTTGTAAAAATTGGACCAATATTGACACAGTTATAATGAAAATCAAAATTTTACATGTTTTCATGAACTTTACCTTGAACTTTGACCTATTTAAAAATACACATACAGCTTCAAGAAATTGTACTGATAAATGATAGGTGAAAGTAAGAAAGTGACTCCTGGTAAACTGTGGCCTGCTAACAGAGGCAAGAACCAGCAAGAAGGCAAATTGGGGACATCTTACAAACAGACAGACATATTGACAAAAGGACATAAACTCGAGACCAGTTGACTAGACTAAGTTATGCAGAGGATAAAGATGAAAAATATGAGCCCTGTTTTGTGAAGATAGGACCAGAATTGACAAAATTATGAGGAAAATAACATTTTGAGGTGTTTTAAAGTGACAGACATAATGACAAAGTAACACAAAGTTGAGACTTTATGCTCAATTAAGTTATGAAGAAGATCCAGAGGAAGAAAATAAGCTATAGTTTATGTAATTAAAAATTATAGTTTCAGAGTTATGGCCCAACCATTGTATGTTGTAGTGTTTTGTGATCAGTGACCCCCTGGAGGCTAATTGCTGAAACAGAGAAAACAGTCTTGAGATGTTAAGGTATGCCATGAGATGTACCGTTTCAAAAGGACTCCTGCTAAACTGTGGCCAGTATAAAGCTATATGTAAGACACAAGAACCAGCAAGAAGGAGAAATTGAGGACAACTGAAAGACAGACAAACATACTGGCAAAGCCTCAAAAAGTGAAGACAAGGTGACTACACCATTTTGTTAAAAAGACACAGAGTAAGAAAATAAGCTAAAGTTTATGTAATTTAGGTTTTAAGTGTTTGAGATCTGGCCAAAAAAATGATACGTTGAAGTGTTTTGGGTGCAACGCCTCCTAGTGGCTATTTTTATGCCCCCGCCACAAAGTGGCCGGGGCATATAGTTTTACCCATGTCCGTCATTCCGTCATTCCGAAATCAAACATTTGTACGAACTTTTTTTCGCAATGCCTGCAGATATTGGCCTGATTTTTGGTGTGTGGGCAGATAATGACCAGTTACAGATTGAGTTCGCGTTTCGTCCCGGTTGACCTACTTTTGACCGTTTTACGGCTCCTAAACTTAGAAAATTTCATGAAAAATAGAAATTTTCATGACAAATACACATGTACGGACTTTTTTTCGCAATGCCTGCAGATATTGGCCTGATTTTTTGTGTGTGGGCAGATAAAGACCAGTTACAGATTGAGTTCGCGTTTCGTCCCGGTTGACCTACTTTTGACCGTTTTACGGCTCCGAAACTTAGAAAAATTCATGAAAAATAGAAATTTTCATGACAAATACACATGTACAGCCGTTTTTAGCCCTCAGCTCATAGGCTGATGGGCTATTGTCGTCACCCAAGCTGTCCGTCTGTTCATCTGTCTGTCCGGTGTCTGTCCGTCCGTCCCTCCGCTCCGCGTCTGTTAACTTTTACCTTGTGAGTGGGGTATCTCTTAAAGGATTCACCGTTGGAATTTTATTTCATCAGTGAAGATGTATATTGATAAAATCTCGGTCAAGTTCGAAGATGGGTGACCTTGACCCATTTTTCTACATTTTAGAGCTAATTATAGAAAAACACTCAGAAGTTTATATCTCAGGAACCATTGTGTGGATTTTCACAAAACTTACTATGATCATTGGGACTGATGGTCTGTATGTGCTGCACAATTTTGGTGGTGCCACTTGCAATTTCTGAATTTTTAATGAAATTTTATCGGATTTTTTCAAGTTTGGCCTTTCGTGCAGGATATCTCCAAAGGTATTCAACACAGGAACTTCATTTCTTCAGTGCTATTGCATTATATTTACAAAATCTTGGTCAAGTTCAAAGATGGGTGATCTTGACCTACTTTTCAAGGTCACAGAGCTTAGTACTATAGAAAAAAACTTGGGAGCTTATTTCTCAGGAAGCATTTGGTGAATTGTTATGAAACATGGTATATACCTCTCCTCTCTCTTAAATTTATAAATGATTATCAACTTTTGCTAATATTCTAGTTTCGCAATGCAATGCTTACAGATACTGGCCCAATGTTTGGTCTGTGGGCGCATAATGACCACTTACAGATCGAGTTTCGTCCCTTTTAACCCATTTTTCACCATATGACAGATCCTGAACATAGAAAATTTCATTAAAGACAGAAATTTTCATGAAAAATGCACATATATGGACTTTTTTTCACAATGCCTGCAGATACTGGCCTGATTTTTGGTGTGTTGCTTGATAATGACCTTTTATAGATTGAGTTTGCATTTTGCCCTTGTTGACCTTCTTTTGACCATACAACACTTCCTGAACTTAAAAAATTTTTACAAAATTTCACAAATGTTTCTAATTTTCCCCGGGCGGGTGCATTCGTGTCGTTCCGACACATCTAGTTCAAAACTGAAAAATCACTTTCGAGAAATAAGTGTATGGCATGAGATGTATCAGTTTCAAAAGGACTCCTGCAAAACTGTGGCCTGTAGAATGCTTTGTGTTATACACAAGAAACAGCAAGAAGGCGAATTTGAGGACAACTGACAAACAGACAGACATACTGACAAAGCGACACAAATTTGAGACAAGGTGAATAGACCATGGTATGGAGAAAATGCAGAGGAAGAAAATGAGCCTAAGTTTGTGAAGATAGTTCAAAGTTATGATGAAAATAAAGTTTTGATGTTTTTCTATGACCTTGTCTTTTACCTTTAACCTATGTTAACCAGAAACAATCAACCCTGCAAGTTTCAGATCGATTGCTAAAAAATTGTAGCCAGGAGAGTTTTGACAAACAAACATACAAACAAACACCCACAAACAGACATACGCAACTGACCAACATGCTTGATGAAATCAAAGATTTCCAGCAAGCAATAAATCTTATCATTTCACAATTTTTTTCATAAACCAGCAGTAACCAGACTGCTTCCACCCACCCACCCTTTCAATAAATGGGATTAATAAATAAGACAAATCTAATAATTTCATTGTTCGATTCATTTTTTCAGACTTGAACAATTTCAATTTAAAAAAAGACCCATGATTTTAGTCTTAATATTCAATTGTATTAAATATAAGGTTCTCATGTAAGTGCTCATTGACGTGTTTAAAGATTTAATACAATATAGATAATATGTAGCATTTCATTCATATCTCTTACAGTTGGCTGGACCTAGGGAAGACCTTGTTAATCAGGAATATTGGGCAAACTTTCATGGTTTAAATTTTTGTTTATATGGACATATATTTAACTATTTTAACCTAATTTCATTTGCACTTTTTTAGTTTATGAAATGTGTTCTTCCATGTAACACCCAGGCCCAATTTTCCTTCTTGCATCATTAAATGGTTTCAGGCCAAAAGTTTCATTTATTGCTCAGTCCAAAAAGTGATATATATCTAATTTGTGTTCATTTGTATTTCTTTTACAGCATTTTATTTAAGTTAATAAATTAATCTTTATTATATTATAATTTGGCTCATGTCCATTATTCTGTAATTTAAAGGTTTCAATTTAGCAGGGCCTTTTCCTTGTAGCCTATGAAATGATAAAATATATAAAAAAGCCAAAAGAAATTAGTATATTTTGCATTTGCTAAAATTTTCAAAAATTCAGCTGAGCAATGTGACCCATTGGTCCCTTGTTGTAAGATTGTTACATGAAGTGTCCCATAAGAATCCTCTCAGTTTGCTTTATTCATATAAGATTAATACTCAAATAATTATTACATGACAAAGGTACTTGTAAGATTTGTTTTCCCATTTTTTTCTGTAATATTTCTTATTTACCCAATGTTATCAGTGTTTCTAGCAAAGCAGAGAAAAGTCATGGATTGCCTAACAAGTTAGGGAAATGTGATAATAAGGGAAGTCAGGGAAGAGTCATTATGTGGCTGATGTGACAGGACATATAATGGTATACTCATATCTGTCCATGCTTCTGCCTGTAAAAGCAGTCCACCTTCTGAAAAAAAATATTTCTGGCTTCCTATATGTATAATTGAGGATCCTTTGGTAATGTTGGTTGTAAAAAAAGGTCTTATAAAGCCTTCATGAAGGATGAATGAACTTGACTATCATCAACTTTATTGTTAACACAGCAAAGTTGTGAAAAAACATGTAACTTCTGGTGGTAGGTTGCACATATGGGGAGGGACAAAGGTCATTTACTGCAAAACACTGTAGCATAGCTGTGGCTTATCTGATTAACTGCCAGCTAGATGCCTTTTTTATTATATTTTGATTTTTTGGGGTATGCTTCCACATGTTGTAAACATGTTGATATAAACAAAACATGCAGCCTGTGGGCAGTTATATTGACTTCTTCTGGCCTATTTTTAGCTAAGCTGACTTTTTTTAGTCATGCTGTGCTATAGAGATGGTTCTTCGTCCATCATCCTTCTGTCTGTCCATCAGGCTGGCCGGTCGTTCAGCCAGTAGCAGGGCACAAATCTTAACCGTAAGGGCAAGAATCATGAACCCTATGTAGTCTTAGAGGTTCTTAAAAGATCTCTTGCAAACATGTAATTAGGCCACTGTGACCTATATTCTTCGAGTTATTGGGTTATTTGCACCCTCCAGAATTAATTCTTTTAGCCTAAATTTTCATCCCAAACTTTCCATCTTTCACAAATGGCTCACCTACCAACAGGGGAGGAACCATATTTTTTAGGCCACAAGGTTAAAGGTCAAGGTCACAGAACCCACTTCTTTGAAAGCTTGTTGATGCATTTTGAAGGGACATTATCAGGAGCAATATTATGCCTTTTCTTTCACACTTTCAGGTCAGTTTTGCTTTACACAAAAGTTACCCAGCAAAACCATCTCAGTACCTTGCATATGGCTTTATTGTGCTCTACATGTTTAAAAACACAGTCTACATGTGTCTGTTTACCATAACATGGCCACATGAACAGAAGTCCAACTGTGAGCCATAAGATGCAGTTTTTCAGACAGAGGGAACATGTTTAACTATTTTTTGGCTAAGTCAGTCTTGGATCTCCTGATTTAAGGAATTTCTTACAGCATTAATACAAGACATATTTTGTGATACATTCAACACCTTTCTTGCCCTCCTGTGAACACCTCAGTCTAAACTGTTAATTAATTAGTTTTATCTGTGCCTGTCACTTTAAGAGTTAACCCAGTCAAATGTATGAATGTGCTTATTAATGAATTCTCTGTGAACACTTATCAAAGGGCTGGCAGTTAAATAATAAACTGAATTGTAATTAAAAAGTTACCCTGCACAGAAGTCTACTAAATACCTATTTAATTCCATAGGAGTGATTACCTTATAATATCTAATGAAAATTGGTAAAATATAATGATTTGAATTATCATAAAATTATTACTCTGGTGATAATTTTAAAATTAAAAGGTCAAATTCACAGCCCCAACTTCTTGCGTGGAGTCTTTTAAAGGCAATCTTTTCAACCCATACCTTTCATCTGTTATATATGGCTTACCTACCAAAAGGGGAAGAACCCTATTAATGATGAGTTAAAAAGGTTAGAGGTCAATGTCACACTACTAAATAGTTCCAAATTCTTATGAACATATTTCAAGCTAAACTTTTAATCCCAAAACTTCAGTCTTTCACATATGCCCCATCTATGCTGCTATCTATGCATCACTCAGTGTGATTCAAACTTCATATTAATGGGTCTTTTTGTTTGAAGAAATAAATTATTGATATTTGTTGGTCAGCTGGTCAGGAGGTTTAAGGTTGCAGGTAAAAGTTATTCACACAGTGGTTGCCAAGTGATTACTCCAGTTTTAAGTGCTTAGAAGTACCCATCACTCTAGAAAGAATCCAAAGATGTGGGCAAAAGGCCAAGGTCATAGGTCAGGGATGTTCACAATAAATACTTATTTTGTAGACCATCTCTATTTTTCTTGTATATACCATTGTACTCCAACTAGTACATCTCACTGTGGGCCATAATTGTGAGCGTCACTTGTGATGTAGGACTCGATCCCTTAGTATCAGCCCACTGAATGATAAGAACATCATTAGTGCATAACAAATACACTCTGTTGCACAAGGTAGGTGTTAAGACTAAGAGTATTGTATTAAGTTTTAGCTACTGATTTTCCAGATGATGGGAACATTTTGCAGTTATTTTATGGAATCATAGCAATAAAATTAGTGTCCTAGAAATCTAAATATTTTTTATACAAATCACCAGATATCCAAGCAAGTGTTTGTTCTGATAATTTTTGGGTTTGTACCTGGATTTTGGACATGGGTTTATTTGTTTTACAAGACTCTTAGTGACGCTTTTTGCATTTATTTTCTTTCAGGTTTTGCAGTTTACCTACCCTGCAGACCCGACTGAAAAGCAAGGTGATAATTAAAGAAAATATTGGTCTTGCCCGTTTTGCCTTTGCATGTCCATAAATTTGATATGAGAGCTCTCCAACCTTATCATGCTACTGAATTGTTTTGGACATTCATTATTGTAACATTCTGTGGAACAATTGCCACAAGTTTGGTCTCATATTATAGGATATGTGATATCAAATGTCAGCCTTGTCAGAAATCCAAAGTGTGCCAGGTAGCCACCATGCAGTGCAGTTTCTGTGACTTTTTTTTAATGTTTGGTCCCTTTTAGATGATGTTTGTTGTGGGATTTCAGACCTGTCAGAAATCCAATATAGCCTTATCCAATATCCTTGATCTTTTGCTATAAATGTTGATCTTATATTTAGCCTGTGTGGTGTTCCTTTTGAGACTGACAAGTATCAAGCAAGCTATAGGATTAGTTCCTGTCAGCTCAACAACCATACATTTTGCCTCAGACCATCAAGTCAGTATGTTTTAACCAGACATATATGTGATATATTTTTCTGTCATCTTAGAATGTTTCAACAAAATTTGCATATAGGTTCTTCAAAATTTTGACTGGAAGTTGTGAATTTCAGCGCATGATGTCGCAGGTCATGCTTGGCAGCTGAGTGTCATGACCCCTTGGTCACTTGTTATACATGCTCCAAGGAATCAAGATAGGTGACTGGACCCCTTTAACTTTAAGTGTTGTGACAGCTAAGCAGGGATTTGATAGAAGATGGAAATGCACCACTTACCGAATAATTTCCCAAGTCCAATAATAGGCAAAATCAACACATATTTAAGGGGTCACTAGTCAACTTTGTGGTGTTGCAGTAATAACTGCACCATGGCAAGCACTTTCTACAGTGACAAAATGTGATGACTTATATTTCTAAGATTTGGGTTACCGGTAGTATGAAATGCCTAACAAGTTAGTGAATTCTTTGATAATTAGGGAAGTCAGGAGTTTTTATTAAATGGCTATGTGATTGGATATATTAAAGTACATCCACATCTGTCCATTGATGGATTTAAAGGAGACGCACAATATTGCTTCTCACTAATTGATTTTCTCACCCAAATTCTAATACAGTTGAAATCTGCACATGACGTATTTATTGAATGATGTCAGCGGTCACAAGGCAACTTCATGGTGTAGCCACAGTAATTCAGTGCCCCCTTGTTTTACCGGGTGGGCTTTCACATCTGCAGCTTAAAATTCTTATATCTCCAAAATGCTGCCATCAACATATATTATATCATATTTCTGTATTATTGAGGCAAAATAATTTTTCCTGGTGCTGTGACCTTGACTTATGCCCTGGAGGTCTCTGTAGACATTGGGCATCTTTTGTTCGTTAGCCTGATAGCACCAAGGGCTTTGATTGGACTTTGTTCTAATTTAGTGGAAGGCATTGACTGATGTCTCTCTAGAATTGACTAGCTTGTGGTTGACCTTGACCCATATTTATGCAATTTATTAGCACTTTGGTATTTTCACCTGTGACTGAATTTCATCAAAGAGTGGTTTTAGGTGTATCTTTTGCATACTGTCAAATATTCTTGTATATCATTATTGCACAGTTTTCTGAAATTAGGTCACTCTGATATAATTTAGCCATAATGCTAGGTCAGGCAGCATGCTTATATAAATGCTATTGACTCCATTATTGTATCCGCCAAAACAGAGTTTTGCGGATACTATGTTTTCAGCTGCACGCCGCCGCCGCCGCCGCCTCCTAGGTTTCCGGAGAACTCCTGCGTAACCGCTGGGCGGAATTTTACGAAACCCGGGATTATGTTCGGGTCACATGTGAACTGCTGCGCCCCGATTTTGTTTTGACCTCTGACCTTTCCTCTGCGCTCTGCGTCCGTTTGTGCGTCTGTTTCCACACATAAATCCACATATCTCGGGAACCATTTGACGGATCAGGAAAATTTTTTTGCACAAATGTAGCCCTTGGAGAGCTTTATAACATACACAAAAATGGTGGCGCCACCTGCAACCATGTTTGCACAGTGTCCATCTGTTCGTCTGCCTTGGGTTAAAATCACTCATATCTCTGCAGTGACTTGACTAATTCACCTGAAATTTGGCATGCGTATACATCCTGGATAGCTTTTCTGATTTTGTGACAGGTGGCGCCACCTACATTCACGTTTACGCTGCAGACATCCAAGCTCATATCTCGGGAACCGTTTGACCGATCAGGAAAATTGTTTTGCACAAATGTAGCCCTCGGAAAGCTTTATAACATACGCAAAACTGGTGGCGCCACCTGTAGCCATTTTTGCACAGCTCCCGTCTGTTTGTCTGCCATGGGATAAAATCACTCATCTCGGCAGTGGTTTGACATATCTGGCTAAAATTTTGCAGGTTTATACATCCCCGACAGCTCTCTTGATTTTATGACAGGTGGAGCCCCCTGCATTCTAGTTTATGCAGCAGACATCCAAGCTCATATCTTGGGAACCGTTTGACCGATTGAGCCAAAGTTTTGCATGTGTATAGTTCTCACATAGCTCTTTATCATACGCAAAACTGGTGCCGTCACCTGCAACCATTTTTGCTCAGCGTCCATCTGATTGTCTGCCACGGGCTAAAATCACTCATATACATGTAGTGGTTTGACTTATCTGCCTTAAATTTTGCATATGTAAACAACTCGGACGGCTTTCTGGATTTTGTGGTAGGGGGGGGGGGCAACCTTCATACACAATTTGGCTGCAGACATCCATGCTAATATCCAACACTTCACTCTATTTCCCCTTGCCACTTAATCCATGCCTCACTTCACCCGTTCCACTCTGATTTAGGCAGTTACACGTAGTCGCTTGTCGACTACCCGTATTCTAGTTATGCATTAGAATTGGATAGCATCAGGGGTTTTGATTGGATTTTGTTTTAATTTAGTTGAAGGCATTGACATGTTAGACTGATTAACCTTCGGTTGACCTCGCCCCTCATTCTGACCTAATTTTGACATAAAACCTGGTCAGACAGGATACCATTATCAATGTAATTGGTTCCTCTATTATTTATTAGAACTGGACCAAATGATGCATTCTTCATCAGTGTTTGTAAAAGTACCAATTTTGCTCTTGCCTAACTTTTGCTTTCAAGGTCAAGTCACAGTAGAATTTGGACATCATTTGTTTGTCAACACAAAAGCACCGAGGGTTTTGATTGGATTTTTCAGGCGTATGTTGATATGAATTCCTGAAATTATGTGACCACGGGGTGCTTCATAATACAGCTTTATCTAGTTTACTTTGTGACAAGCACTGTCTACTAGAGCTGCACAATATTATCAATATTTCTATATACCATGATACAGTGATTTGCATAATGCATATGGCAGAACATATTTAGTTAACCTGTGAGCTTATACAATGGTTTGGCAGTTTCTGTCATCCGACCGTACTGTAACCAATACTGTCTTAAAAAATGACAGGAGCTGGCTAGCATAACCAAATTTTATGCAAAATCAGTCATCTAAAAAACTTGATTTTGCTTATTTTTTTATAGTTACTTTTATTGGAAAAAAAAGCTAATAAAAACCTTTAAAAATTTTCTTCTCTGAAACTGTCTAGACAAATTGTGTAATATAAATTCAGAGAAATATTCCATGACACCATCTGTCAGGTTTGTTTGAACGGTTCCAGTTTTCTGATGAATACTGGCCGAGTTACAGGAAGCTGAACTTGGTAATTTTGCCAAAAAAGATACTAAAATTACAACATCAGAAACAGCTTTTTTTACAATATTTTTATGCAAATGTTGGTCACATGAGTCATTTATGAAATTGAGGTGTTGGTGGTACCACCTGCTTCAAGCTTTTTTAGCTTGGTTGACTAAGTCAACTTGGGTATAAGAATGGCGCTTTATCCGTCGTCCATGCAGGGGTCAAGCCACCCGGCTCCGGTCGTCAGTTAGCAGGGTACAAATTGTAACTGCTGGTCCTTGAAACTTCTAAGTGAAAATCCAGGGAGGTCAATAAAAAATCTCCCTGAAAACCTGAAATAAGGTCACTGTGACCTATATCCTCCGAGCTATAAGGCTTGAAAGTACACCCCAGAATAATCATTAATTTGATACAAAATCCCAATATCTTGATAATTAATGCATGGGTTGTTATGAATCTTGCCTTGAATATTGAGCATGACTAGTTAGGTCAGTTCCAGAAAAGAGGTTTTGCCACCTTTATTTTTAAGTGGCTAGGGGCATATAGTTTTACCCATGTCAGTCATTCCGTCCTTCCGTCATTCCAAAATCAAATAGTTGTACGGACTTTTTTTCACAATGCCTGCAGATATTGGCCTGAATTTTAGTGTGTGGGCAGATAATGACCAGTTACAGATCGAGTTCACGTTTCGCTTTTTGACCCAGTTGACCTACTTTTGACCGTTTTACAGCTCCTGACCATAGAAAATTTCATGAAAAATATAAATTTTCATGACAAATAAACATGTACCAACTTTTTTCTGCATTGCCTGCAGATATTGGCCTGATTTTTGGTGTTTTCGCAGATAAATGACCAGTTACAGATCGAGTTTAAGTTTCGTCTCAGTTGACCTACTTTTAACCATTTGACGGTGCCCTAACATAGAAATTTTCATTAAAAAAAATAAATTTTATGGCAAGTTCACATGCACTGACTTTTTTTCGCAATGACTGCAGATACAGCCTGATTTTTGGTGTGTGGGCGGATAATGACCAGTTACAGATGGAGTTTGCATTTCGTCCTGGTTGACCTACTATTGATTGTTTTACGGCTCCTAAACATAGAATATTTCATGAAAAATATAAATTTTCATGACAAATGTACATGTACAACCATTTTTAGCCCTCAGCTAATAGGCTGATGGGCTATTGTCGTCACCCAAGCTGTCCGTCTGTCTGTCTGTCCGTCCAAAGTCAGGCCGTCCCGCGTCTGTTAACTTTTACCTTTTGAGCAGGATATCTCCAAAAGGATTTACTGTTGGAATTTTATTTCATCAGTGAAGATGTATATCAACAAAATCTTGATCAAGTGCAAAGATGGGTGACCTTGACCTATTTTTCTTTGTTTTAGAGCTGATTATACAAAAACACTCAGAAGCTTAGATCTCAGGAACCATTGGCTGGATTTTCACAAAACCTACTACGATCATTTAAAATGATGGTCTGTGCGTGCTGCACATTTTCGGTGGCACCACCTACAATTTCTGATTTTTTAATGAATTTTTATCGGATTTTTCAATTTTCGCATTTTGTGCAGGATATCTGCAAAGGTATTCAACACAGAAACTTCATTTCTTCAGTGTTGTTGCATGATATTTACAAAATCTTGGTCAAGTTCAAAGATGGGTGATCTTGACCTACTTTTCAAGGTCACAGAGCTTAGTATAGAAAAAAAACATAGGAGCTTATTTCTCAGGAAGAATTTGGTGGATTGTTATGAAATATGTTACATACCTCTCCGATTAAATTTATAACTAATTATCAGCTTTTGCTTATATTTTAGTTTCACAATGCAATGCTTACAGATACTGGCCTAGTATTTGGTCTGTGGGCCCATTAAGGCCACTTACAGATCGAGTTCACATTTTGTCCCAGCTGACCTATTTTTGACCATATGACAGATCCTGAACATAGAAAATTTCATGAAAGACAGAAATTTAAAAAAAAATACACATGTATGGACTTTTTTTCACAATGCCTGCAGATATTGGCCTGATTTTTGGTGTTTTGCTTGATAATGACCCGTTACAGATCAAGTTTGCATTTTGCCCTTATTGACCTACTTTTGACCATACGACACCTCCTGAACATTTTACAAAATTTAACAAATGTTTCTAATTTGCCCAAGGCGAGGGCATTTGTGTCGTTCCGACACATCTAGTGTCTTATTGTAACAAATATTGTATTTTTTTACTATAAAATGACAACAAAAATGTTAGTTTCTCAGCTGTGATTACATCCAGTGTCCCAAAACCTTGTGTGTTTATTGATCACAAGTGGATGCCCTATAGTAATCATCCTGTCTGTCTGTCTGTCTAGCTGTTCGTCTGTCTGTCTTTCCATCTGTCCATCCACATAAATTCTCAGATGATAACTTTGGATAGACACATCAATTCTAAGCTTGACTTTTAAGGCCCACAACTAAAGCAAGAACCTGTATGATATTTTGGTCATGAGGTCAAAGGTCAAGTTCACAGAAGTCAAATATTTAGAAAGATTATGGCTGCATTTTAAGCCAATTTTTTTCAGCCCAAACTTTCCATCTTGTGCATTTAGCTGACTTAATTGCCAGTATGGGTAGAGCATAAATAAATTTGGGGTCACAAGGTCAAAGGTTCAGATCGCAGGGGCCCTCTGTTCACAAATTATTTTTCAGATGTCATAACTCCAGTTTAGTTTGACATATTGGCTTCAGACTTAACTTATATATGGCTCACCACTAAAGTATGAATCCAGTTGATTTCGGGGTCCAATGGTCAAAAGTCAAAGTTGCAGGACCCATTTCTTAAAAATGAATGTGTAGGCATTTCAAGCCAAACTTTTCATCATAAACCTTCCATTTTCAAGATATTGCTCACCTGCCAGTAGGGGAAGATTTTATTCCATTTTGGGGTCAATGGTCAAGGTCACAGGGCCTATCCATTTTCAAATTAGTTTTAAGATGAAAATTTAGCTTTGGATTGACAGATTGGCTTCAAACTTGAATTATTAATGATCAACCACTCAAGTAAGAATCATTTTGATTTTCAGGGTCCAGAGATTAAAGGTAAAGGTCACAGGAGCCACATCTTTAAAAAGATTGTGGATGCAATGTAAATCAAACATCTAATCCCAAACTTTCCCTCTTTCACACATGGCTTACTTGCCCAAAGTGAGGAAATCTGTAGAATTTGAGGTTACCCGGTCAGAGGTCAAGGTCACTGGATCCACTTTTTTTTAGCTCAGCTGACTGTAAGTCATCTGAGCTAAAGCGATCACCCTTTGTCCGTCGTCCGTCTGTCCGTCTGTCTGTCTGTCCGTCCGTCCGTCTGTTAACCTGGCACAAAGCTTAACCTCTGGACCTAGAAACTTGTAACTTGAGATTCTGGGAGGTCCATGAAAAATCTCCTTGGAGACCAGAAATGATGTCTCTGTTACCAATATCCTTTGAGCTATGGGGCCCCAAAGTACCTCCCAGAATAGTCAAAAAATTCATACAAAAACTTCAATATCTCATTAACTACATCACTGATGGTCATGATTTTTTGGCATACATATTGATCATGAGATGTTTCATCAGTTTCTGCAGACTGGTGGCGCCACCTGTGTTTTTCGATTATTTACGAATTTTTTTCTCTATTTTTGAGACCTTTAAAAATGTTAACATCTGTTAACAAGGCACAATTCTGTAGAGACTGGACCTAGAATCTTCATTCTTTACACACTGAGAGACCTATGAAAAGTCTCCATGGAAACCAGAAATTAGGTCTCTGTTACCCATATCCTTTGAGCTATGGAGCCCAAAACTACCCCCCAGAATAGTCAAAAATTTCATACAAAAACTTCAATATCTCATTAACTACATCACTGACGGTCATGATTTTTGGCATACATATTGATCATGAGATGTTTCATCAGTTTCTGCAGACTGGTGGCGCAACCTGTATTTTTCGATTATTTACGAATTGTTTTCTCTATTTTTGAGACCTTTAAAAATGTGAACATCTGTTAACAGGGCACAAATCATAAAAACTGGACCTAGAATCTTCATTCTTGACACACAGGGAGACCCATGAAAAGTTTCCATGGAAACCTGAAATTAGGTCTCTGTTACCCATATCCTTTGAGCTATGGTACTCCAAAATACAGCTCAGAATAATGGAAAATTTGATACAAAAGCTGAAGTATGTGAACAACTAATGCAGAGATCACCATAATTGTTTGCATGGATATTGATCATGGAGTGTTTCATCAGGTTCTGCAGACTGGTGGCACCACCTGTATTTGTTCAGGTTTTTTTTACAAATCATAACAACTGGACCTAGAATCTTCATTCTTGACACACAGGGATACCCATGAAAAGTCTCCATGGAAACCTGAAATTAGGTCTTTGTTACCCATATCCTTTAACCTGTATGGCTCCAAAATGCCCCCCAGAATAATGAAAAATTTGATACAAAAACTCCAGTATCTCAATAACTACAACACTGATAGTCATGATTTTTCGCATACATATTGATCATGAGGTGTTCCATCAGTTTCTGTAGACTGGGTGCGCCACCTCTATTTTTTCAAATTTTGACGAATTTTTTTCTCTATTTTGAGACCTTTTAAGATGTGGTTATATGTCAACAGGGTACAAATAGTAACAAATGGATCTAGAATCTTCATTCTTGTCAGGCAAGGAGGCCGATGAAAAGTGTCTGTGGAAACCTGAAATAAG
The DNA here is from genome assembly GCA_026874595.1 of Sipunculus nudus. Classification (NCBI taxonomy): domain Eukaryota; kingdom Metazoa; phylum Annelida; class Sipuncula; order Golfingiida; family Sipunculidae; genus Sipunculus; species Sipunculus nudus. Next base: position 69,742 of record CM049311.1, on the reverse strand, counting down.
GTATCTGTTTCCCATATCCTTCAAGCTATAGGACTTCGAAGTATCCCTCAGAATAATGGAAAATTTGATACAAAAGCTGAAGTATCTGAACAACTAATGCAGAGATCACCATGATTCTTTGCATGTATATTGACCATTAAGTGTTTTTATTAGTTTCTGCAGACTCGTGGAGCCACCTGCATTTTTTTAAAGTTTATGCATTTTTTTTTCTTTTTTTTTAAATATATATAAATACAGACACAATCTTGGCCTGTTGGTTAATCTGTTTGATGCTTCAGTTGAATGGGTATATCACGCAAACACAGTACGTAAACCTAACGTTCGTGGAAAGTTACAGGTCATAACATTATTTAGAAACGTGCAGGCAACGTCAAGTTTACGTCATATTGAAATACAGGAACGTCCGTCCAAGGTACTTCATGTAACGTTTTAATATAACCTTGTATTTACATTTAAAGAACGTTGTCCTGAACTTCCAAAACGCCTTTGGTTAAAACGCATTGTATTGTTATTATGTAACGTACATCAAACGTTATGTACACGTTAATGGGCACGTTCTGAATTTCCGTCAGGTTCCTTATTCTGCAATATTGTTTAAAAACATTTGTAAAACATAGTGCGACCGTTATACTTAACGTCCTAACTACTCTAAAGTAAAATATTATTGGCAACAGCAAACAGACGTTTTAGAAACGTTGCATTAAAAGTTTTTTTTGTTGTGCATGCGGTTAGGTTTGCGACGTTTTCCGGCACGTTATATGGACGTATCGTAAACATTGCAAAGTTTCGGTCCGATATGTTTAAGTTACAAATATTCGCAACGTTATTTCAAACATTAATATACGGTTTTATATACGCTACGGTGGACAATGTAAAGCTGATGAAAATACAGATTTTTACGACGCTGTATACAACGGTCAAGAAACATGTTGGGAACGTTATGGTGAACGTCTGCAGTACCCGGAAGTATAACATTTTAGGCAATGTCGAAGAGACGTCTGCAGATTGTTACACATAACATTTCACATGTTGTGCATATGGTTACATTTGCGACGTTGTTTTGCACGTAAAATGTACGTATCCTAAACATTGCAAATTAGTCGGGTCTGTGAATGTAATTTTCAAATATACACAAAGTTATTTAAAATATAGACATACTGTTAAATATACCTTATGGTGCACAATCTAAAACAGGTGAAAATACAGATTTCTACTGCGCTGTATACAACGTATTTGACACATGCTGGGAACGTTTTATTGGACGTCCTAAAAGTCGGAATGTATAACATACTAGGAAATGTTATAGAGACGTTTGCAAAATGTAACACATAACGTTAAACATGTTGTGCGTGTGGTTACATTTGCGACGTTGTTTTGGCACGTAAAATTAACGTATCCTAAACATTGTTAATTAGTCGGTTCAATATGTTTAAATTACAAATATACTCAACATTACTTCAAACATTAATAAACGGTTTTATATACGATGCGGTGGACAATGTAAAGCTGATGAAAATACGGATTTTTACGACGCTGTATACAACGGTCAAGAAACATGTTGGGAACGTTATGTTGAACGTCTGCAATACCCGGAAGTATAACATTTTAGGCAATGTCGATGAGACGTCTGTAAAATGTTACACACAACGTTTCACATGTTGTGCATATGGTTACATTTGCGACGTTGTTTTGCACGTAAAATGTACGTATCCTAAACATTGCAAATTAGTCGGGTCTGTGAATGTAATTTTCAAATATACACAAAGTTATTTAAAATATAGATATACTGTTATATATACGTTATGGTGCACAATCTAAAACAGGTGAAAATACAGATTTTTACTGCGCTGTATACAACGTATTTGACACATGCTGAGAACGTTTTATTGGACGTCCTAAAAGTCGGAAAGTATAACATACTAGGAAATGTTATAGAGACGTATGCAAAATGTTACACATAACGTTATAAATGTTGTGCGTGTGGTTACATTTGCGACGTTGTTTTGGCACGTAAAATTAACGTATCCTAAACATTCTAAATAAGTCGGTTCAATATGTTCAAATTACAAATATACTCAACGTTATTTCAAACATTAATATACGGTTTTATATACGATACGGTGCACAATGTAAAGCTGATGAAAATACAGATTTGTACGACGCTGTTTACAACGGTCAGGAAACATGTTGGGAACGTTATGGTGAACGTCCGCGATACCCGGAAGTATAACATTTTAGGCAATGTCGAAGAGACTTCTGCAAAATGTTACACACAACGTTTCACATGTTGTGCATATGGTTACATTTGCGACGTTGTTTCGCACGTAAAATGTACGTATTCTAAACATTGCAAATAAGTCGGGTCTGTGAATGTAATTTTCAAATATACACAAAGTTATTTAAAATATAGATATACTGTTATATACGTTATGGTGCACAATCTAAAACCGGTGAAAATACAGATTTCTACTGCGCTTTATACAACGTATTTGACACATGCTGAGAATGTTTTATTGGATGTCCTAAAAGTCGGAAAGTATAACATATTAGGAAATGTTATAGAGACGTTTGCTATATGTAACACATAACGTTATACATTTTGTGCGTGTGGTAACATTTGCGACGTTGTTTTGGCACGTAAAATTAACGTATCTTAAACATTGCAAATTATTCGGTTCAATATGTTTAAATTACAAATATACTCAATGTTATTTCAAACATTAATATACGGTTTTATATACGATACGGTGCACAATGTAAAGCTGACGAAAATACAGATTTTTATGTACGTATCCTTAACGTTGCAAATTAGCCACCAATCAAAATGTGGTTTTATATGATACGGCATGCAACATACATTAAACGTTTAAAGGACGTGAAATATCTGTTGTCTCCCATACTCAGTAATATAACGTTCAACGTCACTGAAACATTTGCAGTATGTTGCACTCAACATGTTGTGTATATGGATATATTCCCGACGTTTTCCGGCAGATAAACGCAATGTATCAGACACATTGAAAAACGGTGAATGTTGTTAAAAAGCACGCTACACAATTGTAATTACAAGTATATAGATCAAAGGTTATCCAAAATACATTTATCACAGCCACTTGTGAGCAGCAGGATTTATTAGCAGCAGCCACATGTAAATTGCAACCATGTATATTCACCCAAATATCAGTATTATTCTGCATGTTCAACACCCTAGGTGAATTTTAACCTAATCATATGCACAAAAAGCCCTGTTAAATGCTAAAAATCCCTTTTTTATAGACACCCCCTAATGGCAAGTATTAACAGCGGCCATCTGCAATCTGCAACCCTGTATATGTTCACCAAAAGAAAAGTTAAATCCTGCATTTTCAACACCCTAGCTGAATTTTAACCTGATCATAAGCACAAAAAGCCATGTAAAGTGCTAAAAATTCATTTTTTTGCTCCTGATTGGTACAAAAACACAGCCAGTTCTACCAATTTTTGTATACATATTTCTCCAAGTAGTCATCTGCAGCCCAAAACTTTTCAGACTAATCAGCCAAATAACACAGAATTTAGCTCAAGACACCACATGTATTAAAACCAATTTGATTTGGTACGGGTGAAAACACTTTAAAGGATACCTCAAAATGGTAGGTATTAAACAGGAGCCATACGCAAATTGCAACCATGTATGTTCACCAAAGTATCAGTAAAATCCTGCATTTTGAACACCCTAGCTGAATTTTAACCTGATCATATGCACAAAAAGCCATGTAAAGTGCTAAAAATCCATTTTTTGCTCCTGATTGGTACAAAAAGACAGCCAGCTCTCCCATTTTGTATACATATTTCTCCAAGGGGTCATCTGCAGCCCAAAACTTTTCAGACTAATTGGCCAAATAACACAGAATTTAGCTCAAGACACCACATGTATTAAAGCCAAGGTGAGTCGGTACAGATGAAAACACTTTAAAGGATACCCCAAAATGGAAGGTATTAACAGGAGCCATATGCAAATTGCAACCATGTATGTTCACCAAAGTATCAGTAAAATCCTGCATTTTGAACACCCTAGCTGAATTTTAACATGATCATATGCACAAAAAGCCTCGTAAAGTGCTAAAAATCCATTTTTGCTCCTCATTGGTACAAAAAGATAGCCAGCTCTCCCAATTTTTGTATACATATTTCTCCAAGGGGTCATCTGCAGCCCAAAACTTTTCAGACTAATCAGCCAAATAACACAGAATTTAGCTCAAGACACCACATGTATTAAAACCAATTTGATTCAGTACGGATGAAAACACTTTAAAGGATACCTCAAAATGGTAGGTATTAACAGGAGCCATATGCAAATTGCAACCATGTATGTTCACCAAAGTATCAGTAAAATCCTGCATTTTCAACACCCTAACTAAATTTTAACCTGATCATATGCACAAAAAGCCATGTAAAGTGCTAAAAATCCATTTTTGCTCCTCATTGGTACAAAAAGACAGCCAGCTCTCCCAATTTTTGTATACATATTTCTCCAAGGGGTCATCTGCAGCCCAAAACTTTTCAGACTAATTGGCCAAATAACACAGAATTTAGCTCAAGACACCACATGTATTAAAGCCAAGGTGAGTCGGTACAGATGAAAACACTTTAAAGGATACCCCAAAATGGTAGGTATTAACAGGAGCCATATGCAAATTGCAACCATGTATGTTCACCAAAGTATCAGTAAAGTCCGGCATTTTGAACACCCTAGCTGAATTTTAACCTGATCATATGCACAAAAAGCCTTGTAAAGTGCTAAAAATCCATTTTTGCTCCTCATTGGTACAAAAAGACAGCCAGCTCTCCCAATTTTTGTATTCATATTTCTCCAAGGGGTCATCTGCAGCCCAAAACTTTTCAGACTAATCAGCCAAATAACACAGAATTTAGCTCAAGACACCACATGTATTAAAACCAATTTGATTCAGTACGGATGAAAACACTTTAAAAGGATACCTCAAAATGGTAGGTATTAACAGGAGCCATATGCAAATTGCAACCATGTATGTTCACCAAAGTATCAGTAAAATCCTGCATTTTCAACACCCTAGCTGAATTTTAACCTGATCATATGCACAAAATGCCTTGTAAAGTGCTAAAAATCCATTTTTGCTCCTCATTGGTACAAAAACACAGCCAGGTCTCCCAATTTTGGTATACATATTTCTCCAAGTAGTCATCTGCAGCCCAAAATTTTTCAGACTAATCAGCCAAATAACAAGGAATTTAGTTCAAGACACCACATGTATTAAAGCCAAGTTGAGTCGGTACAGATGAAAACACTTTAAAGGATACCTCAAAATGGTAGGTATTAACAGGAGCCAAATGCAAATTGCAACCATGTATGTTCACCAAAGTATCAGTAAAATCCTGAATTTTGGACACCCTAGCTGAATTTTAACCTGATCATGTGCACAAAAGCCCTGTCAAATGCTAAAAATCCATTTTTCGCACCTTATTGGCACACAAACTCAGCCACCTCTCCCAATTTTTGTATGTAATTTCCCCTAGGGTTTACTTCAGCCCAAACATTTCAGACCAATCAGTGTAATAACACAGAATTAAGCCCAAAACTCCACATGTATACAGCCAATGTTGAGTCTGTATGGATGATTTTTGTAATATGCATGTTATATGTAAAAATTCCAATTTTTTGTAATTTTACATGCAATTTAAAAAAAAATTCCAATGGATGTCATTTAATCTATTGTTCAAACCATACAAAAACAAATATATATATATATATATATATATATATATATATATATATATCCTATTAATAACTATGGTTAAAGGCTTGGTTCCATAGTTCAGTTTACCATGAGAGAGAGAGAGAGACAGAGAGACAGAGTGAGAGAGAAATATTTATTTGACATAAAAGTAATGTATCCATAAACAATTGTCCAACATCATTTTTTGTTTTAATTGTGTCTGGAGACTGTTGTTAAGGAATTTTATCTGCTGACACAAAAGCAACCTGTGACACATAGAGAAATATACATACATAATACATAATATGCAGGTTATGTGTTATACATTTCACAAAATATGAGATTATATGATTTAATGAAGAAAATTAGTGAGAAACTGGGAAGATTATCCACTTGAGTTACTGAAATAACAGTTTGTAATCTATTTTTAGGGTTTTCTTGTGTTTGTTTATAGAGTTAATCTGAAGGCATTTGTCTTTATATGTATTTATGAAATTTTGTAGCAAATCAATCCTTGGAGACTATGAGTGAAATTTTGTCAATAATGAATTGGTCAGTTCATTTATGACTTTTGTTGTCATATAATGTTTTTCAGTTAGTTGTCTGCTGTCTTATTTTAAGTTCTGGTTTTATTTGTAACAAGGGTATCTTTATGTCTTATGTCATGTTCGTGTGTCATTGTCCTTGTTGAAAAATTAAATGTTTGTTAAAAATCGCTGTAGTGCTTCATGAGAGTATTTATAGTATAATTTTATTAAATTTAGTCTGAAAATGTCATTTATTTTTTAGAAAAACTTTTAATGATTTTTACATTATAAAGCTAAATCTTGATTAGAATTAATTAAACCTAAACTGGAAACATAATATATCTTATTTTTAAAACATTATACCTGATTCAATTCCCCAACCCTAACTTTAAGATAAGTTGACACTTTATTTATATAACTTTATGGTCTATACCAGCACTCAGTGATGTATATTTGAACATAATTTTCCTTAATTGTGGGCGTAATACATAACCAATGTTTGATGAAGGCCTATGTGTCACTGTGTGTTGCTAGCCTCCTCCCAAAATGAAGATAATTTTTTTATTTTTTCGTATTTGGCACATTTCCGCGTTATATATGACATCCATATTTTGCTCTTATAAAAAAAAAAGTTCATATAGATCAGACATAGGCCTATTTATAAGGGGGGGGGGACTTTATTAAATACAATACATATGACTTTTTTACTTATAACCTGTTGCTATAATTTATGTGATTGCATGGAAAACGAGATGTGTGTGTGTGTGTGTGCCATTCTAAGTCATTATTCATGATGTGGAGAGTGGTTCCATCTGGGGAAGGTGGCTCATAAATAGACGATAAATAAAATGAACCTGACACTTTTTCATATATATTTTCCTACCCATGTCTACAGGCGTAACAAACTTGTGAATTTGGCGGGTAAAAAGTTTCAAAGCACCTATCGTCCATGTTTAAAAGAAAATATTTGGATATGATAGGAGGTTACGATTTCGGCATTTACTTTGTGCTGGCGGGAAATATGAATCTGCGGGCAGGCAGGACGTGGTCGTTAGCTCCTTCGGTAAGTATGTAATATGACAGTAGGCCCATCTAGGCCAATGTAACCAGCCAATGTCTTCAGGCACATCACTGTTTTCTTAGGTATGCGAAAACCCATAAAAATATTCTCTTCAAATTGAGTAATAATGACCATATGATAAGAAAGTTATTTGGATCTTTTAATATCGCTCAGGTCAAGTTTTATGAATGTATGTCTTTGGTTTAGATTGCCTCGTCCAAAGACAAAATATTCCAATTCGCGCTGCTAGCTGTCTGCATAAACAATTACGCATGAAAGGAGAATCCTAGTTGTTGATTCCACCACAAAGGTTTAGGGCAATTATAGCCAACCCGGACATAGTCAAAGACCATATCCCTAGAAGTGCAGGGTAGAACATAACTGCATTAAATGCGGCGGTATCCAGGACTCTTGATACCGCATTAAAAGCTTCAGAGTAAACTGGAGAACTTCAAACCCTTGTCAGAAAAAAAATCGTGTTAAATCAAATATTGCATTTATGACAAGGAAACTGTAAGTAATCTAAGGGAGATATAGTACTTTATTCGAATGACCAAGAAATTCAGATAAATATTATGTTTTAGTATGTAAACAAGACTCACTTTTAAAACTTTGCAACCCTTGCGCTTGCAAACCCTTGTCAGAAAAAAAATTGTGTTAAATCAAATATTGCATTTATGACAAGGAAACTGTAAGTAATCTAAGGGAGATATAGTACTTTATTCAAATGACCAAGAAATTCAGATAAATATTATGTTTTAGTATGTAAACAAGACTCACTTTTAAAACTTTGCAACCCTTGCGCTTGAAACTGTCTCAGAATCTGAAACAATGAACTACCTGACCTTTGCCCGCTGAGTCAACACGGCCCGTTACCACTTGTTACACAGGCGGCTGCCGGCCAGCCGTGGCTGGGGGAAAACCCAGAGCACACATCGTTCCCTGTGTATCACCGTTTATTAGGATAATACATATTCTTCTAATCAACATTTGAAGTGGACAAACACTGTCAAAGTGGTATGTTATATGCATATTTGATTAGAATATCTTTATTTCCTAACCAATAAGACATTTTTAGACGAAATATCAGAATTTAATTGTCATGTGGAATGTCGCCAGTTTCCTCATATCATCTTCTAGGGCTCTTGCACAGCTTAGCGTAGTAAGAGAGCACAGGTGCTAGGGCTAGGTAGAACAGAATAGTCTGTCCTCGGCTGGGACAGACTATTCACTGAAATGGAGTAAAATTGACCGAAATTGACCATGATAAAAAACATTAAATGAACTGGTTGTTTACCTGTTTACTTGTTACCTGTGTCAGTTTTCATCGAGTATGAGAATAAAAGAGCATTTTATTTAAATTTTGATGAAATTTTTTATGAAAACTTTGGTAAAACCCAGGTAAAAATTATTTTTCCCCAACCTAGGTTAAACCCAGGTTTTTACCGTTGTACTAAGTACAGGGTTGGCAAACCTGTTGGGAAGATAGGTATTTTCCCCCTCTCAGGGAAGAAAAGGAAATTTCTGGGAAGAAAAAAAAGTCAGGGAAGAAACTCTTTTTCCCACAGGTTCCCACAACCTTTTATTAATAATATATAACATAGTAAATGAGCATATATACAGAGAACTACTTAATAATATATATCAGTTGTTCATTAAGCACAAATTGTTGTTCAATATTTACACATTCAGATAGTTTAGACTTATATTCCATAGAACACAGTGAATCCAATAGTCCAAAACATGGTTTCTACGCAGCATCCTGTAAGTAGATACAAGCTTTTTTTTATGTTCCACAATGAACCTTTTCAAAGTTTTGACTGAACCATACCCATGGTTGAGACAGCCCATTTTATGGATACGGAGGATGCATATGCTGTGTGGAGGTTCAATACTAACTCCGCAAACCCTGCAGGTAGAGTAGGGCTCCCATTCTTTATTCCCATTTACCAGGATACAGCAGGCAAAGACATAGCTGAGTAGTAGAAAGCTGGATATGGTGCAGACTTTGTCTGAAGGCTGTATGGCAGCTGTGATGTACTCATGGTTACGCTTTGCCAACAAATCTATAACTCGCTGCTGCTGTCCAGTGGAGTTTTTTTCCATTTTTTATTTGGTGGAGGTAACCTTCTTATGCTTGCTTAACTATTACTAAGTACATCTGCAGAGTTCTTTTCTGGACTACATGACAGGGGCTTATACCCAGTTATCCTGGTGTCAACAGGGCTCGGTGTAACACTCCTGTGGGTCCTTGGTGTTTGTCATCCCCATTGCTTGGTCACAACACCAAGGAACCCCCGAAAGGTGCACTCATTTTTCAGTGAAACATGACTGTTAGGCAAAGTCTCCCCATTTAGCTTTCAGAGCGCTAACCCTGGGTGGGAGCCAACCGTGATACATCTCACCGCCTGGCTTAGATTCAAACTCATGATCTCCCGGCTTCGAGTCCTGAACTCTACCCCTGAGCCACAGAAGCCGGTAGTCCTGTGTCAAGTTGATGACCTTGATAAGTTGGATGGAGTAGGTGAGCTACCAGAAGACATGGCTGGACTGCCAGTTACTAAGCTAAAGACCAGCTCAACTGTACAAGCCGACCTCGACCCCTGAAGGGTATAAACTAATGTTGAGTTCATCCAAATTACTTAACTAAAAACCAGCTCAACTGTACAAGCCGATACCAACCCCTGAAGGTTATGAACTAAAGTTGAGTTCATCCTTATTACTTAACTAAAAACCAGCTCAACTGTACAAGCCGACTTCCACCCCTGAAGGGTATGTACTCATTTTGAGTTCATCCTAATCACACAGCTCAAGACAAGCCTTCAGCAACAACAACACCAATGGACTGAGTGGACTCAAGTTGAATTCATCTTGATTACTCAGCTGAAGACTACATCATCCAGCCCCATAATAAAATGACACACCAGTCACATCCACATGGTTTGTTTGCATGTGGTTTTATTTACCAAAGGGTGTGAAATCAATCATTCTGATTTGCACTGATATAACAAGCCAAAATGACATTTGAACAACGTGAAATACAGGTATGTTGTGAATCTTATTTCTTCCCCTTGGAAGAAATTGTGGGAAGAAAGTATTTCTTCCCTTCCGAAAGAAAATATTTCTTTCCATCCCTTCCCTTCCCTCCAGGAAGATTGTGCCAACCCTAAGTAGTGGGTAAAACCTGCAAACCCTGAAAAATACATTAAAAACAAGGGACCCATTGGTCACAGCACTCAGCGCATTTTGTAAAATTTCAGAAAATGCCAAATTAACATTTCTTTTTCTATTTTTTAGCATTTATAGAACTAAGATATATCTGGTGATAATCATGATTCCCTGCTCAGGTCAGGATAAACATGGAAACCACCCCAGGTCATGTACTGCTGCTCATGTGTTTTAAGCAGTCTGTTACACCTGCTTTTATATATGCTAGGCATTTCATCTGAACAGCAATATGCTGTCAACTTATGATATTTTACTATAATACTTCAATATTAATTTTTTTAAATAAATAAGGACTCTTTACTAAATACTAACTGTCTTTCTGCCAAATAACCAAATGTACCATTAGACTCATTATATTTAATAATTCCTCTCCAACATATTAGTTTGGTTATGAAATCCAACAGTGTAACATGCAGTTTGCAACATGTACTGCATGGCCATTTATTTTAAATACATTTTGTGCACATTGACATACCATTTGTTAAAAATGATAACATATCTTTTGGTTTATGATTTTCATTTCAAGCTGACTTCTCTTCACACACACACACACACACACACATATATATTAATTTGAGAGGAACCTGTCAAATGCAAATAATCTATACATTGGACATTTAGCCATTATCTGAACACATTTATAGACTCCACAAACACTTATAATTTATTTTACAATATTAAATTTAAAATAAAATTGACATTATCTGTCTGAAGAAACATAAGGTTAAAAATGATTGATTCTTTAAAATAGTCTCTGTGAAAGAAAATCTAAAACCCCTACCCTTTCAGTTTCTCGCCTGAATTTAATGCTCTCATAAATTGGTCTTTTGAAGAATATTGATACTTGTACGTATAAATATTTGTCAGAACAAATCAAAATTAGTAGTGATAAACTATGCAACAGTGCATTTGATGAAATTAAGGTCAATGATCACTTTTGGTCAATTTCAGTCAGTTTTAGTTAATTTTAGTCAATTTTCAGTCAAGTTTGGTTGAATTCAGTGAACAGTCTGCTCTTTGCCAGTATCATAACATCTGGCTACAGGGCTGTAATGCAAACAATTCTTTTTAAATATACCTGTAATATAGTGTTTTCATCTTATAATAGTATGCTTCAGTTTGTATAATCCTGTCCATGATTGGGAATAAGCTTCTCGTTTTTGAATGGTTGCCTAAGTGCAGAATCAGACCTTTAATATAAACAAATATTTATAATTTTCATAGCCTGAAAATATATATATATATATATATATATATATATACATATACTTTTACATATGTACATATATATATATTATATGTATATACAGTATATATATATATATATATATACACACACTTAAATATACACATATACACACACATATATATATACACATTATATATATATATATATATATATATATATATTATGTGTATATATTAAACAAAACGCGCCCTCACCCCCTGATTTTAAATAACTGGATCCGCAACTTTATATCTATAACCATATATAAACATAAATATAAAATGTTACCTTTTTTCACCTCTAATGAAGCTTCAGAATGAATTATTATTATAATCAAAACAATAAAATAATAATCAAATTGTTGAAAGTAGTTCCTCTGACTTTTAATATAATTTGAGTTATAATCTTTACTTGATTACTTAGTTGTCTCTCCCATTTAAGATTCTAATGTTGCCAGAATGTCAGATCACTGCAGGGGAATGCTAGAGAAGACCAGTATGATTTAGTTATTAGGTGCAGCAGCATTGACGGTAACACATAGCTTCTTGATTCCTTGTGGTTACAATCCATATTCATGAAAGAAAATAGTATTTTCAATAAGATAAGCTACAATTCTTTTTTAGTATTTTTTAAATATTTGCATGGTCTTCCTTTGCTCAAAGTTACTTCATATATGGGGCTTTAGCGTATCAGTAACCAGAAGAGAGTACAGGGACAAGGACATGGTATTATCAGTTATGGACATGCCTGAGGAACATAGGCCGTGCATCCTTCTAATACCGGTATTGTAAGGTTAACCACTTCTTTGTCCACCCTCAAGATGTCCAATGCAGTGGAATGAAAAATGTCATCACATTCAAATGTACATACATGCCACAGAAGCTAGGGTACTCTTCATCTGTTGTCTCAGGTTTGGTTCTCTTCATAATGTTTCTTGAAACAGTATTTTTATTGAATGTATCAATTAGGATTGGGAAACAGGGCATAGCCATGTATAATGCCTCTCCTGAGACATACGTTTAAAACACTGCTTTGTCATCTTTGATAACGGACTTGGGGTCAATTCAATTTTTAGCTGACTATAACCCTTACCGAAAAGTTTTATAAGTGCCATATATGTGAAAGTTATATGGCACATATAAGGTACATATATGTGCCAAATATGTCCCTTATGTCCAACCTTATAGCACCCATATATGTCACATATATGTCTGGTATATGGATTTGATATGCAAATTGGATAGGAGCCTTATATGTAACATATATGGGCCTTATATGTCACTTATAAGGCTTCCACATATAGGTCCCCTATAACTCCCGTATATGTCCCATATATGTCCCCTATAAATCCCATATATGTCCCATATATGTGTCTTATAACTCCCATATTTGTGCCTTATAACTCCCATATATGTGCCATATATGTGCCTTATAAGTGCCATATATGTCCCTTATAAGTGACATATAACTTGCATATAAGTCCAGTGTATGCACCTTCTATGCTGTTTGTCAGTTGCTCAATTATGTCTGTTTTTGTTTTAGATATTTTATTGATACTGAATATGCACATATAAATCACATAATACAAGCATCAGTGGGATTAAGTGCAAGCTACTTAAAGCTTACCTCGACTCTCTCCCGAATGTTTCCATTAACAATATACGATGGCAGTATTCAGAGTGTTTGGATGTGAGTGAGTTTAGGTGAGGTAGGGTGGTATGGATGTTGGGTAAGTGAAGGCAAGTTGTAAATTTTCTTAGTAAGAATGGAAGAAATTGTTCATTTGTTCTTTTTTTTAAATTTAATTAATTATTTGGAAGACAAGTATTTAAAATTGTTTTTGTTTCATTTTTGTTTCAGGTCCTAGTATATTAGGACTAATTTTATGACTGAATTATGAATATCACTTTTAGGGGAAAATATGGTGGGGAATATTATATTTTGAACCTTTTTGTGTCTTCTATGTATGAAGATACTGCTTCAAAAATTTCTTCATTTCTGATGTGGCTTGCATAGGGATTTCCATAAAGAAGTTCTTCTACAGGTATATTTAGGGGGAGATGTTTACTTCTAGAGTTGACATGGAGGTGACACTGCAGTAGGTAATGTTCTGCGTTTTCTGTTTCGAATCCACATTGGCATTTTGAATCGTTTGATAAGTGTCTTCTATATAAATCATGGTTTAGATTACTGCACTGTGTTCTTAGCCGTGTGTGAATTATCTGGCCTCTTCTTGATCCTGAATTATAATATTTAGGTGTTTTTTTTAGCAATTTCTCTTGATATATTATTTTTTAGCAATGTACTGGTCTGGCAGTGTTTAAGTCTATCATCTAGTTTGTTCCATAGTCGTATAGATTTTGGTAGGAATGAGTTGTAGTACAGCTCTGTTCTAGAGAAAATGTTTTGTATATTGAGTAGAGCACTTGACCTTGTATTAAAGGTATAGTTTCTTGGTGGAGGTAATAGAAGGTAAAGGTACTTTGGAGTTTCTTGTTTTAACATTTTGTGTAGTTGGATGACCACAGAGTTTTCCCTACGTTTTTTTAATTGGAGCCAGCCTGTTTCTTTGTATAGTTTGGCATGGCTAGTTCCTCTGACACAGCCTGTCACAATCCTGGCAGCTTGTAGCTGCACTGCCTCCAATGTATCACTTTGCTCTTGTGTGCAGTTACATCACACAACATTGCTATATTCCAATATTGGCCTTATATAAGTGAAGTATATGTTTTCAAGAGTTTTCCTATCAAGCATATATTTCAGTTTGCTTAGTATTAATACTTTAGAGTTTGCTTTGGCTTTTATATTTTCTATGTGATCATTCCATTTACAGTCCTTTCTGAATGTTAATCCTAGATGTTTGTGACTGTTAAATTTATCTATTTTAATGCCATTTAAATATAGGTCTGGGTGAGAAGTTTTAGATGATTTAGATGAAAATATTAAGGATTTGGTTTTCTTTGCGTTAAAAGTGACTAACCATTTTGTGGACCATTTAAATATTTTATCCAAGTCATTGTTTAATATTTTTTCTGCTAATGATGGATTTTCTATGTTGAGATATAACATAGTATCATCAGCGAATAATCTAATATTGCTCACTATGTTTTCTGTGATGTCGTTGATGAATATTAAAAATAATAGGGGTCCCAGTATGGACCCTTGGGGTACTCCTGCATGAAATGATTCTCAATCAGAAAGTTCATTTTCAATTATTACTCTTTGTTTCCTATATTTTAAATACTGTGCTAACCACCGAAGTAATTTTCCTTTAATTCCAACTGATGACAATTTGGTGAGGAGGCCTTCAGACCAGACCTTGTCAAAAGCTTTACTCATATCTAGGAATACAGCCTGTACTTCCTTGCCTTTATCAACGTCTTGGCAGATTGAATTGTACAGGTCAGACAGTTGGTATACTGTCGAGTCTCCTGGGATAAAGCAAGACTGATATGGGCTTATTATGTTATTCTCTTTAAAAAAGTTGTACATTTGGGCAAAGATTATTTTTTCAAAAAGTTTGCAAATACAGGATGTCAGTGATATAGGTCTGTAATTAATCGATATTTTTTTCTCCATTTTTATAGATTGGTGATAAGTTAGCCTTTTTCCATAGTGAGGGAAGTTGCCCTTTTTCCATTGACAAGGTAAAAAATTTCCATAGTGGATAAATATGTTCTTTGTGGCATTCCCGAAGGACGATTGGGGGCACTTCATCAGAACCTTGTTGTTCTGTTTTGAACGGTGTTTACTCTTTTCTTTATTCCACAAGAAATTATGGTAGACAATAGTAATTAAGGTCTGTGTGTGTGTGGTGAGCTTCCTTTACTGTGCAGTTCCTTGAAATTAAAGCTAGCCTCGATCACACTTGGGGTCATCAACTTCATTCAGTCATATGGATGTAAACACATGAAACAAAAAAGTATGAAAACAAAATATCCAAAATAAATGTTTATTTACAGATTTATTAACTGAAAATAATATTTTCATAAGATTTTTAAAACTCCCTGGTTCTGTCAGATATGAGATAGTTGTCATTTTAGGGAAATAAGGCTAAAAGGAAATATACACCCTTGCCACACTCTAAATCCTTTTCAGTCCCCTCCTGTTTGACCTGCAAAAAACAAATGTTACAAGTCTAAGTATACACATATAGTCATTACTGCTCACATAAATTATTTAATCAAATAAGTTTAAAGATAAACTTTTGACATTGATGCTTAGTAGTGCTTTTTAACATTTAAATTTTCTGGAGGCAACACAAGTAAAAAACAGAAAAGATTTCACTGAAAATAAATCTACTCTCTATAAAAGGGTTTTAAGTGTTCTGGAAATATGCCTGTTTAAAATTAAGGATTATAAGAAAATACAGTTGGACTTCTCAATTACTAACACAGGAAGAGTTTTCTAGTTATACAGAGTATATACAAACATTACAGATTATCAAATATACTGGTCACAGGATAGACATTGTTGCCTAAAGATGCTCATAGGCTCAGAAAGTAGGTTACTCAGTTGAAACAATTTTAACCTGAAAGCAGTCATATGAATATCCCTATCACCATAAATGTTAAACACTAAATTTGCACTTCAAATATTGTATGCTCCAGCTTTTAGATAAAAAAAACCCCTACAAATCATAATATTGCCCATTTGCTTAAAGATTTAAATGTTACTTTATATTATAAACTGAATATGCTTACCAGAAAATTCTTGCAAGGGCTGGACATATTTAGGTTTTCCTTATACTTTCAGCACCATTTCTTCATACTGGTTGTATGAAAAGTAAAGAAACCATTACAAATCATAGAAAAAAGGTTATTGGAATTAAATAATTATGAACATTGAGCTATGCCTATTTTGAAATTTAAGTAGACAAATAAACATAAAACAGGACCTCACATCATATCATTTAACTAAAACAGTACATCAGTGATATCTTGGTGGTCAGTAATGTTCGAAATGATGTCTTGACCTTTCAAGGTGAAATGGCACTACTACTTAAAAAGAAATAATTCAATGTGGGCAAAAAATCCACTTTTGATTGCCCTGTAAATTGAATTTGATTTCTCTTTGGGAATCAAAATAGTATATGATGCAATCATCTGATCCTTAGTGAAACGAATTCCGAAATCATTATGCCTTTTCCTTTTGTAATGAAAGTGAACATTTCAGAAGAAACCTCAAATGAAAAAAAAGTCACAGGACCAAGCCAATTAAAGTTAAAGTGCTCATAACCTATGTAAGAGTGTTCTTGACCTTCTGATGTCACATTCAGATTAAATTCTACATTGTCAAACATAGTGTGTTTATGTTTAAAATTGTAAATTAAGTGGTGTTTACAGTATATGGAAATGACAAGTAGAAAGGCATATTACCAAATTAAAGCTTAATTTAGGAGCTTTTGTGTGATAGACCCCAATAGTTAAAAAATATTTGATTAGCTGTAATGTTTTGGTTGAGTACAGTAAACCCCTCTTCAATTTTGTAAAAAGCATTCACCAAAATTGAGACAGTGGCTGTAAAATCAGCAATGATCAACAGTGTTTAATGTTTACTTTGGCTGAAAGAAAAACTTATGAGCATTATATAAATAATAATTTTTTACCATATTATAACTTTTATGCACTCTAGCAAGACAGAAAAATTCAAGTCAATTTCGAAAATGAAGAGGACATCATTACCTTGTAGGGCTTTATGTGTAGAAGCTTTTTCTTTTCATGACCCAGAGTTCAGCTAAATAAGAACATGGTCAATAGCCAAAGGTCCAACAAATTAAATGGTAGTATGTACTCATAACATTTGTATGCTGATCTGATGAAGCTTTATGTAGGTTGATTAATAATCTCTTCACAGGTTGGGGACATTCAGAAATTACATCAATATGTAAATTTGGGGCCTGCTGTTTACTCTTGATTTTTCCACACCCAATTGCAAATAGCACCAGAGAAAAGGATTTGTTCTTAGCTCAGTTCCTGTTGTAGTATAGAACATGCAAATTGTCACTTTACAGGGGCAACAGCATCAGCTTTTTGTCCAAAAATGTTGTATTTTGTAAAATGGGCCACCAATTAGGAAATGTTATCTTGAAACGCACAGATTGTGTTTTTGCAGGGCAAACCAAGATGGGTTAAATCATCTTTATGCAATCACTGGTTTAATATGCAAAAATAACTGAAGTAATGCAAGATTACTCACCAATGAGACATTTTCAGCGATACATTCCCCTTCTGCTTGACAAAGAACTTGTCACTCAAAGTGTGTATTGGTACTCCTTAACTATTACCGGATGTTATCACTGATTCAGATGTAACTGAATCTGCATGCCTTTGTCCTGCTGATGTGCACAGCCTGTACAGCATTCATGTGACATCACCATGCACAATTCCAGGGCAGGGTACAGTAAGGTCAAAGGTCGATTGTAGAGAGTGCCTGTACAGCAAGCTTGTCTGCTAGGGGGGGGGGGGGTAACATATACTTGTTAAAATTACTGATTAGTGCACCTGAAGAATGCTGGTTATTGTCACAATAAGAATGCAGACACATATTTTTTTTAAGTACATATGCTTTGATCAATGCTGTTGAGTTTTGGCAATATATTTTACAGCTGGAAAGCGTGGTTGTTCTAGCTGTTTCTAAAACCAATATGATATTAGGTCAATGCTTATGTGACCATAATTGATCAGTGGCACACTACATCAGTACCCTTTGTTCTGTATTTATGAAGTAGTCATCAATTGCATTTGGATGCTGAAGTACTTGTATATACACAACATTCCAAAATAATTACTGTTTCTTATAATTATCAATGGCGGTTATTATAAACAACGTGAAATATAGTTAAATTATTTTTATGTATTGTATTTTGAGAAAATGATGTTTTTCTGGATGCATGGTTACTATAGTTTACACCTCTTAAAGTATATATCAGATGAAAAAAATTTTTATTTAGGAAGCTGGTTATTTTGATACCCATTTCAATATACTTCTTCAGTATTGATTATTCAATTAAAATTCATTTTCTCAGAACAATAATGGAGCTGAGACTTAGAAGTTGCTTCAGCATTTGTGTTCCCTTGGAAAATGTGTAAGTCCTATCTTGTAGAACAGTAAGCCTCAAAGTATATAAACTTATAACAGACATATAACTGACATATACAGAACTCCTTCATGTGCACTTCCCTTATATCTCCCATACAAGTCACATATAAATGAAATATACAGAATGGCCTCATGCGCAACTCCCTTGTAACTTTTTTTTTTTTTTAACTGGCAAATAACAAACATATAACTCCCTTATAACTCACATATAACAATGCCTGACTAAACATGTAGCTGCAAAATAAATATAACTCACATACACAGCATTTATATGGGAATATATGTCCCTTATAAGGGACATATAAGGCTCTTATAAGGGACATATAAGGCACATATAAGTGAGACTTTTCATTTTCGTAAGGGAAGTCATCTGAGCTATAGTTGTGGTCCTTTGTCTGTTGTTAGTCAATCTGTCCATCCGTCCGTCTGTAGATGTGGCAAGTTTTGAAACCGTAAGACCTAGGAATACAAAAAACTACCAAGCCAAAAACTAGGTCTTTTTGACTTTGTTCCTTTGAGAAATTAAGGAAAAACCACAACTTTTAATTAAAAAGCTATTTTCACACTTCAGGACTGTCTAATAACAAAACCACTTATCTGTTTTTCCTCATATTTACCATAAATATACCTCTATATAGTTCCTATGTACATGTATGCCAGAAACTTGTGTCTATTTTCCCCAAGTATATAACTATGTTTAATTAAGATTCAATTGTTTACCCAAAATAAGATCTGAATTTTGTAAATTTTTTAAGTTATTAGCATAAAAATAAAATCAGTACCTAAAGTTTTGCCCAACTTTGACCATGGCACGTTTTTTTTCCTGTAAGTACACCATTGATTTAATTTTCACAGTATGTAAACATAAGTATTAAATTTGTTTTAATTTGAAATTTGAAAGTAAAAGCTTGAAAATTAGGCTAGTTATCGAATTTTTAGCTCAGCTGACTATAAGTCATCTGAGCTATAGTTGTGGTCCATTGTCCGTCCGTCCGTCAGGATGTCCGTCTGTAAGACTGGCACATTTCGACACCATTGGACCTACGAATCTGAAATTTGGCAGACAGTTAGATGTCCTCAAAATCTCCTACCATGCCGAAAATTGGGTCAATAGGACTTTGTTCCTTTGAGATATTAAGGGAAAACCTCAATTTTTTAATAGAAATCTATTTTCATACTTCAGGACTGGCTAATATCAAAACCACTCATCTGGTTTTCTTCATATTTACCATAAATGTTCCTCTGTATAGTTCCTATGTACATGCCAGAAATTAAGTCAGTATTGTTTCATATAAAAAAGTTATGGGCCGAAACATAATGGACTTTGTTAAAAAATTCAGGGAAGATATTCGGTCACTTAAGACCAAAAGTGTTAAAGGTAGGGACTTTTTTCCAGTAATACAACTTTAATTAATCAAAATTTAATTGTATAACAAAAATTAGATCAAAATCTGTTAAATTTTTTTTAATATTGGCAAAAATATAAAATTGGTACCTTAAATTTTGCCCAACTTTGGCCACGGCACGTTTTTTTTTCTGTAAGTACTGTGGATTGAATTTTCACAGCATGTACACATAAGGATTTAATCTGTTAAAATCTGAAATTTTAAAATAAAAGCTTCAAAATTAGGCTAGTTATTGAATTTTTTTGGAGGCTCTTACTGTATTCCCTTACATTGTCAAGCAGTCCACTTAGGTGACTGTAGGTCATTCAGTGCACATCTCTATGCTCCCCAGGCTGTTGGCATAATGTTATGCAATCCCATCACCAGGGCAAGCCGTCTCTCCACTGAGTTGAGCTTGATCAGGCTGTCCGCAGTTAAGACCATACCACAGGGAGCCTTTTTCTCTTGCACCCCCCCCCCATTCTGTTAACAGACCTGTACTATGAACTAGATGAATCTTAAAATTAACATTTTTTCAGCAACGAGCAGTAACAACTGAGACCCCTCCCCCCACCCACCCCTTCAATACACAGGACTAATAAACAAGATGAATCTTATAATTTTAATATTAAATATATTCTTTTTGGTGAGACTTGGAAAATTTTGTTTTTTTTTTAAAGAAAAAAATTTAAGGAATTTAATCCTAATATTAAAATGTGATCAAATATTAGGATCTAATGTAAGTGCTAATTGACAAGATTTAAGAAAATATAAATACTTTGTAGCCTTTCATTCATATCTCTTAAAGTTGGCGGGGCCTAGGTGTGAATAACACTGTTAACTTAGTATTAAAATTAGGAATATTGGTCAAACTTTGTGGGATTAATTTTTAACTCATATGGCCATATATTTAACTTTTGAAAACTTAATTACCTTCACACATTATTTGTTTATGAAATGTTACTTTTATATAACACTTACTGTAGGCCTATTTGTTCCCTTGGTGCATCACTAAATGGTTTAGCTCATGTCCATTATTCTATAATTTACAGAGTTTCATTTTAGCAGGGCCATTTTCTTATAGCTTTTCTAATGATAATATACATGAAAAACCAAAAGAAATAAAAATATTTTGCAGTTACTAATATTTATCAAAATTCAGCTGAGCGACGTGACCAATGGGTCCCTTGTTCCTTGAGGCTCTATTGTAGTCATTTGCTTTGATTATAGATTACACATGCAGGGTCCCAATCCAGGTCACTGGAAGCCAGCCATGCCAGGGTTTCTAATTTGTTACAGTCACTTGGGAAGATCCCCTGCTGTGACAGGTGCACAGTTATTCTCATATCACCATCCCAATCCCCCCCTAAAAAACCAACCCATGAATTAAGTGTTGTGCAGTAATTGTTATTGTTTTCACTGTATCTCCTTAATTATAATGCTGTTTCCACTCCAATATACAGAAACTTTCCTTGAAAAAGTAATTCAAGGTGTAATCCAGAAGATGCCATGTTGTGTTAATGCAGCATTTTTAAAGAAATCAATTTTCTTTTAAATGATTTTAATAAATATAATTAAACCCACCAGCATGCTTCAATTTATAAAATATGAAGCACATTATGGATAAATAAAGACACAGTTTATAATTGTGAAATCTAAATCAAGTATTATTTTTATATATTTATTGTTTTGCAGATTTAAAAGATATATTTTTGTGGTAAAAAATAAATAAACACTTATATTCATGATGTGGTGTTATCTGACAAGATTGTGATTTATGATGATGCAATTGAGAATTATGAATCAACTTTTATATTCAGATATATGTTATTTTGGAAATGTATAGAAATATAAACTTATAATAAAAAATAATTGATGTGATAAAAAAAATGAGGATCTAATACAAACATTTGTTCATTATTTTCCTGCCTCAGCAGAATTGGAGATCAGGCTTTGTTTGCCCTATATCTATGTTGTTAATTAGTTATATTTCAACTGTATACATTTCATAAAATAAAAAATACATATTTATTTAATAATATATATTTAAAAAAATAGATTCAATGGAACAAATGTGTAAACTACTGAAATATCAACAGTTAATCAAAAAGCCAACTAATGTGCGTCAGATCATGGTAACAGTACAGATCTTTTGTTCACAAACTGCTCACATGCTTCAGTTTCAACATTAGGAAACACATGGTCAGGTAACAAAATATTATTTGCAACAGTTTCTTGGTTATCAATACCAACCAATCATATAAACCAACCTTGGCCTATATTACCTCTTCCTCTTTCATTTTATCTCCATTTGATATTATTTTAGATTTTTACCTTCAAGGCCATCTTCAGCTGAGCACAGTGACCCATGGGTCCCTTGTTTCAATTACAATTCAAGAAATTTTATGAAACTTCAATTCAGATTTAGTTCAATGTGCTGGAGAAAAATATCAGTTCAATTCAAATAATTTTTATTCAATTCAAATTCCCAATTCAAAAAGTTGCTTTAATTTGAATACATTTCATTTGTGTGATGCCAGTGTTATCACAGGTGTGTTTTTTTTTTATTTTAACACTAATTACTTTTGTTCAGAATTGGTTTAATTTACTCAAAAGCTAGTTGAAATATCATTAATTACAAGTTTTGCCATTTCATGTGATAAGGAATAGCAGCCAGATAGGGTTTACTTGTTCTGTTGGGCAATTATTCCTTAAGATCATGTAAACCACCCAAAGTCAGTGAAAGGTTTATTTGGATTTCAAATGAGTGGCCATTATTACCTAGTGCAATGAATAAATATGCAAATAATCTTTTTGGGTGGTGAAAAACATTTAAGTTCTTTTGATTATGGGGTGGTGGAGGGATGTACAAACAAAGGCCCCCAACACAAAGAGGCCAAAAGCCCTTCCCTCCCCCTTATCATATTAAAAGAAAATGTCTGTCTACACTTAAAATTCTGTACATTTTATCTGTTGATATGTGTGTTAAATGTATGTAAGGCATTAAAGGGGTTTATTTACATACCAGGCATTGCAGGCATGTTAAATATACATGAAATATAGTGTTTTCTTATCGTAGTATGGTATGTGCCAATACAGGAGGGGGAATGAGCTTCTTGTTTGTGAATTGTTGCCACAGCACAGACGTTTGATTGCTCATGCTTTCTTACTATAGTTAACATACACACCTGGACATACATACTGTTTATTTACACACAGAACCATAATAATGTATAAAATTTGAAACTGAGATAGTAAGTTCATATGCAAAGATGAAAGATGGTGTTGCCCTACATCCTTGGGTGTGGGGGGGGGGGGGGGTGGCTGATCTCTGTTATATCCCCTAACAATACCAAGGTAAAAAAACTTGATGCTTGAATGAGCACAATCATGTGCAATATAATTTTACCGCTTTTAGTCATCAAAGACCAGTAATCTATAGAATATATACAAGTACTTTGCTATCTCATGGCTGTTGCTTGTTCTGGTCAGTAAAGTGCCCTAGGTAATCAAAACCAATTGTCACCATGTAGCACCCTCTGACATTAGAGAGTCTACAACCAGTGTGCTTGCAGTCAGAGTGCTGTTACATCCTTCAGTGATGAACACCCTTCAAAGCTCTATAAGGATGAAAATATTTTCATCAGTTCTGACAACACCTCATCGGCCTACAAGTATGCTGTCACATGATATACACCTTACTGATTGTCAGCTTTTCAGTATACTTTTAACAGCACCTGACATGAGCTAGAAAAATTCTGTTTTAACTTAGCACTGATAAACCCCCTCAACATATTTGTTTAATTTTGACCTTATTAATACAAAGCCTTGCTCACAAAGGTTACCAAATGAATCTTTACCATAGAGATAGAGTTTCAGTTTGGGTTCATGAGTTCACATCATATATTCTTTGTGTGAATTCATTATTTGTAGCCTAATTGATAGTTAGTTCAGCGTTTCTTAGGTTATAACATTAGAAAATGGTCAAAATGGTAATTTCTCATGATTACAACAGGATCTATGGAAATACTGTGCTATGTTACCAATGCCTATTTATCCCTTTTGGGCAATTACTTGAACTTGTCTGAAACATCTTGGCTGGGTCACAGAATGAGTACCTTGCTTGAAAAAAGCTCCCTTTCAGAACCCATAAAGGTGGGAAGTCATGCCAGAAAGCCCCCTCATCCACCCTTACCCCGCCATTTTTGTCCTCTAGCCTGTCACATAGATATGGGTGAAACCCTAACCCTTGAAATACAAAGAGCACACTATGTCACAGTAAAACATACCTGTCAAATATATACAGGTGAAAGCCTAACCCTTGAATTACAACCTGTGCACACTGTGTCACTCTACAATGTGCCTGTCCCATAGATATGGTTGAAACCCTAACCTTTGAAATACAAGATGAGCACACTGTGTCACTGGACAATGTGCCTGTTACATAGATATGGCTGAAATTGTAACCCTTGAAATACAAGATGAGCACGCTGTGTCACAATATTAAAAATACAGCTGTCATAAAGATATAGGTAAAATCTTAACCCTTGAAATACAAGATGAGTACACTGTGTCAGAATATTAAAAATATGATAGATATGGGTGAAAGCTTAACCCTTGAAATACAAAATGAGCACAGTGTGTCACTGTACAATGTGCCTGTCCCATAGATATGGGTGAAACCCTAACCCTTGAAATACAAGATGAGCATACTGTGTCACTGTACAATGTGCCTGTCCCATAGATATGGGTGAAACTCTAACCCTTGAAATACAAAGAGCACACTATGTCACAGTAAAACATACCTGTCAAATATATACAGGTGAAAGCCTAACCCTTGAATTACAACCTGTGCACACTGTGTCACTGTACCATGTGCCTGTCACATAGATAAGGGTGAAACCCTAACCCTTGAAATTCAAGATGAGCATGCTGTGTCACAATATTAAAAATACAGCTGTCATAAAGATATAGGTAAAACCTTAACCCATGAAATACAAGTTGAGTACAATGTGTCACAATATTAAAAATGTGGCTGTCATATAGATATGTATAAAACCCTAACCCTTGAAATACAAGATGAACACACTAGTCACAATAGTATATTGCTTACCAAAAGCTCTTTTGTTTAGCTTTTGCCGAACTGATTTCAAAAGGCTGAATCAAAGTGAATGAGTATCACTGTGAAATGTGCCTTTCACATAGATATGGGTGAAACCTTAACCCTTAAAATATAAAATGAGCACACTGTCACTGTACCATGTGCCTGTCACATAGATATGGGTAAACCCTAACCCTTGAAATACAAGATGGGCACACTGTCACTGTACAATGTGGCTGTCATATAGATATGGATAAAACCCTAACCCTTGAAATACAAGATGAGCACACTGTGTCACTGTACAATGTGCCTGTTACATAGATATGGCTGAAATTGTAACCCTTGAAATACAAGATGAGCATGCTGTGTCACAATATTAAAAATACAGCTGTCATAAAGATATGGGTAAACCCTAACCCTTGAAATACAAGATGAGTACACTGTGTCACAATATTTAAAATATGGCTGTCATATAGACATGGGTGAAACCCTAACCCTTGAAATAGAAAATGAGCACAATGTCACTGTACAATGTGACTGTCACATAGATATGAGTGAAACCCTAACCCTTGAAGTACACTGTGTCACAATATTTAAAATATGGCTGTCATATAGACATGGGTGAAACCCTAACCCTTGAAATACAAAATGAGCACAATGTCACTGTACCATGTGCATGTCACATAGATATGGGTACACCCTAACCCTTGAAATACAAATGAGCACACTGTGTCACTGTACAATGTTACTGTCACATAGATATGAGTGAAACCCTAAGCCTTGAAATACAAGATGAGCACACTGTGTCATTGTACCATGTGCCTGTCACATAGATAAGGGTGAAACCCTATCCCTTGAAATACAAGATGAGTACACTGTGTCACAATATTAAAAATACAGCTGTCATAAAGATATAGGTAAAACCCTAACCCTTGAAATACAAGATGAGCTTACCGTTTCACAATGCAATGTGGCAGTCATATAGATATGGATAAAACCCTAACCCTTGAAATACAAGATGAACACACTAGTCACAATAGTATATTGCTGGTTAAAAGCCTTTTTGTTTAGATTTTGTCGAACTAATTCCAAAAGGCTGAATCAAAGTGAATGAGTATCACTGTGAAATGTGTCTTTCACATAGATATGGGTGAAACCCTAACCCTTAAAATACAAGATAAGCACACTGTGTCACTGTACAATGTGCCTGTTACATAGATATGGCTATAATTGTAACCCTTGAAATACAAGATGAGCATGCTGTGACACAATATTAAAAATACAGCTGTCATAAAGATATAGGTAAAACCTTAACCCTTGAAATACAAAATGGGTACACTGTGACCGATATTAAAAATATGGCTGTCATATAGATATGGGTGAAACCCTAACCCTTGAAATACAAAATGAGCACACTGTGTCACTGTACCATGTGCCTGTCACATAGAAATGGGGAAACCCTAACCCTTGAAATACAAGATGAGCACACTGTGTCACTGTACAATGTGCCTGTCATATAGATATGAATGAAACCCTACCCTTGAAATACAAGATGAGCACCCTGTGTCACTGTACAGTGTGCCTGCACATAGATATGAGTGAAACCCTAACCCTTGAAATGCAAGATGAGCACACTGTTTCACTGTACAATGTGCCTGTCACATAGATATGAGTGAAACCCTAACCCTTGAAATACAAGATGAGCACACTGTGTCACTGTAGAACGTGCCTGTTACATAGATATGAGTGAAACCCTAACCCTTGAAATACAAGATGAGCACACTGTGTCACTGTACCATGTGCCTGTCACATAGATAAGGGTGAAACCCTAACCCTTGAAATTCAAGATGAGCATGCTGTGTCACAATATTAAAAATACAGCTGTCATAAAGATATAGGTAAAACCTTAACCCATGAAATACAAGTTGAGTACAATGTGTCACAATATTAAAAATGTGGCTGTCATATAGATATGTATAAAACCCTAACCCTTGAAATACAAGATGAACACACTAGTTACAATAGTATATTGCTGGCCAATAGGCCTTTTGTTTAGCTTTTGCCGAACTGATTTCAAAAGGCTGAATCAAAGTGAATGAGTATCACTGTGAAATGTGCCTTTCACATAGATATGGGTGAAACCCTAACCCTTAAATACAAGAAGAGCACACTGTGTCACTGTACAAAGTGCCTGTTACACAGATACGGCTGAAATTGTAACCCTTGAAATACAAGATGAGCATGCTTTGTCACAATATTAAAAATACAGCTGTCATAAAGATATAGGTAAAACCTTAACCCTTGAAATACAAGATGAGTACACTGTGTCACAATATTAAAAATATGGCTGTCATATAGATATGGGTAAACCCTAACCCTTGAAATACAAGATGAGCACACTGTGTCACTGTACAATGTGACTGTCACATAGATATGAGTGAAACCCTACCCTTGAAATACAAGATGAGCACACTGTGTCACTGTACAGTGTGCCTGTCACATAGATATGAGTAAAACCCTAACCCTTAAAATATAAAATGAGCACACTGTCACTGTACCATGTGCCTGTCACATAGATATGGGTAAACCCTAACCCTTGAAATACAAGATGGGCACACTGTCACTGTACAATGTGGCTGTCATATAGATATGGATAAAACCCTAACCCTTAAAATACAAGATGAGCACACTGTGTCACTGTGCAATGTGCCTGTTACATAGATATGGCTGAAATTGTAACCCTTGAAATACAAGATGAGCATGCTGTGTCACAATATTAAAAATACAGCTGTCATAAAGATATAGGTAAACCCTAACCCTTGAAACACAAGATGAGTACACTGTGTCACAATATTTAAAATATGGCTGTCATATAGATATGGGTGAAACCCTAACCCTTGAAATACAAAATGAGCACAATGTCACTGTACCATGTGCCTGTCACATAGATATGGGTACACCCTAACCCTTGAAAAACAAATGAGCACACTGTGTCACTGTACAATGTTCCTGTCACATAGATATGAGTGAAACCCTAAGCCTTGAAATACAAGATGAGCACACTGTGTCATTGTACCATGTGCCTGTCACATAGATATGGATAAAACCCTAACCCTTGAAATACAAGATGAACACACTAGTCACAATAGTATATTGCTGGTTAAAAGCCTTTTTGTTTAGCTTTTGTCGAACTAATTCCAAAAGGCTGAATCAAAGTGAATGAGTATCACTGTGAAATGTGTCTTTCACATAGATATGGGTGAAACCCTAACCCTTAAAATACAAGATAAGCACACTGTGTCACTGTACAATGTGCCTGTTACATAGATATGGCTATAATTGTAACCCTTGAAATACAAGATGAGCATGCTGTGACACAATATTAAAAATACAGCTGTCATAAAGATATAGGTAAAACCTTAACCCTTGAAATACAAAATGGGTACACTGTGTCCGATATTAAAAATATGGCTGTCATATAGATATGGGTGAAACCCTAACCCTTGAAATACAAAATGAGCACACTGTGTCACTGTACCATGTGCCTGTCACATAGAAATGGGGAAACCCTAACCCTTGAAATACAAGATGAGCACACTGTGTCACTGTACAATGTGCCTGTCATATAGATATGAATGAAACCCTACCCTTGAAATACAAGATGAGCACCCTGTGTCACTGTACAGTGTGCCTGCACATAGATATGAGTGAAACCCTAACCCTTGAAATGCAGGATGAGCACACTGTTTCACTGTACAATGTGCCTGTCACATAGATATGAGTGAAACCCTAACCCTTGAAATACAAGATGAGCACACTGTGTCACTGTAGAACGTGCCTGTTACATAGATATGAGTGAAACCCTAACCCTTGAAATACAAGATGAGCACACTGTGTCACTGTACCATGTGCCTGTCACATAGATAAGGGTGAAACCCTAACCCTTGAAATTCAAGATGAGCATGCTGTGTCACAATATTAAAAATACAGCTGTCATAAAGATATAGGTAAAACCTTAACCCATGAAATACAAGTTGAGTACAATGTGTCACAATATTAAAAATGTGGCTGTCATATAGATATGTATAAAACTCTAACCCTTGAAATACAAGATGAACACACTAGTTACAATAGTATATTGCTGGCCAATAGGCCTTTTGTTTAGCTTTTGCCGAACTGATTTCAAAAGGCTGAATCAAAGTGAATGAGTATCACTGTGAAATGTGCCTTTCACATAGATATGGGTGAAACCCTAACCCTTAAATACAAGAAGAGCACACTGTGTCACTGTACAAAGTGCCTGTTACACAGATACGGCTGAAATTGTAACCCTTGAAATACAAGATGAGCATGCTTTGTCACAATATTAAAAATACAGCTGTCATAAAGATATAGGTAAAACCTTAACCCTTGAAATACAAGATGAGTACACTGTGTCACAATATTAAAAATATGGCTGTCATATAGATATGGGTAAACCCTAACCCTTGAAATACAAGATGAGCACACTGTGTCACTGTACAATGTGACTGTCACATAGATATGAGTGAAACCCTACCCTTGAAATACAAGATGAGCACACTGTGTCACTGTACAGTGTGCCTGTCACATAGATATGAGTAAAACCCTAACCCTTAAAATATAAAATGAGCACACTGTCACTGTACCATGTGCCTGTCACATAGATATGGGTAAACCCTAACCCTTGAAATACAAGATGGGCACACTGTCACTGTACAATGTGGCTGTCATATAGATACGGATAAAACCCTAACCCTTAAAATACAAGATGAGCACACTGTGTCACTGTACAATGTGCCTGTTACATAGATATGGCTGAAATTGTAACCCTTGAAATACAAGATGAGCATGCTGTGTCACAATATTAAAAATACAGCTGTCATAAAGATATAGGTAAACCCTAACCCTTGAAACACAAGATGAGTACACTGTGTCACAATATTTAAAA